>CM067344.1:54853983-54866483 GCA_034190875.2 Urechis unicinctus | reverse complement strand
TGAACGTTTGAGTGGCGATAAGTAGCCCTGTCGATGTACATACATGTTTGGACGAATACATGCTCATAACCGATGATTGAAGAGTCTGTATTCTCTATTCACACTGGATATATGTATTCTATATCTGTGCCCTTTTCACGATTTTCTTGAGTTCGTTATAACCAATGCATGTCGCAGATGTAAAAAAGCCATGAGGTTAAACATCGCTCTCAAGTGAAACATCACTTGTAATGAACTTTTTCAGGTCAAGGTCACATTGTAGGTAAAGCAGACGATCTTAACTCGCATTGATTAGGAGCTCATGATGCATGGGTCGTATGACCAGCGAGATAACCACCAAGGTGGACGTATTTGTATTCATCCACCTACATCAGTCACCTTCACCGGTATACTGAACAAGTTGGTCATCCATCCGGAGAATTATGCAATGACTAAATTCATTTTTTGATATGACTAGCAACTGACAGCAGGGCAAAAGGCTTTAAAAGGATGGTTATTTGCTGCATAGGGGAGGCAGAAGCTATTAATGCCGGTATGCACTCGATTTATTCATAAAACTCTCAGTTATTCATCATGGCATCATTGGGGAAAGAAACAATGTAGTTGTGAACAGTAAACCTTCAAAAGCAACTATTTAAGATGCACTAGGCGATTGATACAGAACAAATTTCAGTTACAACAGCACGGGGTAATACTATTTTACAGTCATTGCTTCTAGAAATGTTGCTTCAGTATGCGTGTTGGAGAATCCCTCGCAAAGAATGGGCTCATTGATTCTTATAATGCAACATAAGAAGGCTTGCCGCATGAATTTATACCACAATATGAAGTAAGATGATCAATACTACCATGAATAACGTGTGTAAATTGACAGCATGAATTTGAATAAACACCCAAGGGACTGTTAACTCAACATCCAAACCAAACCAATTCCTTCATCAAACGAGACATCTAATTCATTGTACCTTGGTATATTAGTTTCTATTTAGGAGGGAGGGACAATTATCAAGTCTATATCCGTCCTTCGGTGGCTTCCAGCGGGACGGCCACACTCTAACCACATAATACTACACTCTAACTTATGTATATTGACATGTTTATATATATGTACATACATACATAAAGATATGGATATTTTTATATAAATGTAAATATGCGTTAATATATATATATATAGATATATATATATATTTATACATATATATATTTATATATATATATATATATATATATATATATATATATATATATATATACATATATATGTATATATATATATATATATATATATATATATATATATATAATATATATTGACATACAGTATCAGCTTTTACCCTAGTGTTGCTGACTTTGAGCAACTTCGTATAGTTCGTCAGCCCCTGATCATCGCCAACACCTCGAAGCATCCATTGTCTAAATAGTGTTCGCAATGAAAATATGAGTCCCCAAGGGTGGAGTAACCTCTGGCTACTTCAAAGGTAAATTGCCTCGAACATGTTGTGACATAAAACATTCAGTGGCCTTTAAGCGAAATTAACTTCATCAACTTGATACATTCAACTAACGGAATGGAGTGTTCGTCGAAATAGGACAAAGTAGGCTCAGTATACATATTGATGCTGTTTTTGATGAATATACGTCCCTTTTTGACTCTTAGGTTTTTTTTACATTAAACCTCGTTGCATTACTAGATATGTGACTGGTGCTGGTTACACAATACGATTATCAGGATGATTACCTCCATCCCGGGAAAATTTTTAATATACACTGATATCACAACAAGTTATTTGTCACAAGATATTACTGTTTTTGCAATGGAATATAGCACAATTCACACATATGTACTAGATTCACACAATTGTATTTGATTGAATATAATGCTGCTCTTGCGATTTGAACTCTTAGAGAGCAAATGCAATACAGACGGTTTCCTTTGGGTAAGTCGTGCGAGGCGCTAAAAGTGAACCAGAACCTGCGCTAAATATACTTATGGAACCCCCCCCCCCCACGACCATCTCCCGCCGTTAATACAGGTTTTTGTTTGTCGTTCCCAAGTTTTGCACCAGTAGACTATTTCAACTACAAGCCATTGTTAGCTGGAGCTTGGACAAGCCGGCGATTTGGTACTCACAAGCACTCTTATCAGTCATGCGATGAAACGACTTTCGGTATTTAAGCGACGACAAGCCCAAGTATCATTTCATTGTACCCTCACCATCAAATGATATATGCAACTCGATCGGGCAACTGACACCTTATTTAACGCAAGAAAACCTAGAACCACGTGAAACCTTTGGGAGCAATGAAATGCAGCAATCAATACTGTGAATGCTCCTTGACACATATCGTACATGGTCGCATTGTCGAAATCGATACCTTTTGAGGCAGTGCAGGAAAAAGCTGAGGAAAATATCATTAAAGGCAGCATTTATTTGAATTTAATTTATGTAATGTGCATTGCATATATTTACAATCGCGTCTTACGACAACGACCGAATGATACTCAGCAACTGATCATAAACACGTTTTATATATATACACATATATATATATATATATATATATATATATATATATATATATATATATATATATATATATATATATATAATATATATATATATATATATATATATATGTAAATGCATATATATATATATTATATATATATATATATATATATATATATATATATATATATATATATCTATATATATAATATATATATATCTATATATATAAAACATAGACCTTACCTCTGCCATGTTTATGTGTGTAAAAAATTTTAACCATGAACGCAAAAAAACTTGCAGTAGCTGTTGAATAACGGAAGTGGAAACCCTTTTAGTGAATGCCCGATATCGCTCACAACAACAGATTTGGTTCCAATTGTAGGCCATAATATATTTGCATAATTGTAATCGTTCAAAGCCAATCACATTTCAGAAAATGATGTCATAAAACGCCAAACAGCAGAGGGCGGCGTCACGACTGTCATGTTTACCTCAATCGAGTGCGCCGGAACTGGGAACGAAGTAAGTACTTTGTTTGAGGTACGTACTTCGAAGTCATCATGACTCGAGATTATAACGAAAATAGCATATCCTGTAATGCGTAAAGAGGAATTAATTTGGGTTTGCATCCGATTATACAGGTTACTGCTGAGGAGAGTTTGGTGTTAGTGTGATCAATGGTCATGTTGACTACAGCGGTGACGTTGAAGCCTGTTATTTTGTGCATTTACTGGCCAAGCATATTATCTATTTGTACATTTCTATTGTGCAACTTCCTTTTTAGTCCATTGCGTTAGTCTGAAGTGAATGTTGATAATATGTTTAGTTCGTTTGAATGCCAGAAAATATCGCACGAGAACCGAACCGAGCTCATTCCTTTTCAAGGACGTAGTGCAACTTAGGTCAACATTCGAAGCTACAAAAACCTGACCGCTTCAACTCACCATTTTAATTATGAATTGTAGGAAATACGGTAAAAATCGACCGCACAGAGAAATACGAAGTGAATTGAACCTTCATTAAGTTGAGTCATTACTACAGAATCAAGTACATCCTCGCACCCAGGCGTCACTCCTATAACATATTCCTTCCATGACTGCCTCACCACGAATAACAACCAAAAAACTATAGACTCACATTGAAAAGTTAGATTATATATATAAATATATATATGCATACGCATATAAATATATATATATGTATATATGTATACATATATATATATATATAAATTTATATATATATATAAATATTTATATGTATATAAACATATATTTATATATGTTTTGATGAATATATATATATATATATATATATATATATATATATATATATATATGTTCTTGTACATATGTTCATTTATATATATTGATACATACTTTTAAATTAATATATATCTATTAATATATATTTATGTATATGTTATATACATCGACATATATGTAATGATATATATGTTGATATATATATATTCATATATATTAATATTCATATATATATATATCTATTTTAGATATGTATATATATATATATATATATATATCTTTATATATATATCAATACATTTATATTTATATATATATACATACACATATATACTTATATATATTTATATATATAACATATATATATATATTAATATATCTATAAATATGGATATTTATATCTAAATATATGTATATATTTATATGGTAAAAGAATAGGTATCGTACTATTACGATAAGAATGGGTTTGCAACTTAGAATATCGGTAGGTCCTTTTTTTTTGCAGATCGCGGAGGACACATTTTTTAATTATTTCGCATACTATCAGCTTTTATTTACATATCTTTTTTTTCCCTGTCTCCCTTCGGTAATCTTTAACTTTCCCTGCTTTGCTGATTGTAGGACGACTGTAGGAGAGGTCAACCGCAAATCCAACAAGGCTGTTGATAATACATTATCGCTATCTTCGAATCTGTTATCTATTTTTGTTATCACAATTATTTAGCTTAACCCTAGTAGATGTTACGTGGCAACTAGGCAACCCATAAACGTAGATATATACTCACATATATGACCCACATATTGCCTCTAAATGCAAGACTTGTGAAATTGGATATACTTGTACAATGCTCATTGGTACAGTAAAAGCTCAATCTGCCAAGCAATAACGGATCAGAGGCAATTACCTTCTCTAAAAGGCTCTGCAGTATAACAAACCAGCGAAGTTTTACGACCTACAAATAAATCTGTTTTATTTCAGATATGAGCTATAACTCGGCAAACGGTCGAGTGGACAGGTCTCTGAATTATTTTGTGCATCAAGTTGGAGCATTTTCTTGCTGTATGATGGGGGACCGTTTTTGCTGTATTGATACTCTACAAGATGAACTATTACCCAATGGGTGAGTATTTACTAAATAATCAACGAATGTTTAGTTTACTGAATAATTATTTACTAATGTAGACAGAGAAAGGTCATTGTCGATTTTCCCATAGAATTTTCCTCCTATCCCGACGTCTAAATTCCGGTACATAGTCTGCACAATTCAGCCCATCAAAAAGTCCGGAATTACGACAACTCTAGTTGATTAAAGGTCATTGTAAATTTTTCCATCGAATTATATTTTAGAAGTCCTCCTATCCCGACGTCTGATTGCCGGTACATAGTCTACACCAGTAATTCCATTAAAAAGGCTCTTGTTGATAAAAGGTTATTGTGGGAAGACTATCAAAGAGCAAAATATTTGCTTAACTGGTAGTTCATCTAATGGTACTGGCTTTTCTATAAATTCACGGCACACATATTGCTCAGTGTAAATGCGTATATGTCAACGTGTTGGTACGTTGTAGTTGCTACTCATTGTTCCAGTATGTCTGTAACGGGTGGGGCAGCGAACCGTATGCTGCAATGACGGATATCGTCTGCTCTGTTCGCAGTCTTTATATCATCCCCAGTACGCCGTCATTATGTTCTTATTCTGTCACCTCTACACTATTCATGCGACTGGGGCCAACAGGGATGTGACGCCATGCAATCCCCTACATAGATCGAAGTCAAGAGCCTGCAATGTATATACTTACAGGCACATATTAGTACCAAGAGCACCATATGTATAAGCACGATGGTCAGGCGAAACTATTGTTATATGTAACATCAAGATATATTTGTGAACGGCACAGGTTACCGCGATGAACATGATCTGGTCCTATACGTTGTAGGGGGCCTTATAATTCGACTTAACACGTCATATGTGTATTTACATAAGGCTTTAGAACACCACAGACAAGGGTGACGAAGAAGGGTCTTTGTGGCATATATACGGGCCACTTAAACAAATAAACTTGTCGTGTCTGTCAACATCTTTTTTCAATGGTTCAACATTTGGTGACGCATCGTAAAAATATTACTCAAGCGAACGAGCTTGCTCATAACCATGGGTGGGATAAAGGTCACTAAAAGAAGGTTTCTTGTCTAGCGAGTCAGCGTGACAGCCGCTTATTTTTCAGTGTTGCTGTGATTGAGATTTGAGGACACGGAATAAATGTGCATCTGGGCGCCAGTAGCTTGCTTTATCTTTGTTCGCATGCCATCACATATGATGCCGTGTATATACCGAATGTATGCTATGCGCTTAATATAACGCAATGCTGTCACCGTAATTCTTTGCATAAAAGCAACGCTCTGATTCCCGAATGTGGTTAATAACCCATCAGCTGAACAGCACTTGAGGATGTTATATTAATCATCAGAGCTTAATTTCTGTGAGCTTTACAAGTAGCAGACATATAGGCATTGATAACTAGCCACCCCACAAATGATAACTCATAAATGTTTAAGAATTGAAAATATTCGCCCTTTGTTGGTTTCTTGATTTACTGACCACACCTATCCACCCGCCTACCATAGACCAGAGTTTAAAGATTTTCGTATGTTGGTAATTCTCTGAGTGAATATTAGCCAAACTGAAAATTATTTTGGGAATGCTACTTTGCTAAGCAGAATAATACTAGACATAGGGGGGATTGCCTTTAGCTAAGCTATGAACACGATAATAGAGCACCTTGTTAACTGATTTATTGAGATTGTAGTGTTGCTCGAGTACCGAATGTTGACAATTGATAGAATTTTCATCACTTTGCTAAGAAGCCAATGATGAGCATCCTTGGCCTGGGAAGCCATAGTTTTTAAAGCACAATATTTTTTCGTCCTCAGCATGTGTGGTGCATTGACTACTTGATATGGGTATCTTGTCTTTTACTAACATCCATTTACAAATTTTCCATATAAAGGCCCTTATTCCACACGTAAATTATTCAGACCTTTGTCCTCTTTTGATCCGTATAAATTCGTAATCCATCCTATCCCATTTAACTACCCAATTGTTACAACAACATTTTAATCCATTTGATTTAGAGCAATTCCCCACAATTAATTCGAATTGACACTAATGCCGGGTGTCTACTATTCGATTACAATGGACAATGAATTGTCTCAACTTGTTAATCCCCAGACACCGCCCGCTGTCCACTTGGCATACCCCACCCTTGAACCAATCACTCACTCAAACTTCAACCAGGTGACCAGTCGTGACCAATGACAGTCCATGCGCTTGGCTCGGGGAATGAGAGTATCAGGTTCGGGATAAAAGGTCGGGCATTAAGGGCATTAGTGGGGAAGCTCGGCAGGAGAGACGGATACTGTATGAGAGGCAATAAACCGATGTTAGTAACACAATATAAGACTTCTTGTTTTTCAGCTATCAAGCTTCCTGAAGAAACACAGCCTCAACAAATTTACAAAAAGACTCCAAGAAAACCCTGTGGATTAGTTAGAGGCAGCTTTGTAATAAGCAGGACGTGGGATTATGTGGTTTGCAGCATGTGTGTTTGTTAGGTTTGTATGTGATGATAACTGGCGGTGCATTTTATAGTACCAAGGTGAGTGTGGTAAGCTCGATTACAGCGACAGTTGATGGCGGGATTGAGAATGAAATCAGACAGGCAACAGACATTATGTGGTTATTGGTGAAAATAATATTAACGCCATTTGTGAAATAAAAAGCAAAAGATAAATAGCAGATAAATACAAACAGAATGAAAGTATAACCCCTCTCTTTAAAACAATAACGCATTAGAAATCGGTTGTAATACTGCAAGCAATATGCACCCAAGGGTTTTTATTGCATTCAAACATCTAAACTGCTGGGTTTCTTTGCTAATCCAGGGTCTTAGCTTTTTGTATGGCCAAATACTTTTGGACAATACTATCGCACATAACTTGTTCCTTGACACAATTTACACCAACATGTACAATAACTATGGCTCTGACCCAGAACATGGCTTTCCGTACCGTTGTCAATATGAGATATGTTATGACTTGTATGATATGTAGTGTTGTTATGACTACTAGGAGGCGGTAAATATTCGTATAGTGGCCGATTGGGAAACGCACTCGATGAATCGTAACAAACAGAGGCTCCATTTTGTCAACATGACTTGTGTCCTTGGCATAAATCAGTTCTGTTTCACTACATCTTTGTTGAACCACAAACTCTTACATGTCACTTTAGTTCGAATGTATAAATTGAGTTAAAGAGACCAAATAATCGTGATGTATCAAGTGATATCAGGAAGTCACACTTTCTGATGTGTGCAATGTACTCGATGCAAATCACCTTATGCAAACAAGTATGTCGATCCATTATATGGATATAAACCCAAACTGCTCATTGATCATTAGGCACACAATCGAGATGAACTGCAATGGCATGCTTGCTATCCATCGTGGCCGAATAACAACATATTGCTGTCTGCTACTGTATAGGCCAGGCGGTCTTCTTCACAACACGGCTGTTATTATGGCTGCCAGATAATAGAGAATAAATGCTCGAAATTGTATTCAAAACAATTAATATTGCGCGTGATACCTACTTTTCTGGGGAGACAGTTTTAGGGAATCATGAACGCAGACGAGTGCGAGAAGGTAAAATATTTAGCAGCATACCATATCCTCAATTTTATATTCCTAGATGTGTCCAGAATAATTAAGAAACAAGGAAACGGAGGTAGTGTCGTGTCGTTACCTTCCTAGTCAGTATTCTCCTTTCATTGTCCCAAGTCCGGTCGCTTGTGCCGCCAAGGTAACAAATAATTTTGTCTGAACGATTTAAGATAACCACATCACCAAGATAACTAAACCAGTACGGTAACCAGTAAATGCCATACAATACAGCTGCGTTAAAATGGTCGCTTGGAAACTAAATTCATTGTTCATTTAATTGTGACTGAGATGTTTTTGTTGGGACCGAAAGCCTACATTCATGCTTTAGGATGTTGAATAAGAAAAACTGGAGACCGTGGGAACATCAACTAGCCGTACATGGCCATAGCAGTAGAATCGGGTTATAATTATAGGTTCAACAACAATAACAACAATGGATAAATCATCTTAAATATAAATTTAAGCGAATTTACCTAGAACCACTTATTATTCAGTAAGCCATTGCTCTTTGAGTGAGCACATCGGGTGGTGTGTGGATACCTATCTGGGTGACTTTACGACTGCCGCAAGCACGCACATACACGAAGCACTGTTGTCAGCCTAAAACACTCAGCAGCTGATGTTATTATATTCCCCAGCATATTGGCATCTATGTGGATCGATGTGATGTGATGCTTGTATAAATCGAGCAGTTTCGAACAATTATTCAGTTAGAATGAAAGATGAACGGACCCGATTGGCTACTGCTTGCAATTTTTACAACAAGAACAGATGCTGTTAAAGATCCAGATAGCGGTGCCTGACGCCAGGTCTAGCACGTAGCTCAACGAGATGCAGGCTGTAACATGCAATCATTGCGTCCATAGTGATGGGTTAATCGCTGATTCCCTCGCTCTGTTTGTGCTCAGACCAAATATAACTCTTCCTATTCACGAATCTGAGGGCTATATATCGGTTGTGAAAGCTTGAATACTTTCTCATGGGCGTAGTAATAACGCAGTTAAATCTGATGACGATTGTACTACGATGATATTACGACCATGCAGATTTCATCGCGATGCTTCTACGCAGATCTAACTACGTTCTTAAAACGCTTTTACCCCGATTTTTTTTAGCCTGGATCCGACTACGCTTATTTTGAATATGTGGTGAGGTCGTGCACCTTACCGACCTCAGCAATTCCACCAGGACCCAACTATGTTCTCCCGATAGGCCGTGACTGCCTTACGACTGGTCGTGATTTGGGACCAATTTCATATCGTAGTATGTGTGAACGGGGCATAAGCAGCCAGACGCCGAGCGTCACTTGACGACCTGCGTGTGTTTCACTCATTTGCATGATCATCGCACGTTAGGTCAGAGTGAGATTTCTTAGCTTAGTTACAAGCTCTTTGGTATTATCGACCGCTGTTTTATGCATATTGCTTATGCAGTGTACACCTAAAAGTTGTTCCTTCGACCGCCTTGCAACAATCAGTATATTTGGGCCCTTGAACATGTCGTACTGTAAATATTTACAACTCAACTTCAACCACCCGATTATCATAATGTGGGGTTGATTTCAGTATCTGGAATTCCAAGGAGAATGAGCAGCCAATAACAGACGAATTATATCATTGTGTTCTGCCGTTAATGATAGGCTAATTGATTTCAAATAACCTATCAATTAAATTATAGTCAGTAGGCCATTTAATATAGCCCTAAATATGTCCGGTCAACAATAGCCTTGACGACCACACATTAGTCGTGACAGTGACGTTAATGGTTTACTACCCAATGCAGCGAACATGTTGTTCCTGGCTAAATGTTGCCACCTAAGAGCAATAAGAACACTGGAGAGCATGTAAAGGTCATTCAATGAATAATACATAGAAAACCAAGTCGCAAACGAGATGGTTATCGTCGCATGATGTACACCACGAAATGGTATCGTTCGCCAACCTCGACCTCTGCAATACAAAGCGACATAGACAACCTGGATGGATTCCATAAAGTGATGGAGTTGGATTCCATTATTTTAGTGCATTATGGGGGTTTCTGTTAATTTCAGTAGCGATGGTGACGTGATGGAAGAGTGTGGCTGCTATAAATTAACTAAATCGGCCACTTTTGAGCCAGGCCTAAGGTTTGATAAGGTCATTGAATCGATGGGTCTGTTACCCAGATATGGGGACGATCAAAAATACCTGTTAACTAAATGAACGAAGCATAGCGTTCATACCAAGAACAAGTCTGCTGCAATGCATAGTGAACCTATTTAATGACAATGCTGACTGAAAGACATCCACCCTCCATTTACACGAACCATAACCCTACCCATCTCACAAACAATGTCCCACTCATATAGCCACGATTACATTACCATATTGACCACACTGACATATTCATTCAATTACGTCAATATATCTACCACATAAGCGTCTCCAAGTCAAGTCTACCTCACTCTCTGCCTCCATTTTTGCAAGTAACACAATAAGCAAATGAGCGAATCACATTTGCCTCGGGTTATCGGAACACAAAGCCCCAAAGCCCTACCCTAATGTTGTTGCGTCGCTGATTACACTATTCCAATTCCTTATAATACGAGGCTTCACAACCCAGCCTAATGTAGACAATCATTATGATAGCGCTATCACAGAAACCTCTATCGCGGGTTTGTTATCGTGATGCGTCACGATATGATCGAGCTAAGCTCTTTAAAAAAGGTTTTAGATTTGTTTTAAACTCTATGTTACTGTCTCTTTGTACGCGCCCGACCAGCTCTTGCGGTAGAATGCGTTTGTTAGCCAAGCAAATCAATGAAGAAGCATAGTTTAAATCGTCAAAATGAGCTATTGAACCGTAATTGTCCTAAAGGGGAACGGTTTGTATCATATCTATTAAGAAACACAACAATACTTGTACCTACAATTAATTACGATTTTTGCAAGAAGAAGAGTATGATGTTCGATGGTAAGTATGGACGAAAGAAACACCACCAAAACTATCGATAGTTCCACCACTATATATTATAGAGGCAGTGTGTGTGTCGGTGATTAGCAAAGACAAAACTATACATTCACAGATAAACACATGAACGCACAAACATACTCACTCAGCATAATCAATCCCGCTTTACTGCATCCCACAACACACACCAAAACAGCCAATTTTACTACATCCACCACACACCAAAACATCCCACCATACACCAATACATCCCACAACACATCAAAGCTTCACATTTTACTGCATCCCACGATGCACCAAAACATCTCACTACACTACATCCCACTACACACCAAAAACATCCCACTAGACTACATCCCACCATACACCAAACAATCCCACTAAAATACATTTTACTGCACACCATAACATCTCACTTTATGCATCCAACCAAAACATCCCAATATGCTCCATTCACCACACGTTAAATCATTCCACTACACTACATCCTACTACACACCAACACATCACGCTTGGTTGCATCCCATCGCACATCAGAACATCTCACTTTACCACATCCCACTACACACCAACACGTCACACTTTGCAACATCCCATCACACATCAAACCAACTCACTTTATCCATCAAACCACGCACTTACACATCCTAATGCACTACATCCCACCATACACGTAACATCACACTATCCTGCATTCCACTACCCACCAAACCATCCCACTACACTACATCCCACCACACACCAAACCATCGTACTGCAATATATCCCACTGCAATACATTCCACTACACACAAAATCTTCTCACTTTATACATCCCAACATAAACTAACACATCCCACTACACTACATCCCACTACACACAAAAACATCCCACTTGACTACATACCCCCGAACATCAGAACATCCCACTTTACCACATCCTTCTGCACACCAAAAAATCACACTTTACTACATACCACCACGCACCAAAACATCCCTCTTTACCACATCTTTCCACACACCTGAACATCTTCCCTCAAAACTAGAATATCCCACTTAACTTCATCAAAC
>CM067344.1:54846483-54848983 GCA_034190875.2 Urechis unicinctus | reverse complement strand
TATGCGGGGCTTTGTATTTATTCGTGCAATTGCATATTTGCTTTTGTGAACAAATAAGTAAATATGTAAGTGTGTCACCTAGCCTGCATATCTGTGATGCGTATGCGTATAGCTGTAATCATGTGTGCGAATGAGTGCTTGTTGGAGCATGTTCGTAAGGAGATAAACACTTGCCTGTGTTTGTGTGTTTTACATTGTCTTAAATATCGCCTGTGTGTTTGATACATGTGCCTCACAATGTATAAGCATTGTATTATTTACTTTCTTAATATATCACAGGAACGTTAAGTACACGGACACTGCAGGACAAAAACGATATGTTAACGAACTTAACTATCTAATGCATAGCAAAGGATTTGTTGAAGAACCTCTTTGCCTTGTGATGGGAAATCACGTTTATAATGCATCATTAGTTGTTTGTCAGGTGAACATAAAGGAATCGCAAACAAGGACGAACGCTTATGAAAGTAAGCACTTTCCACTTTGACATGATTAATTATCCGACTTCTAGTCCCTACTGTGAAGCGCTAATCAACGACCACAGGTTTTGCAGCATATAGATTGATACCTGCCATGTTGTGGATTAAAATATTTCACTTCTCTTTCATCGTTCCTCGTCGACAGAACATCTGACAACCTGCTACTGCGCCTTTCATCTCTTCAAATGTTATGCAGGACGACATAAATAGCATTATCTATTGGTGCGTGGGAATGTTAATGGAAATAACTCTGCATGCTCGACGTAAGCGCCTATAACCAGGTGCACGCGAATATTCCTGACATGGCTATCACCTGTTACTCTTAACGTGTTTAAGTGACCAGTTCTCATAAGCATTCGAAAAAGTGTAAACATTACGATAAAGATACGGGTTAGAAAGGCTGTGAAGATACATTATTACAGCCTTGCTGGAAACCTTGCTCGTTATTGAAAGGGATAGTTGTCCCGGGTGGATCTTGATTGGCCGTTATTCTGCAGATAATACTGATTCACTTTTTTGAAGAGGAAGAAAGTCTCAAATTGGAAGCAAGCGAATCTTTAATAAATGTCTATCAATCGTTAACAGAATGAGAAGGTTAACTCAAACAGATAAAAAAGTAGAGATACAAAATATTTTTTTATATTTTGGTCTCGCAAATTGCTGTAATGACTGCCAACAGTTTTGTCACAACGCGGGTGTACACGGCTTTCTATGGTAATGGTATTGGGGTTTAACGTCACTTATAACAGTCAGGTGATATCATGACTGTGATGGATAAGGATGATTGTTATGACTGGACAGCTTCCCTAATCTCGGTCATTCAGTTAGGCTTTCACACCATGGGATGGAACCCACAACCTGCGCGTCGAAAGGCGGCGCACTTAGCCACTACGACACGGGATGCATAGCTTGGGTGGTGGCTTCACACAAACCCATAGTCAGACAGAGGGTCATATCACAGTGATCGCTTTATAGTTACATGTGAGTACTGTTTGCATACCTATGGAGCTGAAGGCTGTTGAATGCGCATTGAGCAAGGGATAGCTGGGTTACATATCGATGTTGGCTACTGTCATGTGATAGACATTTTTATATACCATATGCAACAGCACCCCTACACATTAAAATGATAAATATGCCGTAAAGGGTGTGCAGGTTAGGTAGCGCCAAGTCTGAGATACAATTGGTCACCGGGTATGAAGGATCAGTCACATAGAGCTTGACAACGATGACCACATTACACACCAAGGATTCATCGTAATTTCAATCGATATCGGTATAAATCAACTGATCTCGGAGTCTCTAGTATTTGCCTGAGTACCGCTAGATTATGTTCCAATAAGTACTTTATGCGTATTGAACCGTCGTTATGTTTGATATCCAGTTTTAACATACAGAATGGGCTGGGGGTGTAAGTCGGTATCGCCAACCACAAAAATTGCGATATATACGCTTAAATCCTGGATTTCGTACTTCAAACAACTTGCTTAGACAAAGCGCATTTGAAGCCCCTTTTTCTGGACTGTCATTTCCAGTTTAACGAAATTGTAACAACAACTGGCTCACCTATGTCAACTCCGGTGATATGGCTATATCCACTTTATTCACATTACCCAATCGGCCGCTTTTACCTCACACAGTCGAACATACATGAATAAAAACATTCAGTATCTTAAACAACTGCTAAAATGACACCGTAGACCACAGACGATATTATCTGGCACATCCACTAGAATATGGTCAAACTCGTTATTTTTTCGCTTGCTCACTTTTCACACTCTCATGCATAATCAGCTAGGGTAAGCAGCTTTGCCTGAATCGAAGTATAACTCGCATTAGATTCATTTGGATATTTATTAATAATTATCTTGTTCCGTTTTTATTCAGCAGCTTGATCATAGTTGATGTGTGACCCGGCAGATATTCTTAGTCGTCCGTTGCTAAACTTATCCTCCCCATTAGGTCAATAAATATAAACTACTCGCTCACATTAAATGCAATCTAATCACTGAATATATTTT
>CM067344.1:54773983-54841483 GCA_034190875.2 Urechis unicinctus | reverse complement strand
TATATATATATATATATATATATATATATATATATATATATATATATATATATATATATATATATATATATATATATATATATATATATATATATATATATATATATATATATACGTGTACCAACAAATATTTTGGAATAATGAAATACGTTACATATTGACGAAAGGGAACAGAGAGCTTTCAAAACCGGAATATTTCTGAAGAAGACGATCTATCTTTTGGAGAGTTTGCGAGCGCTTGAATGATGATGCGTATAGGATAATTATACCAATGTACCCGACTAACACTGTCGAGGTTAATTGACTTCCACAGTCACATCACATCTGAGGTTACCAACCTAGGCTACAATCCTCGAAAACGTTCTACTTTGCTTCTGTGCTGCATTATCAGCGGAAATTTCGTATCATTATGGATCAGGTACTGTATATCGAGTGAATAGTACATCACATCAGTGTTGTTCAGCAATGTTATACCATAATCCAATGATATCACTTTCGTTATTTTGACGAAGAACGACAATAGTAGGAATGAACAGATGGGTTTATACGGGTAGAGGTTGGCGCAATCGATTGGAGTTGCTGAGTATGTAGTATGCACTCAGGCTCGCGCTATTCTACGCAGAAGATAGTCATTCTAAGCAAAACGAGAAGCCGACAAGAAACATCACCGCTTCCTTAGGTAACTTGGAGTGGATGGATACATTGCTATATAGAAGCGTGTTGAACTAATGTGCCGATCGCACTTTCTTCATCTCCTATTTCTTTGGGTATATAACTATTAGTCTCCCTTTTGCAATAGTAATGCCCCTACTAACTATTTTCTTTCCTATTACTTTAACATTGTGGAATGCCTCCCTATTGAGCTTCACTTACAATACACATACATAACCATTCGAATCCGTCACTTTATCTTCATTTTTGCCTAATTCAATTAGCCCTTATCGATTGTCATAAATATTAGATGAAAAATATCCAAACTATTTTAATGGGTTTATAAAGCACTGTTGTTGAAGAGTACGTTTTGTATCTCGCTCTCCAAAGGCCATTGAACCTGCTTTCGTCAATTTGATACTATTAACTACACAGTATACCTGAACCCTTCTGGAGTGTAGCCGTGTTTACCAGGTGGTTGTCTACGAGAATAGAACGGATGATAAATGCTCATCCTGTCAGTGGCAGGGGGTTGGTATGTCTTTTGAAACGCAGCTTGGCAGTTAAAGGCGAAGGCTCATGAATCATTTAAGGTCGCTTCATATATCAAGTGTTCCATGAATCAATCCATAGCCTGCGATAGATATATTCAGAATCACCATACAACCACAACAGCAGCAAAGGTAGCGCTGTAAATCTTGTTGCTCAAAACATCAACACCAGAGTCTGATAATGTAGTGAACATGATTCCGACAATTCTCAATGATTAATTCTCAATCAAAGTACGCTCGCACCTAATGGCCAATCCCACCAACGTAATTCTTGACATCTTGAAATCCAATTCTTGGTGTCGAATATGTCAGAAGTACCTGTCACAAGATCATTTAATATCATATGTTTTAGATCGAGACAGGAATCAACAAAAATGAAAACAAAGAAAAGGATCATAAACGATTTCAAAAGTGTGCTGGCCATTTATTATATTTTAAAGCTAAATTCCCATACTTTTTCTGGTTTAAATAACACGAATATTCATTTACTTTGAAAACATCGAGCGGTAAAACTGCTGTAACCGTTGGATAGGCTTTGTGTATCTGAATATGAACGCAACATATTGTAAAGATGATGTCCCACTTTGGGCTAGTTAACTACCTTTACAAAGTTCGCGTTACTTCTCAGAAGATGAGTTAAGCAGGGCAATGGTAATCCCCGACTTGTGGAAATAAGCATACAGCGGTCCGACGTAAGCTTTATTTCGATTGTTTCAACTATTTATGATCTGCTTCGTTGACAGCATCCAAGTTCGTTGATTGCTTTTGTAGAGCCGCAGCATCTTCGTTCGGTAGCTCGGTGTCTGGGTGTTTGTGTTGAGGTTGATAAGGCGCTTCTTCTATACATCATCTATACGCGTGCCCCGATCACTATTTCTCCTTCATAGCACGTTCCTCCTGCTAACATCTTAACATTCACCATCAACTTTCCCCTACGTACCTGTCCCACATCACCAATCTCCACACACACCACCGCCAGACACCACCACACACAACCGCCTTACACCACCACACACCACCACACAAACACCACCACACACCACCGCCAAATACCAGCATCTGTCATCGTATTGGAGGCGACAGAGCACTTACCACGCACATGATAAACCTACACACATACCAACACACCATCACTAACATCACCAAACCACAACACACAAGCACACAGCAAAACACACCAACACACCACACCTCATCTCTGCAACACACATCACCCCACAACACACCAACACACAACACACCAACACAATCCAACACAAACCAGCATATGCTGCGCACCAATACACGCCAATACACACCAATACACACAAATACACACAAATACACCCAAATACACCAACACGCACCAACACACACCAACACACACCAACACACACCAACACACACCAACACGGACCAGCACACACCAACACACACCAAAACACATCAAAACACACCAACACACACCAACACAAACCAGCACACACCAACGCACACAACACACACCACAACACACCAATGCACATCACAACACATCAACATGCACACAACACACCAAGATACCCCAGCACACCACTTACACACTACAACGCAACATATAAACCACATCACAACAAACACACCCGCACATACCACACCAGCACACACAAATTCACACCACACACAAACCACCACACAAAACAAACACACACCACCTCACAACACAACAATACGCCTAAACACCAACATACACCGCACACTAAGAGCATCCTCGAATAGACTATGAGAACATTAGAGATCATTTAAATATTGACACCCGCCATCACGACCCTCTCTGCAAACTCAACACCATCTACTTGACCCAACACAACACTATACACATTATTTCTCAACTTCCCCCTAACCCAGCAATATCAAATGGAACATCACCACACACCACCACACACCACCACACACCACCCTACACCACCCCACACCAACCCACACCACCACATACCACCACACACCACCACACATCATCAAACACCATCACACACCATCGCACCCAGCTGCACCTGACAACATCCCATCCTGCTTAATACCCACCACCCAACCCAAGACGTACCCTACTTCCCCCACCTTCACCCCACACCCCATTCGCTAGATTTTCATCATCATCTTGGCATCCTCCAGCAACCACTCGGCGCTACGAGTAATATCAGAACCAGAATCCGCGCTGATATAATCAGCACACATCGATATTAATGTGGAATTAATCAGCAATATACTTACTTTGTGTCAGATACGATATATAAGTAGCCATTGATCAAACACAGCTGGATCAATGGATGGTGGTTAGGTGTTAGTGAGGAGGTGGGTTGGCATGGCTCTCTCAGATAGTAATCACAGTAGGCTCTAGTTCATCCGACTGTGTTGTCTATGTGTGCTCGCGAGATTGTAGCAGGTGTCTCTGAATATCCTAAAATGGAATTCATGGAGCTAGTAGATAGATACTTGATCAACAATGCACCTGTTCCATCCCCAAGAGAGATGGTATATGCCCGATGAATGTCATTATATAAGTGCTATGATTCTCCCTGCCGTTCCCATTGAACCTCGCTGTATTGTCCAACTGGGCTCGACTTTTGCCTTCGTTACCGTCCAACTCCATAAACCGTAATAGCGGACCTGAATACGCGTTACAAAAGGAACGGCAATGTTATTTGACTGCATCTTATACAACGAACCTCAGACAAATAAACAGAAGAAGATTATTCTCGCCAGCGCTCGTTTAAAACATTACCGTGGCAACCTCATCCTGTGACTTAATTCGTTCAGTGGCCGAGCTTTGAACAATAATCGTTCATGAATACAGACATATCGTCTGTCATTGTTACTTCACTATTCCAAGTTCCCAATGCACAAATCAACTATCATAGCTTCGCACAATCTTCGGAGAAAACAAAACACTTCTCAATGCTAATGCTGGCTTTTTTCCACTTCTGTCATGATATTGTTAACATCGATGATGAAAACAGGTAAATATCAATAATGAAAGGTGTGCTAACAGTCATGAAAGAGATCTAATTTCAATTTGTTCTAGGAACCCAATGTGAGAGTCTAAAAGAAGAAACGGTGTGTGTAAATTCTAATTTATTTAACCATTGCGGGATATAGGGTCGGACTGCCGTACAGACAGGCCGGCGTGCTCGGGCTACTCGTCTCGTTGCTAATCATGCACTACTATGTCCATCATAACTATCGATACAGGAAACAATGTCATACAATGTAATCACCTAGACAACATTCATCGCCGTTGCGTTATTAGTCATATATAACCCTTGTCACAACAGCCATGGCACAGTTTATTTTGATACTGTAATGCAATCTTGAAATTCTACTTGGACAAAGTCAATAAATTAATACATGCTGCCAGGGAGACGTAGCTCTGGTCTTAATCCGACCATTTTTCGGGTCGTGACATAAGCCAAACTGCTGTATCCGAAATACGAAATCAGTTGTGATTTCTATCGTGTAAATAAACCCTGTTTCAGTCAGGCCATATGTATTAACAGGGGCGCGTATTTTTCCAATGCGCAGACAAAACAATCAATGAACAATATAAAGTTTTAATAGCATGCGTATTCAGCAATTGGTCAGATGCAGTTATGTACTGAAAGTGCCCCCGACATTCAAACTAATAGGAGACTACCACTTACAAGGACCAACTGACATCCACTTGAGCTAAAATGTTTGCGTCTGGGGCTTCTAAGTTGCAGAGGTCCATGTGAATCATTAAATAATACCCCGTGGCAGAAAAATATAATCATATACTATTATCTTCGCCCGAAATGATCTTAAGCAAGCTGGTGTAATCCAGAGTGCGAAAACATGTCATCTATGTATATGTTTATTTCGTATTCAAGGTACGAACATAAAAGGAAACGTTAGATTATTAACAATATGCCTATTGTATATTTTCAATGTCAATATTGTATATAAATCTAAAATATTTAGTCCAAGTGGTGATTATTACAAACATATTTTCCGATGCAGCATTTTTACTTTTGCACCTCGGAACAACCATTTTAACATTGTTATGGACAAGGAATTGTGAGGCTGGCCAATTAGCGGCACCAATATCCAAGTATGTCAGCAGAGTTGGAGATTGAGTAATCTCCTAACAACCTCAATCCATAACTTGCATAAATATTTTTTATATCAAGTGCTTTAAATATGCTTACACAAATGTACTGAGTTATTATATGGTTTCGACGATTCGGCTAAAACCTGAACTTGTAGTAAGTTTCGGTTGTGATTGAATATTGCTGTATGGACGATGTAAGCGGATTGAATGTTAATTAACACATTTTGGTTGTACGACGATGTGGCTAGTGGTAGGGGGTGATGATATTGTGACAGGGCGGACTGGGCTTGTATTGTGTAATGTGTTGTCGTTTTGTGATGTATAATGTGGTTAAGTATTGAGATGTGTGCTTGGTTTAAGGTATAAAAATTAACACTTAATTAATAATTAAAAACTTCACTGACACATGGGGAATCGTCAGAAACCAGGTCATCAATGTACAAGGAGATCGTCGCAAGATCATTGTTTGCTGTTTTCTGTATTTCCTGATGATGTTGCAGTTAAATGCACAGCCAATTATTATCCATGTACATTCTGATGCTGATTGGCACATTCCGGAAGCCCTTGAGGAGACTAAGGATAGCATCGATGGGCAGGACATTACTGATAAGATCCTTGGGTGTTAACAAGGCAATGCTTTGGATCCGCTTAAATTAGGAGGGCAAACTATGATGGTGCTGTCAGCATGGCCTGAAAAATCAAAGGAGCATCTGCCCCGATCACAGCAACAGCTTCCTAACGAATATAATTTAGTCGCTGGTATTTCCTTCAATAAATGCTATTATATGTGACAAGGCAACTTTGTCTTTTTCAACGGTAAGGCTTCAAGCATGATAGAAGGCTGTACACATCAGAGAAAATGTGAAAGGGAGAATGATGCTCCTTGTCCATTCTAATTATTCTTTGTCAGTGGCAGAGGCCCAACTCTATTTTCATAAATATATAACTGACACCACATATCAAATAATGACACAGATTTATCACATCTGAGAAAGAGCGAGAAACAACGTTTCACATTTGTCATCAATGTACTACACTTTGTGCATCCCTCGTGGCAGGATGACAATTAACAATTGTATGAGTAATGAGATGTTTACAAATAATCCAATTAACACTACCAATGCCAAGTAACTATGAATTAATCAACTTCCCTCTACATTTCATAGCAATGAAAGTGATTTTAACCACAGCACTGATTGCTTTGAAATAAATTTAGAGATTTGACATAAACTTTAAAATGTTTGAAATACAGGATAGGCCAATATTGTCCTTGTTGTTTGTGTGTAAGTTGAATTTGAAAATGTTGCGTTGTGGCCGGGATATATGACCATGATATTTATGTTCAAATAAGTTATTTCCGTTTGACTTATATCTATACCTTATTTGTGACCTATATATCTCTTGCCGTGGGCTACTTAACCTTCTTAATGCAGCTTTAACGTGAATATAATCTTTGTTAAAATCATCACCTCAGAGATTCCAATGGGGAATGTAAGCGAACCTTGAAGAAGCACTCTCTTCTGCCCCATGTGGTCGGTGATTTTATTATATCCTATAAAAATAATATCTAATCAAATCTTGCAATATATCGCAATTTTAATCGTATTTTCAACGGCATATTCTGCAGATTTGGAATGCTCCAATCACAACGTGTCTCTCGGTCACTCTTGGGTACTTTTGGGTCATTGTCTCTCACTGGTCAGTGTCACATTTTCCGAAGATTCGGCGCCATATTTGTTTTGGTAAGCTTCGTTTGAAAGACTGCTCGGCTGCTTGATGGGTCGTGACTGTTTTGTGAATGTGGCTGCTGGGACGGGGAAACATTTTGCTACACGTTGTTAGCTACTGCTCTCGATGCAATGCTTGGAATGGGTCAGGGTTCGACACCAATGGTTGTCCGCTTGTCATGTCGGACAAGTGACTTGCCAAGTCAACTTATCCAACCGGACGAGTGATTTTTATGAGCCGGGCACACATTCTACAACACCCCGATTTGTTGTTTCATGCTGAGTGGAACCGTTAATCACACAGTCGGCGAGAGAAGCAGACACACATCTGGTTCTTTTTAACTGACTATTACGTAAACATACTATCATGCAGCTAAGGATTAACGCGCTTGTTGTGGTGCCAATTTGAACTTTTGAGACGCCCCATAATTCCAGAAGACATTCAATGTGTTCTCATCGGACGCAAACCACAACAATGTACACGACGTCACGAGGGTGCGTATCACATGCCAGTTTCATGAGCCAGACGCGCGCAACAAAAGTCAATCCGGGTCACAACCTTTGCGTTGATTGGTCACGAAGATTAACGAACGTGTCTAATGAATATTCGGACGCGCCAGTTTTAGACCTTGTTCTTTCGTAGACTCTAGGGCGAGAAGCTTAGCGGAACCCCTGGAGTCTGGGACGCAGACTAACTCGCGCTGAAGTCGCATAGACGCCTTGGTACGGACATTGGTCTACATGTTGACTGTTTCTCGATCTCTAGGTTACTGGTGTCGGGTGTTGACTAATACTATAATAGCACGCACAGATTCGTGATAAGTAGCTTGTAGATCTTAGGAAGATTGTTTCTTGAACTTAGTTGGACTCCATTACTCTCGTTTCAGACATTTCACATTTATGACACATTATATGTTTCTGAGAATGATATGGAGGAATGAAATGGCTATTATGTGAAAGCATCCCACTGCACCGAATGATGTGAATCATAATACAACAGCAGCTGGTTAATGAGAACTGCTGGCATTGTTACCGTAGCATAACAAATCAGAGCCAGTCGACTAAGGATTGGAATTAACATTCGTAGTTGAGTAATACGCAATACTCTTCATGCACACTTGGACCTGCATGACATGAACCTACAACATAACCATTTTCATACCAGACATAGGCAGCGAGCATAGCTGCGATGTGATAGTGATAGACCGTAGGGTATGGTAGGGTGTGCTGCGATGTGGTAGTGATAGACCGTAGGGTTTGGTAGGGTGTGCTGCGATGTGATAGAGATAGACTGTAGGGTTAGGTAGGGTACGCTGCAAGGTGTTAGTGATAGCGTGTGCTGTTTGGTAGGGTGTGCTACGAAGTGGTAGTGATTGACCGTGGGGTTTGGTAGGGTGTGCTGCGACGTGATAGTGATAGCACGTGGGGTTTGTTGGGGTATGCTGCGATGTGGGTGTGATAGACTGCAGGGTTTGGGTAGGGTGTGCTGTGATGTGGAAGTGATAGACCGTAGGGTTTGGTAGGGTGGCTGCGAAGTGGTAGTGATGGACCGTAGGGTTTGGTAGGGAGTGCTGCGATATGGTAGGTGATATCAGCATGGTGTGGGTTGTAGACGAGTGTGTTGGCGTATGTAGTTGGTGCGTGTGCCATGGTGTCTGGTGGTGGCGTATGGTTGTTTATGCTTGTGGATGATAATGTGATGTGTTGAAAGAAGTGTGTGGTAATGCAATGTGATTATCTGTTGTGTGCGTAGCCGTGTGGATGCTATGGTTTATTGGTGGTGTGTGTAGGTTAACTGTGATGGACGAGGTGGAGAACGCTTGTTAGCTGTGACTTGTATTAATTCGTTATGATGTAGTTCTGTGTGGTGGGATGGCTGTGTTTTGTCGTTGAATAGTTTTGTGGCGGTGTATGGTTGTCGACGGAGGAGTGTCTTGAGATTGTTTGTTTGGGAATTTAGTGGCGATTGGTCGCAGATCTATCAGACAAAGAGACCACGTAGCTGTCACTTCGGGGGGAATATTGCATACCGCATCACAAGAATTGGATAATCAGACGGTGAGGTGACAGCCGTGGGTTGTTGTACTGTACGTTCCACTAATACAAGTTGTATAGTTAAGCACCACCCTTATTTAAACCTTTTGACTTAGGCCTCACCCTAAGACATTAGTTCGCCTGCACCTGTTATTGATGACATGGAAAAGCCATCTTTCAGAGCAGTTCCAAGGAATCACTGAATGTTAAGTCGCATCAATAACACTGTGTTCAACCATTAAATAAATAAGCATGGTACCAGTCAGTACATCGTTCACATTGAATGCTGGTTTAGTTTCACGACGCTTAAAAAAACAACTAAATATATATATGCAAGATGTAAATGCTGCAGTAATTGACACGAGCATAGCATTCAACAATCAAAAGCTACCAGCCATATGAATCAATAATAATGGTAAATGTGTCTGTGCTTGAAACGGGTAAAAACTTTGATTGATTGTATGTACATTAACGTCCCCGAATACAATAACCTAGAAACACTGTTTAAGATGGTATACCCGATTATTAGAGATTTTAAGGAACCCTTGAATGCAAGCAATATGTCAGTTGATGGATATGTTTTCAATTTGATACTTTGCAGGTGTCGTACGAAGTGATTACTTATGATCGGATGTGTTTCACAGCGCAACACTGTGATGAAGATGAACACAATGCAGGCTTTAGATAAATCCTAAGACTATGCAGACGGCATAAGCAAAGGTATTCACAAGAAATATTTCATTAATTACGAGTCACCTTTGTAACGATATAATGCCGTATAGTTATCACAACAGAACTTGAAGACAACCTAAGATCTTTTGTACAACCGTGCAATCATAAGCCAATCATGGCCAATTATGTATTGTCTGTTAGCAAATTTAAACGACCTAGAATTGTAGAAAAACAAACAACATACTACAAACTAGCTTATAAATAGCCATATTTAATCCATCATGCTCATTGTCACAAAGGTATCTTCAATGCTGACCGCAATATAAGTGGCACACATGATCTGTTGGTATATATTTAGCAAAGCATTCTATGAAATATTGCCATTTACTAGTCGTCTAATTAAAGATCCGACAAACAGCATGTGCCGTAATTAAGGGATGAACTCCTTCATTAGCTCTGTTTCAAGCGCCATTCAAAACCCACATGTTAACTCCCTTGATATGTTCATAAGCATATCAATAACTATCATGCCTCAGTCATTGATTTTGCAGGTGTTTATTTCAATAGATACATAAGATTTTTCAACGCAGCAGCGCGTTTTCTTGTTGCCTATGCATTGAGTGTGTTGTACAAGTTGATAGCTGGGCTGTTATTGCAATCCCTGCAAAACAATAGAGCACTGTATTGTTAAATCTAGTCAAATCTATATTCATTCTTTCAGATTTATTCTCAATGCATTCCTTTTAAGGACCTGGAATGGTTTGATAGTTTCAAAATCTTACAAGGCAGCCATGGAAATGTGAGACAGATTTATATCGCTGAGTTACTCAAAATGTTGGACCATGCATTACGGACTGATCTTTGGCTTGTTGTTCAGGCTACAAATTTGCACAACCAACAAATCAATAAATCAGACAAGGCTGTGATGTAACCATTAAAAATTAACAAGAGCTACCGCGTTATGATTGGTAAAACATTTGAAAACCGTGTGAGCATGGTCGTGGGCCAAATGACACTATGGCGCTTGCATATGCGGAATTGTGCATTTTCGCTAAAAACAAAACTGCCACGTTTGTTGTCGTTCTAACTGATGACAATGAGATTGGCCTCCCTTTGATATCTGCGCAAAGAATAGCTTCATAGCTTCGTTTGCGTTTAGATCTTGTTAGGGAAAAATCCATTTGAAATCATAACAGTGGCAAAGGCGGTGGCTCAATATTGATCACTACGTCAGACATACACAACCCAATTGTGCAATGAACTACGTGTGCGAGGTTAAGTGATACGTGATTAGGCTCGTACCTCTCAGTATCATACGCTGCCTTTTCCCCGGAGAATGGCCTGTATAAATAAGACCAGGTGCGATACTTAAGTCTTCTTCAGCATCAGCAACGCATTGAATCATCCCACAGCACAATGCTCGCCGTGTGCATTACCGCTAACCAGCTGTACTATTTCATATCAATCGCAAATATGGCTATTAAACGAGGTTATGATAGTTACCCCTGCTTTCCGGTTGCCGTGCTGTCGAGTAGGCGAGCGTTATTTAACCCATGAATTAATAATGCTGCCCCCCACCCCCCAAAAAAAGATCATAAGCGTTTTCTTGTGTTTGCTTATTCGTGCGTGTGAGTTAGTCTCGATGTGTATAACGGACACTGCAGAACTCAAACAATTCATTATACAAACTGGAATATTAGGCAAAACTATGTCAAAAGGGGGTAACTCCCAACCGAGCTGTCATCACGTAGACGCTCCTCAATGAACAGTTTTACTTTCGATATTCTTCAATGTAAACATCCGGTTATGTTAGCTGGGCATTTGGATATCTGTGAATCGGTTGAAGTAAAACCAGATCACCCCTAGCTGGCTTTTAGCTCCCCTGATATTCAAGAGATACCAGAAATTGGTTGTGTTTCAATTTCTTTTCTTTGTATTGTTTACTTTCGATATTCTTCAATGTAAACATCCGGTTATGTTAGCTGGGCATTTAATTATCTGTGAACCGGTTGATGTAAAACCAGATCACCCCTAGCTGGCTTTTAGCTCCCCTGATAATCAAGAGATACCAGAAATTGGTTGTGTTTCAATTTCTTTTCTTTGTATTGTTTTTCAGAAGAAATTGGCAGATGTGTGATAATCGATTTATTTTCATTCAGGTTTTTTTAATCAGTGGAGTAAACTTTTACCATAAATTAACGCTAGAGGCTTTTAAATTTTCATATTATGTCCAGAAAACATCGATTGGGAAGTTTTAGGGGCACTTGCTTTTTTGGGTTGACACTGAAGAGAGGTTCTATAAATTGCGTTGCTAAAGTATCATATTATTGTTATAAAGGTAAGAACATGTTGTGTTAAGGTGGTGAAAAAAACACCCCCCCCCCCCACCCCAACACGGGTTATGGTTTTTTTTCTTTTATAGTTTCGTGTGAAGGTAATGGCGCTGGAACACTAGGATTTGTGAGGTTAAGGTCATGGTTGGCTGACTGAAATATTTAGTGTACATTCCCTGCAAATAAACTCTCACAGTTGGTTATATTCATACATGAAAAAACCAAACAAATGATTTGACCACAAGAAGGTGGTATCCTTGAGAACTAAGTACGTAGTAAAACTGGTTAGACAGTTGACAAAGAGACAAAGGATCTTACCACACACAAATAGCACCCTCATAGATGAATGTTTTATAGATGCAATATCAGTGATGCCAACCAATATTGTACATGCATCTGATTTTATATCAATATGCGCTATGGGTATCAGAAATGTCCAAGCCATCGAGTGTAGCTCTCACAATGACCTACATAGATCAGTAGAGGATTGTTAGCAACATCGTTGCTATGGCAGATTGGTCGTTCCGCATTTGGAATGGTGCCTTCGTGAGTTATAGTACCCTTAGTTTCTCTTCGAGATATTGGACATCCCAAGCAGATCGTGCCGCCTCTTCATGTTAAATGATATGATGCAGGGAACGCTTACTCTATCCTTTTTGACATACAACAGAACGCGGATACTCACGAACCCTAGTTGCTTAGCACATTCGGTGAAAATAAATTTACAGATTCATTAGCCTCGCTTAGGGTTTAAATTTAGATATTTGTTACTGGCTAGTCTCGAATTAAATTCATTCAGTAGCTTACTCCAAAAAACGCTTACAGTGAGGATGAAGGGGGTGTGAAATAGTCATTTGGGCTTACTCAAGGGAGATTAGGAAAAGTGAAAGTACGGGAGTGATTGGGCATGAAAATGATATTGCCATGTCTTAGTGTACGCTCTTCTATATGCCACTTCGGTGATAAAGTGCTGTTTTCTCACTAGCCCTATCTATACGTACAGAAAAAATACACATTTTCCTGAAAGTGTCATGATTCATTATTATTCTAATTGCAAAATAACCGATGTGATTGGATTATAACGGAACACGATCGAATTATGTAGGTGTGATGTTATATCCCACCGAGACCGAGCAAGTAGTCAGAGGCCATGTTGGAATCAACTACTGAAGCATTAAGGAGTGCGTAAATCTGATAATGTTGTTAACGACCCAGTGTGGCCATCAAGGAGGCACTTTACCTTCACTTACAAAACTAGCTTAAAACCATATGGTGATCTTTCGAGGAGGCCACTGTAAGTCATTAGCGCCTACATACAGATTAACTTTGATAACAGGACTGAAGAAGCAAAACATAGAGATAATAAATCGTAGAAATGACAAATTATGGCGGTTAGGGATTCATATTCTATTTCTAACATATCAAGTTTTTATCATTTCGTTTTCCACAACGTAGTCAATATTTGAAGCATATACTTTGAAATACTAATCACGCAGGTTGTGCTAATATAATGACGTGTGGTAGCGTTGAATACTTGTTTCACTCAACGCTAAATAGCCATTCATCAAGTTTGTTGAAAAATAACTATTTACATTGAGCACCGAGCCAGCGATGACCTGGCTGGATATGCTTGGCAAACGATGACGTATGAAACATGAGCAGCAGAGCACACCAGCGCGTTGATATATACTTGGGTACACTAGGAGATCTTCAGTCTGTAAGGTAATAGATATGGGTTCTGTTTAGTCGGCCAATATATGATTATTCAACCCATTCCTTCTTTGTGAAAGTCACTACAAGCCACGGAATTGCTGCAATGGATTTACCAGCAAGTACGGATTTGCGTTATTAGCTTGATTAAGTCTTGCTTTTGTCGGTTGCATTCTACAATCGCAGGCCATTAATGCCATTACATGAATATATAGAACGTCTTTCTCTAACTTCTACTTCACTATGATCATGTATGCAGCTGCACCGATATTTTGTATGCTGTTGCCAAAGTTGTGTATAGGGTCACTTCATTTTTGACACTTATGGGATTGAGTAGTTGAACAAAAGCTTTTCCTCAGCATGCGTCTGAGTGTCAGGGACGTACAACGAACATCTAGAACCTCTCAGGCATTTGTATAATGGGACAGTGGCCAACAGGGGAGTGCAACCGTAAATCGGACGGCTTGGATCGAAGGCAATAGCATCAGCTGTACCTGTTGACTGGCAACCCGGTGGAACCATCAGTGTGTAAAAGAGCTCATGTGAGCTTATTGTTCCAAGTATCAGTAGGTTAATACTTACAAACAGCGTTGAATATATATCAATTACTAGGCTTCTAAGTGACTGTGGCACGTCCACTGTGCTGCTTGTACAATCCCACAGAATCTGCTGGTCAAATTCTTGCCCAACAGGTTATGTGTGCATCAGGTCTAATTGGATCTTTATGTAAAGTGCCAGAAGGCCGAATGTGTTATATTATATGATTGAGTAAGGTCAGGTACTGATATTGCGGCGCTTGAAAATTGAAGGTCATGTCATCACTGTTACCAATGAGGGTGGAGATAATTGGACCTAGTCGCTCAAATGATCAAACCATAGGCATTAAGCGGGTTACGGTGGCCATAGTAATATGTTAAAGAGATTTAGAACGAAAATTATAATCTGTATGTATTGTGTAACTCCAATAAATTAATTGAACATCAAATGTATGTGACTTTAACATCGATGCTTATGAACTAATATGCTTACACAACATAAACTTCTTCAAACCCCACAATGCAGGACTGTGGTAGGCTGTAGTGGGCTGAGGTAGTTTGTGAACACAGAGCTGTGATTTTCTGTGGTGGGTCGTGGTGGTTCATAATAATGAATGCAGGTCTCTGGTAGGCTGCAGTGGGTATTTTGAGATAATGATTAAAGGTTTGGGTTAAAAAGTCGGGATGTGGTGTGCGGTGGGGTGCTGTATATCGGTATGTGGTTTGTTGTGGTGGGCTGTAATATAGCGGTGTTTGGTGGTGTGCGGTGAGAACAGCAGGATTATATCAACAAATCAGTCGAGTCACTGAACATGTAACAAGGCCGGAACGGAATCCCAATTAGAATCGCATGAAATATCGGAAATGCATCATGTGAACGTTTTAGGACCGTAACATACTCTTAATCATAACTTTGTAAGTTACCTGCACCACATTTCATGAGATGACATAATGCTATTGCACTTGGAAATGGCAATAGAGAGTCGCTGTGCTTCGGAAATATTTTTAAGCACTGCTGACACATGTTGTCATTAAACGGATATGAATCCGCAATCGAAACATTCAACAAAAAGAATTACCCCATTTTTACACCGCCATGCATCCGATTATAAAAGCAACCAAAGTTACCGAGAGCAAATTTTACCCTGAAGATCAATATTTTAAACAACTGCATCATGGCTGCTTTATTCACGATCAACATATCATCCCACGTTGTTCCCTCAGTGTAAACCTCAATATTGAGTCATATGTTTTATGTGAGGCAATATGAAATCCTCATTAGCGACAAGGTATCTTTTGATAGTTATTTTTTTATATTTTTCTGATATAATACAATTTATGTCACATTTAGATAATATTGAAGGTGGCCTTGGTGGTAATGGGTGGGCTATGCGTATTGTGTGAACCCTTTCGTGGACGTCTGTCTGTGGGCACGCGCGTGAGAGTGTCTTTATATGTGCGTCCTTGTGTGATTGAATATAGACGTTCGTGTATTTACATGTGAATACAAATCATTGTCTTTGGCACCAAGTTGCCGTTCTACATTTATGGGCGGGGAAACCACATCACCCAGCCTCGGCAGCATATGGAATGAGAGTGGTATAAGAAGCGACACAATTCTGGTAGGGCTCCATGATTTGGTGTCCTGACAACCGCAGATACCATTGATTCACTCATATTTTTGTTTTATGTGCAAAATGCCGACAGTCAGCAGGGCAGACTTGATGACATTTGTGTGGTGATTGAAGTGACGTCATTTCAATGGATATGGCGATGTTGGTACGGACATGACATCGTAATCGTGTCGATATTAGTGGGGCATCGTATTGCAGCGGACCCATCCTATACGCGACAGTATTCAACCTCATGCCTTGTCTAAAATTATGGATTTCGTACAATTATAGCAGCATTCTCCTTCTGGTATACACGTGATGTGACCACTGCAACTAAAACGACCCCAAAACCCGGAAGTAATATTGGTGAGAGTTAAATCCTGCTTTATCACTATATTCAATCCATTCTGGTTGTAATTGCCAAAATGTCGCTTGGTATTGTAGAGGTCGAGCTTTGTGAATAATATCGACGACTGTATTATACTCACAACGATAACATCATATATTAAAGCTGCTCCTATGTGTTATTATTATTCGTCTTCAGCCATAATTAGCCAGCATTATCTATGAACAATATAGGGCTAGATATTGGGTAGCCAACAAATATTTCGATCAAGGTTGAGGGGATATATTTTCGGGTGATAAATTTAGGTCTACTTCATATTTTGAGCCTCAAAAGACTTCCGTTAGTATTACCCATGTTGTGTGCATTTTGAAATAATCTGCTGGAGTAAATTTCTGTGTGGTTCCATCTGTATAATGAATGTATTGTTGGCCAAATGCGTTTGATAACATGTTCTTCACTGTAGACCATTCTCAAGGCCACAACACGTACAAGATTATTACATCCTAATTTTCTAACATAATTCACATTATCCATAAATTGTTCCAAGAACAAGTTCATCATAATTAACCAAAGCCAAATTTAGTATTGAGTGAACCTTATGTTTGGGCTATTGCATCATGATGTAGCTTTATAGTGTGACATGTTTCAAACATATGCATTTTTCATAAATATGCACCGAACACAAAGGCTGAGTGGATATTAAAGAAATTGTGTATATAATGTAATATTTTTGTATGTATGTAGCTTTCGTGATTTTTGTGGGGTTTAGTAATAAAGGTAGTAACTTCCTAAGAACAAAATGAAACGAATTGCAAAATCACAAGTATGTACATGACGTCAGTTCTGGCTGAGGTAATGTTTGTTTGCTACGGGTATAAAGACATTGAGACATCAGTTTTTGTCTTCATGATTTTCTTAAGTTTCTTCCAGTGTCTCGTAATGGAAGCGCATGGCAGTTCACTGGCTGCTCAGCTGAAATAATATATATGAGGTCTTGCTTGCTTTAATTGGACGGCGAATTCAGGTACATGTGGGGTTTTCTTTTGTTATTGTAATTTATCTTACTTTCTCCTTCTTAACCTAATCCCTTCGCCTTAACACGTATTCAACCAGGATTAGTTAGTGAGACACTGCTGCCGCATTCCAACTACCCTACCATTACACCATTCCTGACAAATCACCCGACCATTCGTATCGTACATTTAATCAGCGTACATGCTTGAATGCCTTATTGTTGTGCAAAGCTGTCGTTATTGCTATTAGCATAAGAGGTTTGGGTTGGTCGACGCCCCTATCTGATTTAAGCCCTCTACTTTGTAATTGAATCACCAGTGATGTTTAGGTAGCCGTTGTTAATGGATGTAAAATATTTGGACCGTAAGACGACTCTAATGCCTTTGAACTCTTTAATAGTGTTGGTGATGTCAAATTGATGGATCATCTGGTGTATTACAGATGAAAGCAACCATGTTGTAGCTATTAACTATCATTTATTGAACATAAATAACGCTTTTCATTGCTTCTCGAGCAGAGCCATGTTGACGAGATTAAACAAATTCTCGATATTCTTATATGCGGGGTCTAATCCTTGTATGTTTCCCTTGTCTGTTGGTACTGTTAAATTATCGCTTCGCGAATTATGTGATTACAAAACGGCTGCAATATGTCGTTTCGTTTTCACCTCTTACTGGTTAAGGGAGAAATCCATATGCTCAATAAATATTCACTGATAACAAATGTCAGCAATGGTAGAAGCAGCAGCAGTTTACTGTACAACATTTACCATATTGATTAAATTGTAATATATCTTGTGCCATTTGTCCATCCCAATTGCAGCCACAGCAACTTACAAATGTAGTAACAAACAGTTCGCCAAGGGGATTTACAATAACCAAACAAATGACATTATGAAATCGTGAATATCTAGATGAGCTCTGACTTGGGAATAAAATATTTGTATGATCGGCAGGAACCACAATTACAGCCGCTTCGTGAAGTAAACCGCCGTGCAGATTGCTAAGAAAATTTTCTGTACTAATACAATGGTCTGCATATCGATACTACTTTTGGACGTGATATCACTATATATCAGTGCATCAATGTATCGTCTCAGCCCTCCTAACTGCTAGACAGGGTAGTTCAAGAGGACGTGGGGGCAAGATTATTTGGGTAAACTTTAAAATAGATATACAAGATACACAATGTATCATTAAATCATATCAGAGCACACTGTTTGTCTGGGGTACAAACGTATTGTTTATGACAATTGCAGTATCCATACGCATAGAATAAATACCCGTCATTGACAAATAATGGAACCTTTTATTTAAAGATGAGATTTGCCCACCCCACGTTCCATTAATTTCAGATCAACACCTAAAAATGTTGTACATATTGCGTATTATATATATAGATATATATATATATAGATAGAGATAGAGATATATATATATATATATATAGATATATATATATATATATAGATATATAAATATAATATATCTATATATATAGATATATATATATATATATATATATATATAGATATATCTATATATATATATCTATCTATATATATCTCTCTATATATATATATATCTCTATATATATATCTATATATATATATATCTCTATATCTATATATATATATATATATATATATATATATATATGCAATATGTACAACACCATTCAGACCAACACCTAAAAGTGTTGTACATATGCAATATGTACATATATGAGACAGTCACCCCGTATATGAGACAGTCACCCCGTATGACAGTCATCCCCCACGATAGTCATTCCTTACGACAGTCATTCCTTACAACAGTCATCCCGTACGAAAGTAATTCCTCACGATAGTCATTCCGTGGGAATCCACCCCTCATCCAGTAAGACGGTCAAAGCAATTGCATAGATTGTGCAGGTGAACGCTGACATGAGATGGCGATGAATACAGCGCACCAAGAGTGCAAAAGCATTCATTAGTGACCTCTAAAGTGCGCGGACCGTGGAAGTGAATTGACCTCGATAGTGCTTGTCGGTACATTGCAACAACAACATGCAAGGCAAAACCATTGTTCTAGTGTGAAACGTTCATATGAATATCTGCGATGAAGTTATTCCAGAAATATGACACACAACTAACATTAAAATATGTAAGATTTTTCTAATGATATTAGGTATGATGGTAAAGAATTCAAAATAAATGGCCCTTTGTAGATAATGCTATTTTTAAAACGCTCGGTGTTCGGAAAAGGTAAAATGTACATAGTCACATCATGCAGTCTTGTTGACAACTGTCTTACATCACGAAGAAAACAGTATTCTGTTAAGAGGATATTTGCGTCAACATGCATTTGGTTTACTGGAGCATAACAATTTCGTTTGAGAGCAATTTGTAGACCTCTATTTTGTAATCGTTTAATTCTTTTTATGTTATTTTCAATACAGAATGTCAGGAAGACATTACCGTATTCTAATAAGGGAATGATCATATTAACCACTATCAAACAACAAACTGCAAAAGTCAACATCTACAGCACTCAGATAAACATCACCAAAATCAACCAAATAGTCGTCCAAAAAGAAATTACCATATTTCTAAAAGCCAAGCTCCACAATTCCAAAATGTACAACACCGTGAAAAAAAACCCATCATTACAAAATTAGTGCCGACCGAAAAACAGAAAGCATAAAGGTATAATACATGGAATCACATTCGACATTTCAGAATTGTTACAAGCACTTTCACGCAGTTAGGCGTCTTGGAAAAATAAACCCCACTGAATACATCGAATTAACTTTTTCCTCCCCCACCTCCCCTCAAAAGTCCAAAATTGGTTACTCCTCCCATAATGTAAAAGTCTACATCCCTAACCCCACAAGATGCTTTAAGTACAACAGTTATGGACACACAGCTACATACTGCCCAAGTAATACCACCTGCCATAACTGCGGTGACCGCCATCAGTACTCCCAATGTAAAAGCCACCACCAAAAAATGTCCATACTGGAGGGGTTAACACAGTGCCGCCTTTAAAGGTTGCAAAACATACAACAAAGCCAAGACAATCAATTAAATTAAAACAACTGAAAATATTAGTACGCTCAGACGGCCTCTCTTGTTCCCCCAACATCATCCCCCCGTCCACCCACAGGTCCCCCTCATCCCCACTCCCCTCCAACGTCCTTCCTCCCACCCCCTTTCCCCAAAACGCAATCCCACCCCCTCAAACTTACTCACCTAAACCTGCTTCGTCTTCAATAACTTGTCCCCCCCAAACCGCAAAGCCTCCCCCAAACATTCCCAAACCCTCTCCCTCTCTTACTAATCCAAAACACCAATCCACTCCCACCCTTTCTGTCACCCAAACACCAAATATAACTCCACAATCCTCCTCAGCCACCAAACAGTCAGATTTTGTTTACCTCTCTACCGCCATCCTCTCTTCTCACCTGTCATCAGATACCAAAGCAAAAACCCTGATGGCATTCCGGTACAAACCCTAACTCATGCTATTAACTATCATCATACTGTAACCAGTCAAATCTCCAAAAACCTCAATCAACCATCTTCAGTCTAAACATAAGAATCACTTTCTATTGTCAAATTCCTTATAACTCCATGGCCAACTTATTTATATTATCTCTGCTCATCATCTCCCCCTTTAAAATTCCCGTTCCCATTCCCAACCAGAAAAACTTTTTATACCCAACTTTCAATCTAAAAAACAAAATATAACTGTTTGGTCATAAAATTGACGATGCCTTCAAACCCAACTACCTGAATTCACCCAATATCTAATTAAAACTAATCCCAAACCTAATATTATGCGTCTCCAAGAAACTTTTTTAAAACCCAATCATAAACCCAACTTTCGAAATTATCGTATATTAAGGAAAGACAGAACACCAGCTTATCATGGAGGCCTAGCTATACTTGCAAATAAAAACATCCCATATAAAATAATAAACACAGAATCAGAAATCGAGCACCAAGTAATTGAAATCAACATTTCTAATCAAATGTATCACATCTCAAATGTGTACTACAAATCCAACACTATAGACCCAAAACAATATCAGCCAATAGTTAACCTTCCCAAAAACGAAATAGCTGGGGATTTTAATGCCTATCATTTCTTTTTTGGCACCACCCAAGTTCAAATACTAAAGGAAATGCTCTTTTTGAAATAAAACAAGATAATGACATTACCCTCCACAATGATAGCTCCCCCACACACTTCTATCATAATGGTAAAAACATACTGGATCTTATTCTTACATCCCAAGATATATCACACAAATTTTCATTTAAAAATACCCACAATACAATGGGAAGTGATCATTCTATCATTTCAATCACAAATAATAAACCAAACTCACCTAACTCCTTCCACCCCCCACACAAGTGGGATATTAAAACAGCTGATTGGTCCTTGTTTCAAAAGCTCTGGAAGCAAAACATCAATAATCAAATCATTTCTTCAAACCCCCTTACCTCTTACGATAATTGTTTGATAAACTCATTCAAATAGCTAAGCAAGCCATTTATCTAAATAATAATCACCGTAAACCACTAAAATCCCATCCTTGGTGGAAAAAGAAAAAGGAAAGCCAGGAGCAAATACCATCAAAATATAACTTTAGAAAACAAGACTTACAGCAAAAGTCAAATACACACCTAAACAAGCAAAGATATCCTTTTGGCAAATAAATGCTCCTCCCTAAACAAACCAAATTTAAAAGAAATGTGGAAAACTGTCAATATCCTTAAAGGATATTACCCTAACACTAATATTCCACCAATCCAAAACCCAAACAATAACCTTTATACAGAAAATAATCAACAGATATCAGGCACTTTAGTCTCTTTATGTTACAGAAACCAGTTCAAATAACAATCGTCCGACAAATTTCAACCCCATAAATGCAGAACCCATTGAAACTAATCCAAATTCACCAATCAATGAACCCGTTTCCTTAACAGAACTCACAAAAACTGTCAACAAATCCCAAAACACAACCCCAGGCAAAGATGTACTCATTTACTCCTTTTTCAATCACCTTCCAACAAACTGCCTATAGGTACTCCTACAAATTTTTAACCAACTTCGGCAATCATCCTTAACCCCTCCTTCCTGGAATTCCTCTATCATTGTCCCCATACTTAAATCTAATGAGAACCCATACACCCCAACCTCATATCGCCCCATTAACTCAACACAATCAAATCGATCGAAAACATAAAAATACTAGTAGATCAACACGCCCATACACCCAATCTCACCAACACGTATCCCCATTAAAAACATACCCATCCCCCCCCCCTGGCACCTGGTTAACCCACTTCTCAACGCAGACTTAGCGAATAAAGTTATTAAAGACTATCCATCTTACAATAAATCCCTTGCACTACAACTTATTGATGAATTACCCTCTACACATATATAAACCGACGGTTCTAAAAACAATATAAGTACATCATTTGCCATCGCAATACCGTCTCATAAATTCAAATTATCTTCACGCATACAACCATATCTTTCAATCTTTGTAGCAGAAGCAATATCAATCATTTATGCCCTACACATATCTCTCCAATCCAAAATTCCCAGTCCTATAATTCTCTCCGACTCCCTTTCAGTTATCACTGCCCTTCAAGGAGAAACTATCAACCCATTTATACGAAAAATAAAATACCTCTCCATTCTCCTTGCCTTTCAAAATTCCCATATAAAATTGTATAATTTGGATACCAGCTTATTGTGGAATAACAGGAAAAAAAATTGCAGATGCAGAAGCCAAAAAATCTCATTCAAATATTTGAACTCAAGATATTTCAATAGATTTAAACACTCACTACTCTTTGATAAATAAATTTATACTACAACCTTGGCAAGAAGAGCGGAATAACACCACCTTTACCCTCAAAATACCAAAACCCATTATAAACTATAAACACAACATCTACTCAGAAAACATCCTAACTTCCATAGCATTAGATAATCTCCCCCTTCAATATTACAAAGCTAAATATAACCAAGTACAACACACTGATCCAAACTGTCCCATCCGTCACACCCGAAACCACTCATCACTTTTTCTTTACCTGATCTAAGTTCAACAACCACCGCATCCCACTAATCAATAAATTAAAATTACACAAATATAATAGCAACATCCAAGATCTCTTTAAAAAAGAAATAATAACTCAAACAATCGCTTACATTCATAACACAAAACGTTTTATCCCCAAATAATTTTCCTCCATATTCATTAAGGCTATCACACACATAACTCTTAACATACTCTGTGTACTTATTCTTTAGTTTTTCTTCTATCCTTCACTATTTGTATACTATCTAGGAGCCTCTATGTCCTTAAAAGGACATAGGCACTGTAGGGCTATTTTTCATCTCACTTTAATGCACTAGAGCGGCCCCCAGCGTGAGAAACCTCCTTATTTTGCACATTTGTATAATCTAGATAGGTACACCTCATTTTATTTTCTCACGCTTTATTATTTTAAAACAGCCACACATCCTCCAATAATTAATTTCATTTCTGCGTTTCCTCGGTCGTAACTCTTCATGATACCCAGGTGGCGTTTTTTATTTTTTTTATTTTATAGTGATATAAAGCACACCGAAACACATTGATAGTGGTACATGGCCAAAACTGCCAAATCCACTATAATAAACAAAACAACAGCATCATTTTGTAAGATGGACCCATTGGCGTGATGTTTACTGCCTCGCCTTTCGTCCCACAGGCTGTGGGTTCGCCTGCAATGTAAGACAACCTGACTGGTTACTCGTGACTCGGATGATCAAGTGAAAACGTATGTCAAATTCAGAAAGAGGGTGTGTGGTAGCACGATGTGGTCTGTGGTGACGTATGCTGAATTGTGGTGATATATGGTGACGAAGACTGGGTTGTGATGGTCTGTGGTGACGTTTCTTAGGTTGTGGTGGTCTATGGTGACTCATGCATCGATTTTTCGGACCGTTTTGGCATATGCGCAAAACACAACGGCCATTGGCTCCTGAGTTTGTGACGTCGTATGTCACCGTCCAGCCTGATACCGCAGTCATTTCTTCGTTTGTTTACATGGGAGCTGTGGTAGGTATGAGCATAATCGTATTTTATACCGTCATCATGTACATCATATACCGCAACTAATCACATCATTTCATGTGGCTTGGAGTACTTGTTCGCCTAGAATACATTAAATTGTGATAAAGTTCTATTATGTAGTGTGAAAACGTCAACTAACGGGGACCGAGCGATAATACAGGCATCACTTGAACACAGGTCTGCACCTCGATTTCAGGCCCGTTTAATGGTTATCAATGATTGATTCACCATTTGCCTGTCCTGTTACGGAGAATATCTTTTATGTGCTTTTATTTGATTTAATGGTAAAACGTTATCGCAAATGAAAACTGATACTACATTCAATGGGGATTTCACTCGATATTTCGTTTTTTTGCAATAAATTTAATATAATTTCAATTAATTATATTCTCCTTGACAACAGCAAGATATCAATTTTATTTTAAATATTAGCAATGGTTTTGGTAACCGAGACCTATCAGGGATTAGCTGTTACAATTGAATATACCTCTCCAGCCTTACACTAGGGACTTCTTTGAATCCAATCTTGGGTACTGCATATATCATAGGCCTTAAAGAGTTCAATAATACATACTAGAATTATCTTGGGTCCTCAATATTACATTCTATATCTTGTCCTTATTTTATTACTTACACCTAGAACAGTGCATAACTGCCATCATACTTTGCCTTTATTATATGTCAAGGGAGCGAAATGTCCACATCTACCTCATATACAGACAACTCCGGAAGCGATGAGCTGGATTACTGCAGTGAGTGTTCGTCTCACCAAGAAGAGGAACTAAGAGCCTAAGGGGGGCATATAGCCATGCAGATTTGAACCTCCAGCTAAGACAAGGCCTGCAAATTCTCCTCAAAAAGAAGAGGACTTGAGCCGACTGGGTAACAGCACTTGCTATTGGCACATTTCAGTTAAAACAATATTTTTCTCTTTATTTTACAGTTGTTCTTAAGTCTTGCTTCAAGTCATCTTCTAATTCATGTTTTATGTAAATTTTTTGTTTGCTGAAAAACTAGTTATTCATTGTAATTATGCCCTGTACTAGGTGCTCATGTGGGCCAATGGTTATAGTAGCACAGAGTAAGTGCTGCCAAGTTCTCGAGAATGTAAAATCTATGGGCGTGTCCTGTATTACAGCACACCCAGGATTTGTCTCAGGGTGCCTGTGTCCCTGGACACTAGAAATAGCATATAGTGCTTATATCCAGAGGTAAAAGGAGAAACATGATACTCATTATGAGTGTGTAAATGGTCTGGTTCAGATGATAACTGATGAAAAATATTCATGTACTGAATGAAAAGTTGTAAAGATCTCTTTTTATTGCAGGTTATTCCGATTCACTGCATATCGGCAGTTGGTACAGTGGTGCTGGGGGTATCTAGGCAGATATAATAGAGTGTCACTGTCAGCTTGTGCGGTATTAAAAATTTGAGATGTTTTTCCCAAGGGTGAATCATTCAATGTTGGTTTCAAACTGCCAGAATTGAAATAATAAAGGGACAAAGAAGCATTATGTGTTTTATTCTGTTATTTACAATAAGCTTTGCTCAAAAATATTAGAACCTAAAGACAATACTACACGCTGATGACAACCAGCAACAATATTCAGTTAAGGGCGGTCCACGTAATTTATTACACCATGTGCATACAATGATAAGAAGCATCAATTCCAAACTTATGACATATCTGCAGGGCATCTTGTTTCTGTATCCTGTATCGCATACAAAAGATGTTGTATCACTCAAATAACAGTATGTTAACAGTCGTTCAATAATTTTTGCAGGATATTTTATCTATCCTGTGTCATTGCACATCAATCATCATGATTAAATTTCGCGGGCACATTATACAAATAATGCTTATACAATTCTGCTCACAAATACCAAAAATGTCTGGTTCTTATTCACTTGTCTGTGATAATAGAAATGGAAAATATGTACACCAGTCCAACATATATATTTACAAGATTAGTTCTCAGCAAGCCACAAAGAGGAAGCATATAGCAGTTTTTGAGTTTCGCCACAGCTTAGCTTACCTTAGACCCATTTAACATTCAAATTAGTCTTAAAGCCATACACATGCTGGATGATTTGAAAATAAAAATGGTTAATATTGTTGTTTAACATCACTTTCAACATCAGAGGTCATATTTTGGCGGTTACCGCACCAATGATGTTTAAGATGATAGGCCGACAGCTGTAGTCTAGCATGGTGGGTGTTTGTCTAGTTGCCCAAATGTAGCAAGTTCAAATCCCACTGTGTGCTATGTACGGTGGTGCCTTTTGGGCGATAGCATCTTAAACTCCAATGTCTGTTCGTCATCTTACACCATCAGTTTGAAATGACCTTCGATATTGAGAGTGACTTTTAACCTCAATATTTACCATTTATTTTGTAAGTATGATGAAAAGAAAGATTTATGTCCTTGTGCACTTGTTAACAGACAGGTAAAATTAAATGTTACAAGCTTGACTTAGCTGAAGCCAAAGCTGAAAAATAAACAGAGCTTAGATATTACTTGTAAACAAGCAAATATCAATCGGCCAGCCACCAATATAATGCTTAGGCCACCACTATCAACTCCATCACCACCCCTTCCCTACCCCATCACTACCACCACCATCATTCATCATCACTTTTAGATACCTTACTACATGACTCATCTAAAGAAGAAACCTCTCCATATGCTGCCTTTCAGCCTCCTCCTTGTCAGGGTGGTCATACATTTCAACAAGTGCTCCTGGTTCATTGGTCATCACGGATGATACTCTTGTACCTGTCGGTGATGATGCAGTCCAACTGGAGTCCTTGGTCATCTAAAAGAAATGACATGCTTCGTTTGAGGCCCTAGCTGAGAATTATTGCCGTAATGGGCCTAACATATTCGCACCATGATGATACAGACTAGAAGACATAAGGGTAAAGTTATATGAAGCAAATTTGACAGTAGGCCAGGACCGACTCACTGAGTACTGGGTATCACCCGATGATTGTTTAGGACAAGTGTAAGCTTCTGTCAGGCTAGCATACATCTACATATGGCAGCCTGACGAGACAAATCTATATGTTATCTGTGAAACAGCCTAATAAAACTTGAGCCGCCCAACACTGATCACTACCGGCCATGTCAATTTTGTCAACGGGCAAGGCAAAATCTGTTTTCAAAATCAGTAAGGAAACATAACTAATGAATTCTAATTCGACTTTCATATGGGAAATGTAAGGATTATTATACTTACAGATTCTCAAGAAATCATGGATACAAAAACGCTGATGAGTGTCTGTAAATAGCGATAAATTAGTACGACAGCTAGATCGCGAATAGAAACGGCGTCCGTGGCAACATCTTATGGTGACATATGACGTCACAGCGCCTTCGTTCATCTTCGGCGTGTGGTCGGGAAGTTCCGGAATGTGTATTTTTAGTTATTTCTTGTTTGCTACTCGCCGGATGGAAAAAAGAAATGCAAATTATTGATCAGAAAATCGCGTTCTATATGATCCCAAAAATTCATATTTTACCCATTACTTGCTCTTTAAGTAGTTTTGAGTAATTTTCTAATCATTTGTGTTTGCCTGAAACACCAAATATTCAGTGACCATTGCATCGGTGAGGTTTGTTGCCATAACAAGGCTAAGGTAGATAATATCACTAAAATGTAAGGGTTGTAACCTCAGTTTCAAAACTAGAACGTTAGTGCGTATAATGACTTATGGTCACATGCCAATGCCCATAATAATCAGGCGTCTAATTGTGTCATACAGCATGTAGGTTGTTTAGAGCATGTGTATAAAATCATGTTATAAAGAAGATATGCATAGGTAATTGGACTTATTTCGTTAACTGTTGGACGAGGCATACTATAATGTTAGCTTTCTAGGCACCTGAGGGTTGTGTTGATATTCAAAAAATCAACCAATGCGGTGATAGCATAGGTTGAATCTGTTCATACCGATAAGTCCATGACTGTAACGATACGCTCCCTATATAGCCGAATGTATTAACAAATGCTTCTCTCGTTGTTGTTATTCACGAGCGCGCTGAATAGAGAGATCTTCATCAAAACGATGACAATCGTGCTACCTGGCAACACCTATTTGACCAACCTAACATCACTAAGACGAAATAACTGCGATCATCAGATCTGCCTGTCTGACATCACCAATTCACTTACCATATATCATGTCGACTACTTCTCATTTTACATCTACAGAGCATTAATGGGCGTCTTGCAAATACCGCCTTCCCCCGGAACGTATCTTGTGTATTTCTAAGCAACTCAATACCATCAACATGAAGGCATGAACGTCATCGATTGATCCAGCTATGTTCAGCCAATGGCAACTGGTTTTTACTAGCATACACGACGAATGTATTTTGCTTTCCCTTACATCGAATATAGCGCGCTAATTGATGACATCCGAGAAAACCGCGGTTTTGAATCGTCGGATAGTGTTGCACCTGTTTCAAAATGGCCAAACGTCAATTAGATATTCTACAACCATCCGAGTTACCTAAAAGGTTATGGCAAAAAGTAGCCACTGACACTGAGCAGGCAAAATTTGACCAGCTGCCAAGGATACTATCTGTAATACTATCAGTAATTGCAATTATAGCAGGCATAGTGCTAGAGGGTGATTGTTCCTTGTATGTTGTGTAATTGTATTTGTCTGAGAAAGCGGCTGTCGTGCCTATCATATCGCGATGTGCTATAACAAGGAAGTTGTACATAATAAGTCTGCCTTCCGATCTGCTAACACTAGGTGCGTAGGCATGTTTGTCACAAAAACATAGAAATAAAAAACATTCATTTTGGTTCAATAATTCTACACAAGCCATTTCAATTATCTCGGAATGGGACAAAAAGTGCTTGCAAGACCAAAAGATACTGCCACCAGAAATGAGATAACCTTAATGTAAATTGACACAGTAAGTGAAGCTATTGTTGCATGAAATATGAAGTGCCACGAGGAAGCTTTTTCTTATAAAAGGACACAATTAGAATCGATAAATGCAAAAATAGTGCAAATTGTAATCAGCAAAAAATTCTAAGCACTAAGTGATTCTGACAAACATGAAACAAAAAGATGAATGCCAGTAGGAAGCATAAACTGCAAATTGTCTTGTAAATTAAAACAAATATCTGAGAATATTTTGGATAATATTCTTCATAACTACCACCATCACTACTACTTGAGTTAAGGGAACTGGTCAATTGTCAAACTCTCTGAGCCGCATAAGCTTCAGTGCTAATGAGCCCTGAGGTGTTACGCTTAACATGTAAATATACATATATACATATATATATGAATATTTACATAAATATGCATGTAAAAACATTTGTATATAAATATATATTGATATACAAACATATATATATTCGTATGTTTATATAAATACATATAGTTTATATTGATATGTATTTATATGGATATATATATATATATATATATATATATATATATATATATATATATATATATATATATATATATATATATATATATATATATATACTATATATATATATATATCATAACAAGTTACTTGTCACACGATATTACTGCTTTTTCAAAAACTGAAACCTTAGATGCGTTCAATAATATGAACACTTTAAATGGAGCATACACTGCTCAAACACGAGATTCACACATTTGTATACAATTGAATATAATATAAAACTATTAAACCACAGGTCATTGTGAGCTAGTGCTTGGTCAAGCCGGCGATTTGGCACTCACAAACACTGTTATCAGACATGCAATGAAACGACTTTCGGTCTTTAAGCGACGCAAAATATAATTTCATTGTGCCCTATCCATCATATGATATATCCAACTCGATCGGCCAACTGACACCTCATTTAACGCTAGATAACCCCTGACCCACATGAAAACCTTTAGGCGCAAGAATTTGGCAATGAGATGCAGCAATCAATACTGTGAATGCTCTTGCACACATATCTAACATGGTCACATTGCCGAAATCGATACCTTTTGTGGCTGTGAAGGCGGAAGCTGAGGATAATAACAGTCCGGTAGGCACATGATATGATTATAAGCAGCATATATGTAACCTTCATTTATGCAACCTGCATTGCAAACATATACAATCGCGTCTTACGATAACAGCAGTAACATATTCAGTAATTGAACACAAGCGCGTTTCACACCCACACACACACACACACACACACACACACACACACACACACACACAACACACACACAAACACACACACATATATATATATATATATATATATATATATATATATATATATATATATATATATATATATATATATATATGTATATATATATATATATTTATATATATATTTCATATCATAACAAGGTCATCACAACCTCCCCACTCTTTGCTCAACCGCTTCATAGTATTCAGCTTGCCATGCAATATTGCACGGAAATGGCAGCAATCGGCTGCTATTTTGCCAGGAGGTAATGTTTTCAATATGCGCTCGGTGTTGAACACAACTATAGAAATAACAGACAACCTGAAATGAAGTAAATGAAAAGATAAAATAACTTAGGAAGAGTTAAATGTGTCTCATATACTGTACATTGGTCTTGTAGCTGCTCAATTTTGAAGCTTGAAAAAAGGTAAACATCGTTTTCGGAAATTGATGCTTCTGTGATTTGGATATTTAAGTTAATAAAACGGTTCAGCTCAATGTGATGGTTAATGTTTGATTGAATGATAAAATAAATATTCTGTATTGAAATGTGGATTTTGTTGTTATTTAATTCATTTTTGGGATTGGGATTGTTCATCATTTAAGTTTACGGATAAAAATAGCTAGTCTCCTAGCTTGAGGCGTGGAAATTTGTCATTTTCGAGCTGCGGCTTAAGCTTTGCGGCTTTGGCTGACAGATAAAGCCGCTCTGTATTAGTAGACTAAATTGTCGAAGACGACGTTATGCAAGCGGCCCCTGGTATGCCGACGTTTGGACGTATTCCGAACTGAGCTTATGTTAGTATAACCAAGCCCAAATTCAGTGCAACTTTAGTTTATCTAATATCATTGGGGTTAGGCTTTACAGAAGCGGGGTTGGGACATACCTAGTAGATAATTGTATGGCACAGGCGCTGCTATGAATTGTCAATAATATGACTACATAATCATTTATAAGCCTTCGAATGATATCTCCTATTGTTCCTCATTATTTTATCTGCCTGGATTATTCAATTTCTTATTTAGTGCATGAGCGTCAATACCTCTTATATTTTCATATCTATAATTGTTTTATTACTTAATGCCACTTCAGTTTAATTTCGATATGCGTCAATCATTAATAGCAATTTTGATATACACTAAGTTAACTAATGGACGCGATATAAGCCATGTATCAAGGATGTTGCAGTGCTGGTTAGATCATGGGTTGTGTACCATGTTGGATGTGTAGTGGAGGGGTGGTAAGATTTGCACATAATGATAATGTACTTTGGGATAATATATTTTCACTGCGAACTGAGCTGGCGATTTCCTTATTACATATTCCTGTCGGCCTTAATAGTATGATACGCATAGCTTTACAGCGTTTTCTGCCGCGCCTCGTGCCTACATATCTACAACATGAGTGACAATTTGACCGCAGAAACTCATTAGAATACAAACATTTTAATTGAGGGATCTGCAAGCAATAAGTGCTAGTTTGACTGTCTTGAATTAACCAACGTCAATATTTATTTGCGTGCAACGCAGGGTAATAAAACTTTCATTTATTGATCAGTAATCACTAGTCTGCGGATGATAACTCCAATTCTGTCTAGGCAGCATCGTGAATGCCGTAGATTGACAACGGCGTTATGTAGCACAGTTTGCATTATTGTAAGAAACCATTTAAATGCTACAACTTTATGACTGAAACAATTAGAAGTCTTATCAGGTCACCGATGTCTGAGGTGTTTATTCACTTTTCTACGAATTAAGTTGTAAATTGATGACTTAATGCAGAAAGTTCCCGATAATGCAGATCACGTTAATGCATTAATATGTCAAGCTGTTAATATAGGGAAGGCATGACTGTAAATTGATTCAGTGCAGGTTATATAATTGCCTTAAGAGTTACAAAATATATCGCAATAGACAATGTGGCACTGTACGATATGTGCGTAAGACCCTTCACATTATTGACTACTATACCTACTTACATTAGTTTTGCTTCTAAAGGTTATATGTGGGTCATTTGATTTCGGGCATTAAATGAGGTGTCAGTTGGCCGGCCGAATAGGCCATACCATTTGATTGAGTAGGATGAGATAAATTCTAATGATACTTAAGGGTTTTGTATCTAATGTCGTCTCGTCGCTGTAACTGATGGGAGTGGTTGCGAGTAACTAAAAGCCCGCTTTGATCAAGCCTAATCTAACATTTGGTTGTTGTTACTATAGTCTTTTCTTACAGAGGGCACTACCAGGAAAACGCCAATATTCGATAGGATACTATTCTCTGGGAGTCAATTATATGAATCAGTGGAAATCTCGAGATAGTATCCAATGAAATTATTTTTGTTTATTCGCAACTCACGCTCATACCTATAAATGCTATGGCTGGCTAACTATTCAACTACTTCCACACCATGAGTCATGGTTATGAGGTAAGTTTTTCATTAGCTATGTCTCAGCGTAGTTATCATGACTCGAAATTAAAACGGAAATTGCATGTCCTGTCATGCGTAAAGAGGAATAAACTTGGGTTTGCATAGCATCCGATTATACAGGTTAGAGCTGAGGATATTCGACGTTTGATTGATCAATGGTCATTTTGACTACAGCGGTTACGGTGAAGTTTGCTATTTGTTGCATTTGATGGCCACGCATATTTTCTATTTGTACATTTAAATTGTGCATTTTTGTTTTAGTCCATTGCGTTAGTCTGAAGTATATGTTAATAATATGTTACGTTCGTTTGAATGCCAAGAAATACCGTAGGTAAAAATAGGTATAATACCATAACGGCCAGAATTGGCTTTAGCTTAGAATGTTGGAAGTTCCTTGCTTGCCCATTGCGGGGGACACATTTTTGAATTATTGCGCTCATTATCAGCTTTTATTTTCTTTTCAGGGTTTTAATTGTCTCCCGCTAGTAATCTTTAAGTTCTGTTACCGCACTTCCCCTTCATCTTCTTTTTGTATGCTGATTGTTGGTCGACTCAGAGCGAGGTAAACAGAAAATCGGACAAGGCTGTTAATAATGCTTCTTCACTTTCTTAATATCTGTTATCTATCCTTGATATCACAATTAATTAGCTTAACTCTAGTCAAAGTTACGTGACAACTGGGCAACCCAGAATACGAAGAGATATATATAACTCACATATATAACCCACATATTGCCTTTAGGGCAACACTTTTGTGCAAGTAGATATACAAATTAATACTCCATATGTTCTTTTACGCTCATCTTACTGTAACACATTGTCTTTAACAATGCTAATTGTTACTGTAAAGGTTAAAGCTGCCGAACAATTACGAATCGGAGGCGATTACTTTCTCTAACACGAAACCTTCAGTTCAATTTATTCACTTTCAGATATGAGTTATAACTTTGTAAACGATCTGCCTGATTTGCGGAATTTTCTTGCTGTATGATGGGGGATCGTTTTTATTGTATTGATACTGTGCAAGATGAGTTATTACCTAATGGGTGAGGGTATACTGAATTATCAATGAATGTTTTGTTTACTGAATAATAATTTACTAATGTAGACAGAGAAAGGTCATTGTCTATTTCCCATAGAATTCTAGTTTGGTTTTCCTCCTATCCCGACGTCTGAATTCCGGTACATAGTCTGCACAAGTAAGTCTATTAAAAAAGCTCGAGTTGATTACAGGCATTTTGGGAAGGTTATCAAGGAGCACAACTTTGGCCTAACTGGTTGTTCATCTAATGGCACAGGCTTTTTTAGCAATTACTTGCAAACATGTTGCCGTATGTAAATGCGTATATGTCAACACCTTGGTACGTCCATACTGCTACTCATTTTCCAGGTATGTCGTCATGGGATGGGGCATTGAACGGTATGCTGCTATGACGGATATCGTGATAAGCTCGATTGCAGTGACAGTTGATGACGGGATTGAGAGTAGAATCGGACAAGCAAAAGGCATTATCTGGCTATCGGTGAAAATAATGTTAACGCTGTTTGTGGAATAAAAAACAAAAGATAAATAGCAGATCAAGACAAACAGAATGAAAGGATAACTTCTCCCTTTGAAACAATGAAGCATTAGAAATAGGTTGTAATTCTGCAAGCAAAATGCCCCCAAGGGTTTTAATTGCATTAAAACATCCAATCTGCTGGGTTTCTTTGCTAATCCAGGGTCTTAGCTTTTTGTATGACCAAAGAATTTTGGACAATACTATCGCGCATAACTTGTTCCTCGTCTTCATTTACACCAACATGTACAAATACTGTGGCTCTAACCCAGAACATGGCTTTCCGTACCTTTTTCAATATGAGATATGTTATGACTTGTGTGATGTGTAGTGTTGTTATGACTACTAGGGGTCGGTAGATATTCGTATAGTGGCAGATTAGGAAACGTACACCCAGTTATTATTCAGTAGGCCACCGCTCATTGAGTGAGCACTTGTGGATGTGGATGGATACCTGCCTGGGCCACTTCACGAACGTCCACGGAGCAATGTATTCAGCCCATCTCGTTGGATCTCTCACACAGCAGCTAATATAATCATGTTCCCCGGCATATTGGCATCTATGTTAATCGGGCAACCTTGCGACTAAATTCAATTCAACACGGAAAATATAACTGCGGGAAAATATGCCACATATCGTCCCCGCCAATATAGTACTGACTTATTCAGGGAAATGCATACTTAAACCACCTGCTGCCTGGCCTTGCAGTCGCCTCGACCAATCAGAACACTCAGAACATAATCAGCCAGACGCCGAGCGCCGATACGTTGGTTTACATGGTAGCGACTGGTTGGTGTTTCACTCATTTGTATGATCGTCACACATTAAGTCGAAGCGAGCTCTCTCTTAGCGTAGCTATAAGCTCTTTGGCATTATCGACCCGCTGTTTTATGCATATATTTTTGTGCTGTTTTGTGCCTTAAAATTGTTCATTCGACAGTGTTGCAACAATCAGTATATTTTGACCATATAACATGGCGTATTTCAAATATTGACAACTCAACATGTATTCAAACACCCATATATCATAATGTGGGGTTGATTTCCGTCCCTGGGATTCCAAGGCAAAGTATATCATGGTGTTCTGCCATTAATGATAGGCTAATTTATTTCCAAAAACTTATCAATTGAGTAAATAATCAGTAGACCATTAAATACAGCCCAACAATAGCCTTGACCAATAGTGACAATGACATAAGTGATTTGCTACCCGATGTTGTTCATGGCTTAATGTTGTTACATCAGAACAATAATAACACTGTAATACATGATGCTACCATAGTAGATGGTAGGTGACAGCGAGTATATAAAGGTCATTCAGTAAAAGATAACAGTGAAAACCAAATCGCAAATGAGTTGCTTATCGTCGTATGATATACACCACGACACGGTATCGTTCACCACCTCGACCTCTACAATATTAAGCAACATAGACAACCTGGATGGAATGAATTAAAATGATGGAGTAGGATTGCACTATTTTGATGCTATTTTGGGTTTTTCTGTTGATTTTAGTAGCGATAGTGACGTCATTAGGGTGTTGGAATAGTGTGACTGCTATCAATTAACTAAATCGGCCACTTAAAGCCAGGCCTAAGGTTTCATAAGGTCGTGGATACGATGGGTCTGTTACCGACGCATGAGTACAATCAATAAAGCCTGTATGGAGAACTGGTTGACTAAATGAACATTAATGCATAGCATAGCGTTCATACTCAGAACAAAGCGTGACTGCAATACATAATAAATCTTTATCAAACTCCACATCAGCCAAACACATACTTCAGCAGCCCTGCATTCATTATCACGCGCTACCTTATCCCATTACAGCCCGCTACATCCCAATACAGCCCATTACAGCCTACTTCAGCCCACTACAACCCATTACAGCCCATTACAGCCCAATACAGCCCACTGCAGCCCACAACAGCACGTTACAGTCCACGACAGCCAACTACAGCACATTACAGCACATTACAGCCAACTACAGCCAACAACATCACATCCCAATTCCCGATGAATCATAAATGGTGATGTAAGAAATTGATGATGCACTATTAATAACACAACTTAGGATATGAGGTTTTATCATCGTTCGCAATCACTGCAACATATTACAATCGCAACAGCAAGCCTCGACTAACTCAATCATGGTTTAAGTGGTCCAACTATTCCTGCCCTCATTCGTCACAGGGAGGACATGACCTTCGATGTTAAAGCGACGCAAATCACTAATTTGTCATACAAATGTGCCAGATCTTACTCCGTCATATAATACAACCAATTTGGCATACTTGAACTCAATATAAAGATCCAAACACCACTCGTCTACGAATAGCCTTTTTGGGGCGAGGATTTGGCCATCAGATTTAGAAATATATGCTGTAAATGCCGTAGCATAATCATACTTCACTGTCACTCTATTTTAGTTAGTATGTTCTAATCGACGTCGCTTGTCATCATAACCTGCGCTAAATATACTGAGTTCGTTTTGAAGTTGACTACCTCAGCGATAATTGCTTGATGTCCCTGTTCCTGCGACCTTATATAGTTCCTTGTGTAAATGAATGATTTTAGAAAGGATTCCAATAAATAAATGAAATGATATATATATATATATATATATATATATAGAATATATATACATATATATATATTTATATATATAGTATATATGTATATACATATATACATATATATATATATATATATATATCTATCTATATATATATATATATATTTATATATATATATATATATATATATATATATATATATATATATCTATATATATATATATATATATATATATCTCTATATCTATCTCTATATATATATCTATCTATATATATATCTATATATATATATATATATATATATATATATATATATCTCTATATATATATATATATATATACCTGGTATTCTAATATGATTAAAAAAAGCTATGGACGGCAATGATAACCACAATCATCAAGTGGCCGGTATATTAATGTATCTTATTTAGGCTATGTCCAAAAATACCGGCATGGGCATTTAAGGTATCCACGATCATACACCTTCAAAAATTACCATGAGTCACACTCGACCCATAAATTTAACTTAAATACCAATTGATTGTTTTTAGTGCAGTTTTTACAACAGCCACAGCCCGTTGTTGGCTATTAATGCACAGACTAGTTTCCATGCAGTTCACTGACTTCAATGTTATATTTATTATTATTCTCCCGTTCAGTGTGAAGGAAACGTGTGCTCATGGGATCAATTCTGGTATTGACCAGTGCATGTAACAATTCGTCATTTTCACAAACACGAAAACATAACGTCATCCTTACGTGTATCTCCTAACACCTCACCCCAGGCGTCGTGACCAAATAGTGATGAAAATGACCGGTGAAGGATAAGGAATCAAACTATGGACTCCCCTACATCTTTTTAATCAAAGGACCCGTGAATCTTTGGCTCCAAATTAATGTTAGTTATGATCAACTGCGATTTTGGTTAATACTTTTGGCTGGTGAAGGTAACACGATATTAACAAAAACGCATGGCAACACAGGGACAAGTTTTTCAGATTTGTGCACTCCTTAATTCGTTAGTCGTTGATTCCAATTTAGTGTGGGAATGCGTATACGCTGTTTTAAAAAACAGACATTTAAAAATTACCGCCTAGAAAGCAGCACTTTATCATATCACTTAAATATGTCACTTGCTTACTTATCGCGTGTCATTCCCGTAGTTATGCATCTCTTAATGTCACTTTAGTGATCCACGTTAGATTTTCCACACCCCTGAACGTCTATGAAACGAGAGAGATTCTCCACACGCCTGAATTAGCTGCTGAATGAAGATCGACCAAGACCTGTCAGTGGCAAATATCGTTTTAAACCCCAGGAGAGTTATTCTTCGATTATGCGGCAAGTATAAGAGACTGATATGCAATACTGTTGACAAAACGACAAACACACACGCTCATAAAAGTACTAACACTCACGTACAAATATATTAACAACAACATACATACTAATCCCATACACGGACACTAATATTCAATGACATAAAAACACGCCCATCCATATGCACACAAAACCACACACATGGAAGCACACACAAATCTTTTCTGCATACACACACAAACAAACATCTAAATCCTACTCTCACACATGCATACTCATAGGAACACACGTGTACATGCCGTTGTGAACCCACACGCACGTACACCAAAAAGAATACACAGACGCAATAGATACTTTTGAGTTATTTCGTTTCTGATGCATTTCCAATTTATAGGTTGAACAACGCACTTGTACTAGCTCAGGATTCATGAACTCGTTCAGCAGCCATATTTAGGTGTCCGCGTTATCAATGCCTAACAGATATTGTTTGACGAGAAATAGTACAGCTGGTCAGCGGGAATTCACGCGATGAGCCTAGCGCTGTCGGAAGATTCGTTCGTGGCGTTGTTGTAACGGAAGCAATACTAGAGCAGACTCAAGCGCCGCACCTGGTCTTATTTGAACAAGCCGATCTCTGAGGAAAGGCCAGCACATAGCAATCAGGGACGGCACCTAAACACAAAATCCGTGCCACGCATACTTAATTCATTTCGTAAGCAACGGACTGGTCATAATCTGCCTTAGTGATAAATATTGAGCTACCGACTTTTGCAATCAGGATTGCCAATGATTGCTTCCCTAGCAAGATGCAAACACAAATGAAGATAATCTTTGCGACGATATCATTGCACAGAACCTTTGTTTCCAATTAGCATGACAACAAACATGGCAGCTATGTGTCCCACGAAGATGCATCATTGTACAGGCTGCCAAATGGTTAGAATAAAGACAGCGCTTAACTGGCATGATAGCAAGCTGCTTGCTTTGTAAGCATCAGTCGTACAGCTGAAAAACGCATGGCTGCCTTGTTACCATCGCATTCCTCATTGCTGGTTACTGCGGTGTGCAATGATTCCTGTGACGTGGCTGTCACTTGGTCTCTTTGTCTGATTGGACGACGATGAACTGCCACTAAACACTAATGTGAACAGCCCCGTGGTACTTCTCGATATGTCACCATACCCAGCCACAACCCTATTCACCATCACACACAACCGTCCAACCACACACAACTACATCCTATCAAAATAACACAACCCACCACTAACCTATGCGCCCAACCTTATTCTTCATAGACACATCCTTACTACCATTAGCCACATCATACTACACCCGCACACACCGCCACACACTGATACACATTAATATCGCCACATAACACCAACATAACCAAGGATAAACCATCACTAACTAACATGCACAGCCGTACTTTCATCCCACCTACATTAGTTGAGCGCATACTTCATGCGGTTAACGGCTACATTGCCTCTCATAATGCCTCTCCGAAGTTATATTTCGTATTTCCAGGGGGAAAATGAAGGAAATATTCATATTGAAAGTATGTAATTCCATATACCCTGTGGGACCAGGAATGTATTCTCTGTCACACACAAAGAACAACCGGTTTTGCAAATGCCGTTGTATACCACGAACAGCATAAATACACTGTCGTTGCTGCAACTTGATATCGGGATCAATTACATGAAGTGCCTCCTACAATAAAATGAAGATGGGCTGGTAGGCATCACCTGCAGTAACGTAGATGTGGTGTGTGGCAGTATCCGGATGCTGGTTATGGCGGGGTTTTTGTGCATGGTGGATGTCTTTTGTTATTATGATGCAATTAGATAGGATGTTATAGGATGCTGTCTTTGGCTGCAGGGCAGTATGCAAGTTGTAGAATAACATTGTGCAGAGCGATAAGCGGTGGGATTTGGTGAAATCTTATGTTGATAAGCCACCAAATTCGTTTGCCATCTCATTCGAGCGTGGCTCTGGTGGTGATTAACTTGTTATACATTTAGCTCCGTCACTTCCACCTTTGCGGACTCCCTTGTAGACTTGGGTTTTCTACAAGCTTTGATAGTAGGTTTGGTGAACCACCGATGGAACGTTCTGTCCATGTACGTAATGTCCTTTTGTTGCAACGAAATTTAGATTGATGTGTTGGCTGCGATTGGATCACAGGGTTAGTATACATTTGTGTCATTTATACACGCAGGTGCGTTTACACAGGGACACATATGTTATGGAGTAATGGAGGGATAGTAAGGACCCTTCTGCGTCGGTGTATGTTAAGCCATAGTCAGCAAGTTATGGTAAGCGTTAGAGCGTGCTCTAAAACCAACTGTCTGTATAAGGTGTGCATGATGGATATGACCGCTAAAATCGTCAAAGGTATGGTGATGGATGGACCTAAATGCTTTTATCAAGGAATAATGCATAGTGTGTTATCAACAGTCATAATTGATTAAATGTAGGCCTGACGGATATGGGTCTCACTGCTTCAGGATAATTGTATCTTGTGCTTGCTGGTGGGTGACTGGGTGGAGAAATATATAGAAAAAACTGCTGGCTATCATAACATCAAGGTAACAATTATTATTTTGATATAACTGGTTCATATATTGCTGAACCGAGAAAATGGCTAGAAATATGCCTTTGATGCCACAACCATATAATGTGTTGGGGGGTATATAGCAATATTTGACTGCTGCAGCAAGACATTATTTCGTTCATCAGAGATAATACCCAGCCCATCTGATCCGCTGCTCTCAGTACAACAGCCACGTGTGTTTTCCTGTACAAGAGGATGATTATGTTGGGTTATCCACTCGCACTAAAATAGCAACATATTTAGACATGCATTCAAAGCGGGTATAACAGAAAGGATTGGTTCTATTCCCATGGGCAGCTGCAAAAAGCCCTGTTCCGCATAAGAAGTTTTCGGGTGCGTCGTGTGTAGGCAGTCAGTACTACAAGCATGAATCGCTTGTATATGAAGCACCGCATGCTCTACAATAATGACGTCATTGACACCATTTACTGCTGCGGAGCAATGGACTCAGCACTAGGCATTATCTAGACAGCGAGGAAGAAAATGTGGTCCTCAATTACACGATATTATAAATACATTTAGGTGATTCATTGGCGAGATATTATACATCCAATTACTATGTTCGGTAGCGAATTGTTCATAATCGAAAACGTATCTGTACAAGAATGCTTCGCCTACAAAAAGTTAAGCCATGTAAAGAGCACCCTTGCTTGCCAACAGGAGCAGTCACCTGCTTGCTGATTTAATTAACCAATCTTATAGTTGCGATATACGCCGACAATGTACCATGTGAGAGGACTTATTCGGGATTTGTATAGAGACAAAAACAAAGCATTTTTGACATTGAATAGTTAACTTACGAACGAGAAGTGAACTATGATGACATAAGAATCCCAGATTATACAAAAGACACACCCTTAGATCAAGTTATACGCGGCATAATGCATGATAGCAAGCGAAATGCAAGTGAAAGGGATGTGTTATAAGAGGATGAACCTCAGCTGGAGATAAAAGTAGAAAGGAATCAAAATACATGCTGTGTTCTATCAGCTGCATTGCTCGTTAGGTTCTCTGTAATATGTATTGTCATTGCATACAGCTTCGTGCAATTCTGCCCTATGTTGACGATGGCGTACTAGTTTGATAGTACAATATTGACATCGCTATGGTGATTTCCAGGCAACACGCTGCGGCTCGAGCAAAATGGTGAATCCTCATGGAAAACATAGCTTCTGTGTTTGTAGTAATTCTCTCTGAAAACACAGAGAATGGCTTCCTCCACAATAGCAAAACGATTTCAGAACTAGAGATAAAATATTTGATGAATAGGCGCGAACCCATGTCATGTGCTGGCATTATCTCTAAGCTTTTGCAAATACGACCAGGTGCTGTGCTGTAATCTGCACCGACACCTGTGCAGCTGCTGTAAGTGATCTCACTACAGCGACAAGGTGAGCCATCCTACAACGGCTTGTCCTTTGTGTGAAAACCTCCCGATAGCTTAACGGTTCAATCATTTAGTCATTGAATTTATATCTGGCATTGTACGTGGACAGGGAATTAACTAGCAAGCGAGTATTTGACAATCACCCCTTATGCCAGAAACTGCACAGGCGTATAACTCGCATTCGATTCATTTGGATATTTATCACTGAGTGTTGTTCCGTTTTAATTCAGCAGCTTGATCATATTTGATGTGTGGATGAAGAATTATCTATTCATCACAATTAAATCAATCCAGTTCACCAAATTCTTGTACTCAAAGACATCTTTATATTGCTTAGATGTCTCAAATACTGTCCGAAACGACCAACATGTCATCCCAAAATAGCAGCAGATCATTGCAAACATTGATTAGGAGTCATGATGCGTGGTTCAATTGACCTAGCAGCAATTCCTAGTCGTCCGTTGCTAAACTAATGCTCCCCAGTAAGTCAATAGATATAAACTACTTGCTCACATTAAATGCAATCTAATCACTGAATATATTTTGCGAATCGGTGGAAATATAGTGTTACAAACATATTATATATTATCATCCATTTAAGTACTAAATAGTTTTATTCAGGGTTCATAGATACCTACAATCATACTTGCATGTCAATTAGAAATATTTTGGAACCAACAACAGACTCACTGCAGCAGAGCAGTGGTGGTATATACGGCTAGTAATTGAATAAATGGGTTATGTTTGTCAGGCGTCATCATAAGTAATTACATCATATCTTAAGCCAGGACTTTAATTCGGTCTTACAATGATTAAAGTTTTTCTCATTAATTTTAAAACATGAATTACTATTAGACACATGTTTATGATATTTAGACTAACAAATTGATCAAATTAATCATTCCGATATTCATATCAGAGCTTTGTATGCATGCTTGTCACTGATTGATATGAGATCGTAATGAGAAGCCGACGCCAGGCAATCCAATTATCACGCTGTTTTGGTGTTCTTTCCTGGAATCTAAGTTTAGGGCGAATCTTTTTGCATCCACCGTGACATGATCGCCTAGCGAGATATGTGAACAACAAACCTGAGTTAGTATCAACAGGCACTAGAAGCATCATCATTACCATTTAGAAAATGTACTACAAGAAAGTAGGTTTGTTGAAAAAAATCACAATGGTGACAAAAGTGTCATGATTATGGCGACGCCTTACCTTGGATACTTTTAGTAGCTTAGACCAAACAACCAAGAGCAGTATATGCTCTAAAGTTCACAAGAAATATCTCAATGCTATTTCGCAGCCCTCTTACACTGATCCTCCCACTAGAACTTGTGCATGTATTGATTCGCTTGTAGTATAACCGCAGAACGATCAACACAAAGCAGGCATATTGGACTGATTAAGAAAATTTACACGGAACATTTGAACGTCTAGAGTGACAGGCTGTGACATCTCTGTCTATGTCACAAGTGGTATCCATGTCACGATTAGTATAATTGCATGAGTGGTATCTATTTCACAAGTATTTGCCATGCCACGAGTATTTCTCATTTCACGAGTAGTATCCATTTCGCTAGTATCTATGTCACGAGTTGTATCCATGTCATAACTCGACCAACGTGCCATGAAAGAGGAAACTGGTATAATTTCCCACATACTAATCAGTCTGTGATAGCTGACCAGATTATTATATTTACATATCAAAACCAAAAACAGGACGTGCGGTCGTGGCCAAATCATGAACAATCAGTGGGAAAAAACAAGAGAGACAAAAACTCAACCAACCGCAATCGTCAATATTCAAACAAAAAACCCCACTTAGAGCCTTGCACAAGTATTATATAATTTATGGCACTAAAAGCCGCTGATAATCAAGAATCATTAAGTCCCGCGACGAACAGATAAAAAAAAAAATAGAGGTTTATCTATTGAGGTTTCCATTCTAATTATTGGGTCAATTGGAACGATTGATTCAATATGAACGAGAGTCATTTCCATTCAAAATTCATTGCAGTTCTAACACATCAATGGGGTCATTGTGGAACGATTGATGACGATATGGTATGTACGAGATGTGTTGTCTTGACGTCAATGTACTGGTGTGGTGCATTGCAGTTACGTCTGCTTAACACATCATGGATTGGGACGCACGTTTGGTGTGGTCTGCGTCGGTATGTAGTTGTCTGCGTCGATATTTGCGTGCTATTTGGTGGTCTGCATCGGTATGTGGTGGTGGTAGTGGTCTACGTTGTATGTGATGTGAGATGGTCTACATTGGCATGTGGTGGTCTGCATTGGTATGGGGTGGTCACTGCTGCCACTGGTAGCATTCTGAAAACAGACAGATCCACACAACGAGGTGTTGCATGCTTTTCTCTGCAAACAGACAGATCCACACAACGAGGTGTTGCATGCTTTTCTGAAATAACCAAAATCATCGACGGCAGGGAAACCATGATGTAGCACCTTGAGTTCAAGACTAACCGATTATCCTACGCAATATATGTTAGGCCATATAAATCATTGATGCTGTCTGTGAGTTTCAGACAGCCTTATTAATCAATGATATAGTGCCCTGTAAAGGATATCGAGCCATCAACGTCACTGTATATAGTTATCAAATATTTCGACCAAGGCTGAGGGGACTTTTGATCTGTGTTTGTCAAGACTTTAACTGACTCGATATATATACGGGGGCTAAATTGAATGGTCTACAGCTTATTATTTAGCATCGCATGGTTTCCATAAGTGTGACGTATTTGGCATGCATATGGATGTATGTCGCTTGAACAACTAATTGCTGCATCGTTCATGAATACACTTTCTTAAAAACGTTCCCATCCTCCCTGTGCTCACAACCCAGATGCCGCTGCAGTTTTGCTGACGTCACGGGACACAACCCTCTAATGAAAAATAGGATGAAACATATTACCGACATGTTCAACATAACTCTCGTGAAAGTCTGATTATTGATCATTACCGATTATTGTTTACTGATATACAGACACGGACACCAGCGATACTGGCCACTGGCAGTACCTCATTCAATGCCGCTGGTTTGAGAGCCAATTTAGTTCTTGAGTCATTGTAATTTTCAGCTGGACGATATTGGGCCTTTTTATAATTGACCACAGTTTTAAATTTCTTAGTGAATTGAATATATCTACAAAGAAGCCCAATCCACTTATATGCAAACATGCTCGGAAAATTATCATATCTGCTGTTTTTGAGTGAGATGGGTTGATTCGAGTGCGGGACACATTTTGAGCATGCTACATCATGAACATGCGTGCATTTGGCAGTCGACAAGTGGCCCGGATAGGCATTTATATACTTGAGTTATCAACCAACGGTTACTGAATACTTATTGAGCTGTTTAAGGTTCTAGCATTCTATAATTGACACCCCGACCCGTGAATTTGTCCAGTCATTGTCCATGCAGCAAACATTTCGACAAATGCCGAATTTATGGCTAATCGAGTTGATTAAAGCCCACTACAGGGTGGCTATGAATGAACTTGTTCCAGCAGATAATCATTGGTGTAATCTGCATACCAATGTTGATGTTGAATGCAAAGGTATACCCAGCTAAGTACCATTCGATGCTATAAACTCCCTGCTTGCAGATGCCTCACTATGACAAAGGATTTGTCGACACACTTTTGCATATTTGATGTCACTCATTTCACAGTAACGGATTTGCGAGGGAAGATGTTGCATTGGGTAGGGTGTCGGAGGCAATGGTTAACGCGCTGTTGCTGTGCGTATCATGTGACAACTAGCGATGCGGTAATCGCTGACGGAGAATCTATTCAATACCCTGCACTGCATATATTTGTCAACACCTGTTATCCTTTAGTGCATCATAACCATTCATTAAGTGCTCAAATACTCGTAAATATTTGAAACCAATAAATCTTTAGCGATTATTATGACATGTGCCGCTGCTTTATAGCTTGGCGTTAATGTGAATTGTCACTGCAAACAAGACAATGCACACCGGTAAACGTTGAGGCGTCCTTTTGTTTGAGCCATTGCATAACGCTGCAGCTTTGTGTAATGCTATTCACTGGACAACAGTATAATGGCAATTGTTTCGGCTGTGTGGTTTTGGTTTCCGATAAATTTTGCTTGGCAGAGTAAATAACTGGACTGTGAGCAGGCTCGCTTGGTGTACCTGTCAGCATGCTCGTTTGGTGTACCTGTCAGCAGGTTTGTGTGGTCTACCTGTCAGCAGGCTTGTTTGATATCTACCTGTCAGCATAGGTATATATATATATATATATATATATATATATATATAGATATATATATATATATATATATATATATATATATATATATATATATATATATATATATATATATATATATATCTCTATATATATATATATATATATATATATCTCTATCTATATATGTCTATCTCTCTCTATATATCTCTCTCTCTCTCTCTATATCTCTCTAGAGATAGAGAGAGATAGATCTAGATCTATCTATATCTCTCTCTCTCTCTCTCTCTATCTTTCTCTCTCTCTCTCTATCTCTCTAGAGAGAGAGAGAGAGAGAGAGAGAGAGAGACAGAGAGAGAGCCAGAGAGAGAGAGCTCTCTCTCTCTCCCTCTACCCTCTCTAGATCTATATAATCTTTCTCTCTCTCTCTAGATCTATCTCTCTCTCTCTCTATCTATATCTATCTGCCTATATAATATATAGAATTCTCTCTACATCTATATATCTCTCTATCTATATATATATATCTATATATCATATATCTATATACATATATATATTCTCTATCTCTCTCATATATATATATATATATATCTATATATATCTATATATATCTATCTATCTCTATATATATATATCTCTATCTCTATATATATATATATATGTGTGTGTGTGTGTGTGTGTGTGTGTGTGTGTGTATTTGTGTGTGTGTATGTGTAGATGTAAAGATTTGCTCATAAAGTGGCGTTGCAAAGGTAAGTACATATAAAGCTGTTGGTGGTTACGTGGCGCAATCGTGAATGGCTCAGAGCAGGTTATTGTATTTAAGGCTACTAATCATCGCCTTTGCACCTACCCATCTGACAATATTCAGCATTTACCGCTTTTGTAGTCCCAAAGGTATCGATAAAAACCGTGTGTGTGACATTAAGTTATGCGTGCGCAAGCATTTACAGCATAGATTGCTGTATCTCATTGCCACAATTTATGGTAAAAAATTGATGAAAGGAGTTAACCAATTTCCAACAAAAGCGGTTATATTGAGAATAGAAAACACATGTATGAGGAAAAATGATGGGCATTATACCTGAAAGGGCAAGTCGAGGTTGCAAAATGTCGTAATTTCCTTGTTTGCCGATCGCCCTGGACATTATCGGAATCATTGCGCTGATCACCAGGTCTCGCTTCTGTATCTGTGTATTTCCTTGACTCCCTCCAGTAATCCTCATGTAGCTTCCCACACTCCCTCTTCATCTTTTTCATGAATGTGAATCGCGCTGAGCTGCTGAATGACGGGCGACAGTGACGCATTTCCTCTTAAATCCCCGGCAAGTTAAGCAGCGATTTCGTTAAGGCTGCTGATAAAACATCTTCACTCCCTTCGAATCCGTAATTTATCTTTATTTCCATAATTACTTAGTTTATCGTTGTCGGGAAGTGGACCCCCGAGTAAGTAGAGGATAACAGAGGTTGTCGTTCTCGCATAGGTCATCGTTAAATATGCCAAACTTCGAAAGGGTTGGCACATTAATAAATAGCAATATCAGAAGAATGTAAAATTGCGTCATCATTTTTCGTGAAAGATGGAGAGCGAGTGGGTAAACAACTGTAAGTATACCTTTTGCAATCGTCCTAGTAATGCCCCTACAAGCGTTTCTTTCATAATTCTTTACTAAAGGAAAATTCCTGACATTTTGGAATGCCTCCCTAACAAACTTCACTAACCTTACACATTAACAACCATTTGAATCTTCCTTTTCGCCTCATTCAGTAAACCCTTAACGATGGTCATGAATATTGGATAAAAAATATCCAGACCAATGAACCATTGTAATGGGTTTATAAAGCACTGTTGTTGAGGAGTACATTTTCTATCTCGCTCTCAAAACAACACTCAGGTCATTGGCTAAGGAACAAGGTTTCGTCAATTTGACTTCAATAACGGACCACAGTCAATATGTTGCACTGGACTACAGTTCCATGGGTGTTTTATTCACATCTGGAAGATCGGCTCGATTAAGTCTAGAAGTGGTGTCGTGTAAGTGTTATCGTGGGTCTAGAGTCTCGAAAATTTGATTAATGCGGGTAAGCCAACCCCCGTAGATGATATCAGCCTGACTTTATTTGCGATTGGTTTCTTCTCATTATGTCAGGGCTGGCAGATTCATCCTAGAACTCAAAGAGAAGTGCTATATTTTTATAACGAACTGGGTTAATGGTCTTTGGTACTCTTATGTGTTCAGAATAAGATATAACAGTCACAGCTACATGCATGATTACCGATCTGAAGGAATTTATGAGATGATATGAGGTCAGTTGATAAATCAGTGGGCAGCTTCATCAACTGCAACCAAGCAATAACAAATCCCATCTACCCTACCACCATCAGATCCTGCCCCACATCAACAGATTCAACACTACCGCCAAACAGCACCGCCAAACACCACCACCACACCACCGTCAAACACAACCACACACCACCGCCAAACACCAGCACACACCACAAACCACCACACACCACCGCACACCGCTGCATGCCGCAACACACCACCACACACTACCGCCAAACACAACAACACGCCACCGCAAAACAGCATCACACACCACACACCACAACACACAAAAATACACCAACACACACCATACACACAACACCACAACACATCAACCACATCACAACACAACCGACCCACACATACCACACACCTCGAAAACACACACAGATTCACACAGATTCACACCACATACACACCACCACACAGCACAAACACACTCCACCCCACACCACACCAACACGCCCATTACCAACACATACCGCACACTAAGAGCACCCTGATTAGACTATTAGAGATCATTCAAATATTGACAATGGCCAGGACGACCCTCTCTTTGAACTCAACAGCATTTATTTGACCCAACACAACTCTATACACATTGATGCTCAACTACACCCTAACCCAGCAATACCAAGATACACACCACCACACACTATCACATACCACCACATACCACCACACACCAATACACATCGCCGCACACCACCATACACCACCATACATCATCACACACCACCATACATAACTACACACCATTACGCACCACCACTACTACCACACACCACCACACACAAAGATACAGCATCACACACACAATCACACACCATCATCCCTACATCACACCCAACTGCACCTGGTGCATTATGCAGGCTTGAGTAACATTATCGCAAAATCATTGACACAGTATTATACTGCCAGTGAAAGTCAGGGCTGTAACCATTCTTGGTAAAGAGGTCCAATTAGAGCAACGCCAATATCCATCATGCAAGTGTCATGTTGCTGTTATATGTATTATGGTTAACTCCAGGTTGCATTATTCACTGAGAGAGGCTTAAGTAAATTAAGGGACCATAAGGAAAAACAAAATCGTAAGACATTGAAATTTTCCCACACATGCTCTCACTTGTGTTGATTGCTGTTGTATGTGTAGATTCCCGTAAAACATTGATGTATATTCATACCATTGAAAGCCCTCTATGGCAGATGTTCAAGGACTATTCAATCATAATTTCATACCAGTATATAGGACTACTGCAGTTTAGGTGTCCCTGGAAATATTGTAAGAATTTTTGGTTGCATGGTACTCGAATCAGATGTGTGTGTAAGATAGGCCATCCTATCTATTCAATGTTTATCTGGTTTAGATAATTTTAGTGTTCGCTGTAGTTTTATTTGTGGTTGGACTGAGTAAGCAATTTAGACTGAGATTTTTAGTGTTCCACCGCGTTGTACAAAACCCTTCTCGGGTCAGGTAGTCGCAATAAATTTAAATTGCAGCGTTGTAATCACCTTCATATATATATATATATATATATATATATATATATATATATATATATATATATATATATATAGATATATATATATATATAGATATATATATATATATATATATATATATTATATATATATATATATATATATATTTATATATATATATGTACATATATATATATTTATATATATATATATATATATATATATATATATATATATATATATATATATATATATATATATCTATATATATATATATATATATATATATTTAATGATGATTGGATTGATGCTGCTTTGATGTTTTGAGTATATGCTATGTCTTGAAATAATGCATTATTATATTGTTATTAAAAATAACCAAGAATACACGTAACAGTACTTCATAATAAATGATAAGTCTGCACAAAGCAGCACGTTATTTGGAGGACCAATCAATTATCATTTAATCGGGAAAACATGAGCATGTCTTTAAATCAATTTCACATATTCCATCACGAGGATGACCACTGTAATGACAAAAGCCATATCATTCAGGTAAATCTTTACAAATTAAATAGGGGTAGACTAGGCGTCCGACCGGATCTATAACAGCGGTTGACTTAGCCCAACAGGTTGTCTGAGTATATTTGAGTATATCACTGACTGATCGGGGCTAGGCCTAGGGTAGACGAAAGGATGTCATTAGAAATTGGCTTTTGTTTTTTGTATTGGCTCTATCAAAAAGTCTGTAAATTTGATTAATACATCGGTATTTTTGTGTACATAGCGTCGCCGATCGATCTTTTAGCATTGAGCCACGCGTGTTTGTATACGTTTTAGCTTCCGCGATACCAGATGGCGCGCTGGTCGCGAGCTTCACAACGGAAACGTCCGAGTCGGGTATCTTATTGTAACAAGATCTTTGCTAAAATCGTTCATACAGAAAAAACGTTTGTCATTGTTACTTCACCATCCCAAGTTCCCAGTGCACAAATCATCTATGAATCATACTTTCGCACAATCTTTGGCGATAACAAACCTCTTCTCAAAGCTAATGCTGGCTTTTCCACTTCCGCCATGAAATTTGAACATCGACTCTATGAAGGACATTGGTAAATATCGATAATGAAAGGTACGCTAACAGTCAACAAAGATATTTAATTTAAATTTGTTCTAGGACCCAAATGAAATAGTCAAAAAGAAGTGATTGTTTGTGGCTTAAATGCTTATTTATTTCACCATTGCGGGATATAGGGTCGGCCTCCGAACATACAGGCTGCAGTGCTCCGGATGCTAATCACTCAGTACCATGTCCGCCGTAACAACTGGAACAGGAAACAATGTAATCACCTAGACAACATTCGTCGTTGTTGCTTTATTTGTCATACATTGCCCTTGTCACAACAGCTATGGTATAGTGTATTTTGGTGTTTTTAGGTAACTTTTAGGTAAAGTTTAATAACATTATACATGCTGCCAGGGCGACTGATCTCTGTTTCTAGTCAAACTGACACCCACCTCAGCTGAAAGCGTTGGATATGATATGATGTAATGCGATTGTTGATAATGATGTGATGTAATTTCGAGCGTTGCTAATGTTGTGATGTAATTGTGAGTGGCGGATATGATGTCATGTAAGTGTGAGTGGCGGATATGATGTGATGTAATTATGAGCGGTGTATATAATGCGAATTAATTCTGGGCGATTGCTTTGTGTAACTGATTGCGATGTCATAACGTATTGTAATTGAGTGTGATTGTTATGACGTTATGTAACAGCGAGCGGTCTTATTACCGTGTTTTTACAATTTGCGGGCTATAATGTGACCTAGTGGTGTGTGGTGTTTTTGACGTGGTATAATTGTGCGTGGCTTGGTGTAATGGTGTGCAGTGTTTTTGGCATGGTGTAATGGAGTATGGTGGTTATAGCCTGGTGTAATAGAGTGTGGTGGTTATGGCTTGATGTAATAGTATATAGTGGTTATGGCTTGGTGTAATGATATGTGTAGGTTAAGATATGGTGTAATGGTGTATTTTGGCTAAGATTTCGTGTAATGGCGTGTGGCTGTTAAGATACGGTGTAATGGTGTGCGGTGGTTAAGATATGGTGTAATGGTGTGTAGTGGTTGTGGCTTGGTGCAATGGTGTAATGATGTACGATGTGTTGACGTGCTGTAATATTGGTGTATAGTGGCGCGCTCTTTTGTATGACTCAGTATTGTAGTGTTTGGCAAGGTTAAGATGTACGTGGTATTTTTAGATCCGGTAGTGTCGTGTTTGTCGTTGCATAGTGGTGGGGACTGGCGTTATATGCTGATACTCATGTTCTGTTGTTTGAGAAATAGATGTCTTAGCCACTGTAGGCTCTAACAAACTTCCTTAGGTAATCCGCGAGGTACGGTAGTACCTTACGTGAAATACCAGTGGAGTTCCCTGTCACTGAACATGGATATCTTATACTGTCTCAGCGCAATATATTTGTATGCGTTGGCTGTGACTGCATTTTATTTACACACCACTATAGCGATAAATCATTTTTCATGCCTCGAGTGTGATAAAAACTGCATGATGAATAAATATTTCCGCACCATAGTACCGAAATGAAACGTTCAATATGCTGTTACTGTCCCTTATTCGTTTCCTGACAGCCTGTGCTGGATGCGAATTGGAGGATATTCTGGTAATGCATCTCATTGCTTATCTAGGTTATATGGTATGCTTGCTGGTGATACGGATTCGAGGTTCACAAGCATACATCATTGTAAGTGAATGAGATATCAGTTTACTAAAGCACTCAAGGTAAATATATAGTATATGTCGTACTGGCTGATGCGTACTAATGCGTAAAAAGGTTTGAACTAATCCTTCACACCCATACATGTCAGTATCACACTTGACAGCCAATCATGGAAATCCTATCAGTATATATAGTGTGAGTCACCATGGTGACGCATTGACAAAAACGGAACTCACGACTCATCCATGGTGCATGTGGATCCATCAAGTGGATTGTCCACGTGGCAGAACAACATAATGATATATTGTTATCGCCAGAGATAATCTTAAATGAGCAAGTATGATCCATATGCATTCTTATGCTGATTGGCACATTCTGGGAGACCTTATTGAGAATGAGAATAGCATCGATGGGCAGGCCATTGCTGATAAGATCCTAAGATGTTATTAAGGGCAACGGCAGAGGCCTAACTCTAATTTCATAAATATGTTACTCACACCACATAGCAAATAATGACACAGAGGTATCATGTTTGAAAAAATAGAGAGACACAACATTTCCATTAGTCACCAACTTACTACACTGTGCATTCCGCGTAGCAGGATGACAACTAACAATTGTATGAGTATTAAGATGTTTATAACCAATTCACATTGCCATTGCCAAGCATCTATGAATTCATCACCTTCCCTCTACATTTCATAGCTATGAAAGTGATTTTAACCGCAACACTAACTGTTCTTAAGTACATTAAGTACCTCAGTTATGATCTATGTGCAGCATTGCTGATCCTTGCGTCTCTCAAAATGGCCTACTCAACCTATTTGATGCAGCTTGTACGTGAATGTTATCTTCGTTGGAAACATCACCTCAAAAAAATTCAAAATTTCATTTCTTTCGCAGGCTTTACAATAAGGAATTTTAGTGACCCGTTAGGAAACACACTCTTCTGCTAAATGTAGTCGGGATTTGATTATATCCTATTCAAAGAATATTCAATCAAATCTCCCAATGAGTTGCAATTGTAATCGCAGCCCCATCGATGACTATGTATTCTTCATCATCTATGTTAAAACTATACTTAAAGGCTGTATCATACCATGCTTGAAAAAAAGTACTTCATAATCATTCACCTTGGACTCGCAATGTAGGCTGCAAAGACGCCATGGTACGGAAAATGTTTTACATGTTGGCGGCTTCTCGATCCCTGGGTTACAGGTGTCGGGTGTTGACTAATGCTATAATAGTACGAGCAGATTCGTGATAAGTAGCATGTATATCTTACGAAGATTGTTTCTTGGTTGAATTTGGACTCCATTACTCTCGTTTCAGGCATTTCATTTTTATGACGCAACATATGTTTCTGCAAGTGATATGCAGGAATGAAATGGCGAATATATGAATAGTACAACAGCAGCTGGTTAATGAGAACTGCTGGTATTGGTACCGTAACATATTAAATCAAGGTAAGTTGACTAAGGATTGGAATTATCGCTCATAGTTGAGTATTAAGCAACACTCTTCATGCATGCTTACATCAGCATGGCATGAAACTACAACATAACCATTTTAATACCAGACAAGCACAGTGAGGGATTACAACCAAAATAAATTGAATAATTAAACAAGGTTACCTATACATTGCTAAAAATTAAAATAGCCCATATAAATATATATATATATATATATATATATATATATATATATATATATATATATATATATATATATATATAAATATATAGAATATATATATATATATATATATATATATAAATATATTTATATATATAAATATATATATTTATTTATATATATGTGGCGGATAAATATATATATATATATATATATATATGTATATATATATATATATGTATATATATATATAAATATATTTATATATATAAATATATATATATTTATTTATATATATGTGGCGGATAAATATATCTATATATATATATATATATATATATATATATATATATATATATACATATATATATACATAACTATAGAATATATATATGTATATATATATATAAATATATTATATATATAAATATATATATTTATTTATATATATGTATATATATATATATATATATATATATATATATATATATATGTTATTTATGTATATGTATATACATATAAAAGCATAACTTGGTCAAAGCAAAAAGGAAATCCACACTAGGTTAATTTGAATTCGCTACTTAGATAATTCCCTCTGGCAGGACTTAACGTGTAAGATTGTATGACCTCACAAGAGATTTACAAAACCATTTCATTACATTTGCCTCAGCAAAGGGACCAAATTGGACTTTCACATGTGTCTTTCTTTTCCTAAGCATAACAATGAATAAACATTTACCAACCACCAGTTAATAGTCAACTTACAATCAATACTCTCCGATGCTTTTAAATCTGGGTTTGGGGCAAAAGGCGTCACTGCATGGATACATGGGCTGTAGCCAGAGTCTTGTCAAAGTTATGACACAAATATCCGAGTATTCCAACTAATTTTCTTTTACTTTTCAGTGGTAACACCTAAATTTCTCCTCTCATTTATCACATTTCACTGTAACAGCCATGCAAATCCTTACACCATTCATTCTCACCGCGCTTAAGCTCACCGTCAATTTCTCGGCAATTCGAGTTGCAAGCCACCTCTAAATTGATATAATGCATATTCTTGCCGTACCGGGCGTGCCACGCAAATGGCGGCTGATGGCCATCTGCCATATCAACATCAACACCTTCATAATGGAAGCAGCTGTTCGGTTAAAACATATACATCAATATCCAATTCAAGCACAATGCAATAATGCTGTGATGTGGTTGCGATGGCGTGTGGAGTTTGATAGGCAGTGCTGTGATATGGTAGGGATAGCGTGTGGGGTTTGGTAGGGTGTGCTGCGATGTGGTAGTGATACCAGTGTGGTGTGGGCTGTAGATGTGTGTGTTCTAGTATGTAGCGGTGTGCGTTTGTGTGGTTGCCATGGTGGCTTGTGTTGGCGTGTGGTTGTTTATTCTTGTGTATGGCGATGTTATGTGGTGCAAGTAGTGTGTGGTAATGCGATGTGATTAGCAGTTGTGTGTACGATTGTGTGGTGTGCTGTGGTTATTAGTGGTGTTAGTGGGTTTGCTGTGATGGGCGAGGTGGAGAATGTGGTTCTGTGCGGTGGGATGGTTGTGTTTGTCGGTGAATAGTTTTGTGGCGGGGTATGGTTGTATTCGGAGGAGTGTCTCGAGATTGCTTGTTTTGCAGTTGGGTGGCGGTTGGTCACCTACCTATCAGACAATTAGACCACGTAGCCGTCACCTCGGGAGGAATATTACATACATCATCACAAGCATTGGATAATCAGATTGCAAGTTGACAGATGTGGGTTGTTCTACTCTACGTTTCATTAATACAAGCCGGCTAGTTTAGCGCCACCCTTATTAAAACCTTTGCCTTATCCTAACTACTTCTGTATGTCGCCTGTACTGATGTTATTGGTGACTGGGAAAAGACACCTTTAAGAGCTGCGCCAAGGAATCAATGAATGTTAACTCGTATCTATAATAAATAATTCAAAACACTGTGTTCCACCATCAAATAAATGAACATGGCACCAGTCGGTAAATCGTTCACATTGAATGCTCGACGCTTTCAAAAACATCTTAGTATATATGCAAGATGTAAATGCTGTAGTAATTGATACAAGGGCTTCATTCGACTCTCAAAAGCTACCACTTAAGGCATCATCTGCCAACCATATGAATCCATATTAATGGTAATGTGTCTGTGCATGAAACGGGAAAACCCTTGATTGATTGTATCTACATTAATGTCCTCGAGTGCAATTACTCGATTATCATAGCTTCTAAGGAACCCGTGAAAGCAAACAACATGGGAATTGATGGATATGTTTGAAATTTGTCTCATCAATTCGTAAGAACGAATTGTACGATATGATTTCTTGTGATCCGACGTATGTCACAGTGGAACACTCGGACGAGGATGAAAACAATGTAGGCTTTTATGACCAGGCACCTTTGTATCGAGATAATGACGTATACTTATCACAACAGAACTTAAAGACAACCTTAGATCTTCTTGTACAACCGTGCAATCTTAAGCCAATCATGACCAATTATGTATTATCTGTGAACGAATTTGAACGATCTAGAATTACCGAAAAACAAACAACATTCTACACACTGGCCTTTAAATAGCCATATATAATCCATGATGCTCATTGACACAAATTGTCTTCAATAATGACCGCAGACAAAGAGGCACACATGATCTTTTGGTACATATTCGGCAAAGCATACTATTAAATATTGCCATTTACCAGGTGTCTAAGTTAAGATCGAGACTGACCTGAAACGAGCGATTGTTAGACAAACAGTATGTGCCGTAATCAAGGGTTGCAATGTATCTCTGAAATGTACTCCTTCATCAGCACCGTTCCAAAGGCGGGAGTGGATTTTTCGTCGCCATTCAAAACCACATGTTCACTCTCTTGGTAGATTCATAAACAGATTAATTACTATTATGTCTCAGCCACTGATTGTGCAGGTGTTTATATTAATTGATAAATATGATTTTTTCAATACAGCCGCGTGCCTACTTGTTACATATTCTTTGAGTTGATAACTAGGCTGGAATTGCAACCCCTGCATAGAATTAGAGCACTTTATTGCTCAATCGAGTCGAAACATATTTATTCTTTCAGATTAATTTTTAATGCAATTCTTTCAAGAACCTGGAATGGTTTTTTTAAATTTTTTAACAATGCAGCCATGGAAATGTGAAACAGTCGTTGAAGAGTCATAAAACCACCCAAAAGATTCATATCGCTGAGTGATCTACAATATCGGGCCGCGCTGACATTTCATACTGGTCTCTAGCTTGTTGTTTCAGTCTACAAATCTGCACAACCAACAAATCAATAAACCAGACAAGGCTGTGCTGCAACCATTAAAAATCGACAAGAGCAAGCGCCTTGATTATTTTTTTTATGATTAGTAAAACATTTGAAAACCGTGCGAGCAAGGTGGTGGGCCAAATGACACAACGGCGCTTGCATATGCGGAATTGCGCATCTTCGCTAAAAACAAAACTGCCACGTTTGTCGTCGTTCTAACTGATGACAAAGAGATGGGCATCGCTTTGATATCTGTGCAAAGACTAGATCTATAGCTTCGTTTCCGTTTACGTCCTGCTGGGGAAAAATCCATTTGGAATCATAAAGGTGGCAAAGCCAGTGGCTCAATATTACTCACTGTGTTAGACTTAGCCAACCCAATTGCGCAATGGACTACGTGTGCAAGGTTAAGTGTGTAATGATTAGGCTCGAACCTCTGAGGGTCGTACGGAGAGTGGCCTGTATAAGTACAACCAGGTGTGGTGCTTAAGTCTTCTTAAGCTTCTACCCAGCTGCTGCCCTAGCTTCCATTACATCAACGTATTGAGTGAGCCTACAACGCTATACTCGTCGTGTGAATTACCGCTGACCAGCTGTACTATTTCACATCAATCAAATATATGGCTGTTAAACGAGTTAAGGTTAGTCACCCTTGATTGCCGGGGGCTGTATAGGTTGCCATATATAGATAATAAGCGTATTTTTGCGTATGATTATTTATGCATATGAGTTTGCCTAAATGTGTATAACGGACACTGCTGAACTCAAATGATCCATTAACAAGCAGGAACAAATCTAGCGCAAAACTATGACAAACGGGTGTAACTCCTAGATTTGCCGTCATCACGTAGTTGAACAGTTTCACTTTTGATATTCCTCAATGTAAACATCCAGTTATCTAGGTTGGGCATTTGGATATCTGTGAACCGGTGGAAGTAAGACCAGATCACATCTGGTTGGCTTTTCGCTCCCCGGATAATTAATTAGTTTTCTTTGTATTTTTTTAAAGATGAAATTGTTTTAGTTGTGATAATCGACTTCTTTTCGATTAGGTTTTTTTATCAGTGGGGTAAATTCTTCATTAAATTAACACGTTAATCGTTCAAATGTGCCCATCAAGGTGGCACTTACAAAACTAGCTTACAAACATATGGCCAACACCCCAAGTAGGTCACTGTAAGTCATTTACGCTTGCATACAGCTTGGCTGCATTAATATGACTGTTGAAGCAAAATATAGAGAATAATTAATCATAGAATTTCATTTTCTATTTCAGTCAAATAATAAAGATTTCATCTTTTCAATTTCATCTACATGGTCAATGTTTGGAGCATATAATTTGAAATACTAAACACGCAGGTTGTGCTAATCACGCAGGTTGTAGCATTGAATACTTGTTTCTTTCAACACTTAGTACCCAATTCATCAAGTTTGTTGAAATTTTTTTACATTGAGCACCGAACCAGCGATTACCTGGCTGTTTGATAGACGATGATGTATGATACATGAAGCACCAGAGCACACCAGCGCGTTGATATACACATTGGTACACTAAGAGATCTTCAGTCTCTGACGTAATAGATATGGGTTCTAGTTAGTCAGCCAACATTTAATTACTCAACCCATTCCTTCGTTTTGCAAGTCACTATATACCATTGCATAGCTGCAATGGATTTTCCAGCAAGTACGGATTTGCTTTATTAACTTTATTAAGTTAGCGGGACATTTAGATCATTACATGAATATCATTTGGGTGGAATGCGCCCCGCTTTAACTTCTTCTTCACTATGTATGCAGCTGCAGTGATATTTTGTATTCCATTGTGGACGGCGGGAAAAAGAACATAATAAACCTAAGTCAAAGATGAACATTGATTCCGTATAATGTATAAGCGGCATTAATCTTGTTACAAATGGTCGGTCGGCCAAGATGTATTAATCCATTAATATCACTGTATATCATATGTGATATTGCTTAGGAACTCATGATACATGGGACCTTTGACTGATCTGATATTTTTAGAGGTGCCGATGATTCAACTGCCTTCATCAGTCATTTCATCATTATTCGGTCACAGAGTCTGCATTTTTTTCGTTCACCTGCAAATGAAGAATTAACACAAGCTAAAATCACTATATTCTTGATGTCGGGGAACTGAATGGCAAAATAATGTCGGAATGGTAAACATTGTTGTAGGATGCTAACAAGAGCATTACTAATCAGATACAGTAACTACCTAAGTATGTTGCTTTAGATTCATCTTAAGGTTTTTCGTGATTTTGTATACGATACATTTGTATGTTAGTGTATTCAGACGTAATATATCGAAGAACCACGTAACATACTGCCTGTTTTATGCGCATTCTTTATTGAATAAGAATAGTAACCATTTACGTTTATAGGACCAATGAATTTTATTATGCGAGAAGAAATAATGATGTCACTCTGGACGTTATAATATGCCGCGCATTGAACTAATTTTATATAATTCGTTATAAAGGACTCACCTGTTGTTGTTGGGTGATTCATCGGTAGCAGAAAATCCGTATTAACTGGTAGTTTTATGAAATACCCCAAGATTTGTGATAAAATGAGATAAATCTTAAGTCGTTGGACCAACGTTCGTTCTATACGAAAGCAATGCGAATATATGATATAAAACTAATTATTTTACCTGTACAGCTCGAAATATAAGCATGTAGTTATGCTGGAAAGTTAATTGCCGTTAATTATAGAAAAATGTCAATAATTGCACGCATAAGGTAATACGTCGATGCGTGAACTAGAGTTACCTGATGTTGATTGCTGATAGTGTTTTTTATTGACACAAAGAGGTGTTTGTTAAAGTATTTTGAATGAGGATTTGTGTGAGTGTTCAATTGAACATGAGGATATGACAAGTAACAACGGAGCTGGTAAACCGGAACAGCCATTACCGTTGCTTACGTGAAAACAATGTATGGATTACTGATAGGCTTGACATGAGAGACTTACAACACGTGCATTAATCACCTCAAACAACAGGATATTGATTCACATCAGCAGGAAATGGACCTGCACTTTATGTTATGAACGGTTGACCTTACTTATCGACATTGCACCAATTATGCTTCAGCGTGTATCAAATATGTTGCGTCATGTGTTGTATTGTGGAAGCAGTAGATACATCAGCACATCGCAGCTGATTCTCGATTTTCTATAAATTTTTGGTTAACTACCGAGGACCTTGCTACCACTTTATTTGCATGTTTTCCCATGTCGTGAAAATGATGATGTGTTTGAATAACAGCGCAATGTTTTACGAGTGTCATTTTAAAACATACCGGTGCTTGCACGAAATGTGTCATACAATTTTGGTATCGTTTAACACGAATGGCCTGAACAAATATTAACGATCAGGTGGTTAGGAAAATGCCATCATTCTACAGGCATCAATGACATGCGGTATATAACGAAACGCAGGGTAGTGGTTATGAAGGAGTGTGTGGAGGGATGTAGCTGGTTACAGTTAGGCGTGCTGGAAGTTAGATTAGTGGTGGTGTATAATGTGATTGTGAGTGGGGTGTGTGATGGTGAGTGACTGTGAGTGGGAGTGTGTGATGGTGAGTGATTTTGAGTGGAAGCGTCTGATGGTGAGTGATTCTGATTGGGTGTGTGATAGTGAGTGATTGTGATTGGGGTGCGTGATGGTGAGTGATTGTGAGTGTGTGCCATAGTGAGCGATTGTGAGTGGAAGTGTGGGATTGTAAGTGATTGTGATTTGGTTTGTGTGATAATGAGTGATTGTTAGTGGGGTGTGATGGTGAGTGATCGGGTATGGCAGTGCTTGTTTGTGTGTGCCGAAGATAACGAAGTGTGGCGACGTGTGATGATGTTGTGAGCTGGCGTTTTTGATTGTGTATTACGGTCATGTTTATGGCCCATGGTTGTGTTCGGTGGTGTATGTGAAAGTGGTGATATTAGACTGTGTGTTGTGGTGCGGAGTGGTGTATCGTAGTGTGTAGAGTAGGTTTTCGGTTTATGCTAGGGAAAACGGTGTATCATGGTATGTTGTGGTTTGATGGTTTGTAGAGGCATGTCGCCCTGTTTACAGATGTTGTGACATTTGATGGTGTAGAACTGCGCAGAGGTGTGTAAATGTGTGCAAAGCCACATTGTGTACGCGGCGGCTTCAGTCTATTGCGTCATTCAAGAGCGTACTAACCTGCCGTGACGACTTCATTAAGGTGACAGTGAAGTATCGTTATGCGAAAACACTAACAGAATAGATTTCTAAATAGTACCAGAAGGCCAAATGGGTTATACAATTTGACTGAGTAGGGTATGGTACATAAATTGCGGCGCTTGAAAAAATTGAAGACAGCCTCTACAGCAGATTGTCCTGTTATCGTTTGCCATGATTGTACAACAATGTCAAATATGTGTTAAATGCGTTCAATATGCTGATATTAAGACAAATGAAGAATACGCTACAGATGACCATAATTGCGCACGATTCCGTTTATTTTGCATTACATCTTTCTGGTCTTCATCAACATGGCTAACGAAGTCCACATTTTGGCTCAGCAAGTGGTGAATAAATGACTCTACCGATGTACTTATAATTGTAAACCACTATCTCAATCCTCTTATAAATAATGATAGTAATGTGAAGGTTATGACATATCTTCCAGAATAACGCCAATGCAGTGATTGGACAAAGTCGTCGACAGTCGAATATGCGTGCTGTTAAGGTACGTTTGCCAGTTAGGACATGTTAAGCATTTCGTTCTAGCCGTGAATGTTACTTGTTTGTCCCTTCTCCATGGTTTAGGGGGCAGTGTTGCATGATGAGTCATTCCCTGAGACCCCCATAAACGCTAAAGGTGATTAGTACACGTGACAGAAGTTTGTGGATGACTCTGGGCACGGGTATGATTTTACCGAGAATTTTTTTTTTTGTAGGGGTAGGGGGAGCGGAGAGCTTTCAATCACAAACTATAATAGAAAATGAGCTCTACCGATGAGAGATGTGTATAAACAAAGAAGCGGTGGAACGAGTGGAGGGCATATGGACGTCTGCATAGGAGTCCCCTCTTAATCATGACATCAAACAACAATTGCACGACTTAATGATGCCTCATTCATTGTCGTCGCCAAGTAGGATCCAATGGTAATTATCATGGAAACGGGGTTTTTTCGGTGATCAATTGATTAGAGCGGCAACCGTAATAATACAGCCTTTTTTGTGGAGGTAAACTTGATGGTCGTCATTCCGGAACGAAAATAAACTATACAACACTATGACGACTGGGCAAAACATAGATCGCTGTTGAATATCTACTTTATTGTCAGTGCCTTTGAATGCTTCTTTATGTTCAATCAGTCAACTCACGTATCTCAGACAGAGAATACAACATAGAACCATAGCAACCTCAGCCCTCAGTCTTTGTTCAAGTAGGTGACTTGGTCTAGTCATATCTTCCGGCCTCATCCATCACAGCAACAACATCATGTTAAAAAAAAAGGACGAAAACCGCTCTTCGTACCAGATATGTATCTTCTGCTAGCACAGTTTTTTTCAGCAAGGCAGGACTGTAAATGCGTAAGCACTTACATCCCATATATATAAATATATATATATATATATATATATATATATATATATATATATATATATATATATATATATATATATGTGTGTGTGTGTGTGTGTGTGTGTGTGTGTGTGTGTGTGATACAATGAAGAAAATGCACAAGATCGACTTACGTAGCTACTATTTGACATGCCGCGTGATGCATTCATGTGAAACGCTGGGCTGTGGTGTGACCATGGATGTAAGTGGGTAGCTTAGTGCATTTTATCGCAGCACAACCACATCCATATGGTTATTAAAGAGATAAGTCGTCAAGGACGCTTTTTGTGTCATGTAACTATCTGACATAATTTACAACTAATTTTGCCTGTCCTCTTTCGAGATCGGCCACAAGGCTATCGACATCACAACCTCGCGATTCAGGTCATTGATTCCTCGTCTCATAACAGGCATTAATCTTTAAGTTAGATGTTTGTCTTGGTTACTGAGTTCCAAGAAATATTACGATGTTTGGCTTGTTATAATTTATGATGATTGTAAATCTACGAATTGCATCATGAAACACATTATAGTTAATATAAGTCACCACCTTTTAGATGAAAAGAGGCGCCTAAGAAGACATACCTCGCTGGTAATTACAAAATAAAGGTTGTTGTTGTTGTTGTTATTTCCAGGTAAAGCAGTTTGGCAACTGTAGGCCACGTGCTGCTCAAGATAAAGGCCCATTCACGATCATTTAAAAGCTGTTCTTCTCTCGTAGACAGTCTTGTGGTAAGCGCTGCTCCGCTTCGCATTTTTGGGGGTAAAGCAATGAGAGAAAAAATTGCTAATAGTAGCTGGGCCCTCTGTACAAGTCATCCGTTGGTCTGTATATTCTACATCCAATATTTATGGCATTCAATAAGGATTATCTTAATGAGGAGGAAATGAAGACAACGTCACGGAAAAGAAACTCACTGAAAATGTATATTGAAGTGCTACTCGCCGAAGAGGCATACTTCGATGACGAGTCTTACCCAGATATTAAATTGTCAGCCGAGAAAATTCTTATTAGTGTTAGTGCGTTGAAGAATGCTTAAGGGAGAGCTGGAAGCGAACGGAGTAAGAGAGACAAAATATGCAATCACCACATTAGTTCCACATGCTTCTACATCCAACAATGTGACTTCACCAATTTCCTCAAAGAAGCGGTGATGTGGTCTTGTCTGTCTCTTCTTTTTCATTTCGCTTAGCTTGTTAGCACGCACGCGTACTTTATTATCAGCAATTCCCATATAATGTGCCGACCCCTACCCGTATAAACTCACCGATCATGAACGTGATGTCAGTAGATTATGCACAACATGGCCATATATACATACATATATATATATATATATAGATATATATATATAGAGATATATATATATATATATATATATATATATATATATATATAGAGAGATAAATATATAGATATATATATAGAGATAGATATATCTATATAGAGAGAGAGATAGATATATATATATATCTATAGAGATCTCTCTCTCTCTCTATCTATATATATATATATCTATCTCTATATATATATATATATCTCTCTATATATATCTCTATATATATATATATCTATATATATATATATCTCTATATATCTATATATATATCTATATATATATATATATATATATATCTCTATATATATAGTCACCCAGTACGACAGTCATCCATCACGATGGTCATCCCGTACTACAGTCATCGGTTATCAGCATCACTTCTAACACCCTTCACCATTGCTGCTATTTGCATTCGAGCCTGTTGCGTCACAACCAGGTGGCGGTGGAAGATCACGGATGTTGTGCCTCTTGCGAGGGGTGTCAGCTCCTGAACCATCACTGCACACAAGTCATCCCGTAAGACAGTCATTCCTCACGATAGTCATCCCGTAAGACAGTCATCCTGTACTTTCGGAATTCGAATGGAAATCCAACCTCCATCCAGCAAGACGGGCAACGTAATTGCATAGATTGTGAAGGTGAACGCTGCTACGAGATGACGATGAATACAGCGCACCAAGAGTGCAATAGCAATTGTTAGTGACCTCTAAAAGGATCGGACCGTGGAAGTGAATTGACCGCGATGGTGCTTGTCGATACATTGCTAGTCTCATCCTATACACATTACTATTATAGAGCTTGCCAACCTTCCCTACTTCAAAAGTACTGCGTTATTGAAGGCTGTATGTTCCCTTTCATTAATGAACCTAGTAATTATTCACAGATACCCGTAAGTAAACTTTTGCTTCCATAAGCCGACAGAAGGAAGCCACTATATACACGACTGTGTTTAGAACTGTTTCTGCTTTTTGTCAACTAGCAGGCCGGCAATAACTACACTGGCCTTGTCGATGTACATACCTGTTTGAACGAATACGTGCTCATAACAGATGATCGAAGAGCCTTTACTCTTTATTCACGCTGTATATATGTATTCTATATCTGTGCCCTTTTTACGATTTTCTTGAGTTCGCTATTACCAATGCATGTCGCAGATGTAAAAAAGCCCTGATGTTAAACATCGCTCTCAAGTAAAACATCACTTGTAATGAACTCTATCCAGGTCAAGGTCACGTTGTAGATAAAGCAGACGATCCTAACTCGCATTGACTAAGAGCCCATGATGCATGGGTTGTATGACCAGCGAGATAACCCCCAAGGTGGAAGTATTTGTATTCATCCGCCAACATTAGTCACCGGTATACTTGAACGAGTTGGTCATTCATTCGGAAAATTATGCAATGACTACATGCTTTTTTATTTTATATGACTCGTAACTGACAGCAGGGCAAAATGCTATGGAAGGATAGGTATATGCTGTATAGGGTAGACAGAAGCTATCAATGCCGGTATGCACTCGATTTATTCATAAAACTCTCAGTTATTCATCATGGCATCATTGAAAAGAAACAATGTAGTTCTTAACAAAAAACCTTCAAAAGCAATTCTTGTAGATGCGCTAGGCGATTGATACCAATTTTTGTTCAGCTACAGCGACACGGGGTAATACCTTTTTTTGACTTTAGAGTGATTGCTTGTAGAAATGTTGCTTCAGTATGCGTGCTGAAGAATCACTCGCAAAGAATGGGCTCATTGGTGCTTATTAGGCAATATCAGAAGGCTTGCTGCATGAATTTATATCACAAGATAAAGTCAGATTGGACACACTGATATTTTGCATGTGGGTTGTTCGTGGATTCTAACGTGGTTTCGTGATTCCGCCGATAGTTATGACTGAATCAACAGCATAAACCAAGCGTGGGCGATATTGGGTTACGATAATCTTTGGTGGTGGAAATTGAGAAAAATCAACCATACCCTGTAGGACGTGTGTAAATTGACACCATGAACTCCAATAAGCATCCAAACGATTGTAAACTCAACATCCAAACCAAACCAATACCTTCATTAAACGAGATATCTAATTGATTGTACCTTGGTATATTAGTTTCTGTTTAGGAGGGAGGGACAACTATCAAGTCAACATCCGTCCTTCGGCGTCTTCCGGCGGGAATGCCACTCTCTAACCACATATTACCACAGCATTACTAGATACTCTATTCTATTCCACTTATTACTATAAGTGTGATAACAATTATTGCATCATACTTTTATAATCAGACAATGGACGCCGGAGCAATTATAATACCTAAGACCAAACATTGATAAGACTTAACCATAGTACGCG
>CM067344.1:54731483-54768983 GCA_034190875.2 Urechis unicinctus | reverse complement strand
CTTACATAGGTATGATTTTTTTGGGTTCCCACAGAAAAGAGACATCTGAATTGTGAAACAATTGACTCAACAATAAGAGTGGCACAGGTCTTTAGGTATCCATAGAAAGCACTCAACAAATAGAGAGGTACAAGTGTTTTGAGAACCACCCCCCCCCCCAAATTACACACAACAGAACTGTGAAACATTCGCACTCAACAATTAGAGTGGCACAGGATTTTTGGGTACCCACAAAATTGACACACGCAAGACACACACGGCAGAAATGTGAAACAATCGCACTCAACGATTAGATTTTGCTTTGTTTTTGTTGTTGTTGTTGTTTTATTTGTGGGTTTTTGTAATTGACAAGAACAATTAGAACAATACAGGCGATACGCTACGACAGATATGACAACACAACAGGCAATGACCTGCCACACAAAACTGTGACACAATACATAGAAAAGGGGGAGTTCATCTTTTTTAATATCCCCCCGGTCAGAACGATTTATTTTAATTTCAGTGCTCTGAGGATCGCCCCACGAACTCCATTGAAATATTTGTTGTTGCCAAAATTGTTGAAATGAATACCGTCCTTGTTGAAGTGTGTTAGGTCAGGGTGCGCCAGACCACTAATGGAAGCAAATTGGATAGAAGCCCCCGCGTGGTCAGCCACGAGGAAGCGGATATGTTTGTTGGTCCCTAAAACTCTGTCGTTGAATGTTGGCTCCGCAGATAAGTGGTAGTTAATAAGGCCGATCAGGACAGTTGACACAGAAAAAGACAAAGTGATGCACTTTGCGATGGACATGATGTCATTCGCTAATACTTTAGGGGAACGGTTGGCCGAGCAGAGATCGTTACTCCCAATATGCAAGAAGACAGCATTGAACTGATTTGATGGGAGACATTGCTTGATAAAAAGAAATCAGGGAGTTTTTCCCTTCAAACATTGGCGCCACCCAAACCGTGGAAATCTACTATTTCTTCGACAAGTCTCATATTAAGAGTTGCTGACCCCTGAGCTTCGACATAATTCGACAGTCGTCGAACAAAAGAGTGACCGATTATAGCTTCCGACGGGTGATCAGACATCGCGTACATGCAATTCGTACACAACAAGAAATTCGGAAAGTAAATACCTGGAAAAATTAGGTAGGGCAGGCTGATCAACGTCACTGATCTAGCAAGGTAGACAAAGGATTGACGAATCACGGGTAATTATAGAGGATTATGGATGAATAATCGGAGCACGAAACTTTAGATGTAAACAGCGTGAAAAAGGGCTTCAGCGAGCAGGAAGATGCTACGGCTTATCATCCGTTACTGATCTAGGCAGGTCACCTGGGCGTTCCCGCCCTGGGACTATGTTATGTAATAAATATTTATAAGAGGGAGATAAGAGAAGGCACCCGCCCTTCACATAAATCGTGTTACATTCACGTGTGATGTAACGTGTCACTAAACAAATCTGTGTTGTCTCTTAACACAAGCGACAGCCAAGGCTTGGTCGACAGCCTCGCCTCATTCTTAATGGGAAGTGGCATCGACCAATACATTCTAATCCCCACGAACAAAGAAACACTATTGGATATGTGTGCTGAGGCATGTACAGCTTTGTTTTGCTGTGTTAGAGAATGCTTGACCTGGTTGGCGCATTGAGCTTATGGTCAGTTGTGACGCTTAGTGGTGTGTGATCATCTGTCGCTATGGCTGTATTGTGACATAGCCAATCCAATGATCACCAATAAAGCTGATATTTACTAATGAAACGATGGGGTAGCCGTTATATGAGTACGAGTTAATGGATGTCCATATCTCCGTTCATACGCGCAACCTCTAGTTGGAAGAACACCTTTTAAGTCGCAAACCCCACAACAATTGAACCAGTGGTACATGGCCAAAGCTGCCAAATCCGCTCTAATTTGAATAAACAACAACAACAATTGAACCGGTGCTTGGGACAATCTAGTGTCCGGACTGGACAATTATACTGGTTCCAAAATCTTCTAACGTGTCGACCAATCTCCTTTGGCGTTTATGTGGGCATTGTTCACAGAGAGCGGTTTATCATTTAACACTGCCTCCTAAACCATAGACAAGAGACAAACAAGGAATACTCACGACAATAACGGAATGCTGAACATGTCCCAGCTGGCGAACGGCCCCTTATCAATACACGTCTATGATTGGATGTCCACATCATATACATCTACAGAGTGAGAGAGAATCTCACCTGCTTGTCAAATTGTTCACCATATCCCTGACACTGTGTTTTAATTAACTGGTTAATTTAAATTGTCAGTTCAGAGCATTCTTTTACATATTAGATGATTATTTATGCAAAAATAAACATGTCATAATCACCCAGTAATAGCAAAGTAAATGACCACAAAACGACAAGGAATAATTCAAAAGCATGTTAGTTTAATTGGGTGTAACAGTCATTCCAGACAAGTATATGAAAATATGGAGGCATTTTTGTGGAGAATATTTTAATGCTGTTTATAAGATCTGATGACCACTTTTCCTTAACAAAACTGCAATTTTACATACCCATAAATTCTGTCTCTGGTTGTCCATCAACTGCTCATTGAAATGTCGAAGTTCCCAAGTGCTGTTCATCGGCACTGCTTCAGGAAGTTGTTTGCAACTATCGGCCAGCACTCTCCTCTCCTGCCTGTTCAGTATATCTCTGATTTGAGAAGATGTAGGCAGTGCTTCTGCTGAAAACCTGTGCTCAAGCATATTATGCAGTGTTCAATAACTATGATGCTTACTACAAACTTGTAAATAATACCAAAATGATACCTTTTCCTTTCTCAATAGCAGCATTAAAATGAAGTAAATATTTAAAGTGTAAAATATTCACCAAAGTGCAATTATATGTTCTTTAGTTAAAGGAAAACTATCATAGCTCAAACTACGACTGCCAGGATGAGTGACAGATGAGCCATGACTGTGGGACTTAGTGACAGAGCGATGATGACTGTGTGAGATGGATTGACAGATGAACGATGACTGTGAGATGGATTGACAGATGAACGATAACTGTGAGATGGTGGGACAGATTAACAATGGCGTGTGTATAAGATGGTTGTGGTGTATTTAGGAGCAAGTCTCCCAATACGCACGATGCGTGCCTGCAGCCATTTCGCTGCATCGGCTGGCACTTTGCTGAGAGCGATAATAGAGGTTTCAAGCACCAATCAGCATAAAATTATAAACCATGAACAAATTATATACGGAAAGCAGTTTTTGCACAACCACTTGAGTATTGCGACCAATGTTAAAATTAGCTGGTATTTCGTAAATCTAATCTCTCTAGTCCAGAATGACGCGTAAAATAAAAAAATCTCGTCTTCAATAATAATAATTTATTTTCGATAATAGTTTATTTTCGATATTAATCATAATTATGCAAAATAAAATGGTACGAAACTGAAGTGAGGAAATCGGTTTCTCAAGAGCTCGATGAGGCCCATGACCGCTCTCCCAACCCCCGGGTCTCAACCCCGGACAAGTAGGACTGGGGTTCGAGCCTCGCTCACGTCTGGAGAGTATCTCACCTGAATTCCGACTCCAGGAGACCCCAGTCCCGATAGTAACCATGCAGTCGAAAGCCACAAACCATCATCATCCCCAGAGCTCATCGATAGCACCAAAAGTTGTGATACACAAAAGCTTGTCATATCTAGCGCATGTCTGTCAGGTTAACATATGCCCATATGTCTGGTATAAAGTTAAAAAAGAATATAAATGATAATTTACAAATGGGTCCTAAAATCATCCGCATTTTCCACCTGTCTTTGATACATCTATTCCACGTGTAGAATACTGGTTGAATTCACGTGTATATCATGTGGAAGTTCGTGGATACACGTGGATTTCCACGTGGATTCTATATGTTGTGCCCACTTGGCTATTCCTTCCGTTTTGCGCAAAACTTCAACAGCAACGCGACTATTCGATCAAAGATTAAGACTCTTTGGAAGAACTTTTCTCTTACTTCTTTAGAAGAAGGTTCATTAATCGACGGTTTTATATTAGCCTTGATGTCACAAAATATTGGGTTGGATGATTGTATTAAGAGTAAGATGCAGTTATCCATATCTTAGCAACATAGCAGATGGTGTACGGCTATGACTATGGATCAGTGAAACATATGTGTTCGATTGCTAAAGCACAATGTAGTGTATGGTTAGGTTAGTGGTTCAGTGTATGGGCTAGGCTATGTTATGGCGCACTTGTTATGCCGGTATTTTCAATATTTTCAAACAAAAGCACTGAATTATTCAGACCTTTGTCCTCTTTTGATCCGTATAAATTCCTGACCAATCATATCCAATTTTACTACCCGATTGTTACAACAACATTTTAATCCATTTTATCTAGAGCAATACCCTACAATTAGTTCGAATTGACACTAATGCCGGATGTCTACTATTCGATTACAATGGTCATGGAATTGTCTCAGCTTGTTGATTCCCAGACACCGCCCGCTGTCCCCTTGGCGTTCCCCGACCCCTGAACCAATCACTCACGTACACTCCAACCAGGTGACCAGTCGTGACGAATGATAACAGTCCATGCGCTTGGCTTGGGGAGTGAGAACATCAGGTTTGGGATAAAAGGTCGGGCATTAAGGACATTAGCGGGGAAGCATGCTAGGAGAGACGGAGACTGTATGAGAGGCAGCGAACCGAAATTAGCTACACCATATATAACTACCGGTTTTTCCGCTATCAAGCTTTCTGAAGAAATACCGCTGTGGATTTTTCAGAGGCAGCATTGTAATAAGCAAGACGTGGCGGTGCATTTCATAGTACCGAGGTGTGTGTGGTAAGCTCGATTACAGCGACAGTTGATGGCGGGATTGAGAGAAGAATCAGACAGGCAAAAGGCAATATCTGGTTATCGGTGAAAATAATATTAACGTCATTTGTGAAGTAAGAAGCAAAAGATAAATAGCAGATCAAGACAAACAATGAAGCATCAGAAATAGATTGTAATGCTGCAAGCAAAATGCACCGAAGGGTTTTAATTGCATAAAAACATGTAATCTGCACGGTTTCTTTGCTAATCCAGGGTCTCAGCTTTTTGTATGGCCAACCACCTTTGGGCAATACTATTGCGCATAACTCGCTCCTCGTTTCTATTTTCACCAGCATGTACAAATACTGTGGCTCTGACCCAGAACACGGCTTTCCATATCTTTGTCAACGTGACATATCTGATGATTTGTATGATGTGTAGGGTTGTTATGACAACTAGGAGGCGGTAAATATTCGCATAGCGGCAGATTGGGAAACGCACTCGATGCATCGAAACAAACAGATGCATCATTTTATCAACATGACTTGTGTCATTGGCATTAATTGCTTCCGTTTAACTACATCTGTGTTGTATCATAAACTCTTACATGTCACTTTAGCTCGAATGTATAAATTGAGTTAAAGAGACCATTCATAATCCTTCATGCCACACCTTGTCAAGTAATCGTGATGTATCAAGTGATATCAGCGAACGAATTCAGACACACTGAACAATCGCGTGACAATATGAATTTCAGGTTATCAATAGAATATCCGTTGGTGTTCGTGTTCGATGTTGTGGTGTAGCGGTACGTATTAATCGCGTGTGCCTATTTTATAAGTACGAAACAGCAAGTCACACTTTCTGATTCACGAAGGGGAATCGCTATGTAATAATCCGTATGCAATGTATTCGATACAAGTATGTCGATCCATTATATGGATATTAATCCAAACTGCCCATTGATCATTAGGCACAAAATCGAGATGAACTGAAATGACATGCTCGCTACCCATCGTGGCCGAATAACTACATATTGCTGTCCTTTACTGTATAGACCAGGCGGTCTTCTTCACAACACGGCTGTTATTATGGCTGCCAGATAATAGATATTAAATGCTCGAAATCGTCTTTACAACAATTAATATATCACGTGATACCTACTTTTCTGAGGAGAAATTTTTTTGGAATCATGAACGCGGACGTGTGCGAGAAGATGAGTAAACCAGTAAGGTAACCAGTAAATGCCATACAATACAGCTGCATCAAGATGGTCGCTTGAAAACTAAATTCATGCTTCATTTAATTGTGACTGGGAGGTTTTTGTTGGGACCAAAAACCTACATTAATGCTTTAGGATGTTGAATAAGAAAAACTGGGGGCCTGTGGGAACATCAACTAGCCGTACATGGCCATAGCAGCAGAAACGGCTTATAATTATAGATTTAACAACAATAACAGCAATGAATAAATCATCTTACAGATCAAACATGACCGTCCAATGTAAGCGAATTTACCTAGAACCACTCGGTTATTATTCAGTAAGCCACCGCTCTTTGAGTGGGCACTTCGGGTAGTGTGTGGATACTATCTGGGCTACTTCACGACTGCGCAAACATACACGTCCACGGGGCACTGTTTTCAGCCTATCTAACAAACATACAGCAGCGGCTACTATTATGTTCCCCGGCATATTGGCTTCTGTGTGGATCGATTTGATGTGATGCTTATATAAATCGAGCAGTTTTGAACAATTATTCAGTTAGAGTGAAAGATGAACGGACCCGATTGGCTAATGAAAAATAACCGTGAAAAAACCAAATGAATTGGTTATCGTCGTATAATATACAACACGAAATGGTATCGTTCACCAACCTCGACCTCTACAATAACAAGCGATTAAGACAACCTGGATGGAATGAATAAAGTGATGGAGTAGGGTTGCACTATTTTAGTGCATTATGGGGGTTTATGTTCATTTTAGTAGCAATGGTGACGTGATGGAAGAGTGTGGCTGCTATAAATCATCCACTTTAAGCCCGGCCTAAGGTTTGATAAGGTCATTGATACGATGGGTCTGTTACCCAGACATGGGGACGACCAGAAATGCCTGTACGAACTGGTTAACTAAGTGAATGTAGCATAGCGTTCATACTCAGAACAAGTCGTAATTAGAGTCTGCTGCAATATATAGTGAACCTTTGGAATGATCATGCTGGCAGAAACAAATCAGCCCTCCATTTAGCACGGTCCATAACCATACCCATCTCACAAACAATGTCCCACTCATATTGCCATAATTGCATTACCATATTGACCACACTGACATATCCATTTCAATTACGTCACTTTATCTACCATATCAACGCCTCCAAGTCGAGTCTACCCCACTCTCTACTTCCATATTACCAATAACACAATACGTAGATGGCGAACCAAAATTGCCCTGGTTATCAGAATACTAAGCCCTAAAGCCCTACCTTAATGTCGTTGCATCGCAGGTTACACTATTCCAATTCATAATAATTGTAGGGCTGACTACCCAACCCAATATACATAATAATTGATATCTCTATCGTAGAAACCACAATCTTTGGTTTGTTATCGCGATGCATTGCGATATCATCGGGCTAAGGTATTTAAATAAGGTTTAAGATTTGTTTTAAATTCTATGTTAAGCGCTTGATCAGCTCGTGCAGTTGAAAGCGGTTGTTAGCCAATGAAGTCAATCAAAAAGCATAGTTTAAATCGTCAAAATGAGCTATTTAACCATAACTGTTCTGAAAGGGAACGATTAGGAAACACAACAATACTTGTATCTACGATTTATTACGATATTTGCAAGAAGAAGAGTATGATGTGCGATGGTAATTATGGACGAAAGAAAAACTATCATAACTATCGATGGTTGGAATCAATCTCGGCGATAGTAATTGTTGCCTGCATTGCATTGTGACGATCAGTACCACACACGTCCAAACATCCTACTACACTACATCCCACTACACACCAACACATCACACTTGACTGCATACCATCGCACATCAGAACATCCCACATTACCACATCGCACTGTACACCAAAACTTCACACTTTACTACATCCCACCACACACCAAGATATCCCACTTTACAACATCCCATTACACAACAAAACATCCCGCTGTACAACATCCCACCACACACCAAACATCCCACTACACTACATCCCAATACACACACACACATACCACTACACTACATCCCACTACACACAAACACACCCCACTTGAATGCACCCCACCGCACATCAGAACATCCTACTTTTACATCCCACCACAAATCCAAACATCCCGCTTTACAACATCTCACCACACACAAAACCACCCCCCTACAATACATCCCACTACAGACCAAAATATCACACCTAACAACATCCAAACACACCCCAAACCATCCCATTTCACTACATCCCACCACAAACCGAACCATCCCACTACAATACATCCCACTGCGCACCAAAACTTTTCACTTGATGCATCCCACCGCACACCAAAACATCTTACTACACTACATCCCACTACACACAAAAACATCCCACTACAATACATACCACCGCACATCAGAACATCCCACTTTACCACATCCCCCTGCACACCAAAGCATCACACTTTACTACATCCCACCACACACCAAAACATCCCGCATTACTACATCTCAACAACCCACTTTACTGTATCCCACCACACACCAAAGCATCCCTCTTAACTACATCTTAGCACACACCTAAACATCCCACTTTACTACACCACACTACAAATCAAAACATCCCTCTTAATTACATATAAGCAAACACCTAAACATCCAACTTCACTGCTTCCCACCACACAACAAACAACCCTCATTACTGCATCTTAGCACACATCTAAAAATCCCACTTTACTGCATCACACCAAACACCCTCACTACCCACATTATTACATTTCAGCCCAAACCGCAAACCGCTAGATTACATCTCACCCCAACCCGCTATACTGTACTAACACTTCATTCATTATCAAACACAACATCAGCCAAACACAGACTTCAGCAGCCCAGCTTTGACTATCACACGCTACTTAATCACATAATAGCCCGCTACAGCCCATTACAGTCCACTACAGTTCATTAAAGACCACCGCAGCCAACTACAGCCCACTACAGCCATCTACAGTCTACAGTCCACAACACCACACCCCATTTCACTATGATTCGCACAAATGTTCCTTCTTATATGGACTTTGTGGGGAGGTGAGGGAAAGAAGTTTATCTTGTACTATAACCAATAAAACTAAGGATATGAGGTTTTGTTATAGTTCTCAATCACTGCAATATATAACCATATCAACCGCAACCCTCGGCCACACCAGGCTTGGCTCAAGTGACACATTGGTCCGACCGTCACTTCCCTCATCTATATATTGTGTGTGTGTGTGTGTGTGTATTTTTGTTGCATATTGTGGGCAGGTATATACACAGTGATCGACCATTGAAGGAAGATTACCTCGTTGATGTATATATATATATAGCCGTATTTGAAGGAGCCGGCCTCAGATGGAACGCCAGTGTATTTTATTTTGTGATCAACTGGTATTCACTGACTATAGTACAAACATGTAACCTCCACAGGATTTATTCATTATTAGCCCCCATGCAGAGTAATAAGCATCCGCATGATGAATGTTGTGTGTCCCTGCATTAGATCGCTAACCATAACATCTATTGACCATTTTGTCTAGGGCTGGGCGGTTCTGTGCTATCAATTTTCGGCTATCATCTTGACTATTGCTATACAGCGAAATCCTGTCTCTATATAGTCATGCGCTAGATATGTTCAGGTTTGTAAATAATCCTAAAGCGATAGAATGTTTATTGTGCGGTCGTGTAACTTTTCATAAAGATTAAAGTATGTTTTGCTTACAAGACTTCCCACTTTGTGTGAGGCGTATTTAAGACAGATATGCGATACTTTTGAAAGCTAATCTCGCGGCGAAAATGCGTATAAAAGTACCAACACTCACGAACACATATATTAACAGCAACAAACATAGGAATCCCAGACATGGACACTAATATTCAATGATATAAAACAAATCACGCCCATCCATATGCACACTAACACACACACATGGACGCACACACAAATCTTTTCTGCACACAAACACACACACACACACACACACACACACACACACACAAAGGAACATCCATAATCCTACTCCCGCGTATGCATACTCATAGGCACTCACGTACATACCGTTGTGAACCCAAACGCACATATGTGCACATGCACCTAAAAATCCCAACAGACCCATTAAAGACTTTTTTGATGCATTATTAATTTACGAGTTAAAAAAACGCTCGTGTACTCGCCCAGGATATATCGACATGGCAATCTAAACAGCCCCCCGGCAATCAGGGATGTTTGTCATAAACTCATACAGCAGCCATATTTTCGGGGTCCACGTTATCAATGCCTGATAGGTATTGGTTAACGTGAAATAGTAGAGCTGGTCAGCGGGAATTCACGCGACGAGCCTAGCGTTGTAGGAAGATTCATCGCGTTGGTTTAATGGAAGCACTATCAGTAGCTGAGCAAATACCAGAGGAGACTTAAGCGCCGCACCTGGTCGTATTTGAACAAGCTAATCTCCGAGGGAGGGCCAGCACACAGCAATCAGGGACGGCACCTAAACACCAAATCCATGCCTCGCATACTTAATTCCTTTCGTAAGCAACGGGCTGGTCATAATCTGCCTTAGTGATAAATATAGAGCCGCCGACTTTCTGCAATCATGATTACCTATGGTTGTTTCCTTAGCAAGATGCAAACACAAATGCGATGACGATATCATTGCGCCGAATACAAATCCCTTTTTTTCATTTAGTATGACAACAAATATGGCAGTCATGTGTCCCATGCAGATACACCATTGTACATATTCAAGCATTGTGGTGTTATTTGTTTCCAAATGGGTTTCTACCGTTGTACGGGCATTGGTTTATGCTGATTGATTAATAGGTGCAACACAACCTTTGTCAGACTCAAATGTTAATAACATCAAGCAAGATTTCTCCCATTTCAGATGTTGGTCCTTCAACATTCAGTTCATATGCCATTAATATCAATTACTTTGGCTCTCAAGTAATGCCTTTAAGTGATAGTTTTTAAATTGTCAAAAATGTCACGTAATGCTTATTAATGCATCATTTACATTCTGAATGTCTGCAAATGTGACTGTGAACGTCGTGTGATTACATATTCATTCAATAAACACGATGTACTGACCATAACATTGTATATCTATATGATGGAAAAGACACATCTGGTTTAAGGGTTTTGTAACATCAGCAAAGGCGGTCTACTAACATAATCAGGATAAGACTAATGGCTAAGGCTGCCAAATGGTTTGAATAAGGGTAGCGCTAAATTGGATATATATCAAGTTGCCTGCGTCGTTAGCATCAATCGTACAGCAGCAAACGCATGACTGCCTTATAACCATCGGATTCCTCATTGCTGGTTGATGCTGTGTGCAATGATTCTCGTGACGTGGCAGTCACTTGGTTTCTTTGTCTGATTGGAAGGCGACCAACTGCCACTAACCACCAATGTGAACAAACCCGTGACACTCCTCGATATGTCACCATACACAGCCACAACACTATTCATAAACAACCACAACCGTTCAACCATACACAACCACTTCCTATAAAAATAACACAACCCACCAATAATCTAAGTGCTCCACCTCATTAATCACAAACGCATCCTCCCCACCATTAGCCACAGCATACTACACACCCGCACACACCGCCACACACTGATACACACTACTTTCACCACATAATACCAACCTACTAAAGATAAACCATCACTAACTAACGTGAACCGCCATACTTTCATCCCACCGTCATTAGTTGAGCGCGTATTTCCCATGGTTAACGGCTGCATTGCCTCTTGTAACGCTTCATATTAAAAGTATGTCATTCCACATACCTTGTGGAACCAGTTGCACCACCTGCAGTAACGTATATGTGGTGTGTGGCAGTATCAGGATGCTGGTTATGGCGGGCTTTTATGCATGGTGGGTGTCGTGGGTTATAGTGATGTATTGTGGAAGTTAGATGGGGATGTTATAAGGTGTTATCATTGTTGTGCAAGTAGTAGAATATAATTGTGCGCAACGATAAGCGATGGGATTTGATGAAATCTTAAGGTGAGAAGTTTCAAATTCGTTTGCCATCTCACCTGAGCGTGGCTCTGGTGGTGATCAACTTGTTTTACCTTCAGTGCCGTCACTTCCACCTTTGCTGATTCCCTTGTAGACTTGGGTTATCTACAAGCTTTGATAGTATCTTTGGTGAACCACCGATGGAACTTTGTGTCCATGTACGTAGTTTCTTTTGTCGCAACGAAATTGAGATTGATGTGTTGGCTGCGATTGGATCATAGGGTGAGTACAAATTTGTGTCATTTATACACGCAGATGAGTTTACATATGGAAACATTTGTTATGGAGTAATGGAGGGGTAGTAAGGACCCTTCTGTGTCGGTGAATGTTAAGCCATAGTCAGCAGGTCATGGTAAGCGGTAGAGAGTGCTCTCAAACTAACTGTCTGTAGAAAGGTGTGTATGACGAATATGGCTGTTTAAATCGTCACAGGAACAGCGTTGGATGGACTTTAGTGCTATTATCAAGGAATATTGCATAATGTGTTATCAACAGTCGTTATTTATTAAATGTAGGATTGACGGATATTATGTGTTTCACTGCTTGAGGAGTAATGTGTCTTATGCTTGCTGGTGACTGGGTGGATAAATAAATAAAAAAACGCCTGATTATCATAACATAGGTAGCAATCGCTGTTTTGGTATAATAGGTTCATATATTGCATTTACATGAGCGAAAACGGCTTGAAATATGCCTTCGATGCCACAACCATATAATGTGTTGGGGGGGTTATTGCAATATTGGACTGTTGCAGCGAGACATTACTTCGTTCATCAGAGAAATAGCCAGCCCATCTGATCCGCTGCTCTCAATACAACAGTCGCGTGTGTTTTCCTATACAAGATGATGACTATGCTGGAATATCTACACGCGCTTTAACAGAAAGAATCGGTTCCAATCCCGTATATAGCTGTGAAATGCACTGTTCCGCGTCGTGTGTAGTCAGTCAGTACTACATGGATGAATCGTTTGTTTATGAAGCACCAAATGCTCTACAATAATGACGTCATTGACACCATCTACTATAGCAGGCCAATAAACTCAGAACTAGGCATTATCTAGACAGCGAAGGAAAATGTCTAATACACGTATCTCACATTGTTTAGCCATTGTATTATTTATCTTCTTAATTAATCAGGAACATACTCCTAACCAGCTAACAACTGAACAACGGAAACTGTAGGGCACAAACGATCTTTTCATGAACTTAACTATCTAATGCATAGCGAACGATTTGGTCGAAAAACCTCTTAGCCTTAGCTTTATAATGCATCATCAGTTGTTTGTCAGGTGAAATAAAGGAATTGTAAATAAGGACGAACACGTATAAAAGTTTGCATTTTCCACTTTGGCAATACTAATTATCCGAGTTCTAGTCCCTAATGGAAAGCGCTAATCAACGAACACAGGTTATGCAGCATGAAGATTAATACCTGCCATGGTGTGGATTAAAATAATGCCCTTCTCTTTCATCGTTCCGCGCTGACAGAACATATGACAACCTGCTACTGCGCCTTTCATCAAATGTTTAGCAGGACGACATAACATAGCATTATCCATTGGTGCTGATCTCATCTGCATGCTCGACGTAAACTCCTATAATCGGATGCGCGCAAATAATCCCGACATGGCTAGCACCTGCCATTCTGCTCTTATTTAAGCGACCAGTTCCCATGAGCATTCGAAAAAGTCTAAGAATAACGATAAAGATACGGATTGGAAAGGTTGTAAATATGCACTATTACAGCCCTGCTGGATAACTAACTCGGTATTGTAATGAATAGTTGTCCCGGGTGCTTCTTGATTGACCGTTGTTCTGCAGATAATACTGATTCACTCTTATGAAAAGAAATAATGGCTCAAATTGGAAGCAAACGACTCTTCATAAATGTCTATCAATTGGTAACAAAATGAGGAGGTTAACTCAAACAGAAAAAAAGCATAGATATTTAAATATGTTTTTATATTTTTGGCTCACATATTGTTGTAATGACTGCCTATAGTTTAGTCATAACGCGAGTGCCATGGCTTTCCATGTTAATGGTAAAATTAGGGGTTAACGTCACTTTCAACAGTGAGGTGATATCACGACGGTGATGGATAAGGGTGATTATTATGACTGGCCAGGTTCTCTTGAGTTTCAGCGCTCACTTGGCAAAAAACACGTTGCCCTGATCGGGTTGCGAAACCCACGCCTCAGCGACATACTAATTGGCAACAGGTCGCCACTTACATCACAAAGTCTGACACATCAACAGATCTGCGTTATAATATGACGTCATAAGTGCTGTTTACGACAGTAATGGCCCAAAGCACTAAGCACTCTATCGGGTGAGAGAAAAATTTACTCATCAACGCGTGTACAACAAAACACAATGAGATCGCCTTATGGTCTGGATAATATATAGCTCATATTACATACTGGTTGTCACTGTATTTATCGCAATAGAGAAATGTCAGGTGGGAATCGACTTAGATAGGCTTACCTGTTGAAATTATAACACCATTATGGACGTGATCAATATATGCTGATTAAATTAACCCAGCTTATAGACGCGCCTTTTCAAATTAGTAACGCCAATAACAACAAAAAAAACATTTTGACCAATATAAGCTGATTAAATTCCAAAAAATTATAGAGGCGTAGCAGTTGCCCAATATATGCTGATTGAATCAACACAACTTATAAACGCGTGGGCTAGTATTACAGGGATGGTAGCATTTGGCAGAGATATGATAAAGAACCAACCTTGTAGTGTCTGCGTTGTTATGTGTTGGTCATTGCTACCACTGGAATCATTCGGCAAATAGAATGATCCACACAACAAGCTGTTGCATGTTATTCTGAAAGTAACCAAAGTCATCAACGGCAGGGTTCAGTCTGGAAACCATGATATAGCACCTTGAAGCTGATGTTGCATGGTGGCTGCTTTTGTTCAAGACAAACAGATTTATCCCACGAAGTATTAATCTGAATAAATCATGATAGGCCATATATAATACCTCATTGATGCTGTCTTTGTCTTTCAGATAGCCTTATTAATTGATTTATAGTGTCCTCTATTGGGTAGAAAACGATCAACGTCACTGTATAAAGTTGTCAAATATTTCTTCCAAGGCTGATGGGACTTGTAATCTCTGGCCGTCAAGACTATAGCTGACTCGATATATTTTAGGGAACTATATTTAATGGTCTTATTATTTAGCATTTAAATTTGGACGTATGTCGCCGGAACAACTATTTGCTGCATCGTTCATTCTGATTCACGAGTGGACTGTTCTGTTGGCGATACGAGTTTCAGTTTCATCCTTCGATAACTAACTTCGGCTGTAAACCATTCTTAAGGCCCTTACACGTGCAACATCAGTACATCCCTGTCGTCGCAACCTTTCTGACCAACATTCTTGAGGTCCCTTCCATACTGTGCTCACAATCCTGATGCAGCTGCAGTCTTGCTGACATAGCAGGTCACAACCCTCCAATGAAAAATAGGATGAAACACATTACCAACATGTTCAACATCGATCTCGAGAAAGTCATTCATTACTGATTATTGCTAACTGACACACAGACACGGATACCAGCAATAATGACCTCTGTCAGAACCGCATTCCAGTTTCCGATTTTTACTCTTTGAGGCGATGTAATTTTCGGCGGGACGATATTCGGCCTTTTTTTAATTTACCGCAATTTTATTTTCCTCTCTGAATTGAATATATCTACAAGGAAGCCCAATATCAGCTGTTTGTGAGAAAGTTGGGCTAACCCCAGTTTGGGACACGGTTTATACATGCTACACAATGAGCAAGTGTACATTTGTCAGTCGACAAGTGGCCCAAATAGGCATTAATATACTTAAGTTATCACCCAAAGGCCGGTTGCTCAATACTTATTGAGCTGTTCTAGGTTCTGGCATACTTGACATCCCAACGCGTGAATTTGTCCACGCATTGTCCGAACAGCAAACAAGTCGACAAAGCCCGAATTTATGGCAAATCGAGTTGATTAAAGCCCACTACAGGGTGGCTATGAAAGAACTTGTTCCAGCAGATAATCATTGGTGTTATGTGCATACCAATGTTGATATTGATTACAAAGAGATACTAAGCTAACTACCATTCGTTGATATAAACTCTCAGCTTGCAGATGCCTCACTATGACAATGCATATTTTATGTTACCCATTTCACAGTAACATATTTGCGGGGGAAGCTTTGAGTGTGGTTAAGGAGGCAGTGGTAAACGCCCTGTTGCTGTGCGCATCATGCGACCATTAGCGATGTGTAACGCGGTAATCGCTGACGGAGAATCTCTGCACTGTATATATTTGTCAACACCTGTTATACTTAAGAGCATCATAACTATCCATTAAGTACTTAAATATAACCCAGCCGTATATTTGCAACCAATCCATAATTAGCGATCATTATGACATGTACCCCGAATTTACGGCATGGCGTTATTATGGATTGTCATTGAAAATAAGTCATGCCCACAGGTAAACATTGAGTCGCCCTTTTGTTTGAGCTATTGCATTACACTGTAGCTTTGTTCTGGGATATTTAATGGCCAACATTATAATGCCAATTGTCTCGGTTGCGTGAATTCCTAAAGCATTTTTTTTTGGTTTCCGACAAACTTTCATGCACTATGTTTCCACGGCAGAGTAAAAAAACTGGACTGTGAGCAGGCTCGTTTGGTGTACCTGTCAGCAGTCATGTTTGGTCTACAATACATTATATAGAAAGCACGAGATTATTGTTTATGTTCGTAATTCTTCACTTCTGCAACTAAATATATATATAAATATATATATATATATATATATATATATATATATATATATATATATATATATATATATATATATATATATATATATATATATATATATAGAGATAGATATGTATATATATATATAGTGTGTATATAGTGTATATATATATTGTTATATATAGTTGCTCCTAAAGCAGCGTTGTATATATAATAATATTAAGCTATGTTTGATTGTGAGGCGAAACCATGAATGCTTAGAGTATGTTATAGTATTTAAGGCCTCATGAATACTATTAAATACTGCATTTGCACCTACCGATCTATTATTGTTCAGCATCTACCGCATTTACAGTCCCAAAGGCATCGACAAAGACAGTCTTACTTTGAGTTATGCGTGCACGAGCATTCACAGTATAGATTGCTGTATCTCATTGCCATATTCATGCTCCCGAAGGCTGTGGGTTATCGGGCGTTAAATGAGGTGTCTCTCTCTTATATATTTCGAATTTATTGCTTTCATTATTCCATGATCACATCTGGTGGTCTGTTGGTATATTTGTGAGTGCGTGCATGTACTAATTTGGGGTGCACATTACCGGTAAACTATGACTTCAGGTCTCAAGCGATCTTTTAGTAAACGTGAACCAATTGAGTACAAGGTATGAGCTGTGTGTGTATTGTTATATATAGTTGCTCATAAAGCAGCGTTGAAACACTTAAGTACATATAAAGCTGTTGTTGTTTGTGAGGCGAAACTATGAATGCTTAGAGCATGTTATAGTATTTAAGGCCTCAAAAATACTATTTAATACCGCATTTGCACCTACCGATCTATTATTGTTCAGCATCTACCGCATTTGCAGTCCCAAAGGCATCGACAAAGACAGTCTTACTTTGAGGTATGCGTGCACGAGCATTCACAGTATAGATTGCTGTATCTCATTGCCATATTCATGCTCCCGAAGGCTGTGGGTTATCGGGCGTTAAATGAGGTGTCACTTTGCCGATCGAATTTATTGCTTTCATTATTCCGTGATCACATCTGGGGGTCTGTTGGTATAGTTTGTGAGTGCGTGCATGTACCAATTTGGGGTGCACATTACCGGTAAACTATTTTGCATTTAGCGATCTTGCGGGAGTGAGGGTCTGTGTGTCTATTGGCATTTTCGAAATTATGCGCTCTGGAGTATGCTTGTATTTTTGTGGGGGTTAAAAAAGTGCTGGTGTTGGTGTATCTGTAAATGTGTATGTGGCGGGCATGTATTAATTAGGGTGCACAGTACGGCAAAATATGACTTCAGGTCTCAAGCGATCCTTTAGTAAACATGAACCAATTCAGTACAAGGTATGAGCTCACAGCAAGCTTTGACTGCTTAGGATCACGTTTATAATGCATTACAAATTGTTAGTTATATCAAACAAAGCGTATATACAATTAAGAAGAGTTCATATGAAGACTTGATAAACTCCACGAACCAATTCAATTTCATTGGTGCCAACGATAATGTCCACATGTTACTGGTTTTCCCGAGCTTGCCTGAGAAATTGTACTCCTTCTTTCTGCTGTGGAACACTTGAAGGCGGATACTTTATATATCTGTCGTCACAATCTACTAGCGCGCCATTCTTCACGAAAACGATGCATTTTTACATTCTTCTGATATTGCTATATATTAATGGCCCAACTCTTTTGGAGTCCGGCACATTTGACGATGAACGACAATCTCTGTTATCCTTTACTTACTCGGGAGTCCACGTTTCCAACAAAGGTTGACTTAAACAAAGTAATAATGGAAATAAAGATGAGGGAGTGAAGATGTATTATCAACAGCCTTGTCGAAATCGCTGCTTAACTTGCAAAAGATTTAAAAAGGAATGCGTCACTGTCGCCCGTCATTCAGCAGCTTGGCGTGATTCACATTCATGATGAAGATAAAGAGGCAGTGTGGGAAGCTACCTGAGGATTAATGAAGGCATATCAAGGAAATACACAGATACGGAAGCGAGAGCTGGTGATCATCGCATTATTTCCGATATTGTCCTCCGCGATCGGCAAACAAGGAAATCATGACGTTTAAAGTTGCAACCCCTTCCTGCTATCTTATGTACAATGCCCATTAATTGTCCTCATATATGTCTTAACTAATCTAACTATAACCGCTATTGGTTGGAAATTGGTTAGCACGCACGCACGCACCCTCGCACGCAAGCAATCACGCGCACACATACATACATACATACATACATACATACATACATACATACATACATACATACATACATACATACATACATACATACATACATACATACATACATACATACATACATACATACATACATACATACATACATACATACATACATACATACATACATACATACATACATACATACATACATACATACATACATACATACATACATACATACATACATACATACACATACATGCATATAAACATACATACATACAGCCAAACATACATACATACATACATACATACATACATACATACATACATACATACATACATACATACATACATACATACATACATACATACATACATACATACATACATACAGCCAAACATACATACAACATACATACATACATACATACATACATACATACATACACATACATACATACATACATACATACACATACATACATACATACATACATACATACATACATACATACATACATACATACATACATACATACATACATACATACATACATACATACATACATACATACATACATACATACATACATACATACATAAATACATACATACATACATACATACATGCATACAAACATACGCAAACTTATGCGAAGCAACACAACATATAAATGCTACTCCAGATACCAACATATAGAGCAGGAAGGCAGGCAATCATCAGAATGGTGATAATAATTAACAAATGCAACTACGCCCGATGTAGTTGCTTACAATCAGAGAGCGAAACCAAAAATGAGATCGACAGGACATAGAAACTACGATAATCGCCGGATATACTTCACAAAGATCATTACGCTTGTATATTATCGCACCATGTGGTGGTGGTCGAAGAAGCAAGCAGTACAGAATCATATATCATAGAAATGGCACCTCAAGGCGATTGTGTGTTTGTTTTTTATAAGGTCTTTAACTTCCTATCAATTTATCAAGCTTTTGATAACTTCATATTTCACTAAACCGTCGCTTTATTGAACTTTAATGTGATATGAGAAATATCTATTGCACCATACTAACTGTGCAATTGCAATTAGCGTTCACTATCCGAATGGTGCTTGCCATGCATATATGATACCCCGGGAGAGCGATAATTGGATGCATGCAAATTTTGAAAATTCGGAAATCACATAGCGATGTTTTTGCCTATTTACGAAAGGCAAGCAGGGTACAAAGAACGGGAGAGCAGGAAGGATATAGATCAATCGATATTTCTTATGCCGCGATATTTAAAAAATGTTGTCACAGTGGCAGCGTGTCAAGTCTCATGCGCTTATTGCAGAAATACAACAAGACAGCAGATATGATTAGAAACATTCGTCGACGGCTCGTGAAGGATCAGATTTAAATGCTGCTTGTGAGACCAGACGTAGTGGCTGTCAATATTTATGTTAATTCACGTACAAATAACATACCGTCGTGATTTCACAATAAGTTTTTTTGCAAGAATACTTGTTGATTGTTCTTCACGAACGAATGCAGACCCGGTCCAATCATATCTACCAGCCTCATCCCTCGCAGCAGTCAAACGATGCTAGAAACCAACATCCAATGATCCCATACCTATCTTCAAACATTTTATCAGAACGTTTTCTATATACAATGACATTAATCATTTTCCCCATGAAGCCGTGATGAATAGATCAGAGTGTTAAAAAATAGACCGAGTGCATCCCATAGTTTTGGCGTGGAAACTAGTGCGCTGAGTGCATTTTCATGGTTTCTTACTTCCTGTGGTACACCACTATTATTCTCCCTTTTGCAATCGTCATGCAAACGTTTATTCCTAATTCTTAACCAAAAGTTAACCCTGTCATAGTGGAATGCCTCCCTAACGTACTTCACTAACAATACAGATTCACAACCATTTGAATCATCATGTTCGCCTCATCCTGTAAACCCTTAACGATGACCATAAATATTAGAAAGAAAACATCTAGACCAATGGACTGTTGCAATGGGTTTATAAGGCACTGTTATTGGGTTATTCGCTCTCCAAACAAATCTTAGGCCCATTGGACCTGCTGTCGCCATTTTGATGCTAGTAACTACACAGCGCACCTGAACCCTTCTGGAGCTTAGCCGTATTTACCAGGCGGTTGTCTACGGGAATAGAACAGATAGTAAATGCTTATCTTGTCAGTGGCAGAGGGTTGGTATGTCTTTGGAAGCGCATCTTGGCAGTTAAGGGTGAATGATATAAGGTCGCTTCATATATCAAGTGTTCCATGAATCAATCCATAGCCTGCGATAGATATGTTTACAATCACCATACAACCCCAACAGAAGCAAAGGTAGCGCTGTAAATCGTGTTGCTCATAGCTAAAAAGACCAGGCGCGTCCGATAATGCAGTGAACATAATTCCGACAATTCATTTACTCAATGATTAATTCTCGATCTAAGTATGCTAGCACCTAATAGCCAATCCTAGGGTAATTCTTGACATCCAATTCTTGGTGTCGAATTTGTCAGAAGTACATGTCACAAGATCATTTTGCATTATATGCTTAGATGGAGACAGGAACCAACAAATATGAATACCGAAAAAAAAAAAAAACGATTTCAAAAGTGTTATTTCGCAGAAGATAAGTTCGGCGGGGAAATGGTAATCCCCGACTGGTGGAAATATGCATACAGTAGTTCACGACGTAAGCTTTTTTGTCGATTGTTTCGACTTTTTATGATTCGCTTCGTTGACCAAGTTCGTTGATCGGCTTTGTAGAGTTGCCGAAGCTTCGTTTGGTAGCTCGGTGATAGGGTGTGTGTTGAGGTTGAGAAGGCGCTTCTTTCATACATCATCCCTACGCGTGCCCCGATCACTATTTCTCCTTCAATGCACGTTCCTCCTTAACATTTACCATCAACTTTCCCCTAAGATCGGCACGTTCCTCCTCTCAACATCATTACACGCATCATAGATTTCGCACATCAAAGAATGTGTAGGGCATTCGACATTTCAATTACTACAACGTTATAACATATTACCTATTGATACTACAAGTGACCGTGAGTATGTGACCATTCCATACCCCGGCACTTTCATCAAAGGGCTTAACTATGTGCTTACATTAACTAGCTACTCAACTTCGATGACTACCACTTCCAAGAGTGATGACCCAGGTGTTCGGCACGTTTGTTAAAGATAACAGAGGCGCATACCACCTCGACTTGTCCACACCTGTAAAGGGGTTCTCCGCTCGTGTCAGACTTTTCAATAGGTCTAATCATGACATTAGATGCTTGCCCAAGGAGCACGGTTTCGTCCATTCAAATCAATAACAGACCGCAGTCAATATGCTGCACTGGACTACAGTTCCACGGGGTGTTTTATTCACATCTGGACGATCTGCTCGGTTTAATCCAGTGGTAGTTTCGTAAGTGATATCGTGGGTCTAGAACCTCTTGCAAATTTGATTTATGCCTGTAAGCCAATCCCCGTAGATGATAACAACCTGTTTTTATTTGCTATTGGTTTCTTCCCATTATCGTCCATGCGGTCAGGGCAGCAGATTCTTCATATAACTCAAAGCGAAGTGTTATATTTTGGTAACGATCTGGGCTGATGGTGTTTGATGCTCTGATGTATTTAGAATAAGATATTACAATGACAGCAACATGTATGATTAATGATCTGAAGGAATGTATGATATGAGATTAAGTCAGTTGACAAATCAGTGGGCGGCCGCATCAAACGCAACAAGGCAATAACAAATATCACAATAAGATGGTCCTGTTCTATCAGAACCTGCCCCAAATCACCAAAATCTACACACACCACCGCCCAACACCACCACACACCACTGCCAAACACCACAACACACTACCGTCAAACACCACCACACATTACCGCCAAGTACCACCACACACCACCACCCAACACCACCACACACACCACCAAACACACACACTACACACGCCAAAACCAACAACACACAATCATCAAACACCTCCACACACCACTGCCAAACCCCACAACGCACCACCACTACAATCCACACACATAACCGCCAAACACCACCAAACACCACCAAACACCACCGCCACACCATCTCACACCACCACCACACTCCACCACATATCAACGCCAAACACCACCACACACCACCGCAAATACCAGCATCTGTCATCGTAATGGAGGCGACAGAGCACTAATCCACACAAATAATTAACCTGCACACATACCAACACACCATCGCTAACATCATCGAACCACACCACACAAGCACACAGTAAAACACACCAACAAACCACAACTTAACTCACTAGCACACATCACAACACACTAACACACAGCACACCAACACAATCCATCACAAACCGGCATACACCGCGCACCAATACATGCCAATACACACAAATACACACAAATACAATCAAATACACAACAGCAGACACAAACACGCACCTACATGCACCGACACACACCAATAACACCAGTACACACAAATACACACGAATACACACAAATACACAACAGCAGACACCAACACTCACCTACACGCACCAACACACACCAACACACACTATCACACACCAACACACACACAACAAACACCAACACACACAAGCACACACCAACAACCACAAACACACACCTAGACACACCACAACAACCAACATGCACCACACCACACCAAGATACACCAACTCATCAACACACACCAACAACACCAAAGCACACCACACGACAACAACAGACCCTAACACACAACAACACGCACAGATACACACCACCGCACACCAACACACACCCACACATACCAACATACACAACATGACAATAACAGACCCAAACACACAACAACATACATCCACACACACCAAAACACACCAGCGCACACCAACACACACCAACACACACCAACACACACCCGCACACACACGCAAAGACACACAAACACGCACCAACGACCACAAACACACACCAACACACCCCACAACATGCACCACAACACACCAACATGCACCGTCACACCCCTTAAAAACAACAATACAACACATCAACCATATCACAACACAACAGACCCGCACATACTACACAACACACCAACACAAATTCACCCCACATACACACCACCACAAACACACACCACCCCACACCACACCAACTCACCCAAACACCAACATACACCGCACACTAAGAGCGACCTCGATTAGACTATTAGGACACAATATTAATGTGGAATTTATCAGCAATTAGATTCCTTGTGTCAGATACGATACTTAAGCAGCCATTGATCAAACGCAGCTGGATCAATGGATGGTGGTTAGGTGTTAGTGAGGGGCTGGGTTAGCATGGCTTTCTCAGATAGCAATCACTGCAGGCCCTAGTTCCTCCGACTGTGTGGTCTATGTGTGCTCGCTCATAGTTTTCAAGGAGCTTGTAGAAGGTGTCTCTAAATATCCTCAAATGGAATTCATAGAGCTAGTAGATACTTGATCCACAATGCACCTGTTCCATCCCCAAGAGAGATGATATATGCCCGATGAATGCCATTATATGAGTGCTATAATTCTCCCTGCTCTCCCCGGCGAACCTCGCTGTATAGACACACTGGGCTCGACTGTTGCCTTCGTTACAGTCCAAACCCAGTCCATAAACCGCAATAGCGGACCTGGATACGAGTATCGTCGCGTTACAAAAGGCACGGCAATGTTATTTAACTGCATCTTATACAACGAACCTCCGACAAATACACAGAAACAGATTAATCTCGTCAGCGCTCGTTTAAAACATTACGTGGCAACCTCATCATGGGACTTAATTCATTCAGTGACCGAGCTTTGAACTATAATCGTTCATACATAGAGGCAATCATGGCTTCGCACAATCCTTGGTGATAACATAACACTTCTCAAAGCTAATGGCTTCTCCACTTTTGCCATGATATAGTAAATATCGACTCTGTGAGAGAAACTGATAAATATCAATAATGAAAGGTGTGCTAACAGTCACCAAAGAGATCGAATTTGGATTTGTCCTAGGAACCCAATGAAAGAGTCAAAAAGAAGAGATGGTGTGTGTAAAAGCTAATTTATTTAACCATTGCGGGAAATAGTGTCGGACTGCAGTACAGACAAGCCGGCGTGCTCGGGCTACTCGTCTCGTTGTTAATCACTCAGTACCATGTCCATCATAACTACAGATACAGGAAACAATGTAATCACCTAGACAACATTCATCGCCGTTGCGTTATTTGTCATACATTGCCCTTGTCACAACAGCCTTGGAACAGTTTATTTTGATACTGTTATGCAATCTTGAAAATCTAGGAAAGGTTCAATAAAATAATACATGCTGCCAGGGAGACTGAGCTGTGGACTTAATCAAATCATTTTTAAACAGCGTTTGTAGTTCACGCGTGTCTCTGTTAGTAGTACAAAAGGGCAAAAAAAACATATTTCAGATATCTGATGGGGAACGTTTAACTCACATCAAAGGGGCTGAATCCGAATAACAAAACCAGTTGCTATTCCTGTCTGTGTGTAGGTATGACCCTATGCCTTTTACACAATACAGTTTTGGCAACTTTCACGAATTTTGCAAGGATTCCTCATTACATTTCTCTCGTTGAGCATAGAGGGTCTCGTGCATCTCCGCAATAATACTGTGCGATCTACTGGTCTCCGTTTCCCAGGCATAGCTTTAGATCAGCAAAAGAGACCAAACTCGTGGGGTTTGGTAGGGTGAGCTGAAGTGTGGTAGTGATAGACCATAGGATTTGGGGTTTGGTAGTGTGAGGGGTTTGGTAGTGTGTGCATGCGATGTGGTAGCGATAATGTGTGGGGTTTGGTAGAGTGTGCTGCAATGGGGTAGTAATAGCACTTGAGGTTCGGTAGTGTGTGCTACGACAATATAAAGATGCCTCTAAAAGGCATCACCTACCAGACATATGAATCATTATTATTTGTATCTGTGCTGGAAACAGCAAAAACTTTGATCGTATTTACATTTACAAAAACCTAGAAAAACTGTTATAGGTGTTATACATGATTATTATAGTTTTATTTAAGGAATCCTTAAATGCAAAAAAACATGTTTTATATAATGGATATGTTTGCAATTTGTCGCAAAAAACTTGCAGGAGTTGTACGATGTGATTACTTAAGATCCGACGTGTAGATGAAGATAAATACATTGCAGGCTTTTGAGAAATCCTTAGACAATGCAGATGATATAGGCGAAGTCCTCACAAGAAAGATTTCATTAATAACGAGGTACCTTTGTATCGAGATAATGCTGTCTAGTTATCACATCAGAACTCAAAGACAACCTTAGATCTTTTTATACAACCGTGCAATCATGAACCTACTATGGTCAAGTATGTATTGAGATTGAGACTGTCCTGAAAAGAGCGACTGTTATCAGATAAACAGCGTTTGCCGTAACCAAGGGTTTTTCGTCGCCATTCAATATCTACATGTTAACTCTCTGGATATGTTCATCAGCCAATTAGTTACTATCTTCTCTCAGCCATTGATTTTGCATGTGTTTATTTCAATAGATATATGTGATTTTTCAATACAGTCGCATGTTTTCTTGTTACCTATGCATTGAGTGTGTTGTACAAGTTAATAACGTGGCTGGAATTGCAATCCCTGCTAAAATAGAGAGCACTTTATTGTTAAAACAAGTCGAATCATATTCATTCTTTCAGGATATTTTTTAATTCATTCCTTTTAATGACCTGCAATAGTTTGTTAATTTCGAAATCTTACAAGGCAGCCACGAAAAAGTGAGACAGTCGTTGTGGAGTCATAACACCAACCAAAAGATTCATATCGCTGGGTGACCAGAAAAATCGGACAGCGCTGACATTTCAGTCTGGTCTCTAGCTTGTTGTTCAGTCTTCAAATCTTCACAACCAACAAATCATTTCATCAGACAAGGCTGTGCTGCAACCCTTTAAAGTCGACAAGAGCTACCGCCGTGTTATGAGCAGTAAAATATTTGAAAACCGTGTGAGCAAGCTGGTTGGCCAAATGACATTATGGCACTTGCATATTCAGAAAATTGTGCATCTTCGCTGAAAACAAGACAGCCACGTTTGTTGTCATTCTAACTGAACACAACGAGATTGGCATCCCTTTGATATATTAGCAAAGACCAGCTTCATAGCTTCGTTTATGCTTATATCTTGTTAGGGAAAAATCCATTTGGAATCATGAAAGTGGCAAAGCCGGTGGCTCAATATTGACCACTACGTCGGGCGTAGGCAACCCAATTGCGCAATGAACAACGTGTGCGAGGTTAAGTGTTTAGAGATTAAGCTCATACCTCTCAGTGTCATACTCTGGCTTTCCCCCGGAGAGTGGCCTGCATTAATATGTCCAGGTGCGGTATTTAAGTCTTCTCAAGTCTTCCCAGCTGCTGCCAGTGCTCCCATTACAGCAACGCATTGAATCATCCTGCAACGCTATGCTCATCGTGTGAATTACCGCTGACCAGCTGTACTATTTCACATCAATCACAAAAATGTTAAACGAGTTTTGATAGTCACCCCTGATTGCTGGAGGCTGTACAGGTTCCCGTGTCATTGAAATCTGTGCGAGTAAGCGTTATTTAACCCGTGAATTAATAATGCTGCAAAAACATAATAGATCATAAGCGTTTTTTTGTGTATGTGCGTATGGGTTTGCCTCGATGTGTATAACGCACAATGCAGAACTCAGACAATCCGTTTACAAACGTGAACAAATGTAACGCAAAGCTATAACGAAATGGGGTAACTCCTTGCGTAGCCGTCATCACGTAGATGCTCCACAATGAACCGTTTCACTTTCGATATGTAAACATCCTGTTATGTAGGCTGGGCATTTGGATATCTGTGAACATGTCGACTAGATTATACCTGGTTAGCTTTTCGCTCCCCTGATAATAAAGAAATATCAGATATTGACTGTGGGTTTTTTTCTCTTTGTATTTTTTGTGAGATAAGATTGTCTTTGTTGAAATAATCGTTTTCTTTTCGATCAGGCGTTTGAGATAAGTGGTGCAAATTTTTACCATAAATAGTCGCTAGTGGTTTTTATATTTTCATGATAAAACAAGTACGTAAAGCATCGCTTAGGACGGTTGTTATTCGTGTGAAGGTGATAGTTGCTTGCCATTTGCGACCCCCCCCCCCCCCCCCCCCCTGTAATGGCAAATTCTTCTTAAGTTTAAACTCAGACATATATCTGGTCTGTTGCAAATTACGCACATGGATTGGAGGTGAAAATTGGATTTGTGCAGTAGATTTTTCTTTGATTTGTGCATTAGATATCACGTCTTTTTTGCATCACCAGCTGTTTATCAGATTAACCAAACGGTATCGTGAACTTAAACAAACATAGACACGAAGTGAAAATCGTTGGAAGAAATCCTTACATGAACTCTGCCCATGATGTCTGAAGTGAAAATCCATAAACCAGTCAAAGCTTTTGCAACATGTGGAATAATAATTGTGACAATTCACTTCTCTAGTGTTGTATCTCTCCCACAGAGATTCACTATAAAATGTTGGACAGTCTGACCATTTCAAATGGCTGCCATCAAGTAAATAGATGTCATAGCGTGCTACATTTTTTTCACGTGACATCAATAGTGCGATGACAGTTGATATTCTTTGACTGGGGGGTGATAATCACCTGCTGGAAAACAAATGGCCCTCATAACTGTCGCTACGCGAGTGCAAAGCTTTCTTGCGGCTTTACACAAACCCACAGTCACACAGCTTTCTCTATAACAAAGGACGTAATGCATTAGAATATCGTGTTGTGAAGATGGACCAATCAATGGACCTAGTGGGCATGTGAATAGAACACAACAAAGTAGCCTCGTGATGCGATAGTGTGGCTATCCATAGACCTCATAGCGCACTGATCTGTATGCGTTGATATGTAAAGCTATGCAGTTCTACTGGGTGCAAATATAAAAATGTGTTAAATTTACATACCTATGAAACTGAAGGCTGTAAATTACGCACTGAGCAAGAGATTACCAGGTTACACGTCCCAGCTGACCACTGTCACATGATAGACGTCTTAGAAGAGCATCTACATCATTTGCTACAACACCCTACAACCCGCTACCCCTTCAATCTGCAACATGAGTGCAAATGCAAATGTACCAATGGGTTGACACGCGTAAGTTTATATATGTTTAATAACTTAAATAGCTCTAGTTTTTGCTTTACACTGGGGTCATGTGACATTCTGCCAGTAACAGTTCCAACAAAGCTGTTTTGATGCGTTCCTATAATAGGTTTCAGTCAAATGTATTGGTAAATCCACTGGCACAGTTTAAGAACCTTGAGAAAAGAAGCTCGTACGTACACTGTACCTGAATTATCACAATGGCCCGTCTGGCAGGACAAGCTATACCCCTTTGCTATGGCGCAAGAACACTGGGAATTTTTAGGCTAAGGTAATGGTTGACTGACTGAAACATGAAGTGTACATTCCCTGCAAATAAATTATCACAGTTGGTTACATTCATACATGATCCAATCAAACACCAAGTAGATTGTAACCTTGAGAAATTATAACGAAGTAAAACTGGTCAGGTAGGTGACAAAGAGAAAAAGGGTCTTCCCACCCAAACAAAGCAACTATCATAATGCATCAACACCCGGTTTTCTGAAACGACAAAAGGTATTTTAGTTATGACACCATCAGTGATGTATCCGATTTTACATTAATATGGGATATGGGTCAATCGAATGTGGTTGACCTACATAGATCAGTAGAGGATTGGTCGTTCCACAGTTGGAATGAACGCCTATCTGATTTATAATAACCTTAGTTTCTGTTGGGGATATTGGACATCAAAAGCAGATCGTGCCACCTTTTAATGTTACTTGATATGATACAGTGAACGTCTACTCGATTCCAACCGAACGTGGATGATCAATAACAATCGTAGAACAGTCACCTCTTGCTCGGGTCTACTTGCACTGTACATGTCTGAGAGTTGAGTTGCCAAGCACATTCGACGAGTGTTGGAAGAAGATATTTGTCACTGGCGAGTCTCGGATTACTTCATCCAGTGACTGTCTTCGAAACATATTTACAGCAAGGATGAAGATGGTGTGAAAAAATCATTTGGGATCACCCAAGGGAGATTAGGAAAAGTAAAAGTACGGGAGTGGGAGGGCATGAATAAGGCATTACCATATCTAAGTGAACGCTCTTCTATATGCCACTTAGGTGATTAAGTGTTGCTTTCTCACCAGCCCTATTTATACGTAAAGCTATAACGCCTGTATTTTAAGAAACAAAATATTGTTTGCATCCCTGTGTGGCACTTTACTGTCACTTACTTGCTTACAACCATATAGTGATCTTTCAAGTAGGCCACTGTAAGTCATTTACGCTTGCATACAGATTAACTGTGTGAATATGGCTGAAGAAGCAAAGGATTGAGAATAATAAATCGTAGAAATGACAAATAATGGCGATTAGGTATTCATTTCCATCAAATCATAAAGTTTTTCATCATTTTATTTTCCTCTACAGGTTCCATCAGCGTATCGAAGTTAATTCTCTATGCTGTCTATACATATTTGGTTACCTACCGAGGACCATGCTGTCCCTTTACTTGCATGTCTCCTCATAATAGATGAGTGGTGGTGTATAATGCTGCGTGATGGTAAGTGATCGTGTATGGTAGTGCTTGTTTGTGTGCGCCGAAGATAGCGACGTGTGGTAACGTGTGATTATGTTGGGTACTGGAGGTTCTGATGGTGTATACGGGTTATGCTATTGGTGCATGGTTGTGTGTTGTGGTGTATGTAAATTAGGTAATGCTAGACGTTGCGGTTTTCAGTGTAGGTTTTCGGTTTATGCGAGGGTGAGCGGTCTAATATGGTGTGTTGTGGTTTGATATGCGGAAGTACGTGGCCGTGTATACAGATGTGGTGACTTTGGACGGTGTGGAAGTGGGCGGAGGTGTATGATAGTGTGTAGCTGTATTGTGATGCTGAAATATTTTTGAGGGTTCAACCTCGAAAATGAGTGATGAATGCACTGCTGAAACATGTTGTCACTAAGTGGATATGAATCTCCCATCGAGACATTCAACAAAAAGAATTACCCCGTTACACCATCATGCATCCGATTATAAAAGCAACCTAAGTTACAGAGAGTGGAATTTACCCAGAAGATCAGAATGTAAAACATGGAAGCTTAATCATGATTGCTTTATTCACGCCCAACATATTATCCCACGCAGTTTAAATATTAAGATATGTTTTTAATATAATTTATGTCGCTTTTAGAAAACAATGATGTTGCCCTAGGTGGTAATGGGTGGTCTATGAATAATACAGGGCATATAATAAGAAGCGTATAGAGCTAGTAAATAACTGACGGAATATTGTAGCTGTCGTAACATGCTTTCCATAACTTTGTATTATTCAAAATATTTACGTTTTACAATGAAAGCGTATTGTGTGGACCCTTTCGTGGACGTGTGTCTGTGTGCACGCGCGTGAGTGTTTTTATATATGTGTCTTTCTGTGATTGAATGTAGACGTGTGTTTACATGTTAATAAAAAGCACTAACTTTGGCACCTAGTTTCCGTCCTACATTTATGGGCGGGAAGCCACATCTCGCAGCCTCGGCAACATATGGAATGAGAATGGTATGAGAAGCGACGCATGTTTGGTAGGGCTCCACGGTTTGGCGTCCTGACAATCGGATGCCCCTTTAATTCACGCATTTTCTTCTTGTATTATGTGCAATATGCAGACAGTCAGCAAGGCAGACTTGATGACATTATGTGGTGATTGCAGTGGACGTCATTTCAATGGATATGGCGTTGTCGGCGCGGACAACATGACAACCCAATCGTTGCGATACTTGTTTGGCATTGTATTGCAAAAGACCCATCCCATCCGCGACAGTATTCAACCTAATGCATTGTTTAAAGTGATGGATCTAGTTCAGTTAAAGCAGCAATCTACTTCCGGTATACACACCATGTGACCATTGTAACTAAAACGACCCAAAACTTCCGTTAGTACTACTTATGCTGTGTGCATTTAGAAATATGCTGCCGTAGCAACTTATTTTTGCGTGGTTCCATCTGTATAATGAATGTATTGTTGACCAAATGCGTTTGATACCATGGTCTTCGCTGTAGACCATTCTCAAGGCCACAACAAGGTCTTATCCCTACTACCCCACCATTACACCATTCCTGACAAATAACCCGACCGGTCGTATCGTACATTTAATTGGTGTACATGCTTGAATACCTTATTTTTGTGCAACAATATCTTCATTGCTATTAGCATAAAATGTTTGGGTTAGTCGACTCCCCTACCTGATATAAGCAGCCCTATGCTATATATGTTGCGTCACCAGCGATGTGCAAGTAGCCATTGTCAACTGATGTAAAATATTTGGACCATCAGACGACTCTATTGTGTTAGTAAAATCGGTGAGCTTTTGAACGCTTTAATAGTGTTGTTGATGTCATATTGATGTAACATATGGTGTATTACACATGAAAGCAATCATGTTGATGCTATTAACTATTATTTATTGAACATAAATAGCACACTTCATTGTTTTTCGAGCGGAGCCATGTTTACAAGGTAACTGACGGTGAGGATAGAACAGATTCTCGATATTCTTGTGTGCATGTTCTATACCTTGTTTGTTTCCCTTGTCTCTTGGTACTGTTCAATTATCGCTTCGCGAATTATGTGATTACAAAACGACTGCAATATGTAGTTCCGTTTAAAGAGACTGTTCAGCCCCATATAAGGAAAGTGGTTGCCTAGCAAGCTGCTTGGTAACAGCACCTTGGAAACCAAAAATGTTACATTTTCGGACTTTCAGTCGCTACGCGGCGCTGTGGTCTCAGAAAAAAGATCCTTGCTTCGACAGTCGCCATTTATGTTGTCGGAGATTATCCTTCCTGCTTGTCGGTCTAATGTGTGCACAATTATGCCCACAACTTGAATGAGTGAAGATTTTATGAAATCTACATTATGTAACTAAAGCGGAAGAATACACATCGTTAGCGAGGTAAATTCAGAGCGCGTTATGATTTACAGCTAACATTCGTGTGGTTCATGGTTTTAGGGAGGCACCGTTATCGATGGAACAACATAACTGAATAAAACAGATCTCCACAGTATATCATGAATATTTCCAGTCAAATAATAATGTTAAAAACTTATCAACATAACTTCCATCATGTAAACTCGGCGGCACAAATAAGAAGATGTCATTACTTACGTCTGCGTTAATCGTAGTAATGTAATAACGAAATGATCCCTGATTGCCTTATATGTGGCTGAACAGTCTCTTTAAGGTAGTAATCTATATGCCCCATAAATAATCACTCTTAAAAACTGTCCCCATCAGTAGCAACAGCAGCAGTCTACTCTACCAAATTTACTATATTGATTAAATCGGAATATATCTTGTGGCATTTGTCCAGCCCAAGCGCAGCCATTGTAGCCACTTTGACAGCCCCTTACAAATATAAGTTCGCCAAAGGAGATGTACAATAACAAACAAATGACTGGCTGCTGAGAATATTTGGCCAACTATGTATAGATTTTGAAACAGTAAATGCGAGTTACATTGTTATGCATAAGGTTTTATCCGAGTACAGCATACTGTTATAGCGTAAAACCAGGATGGACATTTTCAGGGTATTCAGCGAGCTTGCGTACACAACAATTCCCGCAGTTCACTGTATTGTGATGGTGCTCGTCGGTGACATGTTCCTGGTCAAGGTAAACATCTAGAAGAATTCTGATATGGGAATACAAGATTGGTGTGATCGTGAGGAACTACAATAACAGCTGCTTCGTAAAGGAGACTGTCGTGCGGATTGCGCCAAATCATTGACATTTTCCATGCCACAGTTGCTTCTACGCGTGGATATAGTTATTCACGGAATCATGATTCATTTTTTATAGACTGTTTTTGTCTATGAATTGTGTGCATTTACTATGGATATGCAATGCGCTTTGTAATTTGCACATGCATCCTGTAGCCAGAATGGCGTGAGGTGTGATTTGGCGCATGTCGTTTTTTTGTAGTTATGTTTTATCATTATGCAAACGAATTGAGTAAACACCATTGGCTTGATGTTCCTTTTCCCGATTCATAATGTCAAACCATTTTATAAAACATTTAATTGGGTTATTTTCTTGACATCGATTTCTGTAAATAGTGACCGGGTTCGATTTGTGTCGTTGTCTATTTAACACATGTAACACGTCCATCTACATTGATCCAGGGCGTTCTTCCTTATTGCAACTCATTATTTAGTAGCAAAATAATTTCTCCTGTGTATGATTGCAGCCACATGCAGTAACGGCCACTATGCGGCCACGATGGTTTGTTAGTCTTTCTCTAAGTTATGCGACACTGCAGTTCACATCAAAAGCCAAATTGAAATGCATGTAGGTTTAAATGTAAATGTACTCCGCATAATCACATGCCTACACGTGTTAATGGTCTCTGGTTTTGTGTGCGCATAAAAATGGTATGTGGTAATACATAGTCATGCTGTAATGATGGTATTGATTCTATTCAACGCACAATATAGCGTATCCGTTACAACACATCACACCACACAATCTCACCATCTCCATCGTACCAAAACATACCAAAACCCACGGAACGATACATACACCCCACGACAAATGCAGTACTACGAAGGACTATTATTCACATGATAAAATAGGAAACGTGGGAACGAGACCTTCATATTAGGCTTGAGGAAGACCAGTGTAACGGACATGGCGCGGACAGCCTTTACAGCAGATTGTCTTGTTATCATTCGCCATGACTGTACGCCAATGTCAAAGATGTATTAAATAAGATCAATATGCTAATATTAAGAAAGATGAATGTTTTCAACGCATCAGATTATTGCGCATGATTCCGTTCATTTTGTATTATATCTTTCTGGTCTTCATCAACAACGCGAATGAAGTCCACATTGTGGCTCAGCAAGTGGTGAACAAATAATTGTATCGATGTGCTTATATTTGTAAACCACTATCTCAAGCTTCGTATAAATAACGATAGCAATCTTAAGGTTATGACATAAATTCCCGAATAACGCCAATGCAGCGATTGGACAAAGTCGTCGACAGTCGGAGATGCCTGTTGTTAAGGGGCCTTTGCCGGCTTTTACATGTTGAGCATTCCGTTCATGCCGTGAATGTTACTTGTTTGTCCCTTCTCCATGGTTTAGAGGGCAGTGTTGAGTGATGAGCTACTCCCTGTGAACGATGACCGCCATAAACGCTAAAGGAGATTGGTACACGTGACAGAAGCTTGTGGATGATTCTGAACGCGGGTATGATTTCACTGTGGAATTGTTAAATTTTTGCTGGGGGGGAGAGCTTTCAATCCCACAGAATAATAGAAAATGCGTTCCGCCAATGAGAGATGCTTATGAAGGAAGAAGCGGTGACAAGAACAGAGATGTCTGCACAGGAATCCTCTATTTACCATGACAACACTTGCAAGACATAAGGGTGCCCCATTCCTTGTCGTCGCCAAGTCTGTTTCAATGGTAATTACCTTGTGAGACGGCCTATTCTGGTAATTAATGGATTGAATTGGCCCCGTCATAATACACCCTTTATGTGGAGGTGAACTTGATTGTCGTCATCCCGAAACGATAAGAGACACTATGACTACTGGGCAGAACAAAGTTCGTTGTTGAATATCTACTTTATGGTCCGTGCCTTTGAATGCTTCTTTATGTTTAATCAGTAAACTCACGTATCTCAGACAGAGAATACAATATAGAACCATAGCAATCTCAGCCCTCAGTCTTTGCTCAAGTATGTGACTTGGTCTAGTCATATCCTCCGGCCTCATCAATCACAGCAGTAACATGATGTACAAAAAGGACAAAATCCCTTCACATTTTACTAGACTGTCGTTTATAAAACATAGGCGGACATAAGTGTAATATGATAAATATCATTTGCACAATATCAATTGTGCGATTGACACTAGAATCAATTGTCTAAATGATGTTTGCAATAAAAATATGATTCACCAATGGTTTATTAACCTAACTGGCTACTTTAAAGGTAAATTACCTCGGTCATGTTGTGACATAAAACATTTAGTGGCATCCAAACGAAATTAACTTCATCAACTTGATACATTCTACTAACGGAATGAACCTCAAAAGAAAGTTACATGCTTAAACCAATGTAAGTGTCCTATAAGTAGGATATGTGGCCGGTAAATTTAACAAAATACAAGCTTCATCATCGCTGCAAGATGAACATAGATCCCCAAACGCAAATCTCTTCATCGCTAACGCTAATTGGTCTGTACGCATTATAGGGTCATGATATGACTGTTGTGTTTGTCAAGATAAGACAATGTGGGCTCAGTATACATATGATGCTGTTTTTGATGAATAAACGTCCCTGTTTGACACTTGGGTTCTTTTTCAAAAGCATCTTTGCATTACCAGATATGGGACTCGTGCAAGTTGCATGATACGAATTTTATTATAATTACGAGTCATGATGATTATCTCCATCCTGGAACATTTACAATGATACACTGATATCATAACCAGTTATTTGTCGCAAGATATTATGGCTTTCTCCACCACAGAAACCTAAGACACGCGGGGATTTGTTTGATATGAATACTTTGAACGGAATATACACTGCTGAAGCACGCGATTCTTACATTTGTACATGATTCAATATACGGCTGCCATTGCACTTTTAAATCCCATAGAGCAAATGCAATATAGACGGCTTCCGTCGTGCGAGGTTCTAAAAGTGAACCAGAACCCGCGCTACACATACTTATTAACCCACCCCGACCTTCTCCCGTCGTCAATGAATATTTAGTCGACCATCACTGACCATACATGCCTTTGTTTGTGTTTCCCAAGTTTTGCAACAGAATACTATCGTAATCACAATCCACTGTGAGCTGGAGCTTGGTCAACAGGAGATTTGGTACTCACAAGCACTCTTATCAGTCACTGCGATGAAACGACTTTCGGTATTTAAGCGACGCAAAACTCATTTCATTGAACTCTATCAATCATATGATAAAACCAACTCGATCGGCCAAATGACATCTCATTTAACTCTGGATAACCCATGAACCGCATGAAGCCTTCTGGAGCGAGAATTTGGCAATGAGACACAGTTGTCATATTTTACCTGTTGTGGCTGTGAAGGCAGAAGCTGCAGAAGATAACAGTATGCGCTGATATGATTATAAACATCATGTAACCTTAATTTACGAAACCTGATTTGCATATTTATACCATCGCGTCTTACGACAACGGCAGCTTCATATTAAGAAACAGAACACTAACGTGTTATATATATATATATATATAGATATATATATATATATATATATATATATATATATATATATATATATAGATAGATATATATATATA
>CM067344.1:54666483-54728983 GCA_034190875.2 Urechis unicinctus | reverse complement strand
CTCTTTTGACTGTCTTCAATTGAACAATGTCAATATTTGAGCAACGCAAATTAATAAAACTTTCATTTATTTATCAGTAATCACAAGCCTGTTGGATGATTACCCATCTTGTAGAGTATCAATCCTATCTGGGCACATTCGTGACTAAATGCAGAAAGTGCCGGATAATGCAGATTACATAAATGCATTAACATGTAAAGCTGGTTATATGGTGAAGGCACAGCTGCAAATGGATTCAGCGAAGGTTAAATAATCTAATATCAGACGACAAATAAGGTTTTAATCCTCGCAAGAAGCATACATCGATCTAGTTTTGCTCAGCATCGATTGCCTTAGCAGTTTCAAAATGCATCGCCACCGGCAATGTGGCACTGTACGATACGTGTGTAAGAGCCTTTACAATATTGATTGCTATATCCACTTACATAAATCTTGCTCCTAAAGGTGACATGCGGGTCACGTGATTTCGGGCATTTAATGAGGTGTCAGTTGGCCTTCCGAATAGGCTTCATCATATGATTGAGTAGGATGAGATAAATTCTAATGATACTTAAGGGTTTGGTATCTAAGTCGTCTCGACGCTGTGACTGATGGGAGTGGTTGTGAGTAACAAAAAGCCCGCTTGGACCAAGCCTAACCTAACAGTTGGTTGTTGTTACGATAGTCCTTTGTTACAGGGGGTTATACCAGGAAAACGCCTATATTCGATAGGATACTATTCTCTTGGAGTTAAAAGTGCAAAATAGCGATACATTCAATTATATGAAATCTCATGCTGTTTATTATCCAATGAAACCGATATATTTATATATATATATAAACAAATATATATGTATATGTACATATATATTTATATATGCATATATATATACATATATTTATATATATAAATATATATATATACATATATATATATATATATATATATATATATATAGATATCTCTCTATATGAGATATATATATATCTCTCTCTATATAGAGAGAGGGATATATATATTTATATATATATCTCTCTCTCCCTATAGATCTCTCTCTCTATATATATATCTCTCTCTCTATATATATATCTCTATATATCTATATATCTCTATATATATATCTATATCTCTATATCTATCTATCTCTCTATATATATATATATATATATATATATATATATATATCTTATATATATATATTATGTATTGTACCATAACGTGCAAAATGGGTAAGCGTCTTAAATTGTCGGCAGTTCCTTATTTGCCTATCGCGGAGGACACATTTTGGAATAATTACCCTATCAGTTTGTATTTACTTATCTGTGTTTTTCTTGCTTACCTCTTACATTCTTTAGTTCTCTTGCCTCTTGTATGCTGATTGTAGGTAGACTGTGAGCGAGGTAAACATTGAATCCTACAAGTATTTTGATAATTCATAATCTCTATCTTTAAATCTGTTATTTATCGCTATTATCGTAATTATTAACCTTAACGCTTGTCGGAGTTACGTAAAAATTGCGCAACCCAGAATAAGAAGAGACATATATCTCACATGTATGACCCACATACATCCTTTAGGAGTAAGACTCTTGTCCAGATCGATATAAACATTAATACTCTCACTTACAGATATGAGCTATAACTCTGTAAACGGTGGCGAGATTGGTGCTTCAAATTGGAGCGTTTTCTTGCTGCATGTTTGTGGACCGTTTTCGCGGTATTGATACTCAGCAAGATGAGTTATTATCCAATGAATGAGCGTTAAGTGAATAATCAAAGAATGTTTAGTTTACTGAATAATAATTTACTAATGTAGACCGAGAAAGGTCATTGTCGATTTCGCCATAGAATTCTAATGTGGTTTTCCTCCTATCCCGACGTCTGAATTCCGGTACATAGTCTACACAAGTAATTCCATTAAAGAGACTCTAGTTGATTTAAGGTCATTTCGGGAAGACTATCACAGAGCACAATGTTGGCTTAACTGGTAGTTCATCTAATGGAACGGGCTTTTCCCGTTTTGTCGGTAACGGGTGGGGCAGCGAACGATATGCTGCTATGACGGATATCGCCTGCTCAGTTCGCAATCAATATAATAAGCCATGTTCTTATTCTGCGACTGGGGCCAACAGGGATGACGAACCCGGTAATCGCCGACATAGATCGAAGTCAATAGCCTGCAATGTATTTATATACAGGCACATATTATACCCAAGAGCATCATAAGTATAAAGCACGATGGTCAGGCGAAACTATTGTTATATGTAACATCAAGATATATTTGTGAACGGCACAGGTCACCGCGATGAACATGATCTGGTCATATACGTTGTATGTCAGATGTATATTTACATACGCATTAGAGTTCAGCCAGTGATAATATTGGTTTTAGAACACCATAGACAAGGGCGGCGAAGAAGAGCCTTTGTGACATATATACGGGCCACTTAAACAAATATACTTGACGTGTCTGTCAACATCTTTTTTCAACTAATCAACACTGGTGATGCATTGTAAGACGGATACTTAAGCGAAAGAGCTGGCTTATTACCACCGGTTGGATAAAGGTCATTAAAATAAGGTTTCTTGCCTACCGAGTCAGCGTGACCGATGCTTATTTTTTAGTTGTGAGGACACGGAATATAGGTGCATCTTGACGCCAGTAGCTTGCCGTACCTTAGTAGTTCGTATGTTATCACATATGATGCCGTGTACATAACGAGTGTATGTCGTGCGCTGAATATAACAATATGCTGTCAAAGTAGTTCTCTGCATAAAAGCAACCGAAAGTGGTGAATAACCTATCAGCTGAACAGAACTTGAGGATGTCATATTAATCATCACAGCTTAATATCTGCGAGTTTATAGGTAAATTCAGTTTTTAGCATGCATAGATGCATACCAGTATTATGTCAGACCGTAACGGTATGAAGTGAGTGTAAATACTTAAAATTATTGAATATGGAATCAAGCTAAATGCAGCGAAACATACACATACCAAAACTGGATGCAACTGAGCAGACACGTAGGCATTGATAAATAACCACCCCACAAATGATGACTCATAAATCTTTAATAATTTTAATTATTCGCCTGTTGTTGGTTTCTTGATTTACTGACCACACCTATCCACCCGCCGATCATATGCCTAAATTTTTATGTACTACTATGTTCACCCGAAGTTGGTTATTGTCTGACTATTATTAGCCATGCTGGAAATTATTTTGGGAATGCTACTTTGTTATGCAGAATAATACTAGACATTGGAGGTGTTTGCTGTGCATGCGCTTGGTCGCGTGATCATCATACTCGAGCGCATTGTTGACTGGCTTATTGACAACCTACAGTTTATAGAGTACCAAATGTTGATCAGTGATATAATTCCCATCACTTTTGCTTAGAAGCCATTGAGGAGCACCCTTCCCCCTGGAAGCCATAGTATTTAAAGCACAATATTTTTTAGCCTCAGCATGTTTGGTGCGTTGACTACTTGATATGGGTATCTGGTCTTTCACTGGATACACTGTACTAACATCCATCTTATTATCAACCATTTTAATCCAGATCAAGAGCTTGAAAGATCATGGTTGGCGAACAGAAACAAGATCTCAAAGCTGTATGTTTTGCATTGTCAAGACAACCACATCTCACCTCATGAACAGGTCTTCACAGTACTAAATGGCATATCCAAGAACATCGGTCATTTGCTAAAGTATTGACTAACGCCATGGGGTGACATCTATTCCTGTCCTCTCACTATTTTCTAAAATGGTAAGCTTTTTTGTACTCCATTAAAGGTGCTGTTAAACTAATGTTGCTTTTGATGGTGATCTATGACAGTCAACAGATATAGTTTACGTTATTGGTTGCTCACTAAGCTCGCTAAAACCTATCTGTGTTGTCTCATAACACAAGCGACAGCAAAGCCTTGGTCTCGCCTTATTCTCAACGGGAAGTGGCATCGACGTAGCCCTTCCGATCCACATGGACAAAGAAACATTATAGGATCGGTGTGCTGAGGCATGTACAGTTTTATTTTGCTGTGTTGGAGAATGCTTGCACCCGTCGGCGCATTGAGCTTATGTTCAGTTGTGACGTTTAGGGGTGTGTGATCATCTGCGGCTACGACTGTATTTTATCCAATCCAATGATCACCAATAAAGCTGATATTTACTAATTTGAAGAACACATTTTCTGTCGCAAGCCCCACAACAATCGCATCAGTGTCCGTACTGGACAATTATATTGATTCCAAGAGCTTCTGTCGTGTCGACAAATCTCCTTTGGTTTTAATGGGGGTCGGCTTTCACAGGGAGTGGTTCATCATTCAACACTGCCTCCTAAACCATGGAAAAGAGAAAACAAGGAATGCTCAACATGTCCCAGCTGGCGAACGGCCCCTTATCAATACGCGTCTATGATTGTCAACGACTCGTTTCCATTGTTGTACTTCTGGAAGACATGTCATAACAACTGTACGTTCCATAACATAACCATCTTCATTCATTAGAAGCCGGAGATAGTGGTTTGCAATTATAAGTGCACCGGTACATTTACGATCAATATCTTCTACTAATCGCTGAGCTTAATGTGAACCAAATATGCCTTAAACGCAACATTAACGGATTTTGCGCCATACTAGTCATGTATCAGTTTATTAAATGCATTTATTAGATCTCTGACATTATCTAAGCACTCTATTCCTTCCGTTTTGCGCAAAACTCCAACAACAACACGACTATCTTATCAGAGATTAAGACACTTTGAAAGTACTTTACGCTAACTTCTTTAGAAGAAGATTAATTATTCGACGGCTTTTTGTTAGCCTAGGTGCCACACAAAAAAATAGTTGGATGACTGTATTAGGAATAAGACGCAGTTATTCATATCTTAGCAACATGAAGATGGTGTACGGCTATGACTATGGATTCAAAAAACATATGTGCTCGATTGTAAATGATAGATATTAAAACTAATTTCAGCACAATGTGGTGTGTGGTTTGGTTAGTGGTACAGTGTGTGGTGGACCATTACAGCGTATGTGCTTCGCTATGTTATGGTGCACTTGTTTTACCAGTATTTTCAATATTTCCGCATCAAGGCCCTTATTCCACACGTACATTATTCAGACCTTTGTCCTCTTTAGATCCGTATACATTTTTAACAATTCCTATTCCATTTCACTACCCGATTGTTACAACAACATTTTAATCCCTTTGATCTAGAGCAATCCCCCACAATTAATTCGAATTGACACTAATACCGGATGTCTACTATTCAATTACAATGGACATGGAATTGTCTCAGCTTGTTAATCCCCAGACACCGCCCGCTGTCCACTTGGCGTACCCCACCCCCTGAACCAATCACTCACTTACTCTCCAACCAGGGACCAGTCGTGACCATTAATGACAGTCCATGTGCTTGTGATGATAACTGGCGGTGCATTTCATAGTACCAAGGTGAGTGTGATAAGCTCGATTGCAGTGACGGTTGATGGCGGGATTGAGAGTAGAATCAGACAGGCAAAAGGCATAATCCGGTTATCGGTGAAAAAAATATCAGCGCCATTTGTGAAATAAAAAGCAACAGATAAATAGCAGATCAAGACAAACAGAATGAAAGGATAACCTCTCTCTTTGAAACAATGAAGCATTAGAAATAGGTTGTAATACTGCAAGCAAAATGCACCGAAGGGTTTTAATTGCATTCAAACATCTAATCTGCTGGGTTTCTTTGCTAATTCAAGGGCTTAGCTTTTTGTATGGCCAAATACTTTTGGACAATGCTATCGCGCATAACTTGTTTCTCGACTCCATTTACACCAACATGTACAAATACTGTGGCTCGGACCCAGAACACGGCTTTCCGTACCTTTGTCAATATGAGATATGTTATGACTTGTATGATATGTAGCGTTGTTATGACTACTAGGAGGCGGTAGATATTCGTAAGTGGCAGATTGGGAAACGCACTCGATGAATCGTAACAAACAGAGGCACCATTTTGTCAACATGACTTGTGTCCTTGGCATAAATCAGTTCTGTATCACTTCATCCTTGTTGAATCACAAACCCCTACATGTCACTTTAGTATAAATTGAGTTAACAAGACCATTCATAATCCTTCATGCCACACCTTGTCAAATAATCGTGATGTATCAAGTGATATCAGTGAACGAATAACATAATATCTTTAACTACAGCAAATCTTCAGACACGCTACACAATCACGTGATAATATGAATTTCAGGTCATCAGTGAAATATCCGTTGGTGTTCGTGTTAGATGGTCTATGGTGAGGTGTTGCGGTTCGTATTAAATAGCGTTCAATAGCTCTTAGCTTCAATCAGATATCGAGTCTTAGCAGCTGCTACATCGAGGAAATGTTGTACACGGCAGTGTCTAGATAAAGCCGCTTCAATTGAGGAATAAAACAGTGCGTTTTTCTGCTATAAGGTTCCACCAATGATGCTTTTTATGATGTTAACTAGTGAAACTCCAGTAATTGAGCGCTGCTCTCATTTTAACCTTATCGCAGATCTCGATTTTGGTCTTGTCATAGTATGTACGTTAATCGCGTGTGCCTATTTTATAAGTACGAAACAGCAAGTCACACTTTATGATTCCAGAAGGGGAATCGCTATGTAATAATCCGTATGCAATGTACTTGATACAAATCACCTCATGTAAGCAAGTATGTCGATCCATTATATGGATATTAATCCAAACTGCCCTTTGATCATTAGGCAGACAATCGAGATGAACTGCAATGACATGCTGCTATCAATCGTGGCCGAATAACAACATATTGCTGTCCTTTACTGTATAGGCCAGGCGGTCGTCTTCACAGCCATGCTGTTATTATGGCTGCCAGATAATAGAGATTAAATGCTCGAAATCGTCTTTACAACGATTGATATTGCACGTGATACCTACTTTTCTGGGGAAACAGCTTTTGGGAATCATGAACGCGGACGTGTGCGAGAAGATTAATTATTTGGCAGAATGCCATATCCTCAATTTTATATTCCTAGATGTGTCCTGAATAATCGAGTAACTAGGAAACGGAGGTAGTGTCGTGTCGTTTCCTTCCTAGTCAGTATTCTCCTTTCATTGTCCCAAGTCCGGTCGCTTGTGCTGCCAAGGTAACAAAGCACAAATAATTTGGTCTAAACGATTTAAGAAAACCACATCACCAAGATGAGTAAACCAGTAACGGTAACCAGTAAATGCCATACAATATAGCTGCATCAAAATGGTCGCTTGAAAACTTAATTCATGCTTCATTTAATTGTGACTGAGATGTTTTTGTTGTGACCAAAAACCTACATTCATGCTTTAGGATGTTGAATAAGAAAAACTGGAGACCCGTGGGAACTTCAACTAGCCGTACATGGCCATAGCAGCAGAAACGGCTTATAATTTTAGATTTAACAACAATAACAACAATGGATAAATCATCTTACAGATCAAACATGACCGTCCAATGTAAGAGAATTTACCTAGAACCACTCGGTTATTATTCAGTAAGCCACCGCTCTTTGAGTGGGCACTTCGGGTAGTGTGTGGATACCTATCTGGGCTACTTCACGACTGCCGCAAGCATACACGTCCACGGGGCACTGTTTTCAGCCTATATACCACACACACAGCAGCTGATATTATCATGTTCCCCGGAATGTTGGCATCTATGTGGATCGATTTGATGTGATGCTTATGTAAATCGAGCAGTTTCGAACAATTATTCAGTTGGAATAAAAGATTAAACTGACCCGATTGGCTACAGCTTGCAATTCTACAACAAGAACAGATGCTGGTAAAAGTCTAGATAGCGGTGCCTGACGCCTGGTCTAACATGCAGCTCAACGAGTTCCAGGCTACAAGAGGCAATCATTGCGTCCTAAGTAATGGGTTAATCGCTGATTCTCTGGCTCTAGTTGTGCTCAGACCTAATATCACTCTTCGTATTAACGAATCCGAGGGCTATATACCGATTGTGAAAGCATGAATACTTTCTCATGGGCGTAGTAATAACGCAGTTAATTCTGATTCCGATTGTGCTACGACGATATCACGACCATGCAGATCTCATCGCGATGCTTCAACGATTACTCAGATCTTACTACGTTCTTACAACGCTTTTATCCCGATTCTTTTTAACCAAGATCCGGCTGCGCTTATTTTGAATATGTGGTGATGTCGTGCACTTTCCCGACCTTAGCAATTCCACCACGACCAAACCAGGGTTATGAAAATACTCTCCCGATAGGCCATGACTGCCTTACGACTAGTCGAGATTTGGGACCAATTTTATATCGTGGTATTGTGAACGGGGCATACGCAGCCCGACGCCGAGCGTCACTTGACGGCTGGCGTGTGTTTAACGAATTTGAGCTCTCTTAGCTTAGTTATAAGCTCTTTGGTATAATCAACCCGCTGTTTTATGCATATTGTTTATGCCGTTTTATACCTTCAATTTGTTCATTCGACCGCGTTGCAACAATCAGTATATTTTGGCCCTTAAACATGTCGTACTGTAAATATTAACAACTCAACTTGTAATCAAACACCCATTTATCATAATGTGGAGTTGATTTTAGTATCTGGGATTCCAAGGAGAATGAGAGCAGCCAATAACAGACAACGTATATTATTGTGTTCTGCCATTAATGATAGGCTAATTGATTTAAAAAACCTATCAATAAAATAAATAAATAGTCAGTAGGCCATTAAATATAGCCCTGAATATGTCAGGTCAACAATAGCATTGACGACCACACATCAATCGTGACGTTAATTGTTTGCTGCCCAATGCAGCGAAAATGTTGTTCCTGGCTGAATGTTGTCACCTAAGAGCAATGATAACACTGGAGAGCATGTAAAGGTCATTCCGTGAATAATACCAAGTCGCAAATGAGTTGGTTATCGTCGTATGATATACACCACGACATGGTAACGTTCACCAACCTCGACCTCTACAATACAAAGCGACATAGACAACCTGGATGAAAGTGATTGAGTTGCATTGCGCTATTTTAGTGCATTATGGGGGTTTCTATAATTTTAGTAGCGATGGTGACGTGATGGAAGAGTGTGGCTGCAATAAATTAACTAAATCGCCCACTTTAAGCCAGGCCTAAGGTTTGGTAAACGAACAGGTTAACTAAGGTAACGTAGCATAGCGTTCATACCCAGAACAAGTCGTAATTAGAGTCTGCTGTAATGCATAGTGAACCTCTTGAATGACCATGCTGACTGAAACACATCCACCCTCCATTTACACAAACCAAAACCATACTCATCTCACAAACAATGTCCCACTCATATAGCCACGATTACATTACCATATTGACCACACTGACATATTCATTCAATTACATCAATATAACTACCACATAAGCGTCTCCAAGTCAACTCTACCCCACTCTCTGCTTCCTTTTTGCACAATAAGCAAATGAGCGAATCACATTTGCCTCGGGTTATCGGAAACACAAAGCCCCAAAGCCCTACCATAATGTCGTTGCAGCGCTGATTGCCCTATTCCAATTACTTATAATACTAGACCTCACTACCCAAACTCATGTAGACAATCATTATGATAGCACTATAGCAGAAACCTCTATCGTGGGTTTGTTACCGTGATGCGTCACGATATTATCGAGCTAAGCTCTTTTAATAAGGTTTTAGATTTGTTAGTCTGTTTGTACGACCAGCTCTTGCAGTAGAATGCGTTTGTTAGCCAAGCATAGCTTAAATCGTCAAAACGAGCAATTTAACCGTAATTGTCCTAAAGGGGAACGGTTTGTATAACATCTATTAAGAAAGACAACAATACTTGTATCTACGATTAATTACGATTTTTGCAAGAAGAAGAGTATAATGTGCGATGGTAAGTATGGACGAAAGAAAAACAATCAAAACTATCGATAGTTCCACCCCTATATATTTTAGAGGCTGTGTGTGTCGGTGTGTAGCAAAGACAGAACTACACATTCACTGAATAATCCATCCCGCTTTACTGCATTCCGCAACACACACCAAAACAGCCAACTTTACTACATCCACCACACACCAAAACATCCCGCTTTACAACATCCCACCATACACCAATTCATCCCACAACACATCAAAGCATCACTCTTTACTACATCCCACCATACAACAAAACATTTCACTACACTACATTCCACTACACACAAAAAATATCCCACTACAATACATCCCACCATATACCAAACCATCCCACTACAATACATTTCACTGCACACCAAAACATCTCACTTTATGCATCCAGCAACACACTAACAAATCCCACTAAACTACATCCCACCACACATCAAAACATCCTACTACGGTACACCCCATTACACACCAACACATCACGCTTGACTGCATCCCATCGCACATCAGAACGTCCCACTTTACCACATCCCACTGTACACCAAAACATCACAGTTTGCAACGACGATACATCCCACTACACACGAAAACATCACACACAACAAAACCATCCTACACATCCCACTTCACACTTTTCAACATCCTACCATACACCAAACCATCCAACACGCACTACACACACACTTTACAACAACCATCCAATACATACTACACACAAAAACATCACAATACAACACCCACCATAAACATCACATCCTACTGCAATACATCTTACTACACCAAACCATCCTACTGCAATACACACAAAATCTTCATCACTGCAATACATCCCACTACATCCCACCACGCACCATACACCAAAAACGATACATCCACTACACTATCACACTTTATACATCCCACCACACACCAAATCAACTCACATTTATACACTACATTCTACTTCACCCAAAACACACACACACACTAAAAACAAAACGCCACTACAATACATCCCACTACACACAAAATCTTCTCACTTTATACATCACACCACACACTAAAACATCCCACTACACTTCATCCCACTTCACACAAAAACTTCTCACTTTATACATCCCACCACAACTAAGTCACAAACTAATACATCCCACTTTACTTCATCCCACGTCACACAAAAACCTTCCACTTGACTACATACCACCGCACATCAGAACATCCCACTTAACCGCATCCTACAGACACTTTACTACATACCACCAAGCACCAATACATCCCTCTTAACTACATCATAGCACACACCTAAACATCCCACTATGCTGCATCCCACAACACACCACAGCTTTCCTCTTAACAACATCTTCGCACACACTAGAATATCCCACTTAACTACATCACACCAAACACCAAAACATCCCACTTTATTACATTTCACCCTAAAACGCAAACCGCTAGATTACACCTCAGCAAAACCTGCTCTACAGTACCAACACAACATTCACCATCAAACACCACTTCAGCCAAACACCACTTCAGCAGCCCTTCATTCATTATCACACTCTACCTTATCACATAACAGCCCGATACAACAACCTACAGCCCACTACAGCCAACTACAGCCATCTAAAAATCCACATCAACACACCCCGATTCGCTATGATTCGCACATATGTTCCTTATTATATGAACTTTGCCATTATGGGGAGGTGATGGAAAAAAGTTTACGATGTACTATAATCAACACAACTTAAGATGTGAGGTTTTGTTATCGTTCTCAATCACTGCAAGATATAACCATCTCAACAGCAACACTCGGCCACACCAGGATTGGCTTTAGTGGGCGCTTAGGTCCAACCATCCCGTCCCTCATCTGTCACACCGATGCCATGACCTTCGACGTTAAAGCCCTGTCATATAAATGTGCCAGATCCTACTCCGTCATATTATACAACCCATTTGGCATACTGGCACTCCATATAAAGATCCAAACACCACTCTTCTACACAAAGCCTTTTGGGGAAAGGATTTGTTCATCAGATTTAGGAATATATGCAAAAAATGATACAGCATAAAGATACTTCACTATCACAATAATCAAGTTGATATGTTCTAATCGACGTCACTTATCATCAAAATCATACGTTAGATATACTGAGTTTGTATTGAAGTTGACAACCTCAGCGATAAATGTTTGATGACAGTGTCTTGCGACCTTATATTGAGCACTCGAGGAAATGAATGCTTTCACAAAAGAGCCAAATATACAAATGCGCCGATATATAAGTATATATAAACACACACACTTAAATAAATAAATATATATATATATATATATATATATATATATATATATATATATATATATATATATATATATATATATATATATAGATATATATATATATATATATATATTATATATATATATATATATATATATATATATATAGACCCGCATAAATATTCATTAATATATATATATATATATGGATTTATAGATATGGATATATATATATGATATATATATATATCTATATATATCTATATATATATCTATCTATATCTATATCTATCTCTATCTATATATCTCTCTATCTATCTATAGATCTCTATCTATATATATCTCTCTCTCTCTCTTCGCCTGTATCTGTGGGTCTCTATATTTTTTCTATATCTATATCTATATATATATTTCTCTCTATACCTCCCATACATACATCTACATATATAGATAGCTCTTCAATATATCTATATATATATATACATATATACATATATATGCAAATATATACGTTTATATATATACGTATACATATATATACATATACATATATGGATATATATAATTATTTATATATGGATATATATCTATATTTAGGTGTGTGTATATATATATATTTTTAATATATAATATATATATATATATATATATATAAATATATAAAAATTATATATATATATCTCCCTGTATCTGCCATATATATATTTTATGTATATATATATATAAAATATATACATGCATATATATATATATCTATACATCCATATGTAAATGTACATATATATATAAAAATATATATATGTGATATATAAACATATAAGTATATATAAACACACACATATATAGAGATATATGTGTATATATATATATATATTTATATAAACATAATATATATAAAATATACATATATATATATATAAAAATATATATATGTGATATATATATACCCTATATATATATATCTATATATATATATATATGTATACATATTTATATTTATATATATATTTATATATATATACCTTTAAGGTATCCACGATATACACCAGCAAACTAAATATGGATCGCTCTCGACCAATTTACTTCAACACCCACATTATGATTGTTTTTCACATTAGCGGCATTTTCTATGCAGTTCACTGACATCATTTAAAGGACCCGTGAATCTTTGTCTCTTAATTAATGATACCTTTGATCAACTGCGATTTCTATTAATACTTCTTGGCAGATGAAGGTAAAATCGCATGATAATAGCAAGAACGCATGGAACCACAGAGACGTTAACAACATGATCAGATTTACACACTCCTTAATTCGTTAGTTGTTGATTCAAATATAGTGTAGGAATGCGTATATGCTGCTTTAAAATACAGTCTGGCAAAATATGCTCATGTGAATTGCTTATTCATATCGTAGTTATACATCTCTTGTTGTCACTTTGTGATCCACTTCTGACTTTTCTACACCCCTGAACATCTCGTTGTAAATGTGAATTAGAGTAAGCTGCTGAATGAAAGTCGACCAAGAATCGTCAGTGACAAATAACGTTTTAAACCACAGGGGAGTTATTCTTCGATTTCCGACAAGGTTGTTGATGAAACATCTCGACTTCTTTTTAAATCCATGCACGCAATTAATCAGTTTTATACCCTCGTCAAATATGTGTAGGGTAACTAACCCCGTGAACAAACACAGAGCAAGAAGAGTGGAGCAAAAGATGGCCGTTCTAAGGATATTTACGAGTACCCGCTATGCAGAGCACAATGGATCGATACAATTCTCTGTATCATATCAGGTACCATTCAAGTGATGACAAAACCTATTTTCGATTACTTGAATCTACAGCAGGAACTTAGGGTAATATAATTTAGATAAGCATTTGTTCCAACGAGGGAATGACCAATCAACGTTGCGTCGATGTAGCCCTCAATCCTTTACTGTGCTATGATGGTCATTTCTTTATCAATATCAGATGACTTGGAAATAATTGACACCCACAGTAACTGTTGTTGTAGAATCGGATACACTTACTATATTGATTAGCAACACTGAGATTGAACCGATGAAGTTTAATTTGCTTCTGTCTTATAATTTAATCGCTTTTGTATAATCAGAGAACCAGCTTACAATAACTTACGAGTGCGAAGACACAAAACAATCGCCCAAGACACACTAATGCCTATACACCCACATCCGGACACACATGCTCTCACACACGCGCTCTCACACATACATATACATTATATAAACAAACCAGCATGATCGGCATTTACTCGTTTCCTAATATTATGACGTGACTAATGGCAATATTCGCATGTGATTTTTGTACAACAATGCATCTTGTGGGCTGGTATTCACACAAGGAGCGACCATTGCAGGAAGATTCACCTCGTTGTTGTATTGGGATCACTGTCACCAGAATGGAGTACCTTAAGCGCAACACCCAGCCGTATTTGCGAGAGCTGATCTGCGAGGGAACGCCAGTGTATTTATATTTTGCGATAAACTGGTATTCATTGTCTTTAGTACAATCAATAACCTCCACAGCATTTATTCATTGTCAACCCCCATGCAGAGTAATAAGCATCCGCATAACGAATGTTGCATGTCCCTACATTGGGTCGCTAACCAATAACGTGGGTTAACTTAGGACATCTATCGACCATTTTGGGCTGGTCGGACCGGTGCTATAAATGCTCTGCTATCATCTTGACTATTGCTATACGACGTGGCTTTGGTGCGTTGATGCAATTGCCCTCTTCATATTTAATGATGCATTATTTGTGTCACATATCGAGAACAAACCTGATTAATGTTGCTTGTTCTGTTTTGATAATCGTAAATTTGGCGACAGATATCTACAATCGAAACATAGATAAACCCAATAAAGCGTTTCTGATGCATCATCAATTTACGGATTAACTAACGCTCGTGTACTCGCCCAGGATTCATCGACAAGGCAACCTATACAGCCCCCGGCAATCAGGGATGTTTGTCATAAACTCGTTCAGCAGCCATCTTTTCGGGGTCCGCGTTATCAATGCTGATAGATATTGGTTAACGTGAAATAGTAAAGCTGGTCAGCGGGAATTCACGCGACGAGCCTAGCGTTGTAGGAAGATTCATCGCGTTGGTGTAATGGAAGCACTAGCAGTAGCTAAGCAAATACCAGAGGAGACTTCAGCGCCGCACCTGGTCGTATTTGAACAAGCTAATCTCCGAGGGAAGGCCAGCACATGGCAATCAAGGACGGTACCTAAACACCAAATCCATGCCTCGCATACTTAATTCCTTTCATAAGCAACGGGCTAGTCATAATCTGCCTTAGTGATTAATATTGAGCCACCGACTTTCTGCAATCATGATTACCAATGGTTGTTTCCCTAGCAAGATGCAAACACAAATGAAGATAGTCTTTGCGACGATATCATTGCACAGAATACCAATCCTTTTTTCTTGTTAGTATGACAACAAACATGGTAGCCGTGTGTCCCAGTAAGATACGCCATTGACTCAAATGTTAATAATATCAACCAAGATATCTCCCATTTCAGATGTTGGTCCTTCATCATTCAGTTCATATGCCTTTACTATCAATTACTCTGGCTCTCAAGTAATGCCTCTAAGTGATAGTTTTACATTGTCGAAAGTGTAGCGTAATGCTCATTAATGCATCATTTACATTCTGAATGTCATTCAGAATGTAAATGTGACTGTGAACGTGTGGTTACACATTCATACAATAAACACGATGTACTGACCATAACATTGTATATCTATATGATGGAAAAGACACATCTGGTTTAAGGGTTTTTGATACGCTCTATCATGTAGCGATTCCTGGTCGCGTATCTGCAATATGGCTTTTTCTCTTTTCACTACTAACATAATTAGGATAAGACTGATGTCTAAGGCTGCCAAATGGTTTGAATAAGGGTAGCGCTAAATTGGCATTATAGCAGGTTGTCTGCTTTGTAGGCGTCAGTCGTACAGCAGCAAAACGCATGAGTGCCTTATTACCATCGGATACCTCATTGCTGGTTGATGCGATGTGCAATGGTTCCCGTGACTTGGCAGTCACTTGGTCTCTTTGCCTGATTGGACGGCGACCAATAGCCACAACATACCATACACCCGCACACACGACCACACACTGATACACACTACTTTCACCACACAATACCAACCAACCCAAAGATAAACCATCACTTACTAACATGAACCGCCATACTTTCATCCCACCGTAATTAGTTGAGCGCGTACTTCCCATGGTTAACGGATGCATTGCCTCGCGTAACGCCTCATATTAAAAGTATGTCATTCCACATATCTTGTGGAACCAGTTGCACCACCTGCAGTAACGTATATGTGTGTGTGGCAGTATCAGGATGCTGGTTATGGCGGGGTTTTTATGCATGGTGGGTGTCGTTTGTTATTGTGATGCATTGTGGCAGTTAGATGGGGTGTTATAAGGTGTTGTCATTGGTTGCTGAGTTGTACAGTGTAATTGTGCGCAACGATAAGCGATGGGATCTGATGAAATCTTATGGTGAGAAGCCACAAATTCGTTTGCCATCTCATCTGAGCGTGGCGTTTCCTGTACAAGATGATGACTATGCTGGAATATCCACACGCGTTTATCAGAAAGAATCGGTTCCATTCCCGTATATAGCTGTGAAAAGCACTGTTCCGCGTCGTGTGTAGTCAGTCAGTACTACATAGATGAATCGTTTGAATATGAAGCAACACATGCTCTAAAATAATGACGTCATTGACACCATGTACTATAGCAGGGCAATGAACTCAGAACTAGGCATTATCTAGACAGCGAGGGAGAAAATGTAGTCCTCAATTATTGTATGTTATAAATAGATTGAGGTAATTCATTGGCGAGATGTTATACATCCAATAGCGAATTGTCCGCTAGCGAATTGTTCATAATCAAAAAACGTATCAGTGCAGGGATGCTTCGCCTAAAACAAGTTAAGCTATGTAAATAGCACCATTGCTTTACAACAGGAACACTCACCGATGCATGCGATATTGGGCATAATACGCGGACAATGTACCAAGTGAGAGGACTTACTAGGGATTTGGATAGAGACAAGAACCAACCATGCTTAACAATGAATAATGAACTTGTGGCCTTGTTTCCATACAGAAAGATAAGTGAACTATGATGCCAGAAGAATCCCAGCAGCAGATTATATAAAACGCACACCATTGAATCATGTTATACGTGACATTATGCATGATAGCAAGCGAAATGCAAGTGAATGGGATGTGTTATAAGAGAATGAACCTCAGCTGAAGCAAGATAATAGGGCTAAAGAAATCAGAATACATGCTGCGTTTTATCAGCCGCATTGCTCATTAGGTTCTCTGTAATATGAATTGATATTGCAAACAGTTCCTTGCAATTCTGTGCTATGTCGACGATGATAAACGTGTTTGATAGTACAATATTAATATCGCCCTGGTGATTTCCAGGCAACACACAACTGTTCGAGCTAAATGTTTTTCGTTTCCTGTGTACTTGTGCGCGTGTGACAGAGCGAGTGGTGTGTATGTTTCTGTTTATGTGCGTGTGTGTGGTTATCCTTATGCAGGGGCTTGTAATTATTTGGGCAATTGCATATGTGTGCTTTTGTGAACATATAAGTGAATATGTAAGTGTGTTACTGGGTGTTAGCGTGCATATGTGTGATATGTGTGCGTATCGATGTACCTATGTGTACGAGTACGTGCTTGGATGTGCATGTTCGTAAGAAGATGAACACTTGCCTGTGTGTTTCACCTTGTCGCATTGTGTCTAATACACGTATCTCACAATGTATAACCATTGTATTATTCAATTAATCACAGGAACATACACCTAACAACTGTACAACGGACACTGTAGGCCACAAACAATATTTTAACGAACTTAACTATCTAATGCATAGCGAAGGATTTGGTCGAACAACCTCTTAGCCTTATCCTTATAATGCATCATCAGTTGTTTGTCAGGTGAAATAAAGGAATTGTAAATAAGGACGAACACGTATAAAAGTATGTATTTTCCACTTTGGCATGACTAATTATCTAAGTTCGATTCCCTAATGGAAAGCGATAATCAACGAACAAAGGTTATGCAGCATGAAGATTAATACTTGCCATGGTGTGGATTAAAATAATGCACTTCTCCTTCATCGTTCCTCGCCGACAGAACATCTGACAACCTGCTACTGCGCCTTTCATCTCATCAAATGTTTAGCAGGACGACATAACATAGCATTATCCATTGGTGCTGATCTCATCTGCATGCTCGACGTAAACTCCTATAATCAGATGCGCGCAAATAATCCTGACATGGCTATCACCTGCCATTCTGCACTTGTTTAAGTGACCAGTTCCTATGAGCATTCGAAAAAGGTAAACCGCAGAAGTCTAAGAATAACGATAAAGATACGGATTGGAAAGGTTGTAAATATGCACTATTACAGCCTTGCTGGATAACTAACTCGGTATTGTAATGGATAGTTGTCCCAGGTGCTTCTTGATTGACCGTTATTCTGCAGATAATACTGATCCACTTTTATGAAAAGAAATAGAGGCTGAAATTGGAAGCGAGCGACTCTTCAATAAATGTCTATCCATTGATAACAAAATGAGAAGGTTAACTCAAACAGATAAAAAAGCATGGATTCTAAATATGTTTTTATATTTTCGGCTCCAAAAAAATTGTTATTATGACGGCCAGTAGTTAAGACACAACGCGAGTGCACACGGCTTTCCATGGTAATGGTAATATTAGGGATTAACGTCACTTTCAACAGTGAGGTGATATCATGCCGGTGATGGATAAGAATGGCTAAGGCTGCGAAACCCACGCCTCCGCAACATACTATTAGGCAACAGGTCGCCACTTACATCACTAAGTCCGACACATCAACAGATCTGCGTTATAATATGACGTCATCAGTGCTGTTGACGACAGTAATGGCCCCGAGCTCTAGGCACTCTATCATGTGCGAAAATTTGTTACTCATCAACGCGTGTACGTCAAAAACACACTGAGGTCGGGTTATGGTCTGGATAATATATAGCTCATATTACATGCTGGTTGTCACTTTATTTATCGCAATAGAGAAATGTCAGGGGAGAATAGGCTTAATTAGGCGTCTTACCAGATGAAATTATAACACCATTATGGACGTGATCAATATATGCTGATTAAATTAACCCAGCTTATAGACGCGCCTTTTCAAATTAGTAACGCCAATAACAATAAAAAACCATTTAGGCGTTGACCAATATATGCTGATTAAATCAAAACATATTGTAGAGGCGTAGTCGTTGATCAATATATGCTCATTAAATCAACACTACTTATAGAGGCGCAGTCGTTGATCAATATATGCTCATTAAATCAACACAACTTATAGAGGCAAAGTCGTTGATCAATATATGCTCATTAAATCAACACAACTTATAGAGGCGTAGTCGTTGATCAATATATGCTCATTAAATCAACACAACTTATAGAGGCGTAGGCGTTGACCAATATATGCTGATTAAATCAACACGACTTATAGAGGCGTAGGCGTTGACCAATATATGCTGATTAAATCAACACGACTTATAGGCGTAGGCGTTGACCAATATATGCTGATTAAATCAACACAACTTATAGAGTAGGCGTTTATGCTGATTAAATCAACACGACTTATAGGAGCTTGGGAGAGTATTACATGGATGGTAGCATTTAGCAGAAAAGCAACCTTGATAAATAACATGGCGTTGCCATGCTATTTAAACTAAGCGAACCACTGTGACATTATATATGATAACAAACGAACAGCAAACGAATGACCTGGTATCAGATACGCAATACATGTGAATAAGGAGGCTCATTGTAAGACCAGCTAATTGACTGGGAAAGAAAAATTAATGTTTCAATTGTATCAGTAGCACTACACAGGTTACTGTGTATGATGCATTGCTGTCGCACATGGCTTGTATTGATATATCAAAATATCAAACATATCACATATCTATCTTCATTACGCCATAAACAAGTCGGGTATGCTGCGTATTAGCAATATATTCTTGATGTGCATAAATCATAATATGAATGGTCAGTATCATAAACAACTGCTAAAAGAACGCTGTAGGCCACAGACGATTTTATCTGGCACATCAAGTAGAATATGGACAAACTCGTTATTTGTCGCCTGCTCGTGTTCCACATTATCATGCATAATCAGGGTAAACTGAATGAAAGAGACTGCAAAGATAAACATACTGAAGATGTCGTTTCAACAGCTTTGCCCGAATCGAAGTATAACTCACTTTAGAATCATATGGATATCTGTCACTGACAAGTCTTGTTCCGTCTTCATTCAGCAGCTTGTTCATAGTTGACGTGTGGATGAAGAATTATCTATTCATCACAATGAAATCAATCCACTTCACCAAACTGTTGTACTCAAAGACATCCTCGTGCTGTTTAGATGTCTCAAATATTGTCAGAAACGGCCAACATTTCATCCCAAAATAGCAGTAGATCATTGCAAACATTAATGAGGATTCATGATGCATGGTTCATTTGACCCAGCAGCAATTCCTAGTCGTCCGTTGCTAAACTAATCCTCCCACTAAGTCAATAGATATAAATTACTCGCTCACATTAAATGCAATCCAATCACCGTATATATGTTGCGCATCAGTGGAAATATCGTGTAACAAACATTATGTATTATCATCCATTCAAGTACTAATTAGTTTTATACAGGGTTCATAGATACTTACTAACATACGTGCATGTCAATTAGCAATATTGTGGAACCAACAGCAGATTCACTATAGAAGAGTAGTGGTCGTATATACAGCTTGTAAGTGAATCTAAAGGTTGTATTTGTCAAGCGTCATCCTAAGAAACTACATCATATCTTAAGCCAGGTCTTATATTCTGCCTTACAATGATAAAAGTTTTTCTCATAAACTTTTTTTAAAACGTAAATTACTATTACAAACATGGGTATGAGAACAGTGATATTCAGACTAACAAATTGATCAAATTAATCACACCGATATTCATATCAGAGCATCGTATGCTTGCTTGTCACTGATTGATATGAGATCGTAATGAGATGCCGACGGCAGGTAATCCAATAAATCACGCTGCTTTGGCTGTACTTTCTTGGAATCAAAGTTTAAGGCGCATCATTTGCATCCGTCGTGACATGATCAACTAACGAGATATGTGAACAAAAATCTGTGTGCTCAGTCAGACTGGGGATATAAATTAATATTTTGCATCTGAGTTTCCAAGTGAAAATGGCCCGAAACTGAACTGACTTAATAAATGTTGTATCTCTTGAGTAGCCCTGAATTGTCCAAATTACTAAGCTGATTTCTCAGTGAGAGCAACAAATCACAATGGTGACAAAAAGTGTCATAATGTCGGCTAGGCCTTGCCCTGGATACTTGCAGTAGCTTGAACCAAACTATAAATAATAGTACAGACTCGAAAGTTCACATGAAATATATCAATGCTGTTTCCCGGCCCTCTTACACTGATCCTCCTACAACTTGTGCATGTATTGATTCGCCTGTTGTATAACCGGAGAACGATCAACAAAAAGCAGGCACATTGGACTGATTAAGGAAATTAACACAGAACATTTGAACATCTAGCGTGACAGGCTGAGACGTCTTTGTCTATGTCGCAAGTGGTTTCCATGTCAAGAGTGGCATAAATGTATTGAGTGGTATCCATTGCGTAAGTATTTGCTTTGTCAGGACTATTAGCCATGTCACGAGTAGTATCCAATTCGGGAGTATTATCTATGTAACGAGTTGTATTCATGGCACAAGAAGTATCCATTTCGCGAGTATTAACTATGTAACGAGTACTAGTCATGTCGCAAGCGGTATCACTTATCGATCGCATCACAATGTTTTGTTGTCCACATGCACAGACGTCATTGTTATAGTTTCCTTCCAGCTTGGAAGGACCACTACCAAGTCTATCTCCTCAAACTGAATAACATCAGTGACTCAGACGTTGTGCATCTTACTGTTATCCAAATGAGGCGTTGTATGCGTCATATCGGCCTCCTATCACCGTAAAAACTAATCCATGTCACAGCTAACCCGAAGAATGTCGCATTGCTAGTTACTCCATAGTGTTCACCATTCACATGTGTCTGATAAAATCAACAATTCAGGCACCGGCACTGTACCAACGTGCCGTGAAAAAGGTAAATCTAATCTGTCTTATGATAGCTGACCTGATTATTATCTACGCATATCAAAACCAAAAACAGGACCTGTGGTCATGGCCAAATCATGTATAATCAGTGAGCAAAAGCAACAGATACAAAAACTCAACCAACCGCAATCTCCATTATTTCAAATATAAACACCTTTTAGGAGCACTATACCACTTATATACAATTCATGGCACTACTAGCAGCTGAGAATCATAATTCATTCAGACCCCCGACGAACTGATGTTCCCATTCTAATTAAGACTGCCACTCATTCCAGCTCTACACAGGGACACTGGGAAACGATTGAGGACGATATGAACGAGAGACATCGTCTTGACGTCATTAGTAGTGCAATGTAGTTTCTGTTATTTAACAAGCATGTCTGGTGCGGTGCGGTGCGCCGTTAGAGGCGGTAGTGGTGTGTATTGGGATGTTGTTGTGTGTTGTGATGTGTGATTCAGTGTCGATGTGTGTGTGGAGTGTGTTTGTGTGGGACGGTGTGCGTCGGTGTGTGGTGGTTTGCGTTTCTATGTAGTGGTCTGTATTGGTATGTGGTGGTGTACGTTGGTATGTGTGGGAGTGCGTTGGTTTGTGGTGGTTTGCGTCGTTATGTAGTGGTCTGCGTTGGTATGTGGTTGTCTGCGTGGGTATGTGGTGGTTTGCGACGGTATGTGGTGGTCACTGTTGCCACTGGAAGCATTCAGCAAACAGAATGATCCACACAACGAAGTGTTGCATGCTTTTCTGAAAGAAACCAAAATCATCGACGGCAGGATTCACTCTGGAAACCATGATGTAGCACCCTGACGCTGGTGCTGCATCGTGGCTGCTTTTGTTCAAGACAAACAGATTATCCCACGCAGTATTAATCTAAATAAATAATGCCATATAAAATACCTTATTGGTGCTGTCTTTGGCTTTCTTATTAATCAATAGTATAGTGCCCTGTATTGTGTAGCGAACCATCAGCGTCACTGTATATAGTTATTTAATATTTCGACCAAGGCTGAGGAGACTTTTGATATGTGGTCGTCAAGACTATTGCTGACTCGATATACTTTAGGAGGCTATATTTAATGGTCTAATTATTTAGCATCACATGTCATCCATAAGTGGGACGCATTTGGTATGCATTTGGATGTATGTCGCTGGAACAGCTATTTACTGCATCGTTCATTCTGCTTCATGAATGCACCGTTCCGTTGGCGATATGGGTTTCGGTTTCGTCCTGCGATAACTAATGGCCGATTTTCACTCTTTGAGGCGATGTAATTTTCGGCGGGACGATATTGGGCCTTTTTTTTTAATTTACTACAGTTTTATTTTCCTCTCTGAATTGAATATATCTGCAAAGAAACCCGATCCAATTATATGCCAATAATCTCGGAACATTATCATATCAGCTGTTTGTGAGTAATTTGGGCTGACTCCAGTTTGAGACAAGTTTTGAACATGCTACACAATAAGCATGTGGACATTTGGCAGTCGACAAGTGGCCCAGATAGGCATTAACATATTCGAGTTATCACCCAAAGGTCGGTTGCGGAATATTTATTGAGCTGTTCTAGGTTCTAGAATACTTGACATCCCAACGCGTGAATTTGTCCACGCATTGTCCGAACAGCAAACAATTCGACAAATGCCGAATTTATGGCTAATCGAGTTGATTAAAGCCCACTACAGGATGGCTATGAACGAACTTGTTCCAGCAGATAATCATTGGTGTTATGTGCATACCAATCATGATATTGATTGCAAAAGGATACCAAGCTAACTACGATTCGTGGCTAAAAACTGCTTGCAGATGCCTCACTATGACAATGCATATTTGATGTCACCCATTTCACAGTAACGGATTTGCGGGGGAAGATGTTGCTTTGGGTGGGGGGTGGGAGGCAGTGGTAAACGCGCAGTTGCTGTGAGCATCATGCGACAATTGGCGATGTGTAACGCGGAAATCGCTAACGTAGAATCTCTGCACTGTATATATTTGTCAACATTATAATGCCAATTGTCTAGATCGCGCGAATTCCTAAGGCAAATGTTTTTGTTTCCGAAACAAATCCATGCGCTTTGCAGAGTGAATGACTGTACTGTGAGCAGGCTTGTTTGGTCTACCTGTCAGCAGTGTTCAGTGTTTGGTCTACATACATATATATAATCTAGATCGCGTGATTCCTATATATATTTTATATATATATAAATCCATGCGCTTAGCAGAGTAAATGATATATAGAGAGCAGCTTGTTAGATCTCTCTGTCAGCAGTCTGTTTGGTCTACGATATATAAATAGATATATATATATATATCTCTATATATATATATATATATATAGATATAGATATATATAGAGAGAGAGAGATAGATATATCTATATCTATAGAGAGAGGGAGAGAGAGAGAGATATCTAGATATACAGAGAGATAGAGATAGAGAGGGAGAGAGTCTCTCTCTGATATATCTCTATCTATCTTCTATAGAGGGAGATATAGATATATGAGGGAGAGATCTCTTTATCTCTCTATATAGAGATCTCTATCTCTCTCTTAGAGATAGATATAGATATCTTTCTCTCTCTATATATAAATACCTCTCTCTCTAATATATGTCCCTCTCTCTCTATATCTCTATCTCTCTATCTCTATCTCTCATCTCTATATCTCTCTATCTATATATATATATATATCTATATATATATATATATACATACATACATATATGTGTATGTGCATGTGGGTGTGTGTATTGATATATATAGTTGCTCATAACGCAGCGTTGAAAAACCACAATGTCTTATATTGACCCTATAATGCGTTGAGAGCAATGAGCTTTAATGATGAGGAGAATTGGCTGTTCGGGATCTATCGTCACCAAGACTACAGCAGCGAATATGAAGCTTGTATGTATTTGTGTATGTATCTGTGTATGTGTGCGTGTGTGCGTGCTTGTTTGCGTGCGAGCGTGTGTGCGTGCGTACGTTTCAACCAATAATCAACCAATAGCGGTTATATTGAGAATAGAAAACACATATATGTGGAACATTAATGGCCATTGTACCTTGCCTCCGTCCAGTAATCCTCAGCTAGAATAGCTCACGCTATTCTACGCAGAAGATTGACATTCTAAGCGAAATTAATTAAAAGGAGCCGACAAGAAAACATCACCGCTTCCGTGGGCAACTTGGAGTGGACACATTGTTATATAGAAGCGTGTGGAACTAATGTGCCGATCGCATTTTCATAGTTTCTTATTTTCTATGGTATAGAACTATTAGTCTCCCTTTTGCAATAGAAATGGCCCTACAAAACTTTTTTTTCTGTTACTTTAGCATTGTGGAATGCCTCCCTGAGGAGCCTCTCCTACAATACACATTCATAACCATTCGAATCCGTCACTTTATCCTTATTTTCGCCTCATTCAGTAAGCCTTTATCGATGGTTATGAATATTGGATGAAAAATATCCAGACCAATGAACTATTGTAATGGGTTTATAAAGCACTGTTGTTGAGGAGTACATTTTCTATCTCGCTCTCCAAACAGCTCTCAGGGCCATTGGACCTGCTGTCGTCAATTTGATACTATTAACTATACAGCGCACCTGAACCCTTCTGGAGCGTAACCGTGTTTACCAGGTGGTTGTCTACGAAAATAGAACGGATAATAAAGGCTCATCTTGTCAGTGGCAGGGGGTCGGATGTCTTTGGAAACGCAGCTTGGCAGTTAAGAGCGAAGGCTCATGAATGTTATAAGTCGCTTCATATATCAAATGTTCCATGAATCAATCCATAGCCTGCGATAGATAAATTTACATTCGCCATACAACCACAACAGCAGCAAAGGTAGCGTTGTAAATCTTGTTGCTCAAAGCATCAAGACCAGGCGAGTCTGATAATGCAGTGAACATAATTCCGACAATTCATTTGCTCAATGATTAATTCTAGTCTAGGTACGCTATCACCTTATGGCCAATCCCACCAAGGTAATTATTGACATCTTGACATCCAATTCTTTGTGTCGAATTTGTCAGAAGTACCTGTCACAAGATCATTTTTTATTATATGTTTTAGATGGAGACTCGTCCGCGTCCCAGACTCCAGTGTTTCCGCTACTCCTCTCGCCCTAGAGTCTACGAAAAGACTAGGTCTAAAACTAGTGCGTCAATCTTCGTGACCAATCAACGCAAAGGTTGGCACACGGATTGACCTTAGTTGCGCGCGTCTGGCTCACGAAACTGGCTTGTGATACGCACCCTCGGTTTTATGTGACGTCATATACATTGTTGTGGTCTGCGTCCAATGAGAAAACAATTAATGACTTCTGGAATTATGGGGCGTTTCAAAAGTTCAAATTGGCTCCACAACAAGCGCGTTAATCGCTTATCTGCATGATAGTATGTTAACGTAATACGGTCAGTTAAAGAGACCAGTTGTGTGTCTGCTTCTCTCGCTGACTGACTGTGTGATTAACGGTGCCGCTCAGCTCACTTGTCCGACTTGACAAATCAAGCGGACAACCATTGGTGTCGAACGCTGACCCATCCCAAGCATTGCATCGTTTCCCCGCCCCAGCAGGCACATGCACAAAACAGTCACGACCCATCAAGCAGCCGAGCGAACAAGTCTTTCAATACCACGCCATGTGACTGTTGCACGTAATCGTTGTGGTCATTTCAAGTTAAGCAAGAGAATAAACTTCAGTTCTGGTGAAAAAAGGTGTAAAACGGAGCGTACCAAACAAATATGACGCCGAATATTCGGAAAATGTGACACTGACCAATAATAGACAATGACTCAAAAGTACCCGAGAGTGACCGAGAGACACGGCTTCTGATTGGAGCATCCAAAATCAGGAGCCGAGGGGCTTAGGGACCTTAACTAGATTAAACGATTTAAAAAGTGTGCGGGGCATTTGTGTATACTTTAAAGCTAAATTCCCGTACTTTTTCTGGTTTAAATAACACGAATACTCATTTACTTTGAAAACTTCGAGTAGTAAAACGGCTCTTACCATTGCATAGGCGTAGTGTATCTAAATATGAACGCAACATGTTGTAAAGTTGATGTCCCTGTTTGGGGTAGTACCAACAAGTTCTCGTTACTTATCAGAAGATGAGTTTGGCGGGGTAACGGTAATCCCCGACTTGTAGAAATAAGCATACAACAGTTACTTCTCTCAACATCATTACATGCATTATACATTTCCCACATCAATGCATGTGTTGGGCATTCTAAATTTCGATTACTATTACGTTGTAATAGATTAGCTAATGATACTACAAGTGAGCGAGTATGTAACCATTTCCATACCCCGGCACTTTAATCCAAGGGGTTAACTATGTGCTTGATGATCTTACCTTACATTAACTAGCTACTCAACTTTGATTACTACCATTTCCAAAAGCGATGACCCAGGTTTTCGGCACGTTTGCTAAAAACAACAGAGGCGTGGACCACCTCGACCCGTCCACATCTGTAAAGGGGTCCCCCGCTCATGTCATACTCTACAATATCTCTAATCATGACATTAGATGCTTACCAAAGGAGCATGGTTTCGTTCATACACTTCAATAACGGACTGTAGTTAATATTTTGCACTGGAATACAGTTCCACGGGGTGTTTTATTCACATCTGGAAGATCTGCTCGATTAAGTCCAGTGGTAGTGTTGTAAGTGCTATCGTGGGTCTAGAGCCTCTTGCAAATTGTATTTATGCCTGTAAGCCAATCCCCGTAGGTGATATCAACCTGACTTTATTTGCTATTGGTTTCTTCCCATTATGCACCATGCTGTCAGGGCAGGCAGATTCTTCATAGAACTCAAAGCGAACGGTAATATTTTGGTAACGATTGGGGCTGATGATCTTTGATACTCTGTTGTATTTAGAATAAGATATTACAATCACAGCTACATGCATGATTTACGATTTCAAGGAATGTACGATTAACGCTCTGAAGGAATGTATGAAATGAGATGAAGTCAGTTGACAGATCAGTGGGCGGCCTCATCAAACGCAGCAAGGCAATAACAAATAGCACAATAGGATGGTCCTGCTCCATCAGAACCTGTCCCACATCACCAAACTCTACACGCACCACTGGCCTACACCGCCACACACCACCGCCAAACACCACCACGCACTACCAACAAACACCACCACACACACTACCGCCAAACAACCACACACACAAGAACCAAACATCAACACACCATCGCCAAACCCCACAACACACCAGCACCACACTCCACACACACTACCGCCAAACACCACCACATACCACCGCCAAAGACCATCACACATCACCGCCACACTCCACACACACCACCGCAATACTCTCAAACACTCAACCACCAAACACCAAACCACACCACCTCGAAACACCACACACACACCCACCACCAAACACCACCACTCATCACCGCCAAACACCACTACCACACACCACCGCCAAATGTCACCATCTGTCGACAGAACACATAATAGACCTGCGCACATACCAACACACCATCACTAACATCACCAAACCACACCACACAAGCACACAGCACAACACACCAGCTCACCACATCTCAACTCACTAACACACACCACCCCACAACATACCAACACACAACACACCAACACTATCCATCACAAACCAGCATACACCGCGCACAAATACCCGCCAATATACACCAATACACACAAATACATACAAATACACAACAGCAGACACCAACACGGACCAATACACACCAACACACATCAACACACACCAACACTCACCAACACACAGCAACACACACCAACATACACAACACCAAAAACCACACACCGATACATCCAAGCAACACCAACAACCACAAACACACACTAAAACACACCACAACCGACCACCATACACCACAACACACCAAGATAACCAACACCTACCACAACAAATACCACAACACACCAACACACACCAACACACACAAACACACACCAACACACATCAACACACACCACAAAACAACAACAGACCCTAATATACACCAACATACACCAACAACCACAAACACACACCAACACACACACACACCAACACACACCACAATACACCAACATGAACAACATCACCCCAAAATACACCAGCACACCCTTTAAGCACAACAATACAACACATCAACCACATCACAACACAACACACCCGCACATACCACACACAACCCCAGCGCACACAAATTCACCCCACATGCACACCACCACACAAGACAAACACACACCACCTCACACCACAACAACACGCCCGAACACCAACATACACCGCACACTAAGAGCGCCCTCGATTAGACTAATCGGACATTAGAGATCATTTAAATATTGACACTCGCCATGACAACCCTCTCTGTGGACTCAACACCATCCACTTGACCCAACGCAACACTATACACATTTATGCTCAACTACACCCTAACCCAGCAATAACAAATGGCACACCACCATACACCACCCCACACCACCCCACACCATCACACACCATAAAACCCAGCTGCACCTGACAACATCCCATCCTGGCTATTAAGCACCACCCCTTGGCTACCTCCAGCAACCACTCGGCGCTACGAAAAACATCACAGCGAGAATCCGATATTAATGAGGAATTAATCAGCAATATGCATTCCTTGTTTCAGATATGATATATAAGTAGCCATTGATCAACCACAGCTGGATCAATGGATGGTGGTTAGGTGATATCGAGGGGCTGGGTTGGCATGGCTTTCTCAGATAGCGATCACAGCAGGCCCTAGTTCTCCCGACTGTGTGGTCTATATGTGTGCTCGCTCATAGTTTTCAAGGAGCTTATAGCAGGTATCTCTAAATATCCTAAAATGGAATTCATGAAGCTAGTAGATACTTCAACAGCAACGAGCCTGGTCCATCAGCAACAGATATGGTATATGCCCGATGAATGCCATTATTTAAGTGCTGTGATTCTCACAGCTGTCCCCAGCGAACCTCGCTGTATAGACCCACTGGGCTCGACTGTTGCATTTGTTACAGTCCAACTCCAGTCCATAAACCGCAATGGCGGACTTGGATACGAGTATCTCCGCGTTACAAAAGGCACGGCAATGTTATTTGACTGCATCTTATACAACGAACCTCAGACAAATACACAGAAACAGATTAATCTCGCCAGCGCTCGTTTAAAACATTACCGTGGCAACCTCGTCATGGGACGTAATTAACTCAGTGACCGAGCTTTGAATTATAATCGTTCATACACTGAGGCAAATCGTCTGTCATTGTTACTTCACAAATCATCTATGAATCATAGCTTCGCACAATCCTCGACGATAACAAAACACTTCTCAAACCTAATGCTGGATTTTCCACTTACGCCATGATATTGTAAACATCGACTCTGTGAAGGAAACTGGTAAATATCAATAATGAAAGGTGTGCTAACCGTCATCAAAGAGATCTAATTTACATTTGTTCTAGGAGCCGAATGAAAGAGTCAAAAAGAAGAGATGGTGTGTGTAAATTCTAATTTATTTCACCATTGCGGGATATAGGGTCGGACTGCCGTACAGACAGGCCGCGTGCTCGGGCTACTCGTCTCGTTGATAATCATTCAGTACCATGTCCATCATAACTACCGATACAGGAAACAATGTAATCACCTAGACAACATTCATCGCCGTTGCGCTATTTGTCATACATTGCCCTTGTCACAACAGCCATGGTACAGTTTATTTTGATGCTGTAATGCAATCTTGAAATTCTCCTAGGAAAGTTTCAATAAAATAATTCATGCTGCCAGGGAGACTAAGCTCTGGTCTTAATCAAACCATTTATCTGGTCGTGACATGAACCAAACTGCGTTAGTAGTTCACGCGTGTCTCTGTTTGTAGTAAAAAGGTCAAAAACCCATATTTCAGATATCTGACGGGGAATGTTTTACTCGCACTAAAGGGGCTGAATCTGAAATACGAAACCAGTGGTGATTTCTATCGCGTAAATAAACCGTTTCAGTCGGGCAAGAGGTGATAACAGGGGCGCGTATATTCCAAATACGCAGCCAAAAACAATCACCTGATCACGGAAGAATATTAAGTTTTAAGAACATGCGTATTCAGCAATTGGTCATATGCAGTCATAAACTGGAGGAGCCCCCGACATTCATTAACGAGGATCAGCTGACATCCACTTCAGCTAAAATGTTCGCGTCTGGGGGTTCTAAGTTGCAGAGGTGCATGTGGATCCATAAATTATACCCCGTGGCAGAACAAAAAATAATGATATATTATTATTTTCGCCCCAGATGATCTTAAGCAAGAAAGTGTAATCCAGAGTGCAAGAACATGTCACCTATGCATATGTTTATTTCGTATTCAAGGTACCAACATAAAAGGAAACGTTAGATTATTAACAAGATGTCAACTTATTAAAGAAAACACTGCAACGATATCAAGATATTTCGAATCATACAATCTATCATTTCGTCGTCGATTCAATCGATATATAATTCAGAATATTTAAAACTATTCAATGTAGAGAATATATTAATGCCTCTTGTTCCTTTGTTAACGACTCATTTTGAATTATTCTAGCCATATTGTACATCACTTCATTTTCTATATCAATATTGTATAAATATCTAAGATATTTAGTCCAGGTGGTGATTATTACAAACATATTTTTCGATGCAGCATTTTTACTTTTGCACCTCTGAACAATCGTTTTTAACATTGTTACGGACACAGAATTGTAAGGCTGGCCAATTTACAGCACCAATATCTAAGTATGTCTACAGACCTGGAGATTGAGTAATCTCCTAACAACCTCAAACCATAACTTGCATAAGTTAATTTAGTGCTTTAATTATGCTTAGACAAATGTATATATATGGTTTCGACGATTGGGCTCTACCTGAACTTGTAGTGAGTTTCGGTTGTGATTGAATATTGCTATATAGACGATGTGAGCGGATTGAATGTTTATTAACGAGTTTTGTGTGTACGGGGATGTGGCTGGTGGTAGGGGGTGATGATATTGTGACAGGGCTGACTGGGCTTGTATTTTGTAATGTGTTGCCGTTTCGTGAGGTGTAATGTGGTGAAGTATTGCGATGAGTGCTTAGTTTAAGGTATAAAATGAACACTTAATTGATAATTAATAATTTCAATGGCAAATGGGGGATCGTCAGGAACCAGCTCATCAATATACAAGGGGATCACGATCGTTGCAAGATCATTGTTTGCTGTTTTCTGTATTTCCTGCTGATGCTGCAGTTAAATGCACAGCCAATTATTATCCATGTGCATTCTGATGCTGATTGGCACATTCCGGAAGCCCTTGGTTAGAATAAGGATAACATCGATGGACAGGACATTGCTGTTAAGATCCTTGGATGTTATCAAGGCAATGCCTTGGATCCGCTTATATTAAGAGGGCAGACTATGATGATGCTGTCACCATGGCCTGATAAATCAAAGGTGCATTTGCCCTGATCACAGCGAATGCTGGTCAACTCGACACCTTGCCAACTCGACCCCTTACCAACTCGACCCCTGCCACTACCATCTCGACACCCAGCCAACTCAACCGCAAGCCAACTCGACACCCTTTGATCGACCATCTAAATGAGGTGTTCTGATTAATGTTCTAATATAATGTTTGAGGTTATATGTTTGAGGTTATATGTTAAGCAACGTAATTTCTGCATGTGCTGGTGTGTGATGATTATGACCTCGTGTTCACGGGCCAAAAATATAGCATATTTTCATGTTGTTTTTTTATATACTGTCGATTGTGCTGAATGACGCGTAATTACAGAAATCTTGTCTCTCTTGTCTCAAACATTTGAAATAAAAAACTCTATTGAACTTGTTTTATACGTTCGTTTATCTTTGATATTAACAAATATCAATTATGTATATCCATGTAAAAGGATCATAATGGTAAGTAAGCTTATGTGTTTAGATGAATGTTGACGCATCGAAGTGCGATTCATAACTATTGTACCAGATGTACTAGTAATGAAACCTATGCCGCCTAACATTGTCGTACCCAACTCATGCAAAATATTGTTTGTTACATTGCCGTATATACTTAAATACCATAGTACTATCATAGGATCTGAACAAATGTATATCACTACAGTCATCTAAAGGAAGGTTGAAGAAAATATTTATTTAGTGCCGATGCCAAGTATACATAAGACCATATCTTATAACAAGAGTGTCTTATCTAACAAATATCAGAAACGAGAAATGGCATCAATATTTCTTCATCACTGGTAAGCCATCTTAACACAAAAAATGTACGTTAATTGTCTTCTATCACTTCAGAATTTTAATGTGATCATGAAAAAAAAAAATTTAAATGTAGATCTTCATATTCTAACTTATGTATTTGTGAAATAAAAGTTTTTGCCACAAAATGTGTGCGGTTAACTGCTATTAGTTATCAGAGTAAAATTTCAACCATCAATGCATCGCTAACACACGTAATTATTTGATTTTAAGTATGCAGATAGATTGATACTTTTTTATTAAAACACAAAACACTTGACAGATATTGAATTGTAAATTAAAATTAAAGCAAACACAGTTAGTCTATTAACATTACAATAAAAACGGAAACAGGTGTCGAGTTGGCGAGGTGACGAGTTGGTAGCAGGTTAGGGGTCGAGTTGGTAATATACTGGGGTCGAGTTGGCAAGGTGTCGAGTTGACCTGATACCATCACAGCAACAGCTACCTAACAGTATAATTTGGTTGCTGGTATTTCCATCAATAAATGCTATTAAATGTGACAAACAACTTTGTCTTTTTCAACGGTAAGGCTTCAAGCATGACAGAAGGCTATACGCATCAGAGAAAATGGGAAAGGGACTGCGGCAAAGGCCAAACTCTATTTACATGAATATATAACTGACACCACATATCAAATAATGACACTGATGTATCCTATTTGAGAAATAGCAAGAAACATCATTTCACATTTGTCATCAACGTACTTTACTTTGTGCATCCCTCGTGGCAGGATGACAATTAACAATTGTATGTGTAATAAGATGTTTATAACTTTATATTACCAATGCCACGCAAATATGAATTACCTTTGACTCGCGATGAAAGCATCCCACAGCACCGAATGATGAGAATCATAATACAACAGCAGCTGGTTAATGAGAACTGCTGCATTGTTACCGTAGCATAACAAATCACAGCCACTCGACAACGGATTGGAATTACCACTCGTAGTTGAGCAATAAGCCATTCTTTTCATGCATACTTGGACCTGTATGATATGAACCTACAACATAACCATTTTCATACCAGACATAAACAGCGAGGTGATGTCATCCGGAATTATGACCAAAATAAAGGAAGTAAATAAGGTTACGTATATTTTGTTAAACTGGAAATAGCCTATGGTTTTTGTTACATCCACCACAGTACCACTTCACAGGGTTTCTGTTTAATTGTTATTACCATGATAAATGCACTCTCGTAAGTTGTCTGATGTTTGCACCTCTTCCCCTCTTCCATTAAGTGGATCCCCTCGATCGAAGCTAAGCCAGAATAACCCTAACAGTGTTAAACTTACCTCAATCCGTTCCCCAGTGTCTGCGCCCAATTAGGTGTCCACATTTTACCCCATTAAACAAATGGGCCTTAAGCAAATGCAAAACGTTAATTCGTTACACTGAATATATTTATATATATATATGTAGATATAGGCATAGCTTGGTCGAAGCAAAAGGGAATCCACAACAGGTTAATTTAAATTCGCTACTTAAATAATTTCCTCTGTCAGGGCTTTCTATTGAAGATTACATGACCTCACAAGAGATTTACAAAGCCATTGAATTACATTTGCCTCAACAAAGGGACCAAATTAGACTCATATGTGTCTTCTTCTAAGTTTAACAGTGATTAAACTTTCATCAAACACAAGTTAATAGTCAACTCACAATTAATACGTTTCGTTTCCGATGCTTTAAAATCTGTGTTTGGGGCAAGATGTGTCACTGCATGGATACATGGGCTGCGGCCAGAGTCTTGCCAAACTTGTGATAACGCGTTAGGTTTGGTAGGGTGAGCTGCAATGTGGTAGTGATAGCCTGTAGGGTTTGGTAGGGTGTGCTGCGATGTGACAGTGATATCAGCATGGTGTGAGCTGTAGACGTGTGTGTTGTAGTATGTAGTGGAGTGCGTTGGTGTGGGTACCATGGTGGTTTGTGTTGGCGAGTCGTTATTTATGCTTGTGTATGGTGATGAAAGAAGTGTGTGGTAATGCGATGTAATTAGCAGTTGTGTGTGCGGGTTTATGGTTAATAGTGGTGTGTGTGGTTTTGCTGTGATGGGCGAGGTTGAGAATGCTGGTTAGCGGTGACTTGTGTTAGTTCAATATGATGTGGTTCTGTATGGTGGGATGGATGGGTTTTTTTCGGTAAATAGTTTTGAGATGGGATATGGTTGTCTACGGAGGAGTGTCTTGAGGTTGTTTGTTTAGGCGTTTAGTGGCGGTTAGTCACAGACCTATCAGACAAATAGACCATGTAGCTGTCACTTCAGGGGGAATATTGCTTACCGCATTCAAGCATTGGAAAATCTGATGGTAAGGTGACAGCCGTGCTTCGTTCTACTGTTCGTATCATGAATACAAGCTGGCTAGATAAGCGCCACTCTTATTATTCAAACCTTTTGACTTGGGCCTTATCCTCACTACGTCAGTAGCTCGCCTGTACCGTTGTTATTGGTGACAGGAAAAAGCCACCTCTCAGATCTGCACCAAAGAATCACTGAATATTAATTCGCATCAATAATATATAATTCAAAACACTGTGTTCCATCATCGAATAAACGAACATGCCTCCAGTCGGCACATCGTTCACATTGCACGCTTGTTTAGTTTCACGACGTTTACATAAAAATGTTGCAGTTATTAACACAAGCGCCGCACTCGAAAATCAAAAGCTACCACTGATAGGCAACACCTGCCAGCCATATGAATCAATATTACTTGCATCTGTGCTAGAAACGGGAAAAACTTTGATAGTATTTACATCAATGTCACTGAGTACTATAACCTAGGAAAACTGTAATAGGTGTTATACCCGATAATTATAGGTTTTAAGGAACACTTTAACGCAAAAAAACATGTTATTTGATTGATAGGTTTGCAATTTGAACTTGTAAGAACGAGTTGTACAAAATGATTACTTGTGATCCGAAGTGTAGACGAAGATAAATACAATGCAGTCTTTCGAGAAATCCTAAGACAATGCAGATGACATAGGCGACGGTGCTCACAAGAACGATTTCATTCATTACGAGGCACCTTTGTATCGAGATAATGCCGTATAGTTATGACAACAGAACTTGAAGACAACCTTCGATCTTTTTATACAACCGTGCAATCATAAGCCTATCCTGGTCAGTTATGTATTGTCTATGAACAAATTTAAACAATCTATAATTATAGAAAAACAAACAACATCCTACAAACTAGCCTTTAAATAGCCATATATAATCCATGATGCTCATTGTCAGAAAGGTGTCTTTAATGCTGACCGCGGACTAAGAGGCACTCTTGATCTGTTGGTTTATACTTAGCAAAGAATCATATCAGATATTGTCATTTACCAGGCGTTTAATTAAAGATTGTGACTGTCCTGAAAAGAGCGATTGTTATCAGACAAGCAACATGTGCCGTAATCAAGAGTTGCACTGTATCTCTGAAATGTACTCCTTTATCAGCTCTGTTCCAACGGCGGGAGTGGATTTTTCGTCGCCATTCAAAATTCACATGTTAACTCTCTTGATATGTTCATAAGCAAATTAATTACTATGATGTCTCAGCCATTGATTGTGCAGGTGTTTATTTCAACAGATACATATGATTTTTTTCAATACAGCCGCTTGTTTTCTTGTTACCTATGCATTGAGTGTGTTGTACAAGTTGATAACATAACTGGAATTGCAATCCCTGCCAAACTATAGAGCACTCTATTGTTAAAACCAGTCATATTCATTCTTTCAGAATATTTTTTAATTCATACCTTTTAAGGACCTGCAATAGTTTGGTAAATTTCAAAATCTTACAATGCAGCCATGGAAATGTGAGACTGTCATTGCAGAGTCATAACACCAACCAAAAGATTCATATCGCTGAATGACCCGACAAATCGGACCGCGCTGACATTTCAGACTGGTCTCTAGCTTGTTGTTCAGTCTTCAAATCTGCACAACCAACAAATCAATAAATCAGACAAGGCTGTGCTGCAACCATTTAAAGTCGATAATAGATACCGCCTGCGTTATGAGCAGTAAAACATTTAACGTGTGAGCAAGGTGGTTGGCCAAATGACACTACAGCACTTGCATATCCAGCCACGTTTGTTGTCATCTGAACTGAACACATAGAGATTGGCATACCTTTCGCAAAGACTAACTTTATAGCTTCCTTTATGTTTATATCTTGTTAGGGAAAAATCTATTTGGAATCATGAAGGTGGCAAAGCCGGTGGCTCAATATTGATCACTACGTCGGACGTAGGCAACCCAATTGCGCAATGAACAATGTGTGCGAGGTTAAGTGTTTTGTGGTTAGGCTCGTACGTCTCAGTGTCATACGCTGGCTTTTCTCCGGAGAGTGGCCTGTATAAATACGTCCAGGTGCGGTCCTCAATGAACCATTTCACTTTCAATATTCCTCAATGTAAACATCCTGTTATGCAGGCTGGGCATTTGAATAGCTGTGAACCAGTCCACTAATACCTGGTTGGCTTTTTCGCTCAAGAAATATCAGAAATTGATTGTGTCTAATTTTTTTCTCATTGTATGTTTTGTAAGATAAGATAATCTATGTTGAGATAATCGTTTTCTTTTCGATCAGGTTTTATAGATCAGTGGTGCAAATTTTTATCATAAATAATCGCTGGTGGTTTTTATATTTTCATGATAAAAGAAGTCAGGAAAGCATCGCTTGCGTTCTTGGCTCGAAACTGGAGAGAGGTTCTACAAATTGCGTTTGTAAAATTAACCCTTAACAAGGATTATGTTATTTTTCGTGTTAACATGATAGTTGCTTGGCATTCGCAACACTCACCCCCACCCCCTCCCCCTGTAGTGGCAAACTCTTCTTAAGCTTAAACTTAGTAGTGTGTCTGGTCTGTTGCAAGTTATGCACATGGCATGGAGGTGAAAATTGTATTTGTGTAGTAGATATCGCGTCTATATTGCATCACCAGGTGTTTGTCAGATGAACCAAACGTTATGGTGAACTTAAACGAACATAGACACGAAGTGAATATCGTTGGAAGAAATCATTACCTGAACACTACTCATGGTGTCTGCGGTGAGAAGCTATACACAAGTCACTGGTTGTGCATCATGCGGAATAATAATTCTGATAATTCACATAACTAGTGTCGTATCTCTACCACAGAGATTCACTATACAAGGTCTGACAGTCTGACAATTTCAAATGGCTGCCATCAAAGAAAATAGATGTCATAGCGCTAAATTTTTTCACGTGACATCAATAGTGCGATGACAGTTGATATTCTTTGACTTGGGGGGTGGGGGGTGATAATCACCTGTTGGAAAACAAATGGCCCTAATAACTGTCGATACGCGAGTGCAAAGCTTTCTTGCGGCTTTACACAAACCCACAGTCACACAGCTTTCTCTATAACAAAGGACGTAATGCATTAGAATATCGTGTGGTTAAGATGGACCAATCGATTGACCTAGTGCGCATGTGAATAGAACACAACAAAGTAGCTTCGCGATGAGATAATCTGGACATCCATAGATCTCATAGCGCACTGATCTGTATGCGTTGATATGTAAAGCTACATAAGTTTCTAGCTACGTCTTAGCAGAGCATCTAGATCATTTGCTATAACACCCTACAACCCGCTGTGTTACTTCTATCTGCACTGTAAATACCCATGAAAATGCAAACGTACCAATGGGTTGACACACACATTGTTACATTGAGAGTTCGGCATGCTGAGTATGTATCAGCATAGACGTCTTAGCAGAGCATCTAGATCATTTTTAATATCTTAACCCGCTCCCCCTTCTAGCTTTTGCTTTACATTTTACGTACCTGGGTTGACACACAGTTCCAACAAAGCTGTTTTGATGCGTTCCTATTATAGGTTTCAGTCAAATGGATTGGAAATCCACTGGCATTGTTTAAAAAACTTGAGAACAGACGTTCTTACGTACACTGTACCTGAATTGTCACAATGAGCCGTCTGGTAGGACAATCTATACCCCTTTGCTATGGCCCTAGACCACTGGGAATTTACTTCAATGTTACTTTATATGATGCAGGGAACGTTCACTCGATCCTCTTTGACATCCAACCGAACGTAAATGCTCACGAACAATCGTAAAACAGTCACCATTTGCTCTGGTCTACTTGCACTGTTCATGTCTGAGTTTTGAGTTGCCAATCACATTCGACGAGGGTAACCTCAATAAGGGTGGATATAAAATTTACGGATTCAATAGCCTCGCTTAGGGTTGGAAAAAGATATTTGTCACTGGCGAGTCTCGGATTACCTTTATCCAGTGGCTGTCTTCGAAACACATTTACGGCAAGGATGAAGATGGTGTGAAAAAGTCATGTCGGATTGCTCAAGGCAGATTAGGAAAAGTAAAAGTACGGGAGTGGGAGGGCATGAATAAGGCATTACCATATCTAAGTGAACGCTCTTCTATATGTCACTTGGGTGATAAAGTGCTGCTTTCTCACCAGCCCCTATTTATACGTCAAGCTATGAAGCATGTATTTTAAGAAACAAAATGCGCATTTTCTTGAAATGATGAGAGTAAGTGCCTGTGATTCATTATTAATCTGATTGCAAAATAGCAGATTTCATGGGATTATAACGGAACACCAATGAATTATGTGAATGTGATGTTATATCTTACCGAGACAGAGCAGGCCGTCATAGGCAACTGCATTGCGATTATTACCAACTTTGCATTACAAACGGCCTATACTATGGTGAATCATATTGTTAACGTCCCTGTGTGGCACTTTACTGTCACTTACTAGCTTACAACCATATAGTGATCTTTGAAATAGGCCACTGTAAGTCATTTACGCTTGCATACAGATTAACTGTGTGAATATGACTGAAGAAGCAAACGACAGAGAATAATAAATCGTAGACAGGACAAATCATGGCGATTAGGTATTCATTTACATCAAATCATAAAGTTTTTCATCATTTTATTTTCCTCTACAAGTTCCGTCAGCATATTGAAGCTAATTCTCTATGCTATCGATACATATATGGTTACCTACCGGAGGTATGTGGCCGTGTATACAGATGTGGTGAAGTTGGACGGTGTGGAAGTGCGCGGAAGTGTATGATAGTGTGTAGCTGTATTGGGATGCGGACATATTTTTGAGGGTTAAACCTCGAAAAAGGGAGATGAATGCACTGCTGAAACATATTGTCACTAAGTGGATATGAATCTCCCATCGAGACATTCAACAAAAAGAAATACCCCATTACACCATCATGCATCCGATTATAAAAGCAACTAAAGTTACACAGAGTGGAATTTACCCTGAAGATCAGAATGCTTGCTTTATTCACGATTGCTTTATTCACGACCAACATATCATTCCACGCAGTTTACTCAGTATTAACCTAAATATTAAGACATGTGTTTTATGTAAGGCAATATGAAATCCTCATAAGCGACAAGGTATCTTTTGATTGTTTTTGTGAGATATTTTTCTGGAATAACACAATTTATCTTTCATTTAGAGAACATTGATGTTGTCCTTGGTGGTAATGGGTGACCTATGAATTATACAGGGCATATAATAAGAAGTGCAAAGAGCTAGTAAATAACTGACGAAATATTATTGCTGTCGTAACATGCTTTACATAACTTTGTATATTTCAACTTACTTACGTTTTACAATGAAAGCGTATTTTGTGGACCTTTTCGTGGACGCGCATGTGAAAGTGTCTTTATATGTGCGTCCGTGTGTGATTGAATGCAGACGTATGTGTGTTTACATGTGAATAAAAAGCACTAACTTTGGCACCAAGTTGCCGTTCTACATTTATGGGGAGGGAAGCCACGTCACGCAGCCTTGGCAGCATATGGAATGAGAATGGTGTAAGAAGCGACGTATGTATGGTAGGGCTCCATGGTTTGGTGTCCTGGCAACCGGAGACCCCTTTGATTCACAAATTTTCTTCTTGTATTATGTGCAATATGCAGACAATCAGCAAGGCAGGCTTGATGACATTTATGAGGTGATTGCAGTGGCGTCATTTCAATGGATATGGCGATGTCGGTGCGGACAACATGACAATCGTGGCGATATTAGTGGGGCATTGTATTGCAGCAGACCCATCCCATCCGCGACAGTATTCAACCTCATGCATTGTTTAAAGTGATGGATCTAGTTCAATTAAAGCAGCAATCTCCTTCTGGCATACACGTGATGTGACCATGGCAATTAAAACTACCCTACAAAATGGAAGCAATATTGGTAAGAGTGAAATCCTGCTTTATCACTTTATTCTATCCAACCTGGTTGTAATTGCCTATGTCGCTTGGTATTGTAGAGGTTGAACTTGTTGAATAATACCATGTCGTTGTATAAATCATACGACGATACACAACTAATTTGCAACTCGGTTTTCATGGTTATTTTTTATTCGGTGACCGTAAAATACTCACTGTCACCTGTCATCCACAGCGATAACATTATGTATTAAAGCTTGTGTTATTATTGTTCGTCATCAGCCATATTTAGCCAGCATTATCCATGAACAGCATAGTGCCAAATATTGGGTAGCCAACAAATATTTCGATCAAGGTTAAGGGGACTTTTGATCGGTGATAGTCAAGACTATTGCTGACCCGATATTTTTTCGGCTAAAACAATTAGGTCGTCTTCATATTTTTGAGCATCAAAATACTTCCTTTGGTATTACTTGTTGTGTGCATTAAGAAAAATGCTGCTGGAGCAACTTATTTTTGTGCGGTTTCATCTGTATAATGAATGTATTGCTGGCCAAATGCATTTGATAGCATGTTCTTCACTGTAGACCATTCTCAAGGCCACAACACGTACGAGATTATTACATCTAAGTCACATTATCCATGCTAAACAAATTTTAAACAACACATTCTATCACAATGAAGCAAAGTCATATTTAGCATCGTGTGAACCTTTTAATTCGGCTATTGCATCGCGTTGCAGCTTTATTGTCTGATATTTTTCATAGATATGCACCGAATACAAAGGCTGAGTGGATATTAAAGGCATTGTGTATATAATATAATATTTTTGTATGTGTGTACATGACGTCAGTTCTGGCTGCGATGATGTTTTGTTGGCTACGGGTATTAATCGGGCCTATCACTTATCACTGAGACATCAGTTGTTGTCTTCATGATTTCCTTAACTTTCTTCCAGTGCCTCGTAAAAGAAGCGCCGGGTATTTCTCTGGCTGCTCAGGTAAAATAATATATTTGAGGTCTTGCTTGATTTAATTGGACGTTGTGTGCTGAAATCAGTATTTTGTTATAATCATTAATCTTACTTTCTCCTTACTAACTTCATGCTCTCGACTTAACACGTCTTCAACATGGATTGGTTATGTACGACATCGCTGTCGCATTCCTACTACCCCACCATTACACCATTTCAGACAAATATCCCGAACGGTCGTATCGTACATTTAATTGGCGTACATGCTTGAATGCCTTATTTTTGTGCAACAATGTCGTCATTGCTATTAGCATAAAAGGTTTTGGTTGGTCGAATCGAAACCTGATATAAGCCCTATGCTATATTAGTTGCGTCATCAGCGATGCGCAAGTAGCCATTGTCAATTGATGTAAAATATTTGGACCATTAGACGACTCTATTGTGTCTGTAGAAGTAATCGGTGAGCTTTTGAACGGTCGACTGACCAGATATTGTTTTTATTGCTGGTGGACTACGTGCACCTACGTGATGTTATGAAATTGGGAATATCTCGAAGAGTTCTGACATGGGAATACAAGATTGTTGTTAGCGCGAGGAAGTACAATAACAGCTGCTTCGTGAAGGAGACCGTCGTGCGGATTGCGCCAAATCATTGACATTTTCCATGCCACAGTTGCTTCTATGGGTGGATATAGTTTTTCATGGAATTATGATTCAGTTTTTGATAGACTGTTTAATTTGTCTATGAATTGTGTGCATTTATTCTGGATATGCAATGCGCTTTGTAATTTCTCCACGCACCCTGCAGCCAGAGTGGCGTGTTTATTACATATGTCATAATTGCTATTCGAATTGTATTTTCATGGGAAGAAGATTTAAGTCACTTCTCGTACGTCACTAGATAACAACTAGACCGTTAATAGATATAGGCCTGCTGCACACTAAGACCGCCCAGACAAAACCTCTCACTGCAAAATATCTAATCACCTTTAAGACTGAATAGCATGTAATGGACCAACATGATCTAGCATCAATGTCGGTATTGTGTTCTGAATGTGTCAGTTGATTATTTAATGCTACCCTCACTAACCCGATTGACTACGATTACCCTTCCATCGAACCATACAATCAATGGATGTAATGAACACCAGTTAGTGCAGCATATGGGCGAATAATAGCGACATCAATATGCTTGTGATTGGCAGCCTGTGAGACGGCCTTATTTGGTGATCAATGGATAGAAGCGGCACCCGTCATAATACAGCCTTAATGTGGAGGTGAACTTGGTGGTCGTCATTCTGAAATAAAAAGAGACACTATGACGACTGGGCAGAACAAAGTTCATTGTTGAATATTTACATTATTGTCCGCGCATATGAATTATTCTTTATATTAAATCAGTCAACTCACGTAACTCATACAGAGAGCAAAACCCCTTTATGTACCATATCTGTATATATGTATTTTCTGCAATAACAGTACAATTTGTATCTTATACTTAGCTACTATTTGACATGCATTTACTGCAGCCATGTGAAATGATGGGGCTGCGCAGTGACGGTGGATGCTAGTGGGTAGCCATTCTGTTGCCGCATTATCAAGAACACCCTACATTTTCAGTCAAAAAGGGCTGCGCAGTGACGGTGGATGCCTAGTGGGTAGCTATATGCATTCTGTATGCCGCAGAGAGATAGAGATAGAGAGAGACAGAGAGAGAGAGTCAAAGAGAGCTAGAGAGAGAGTAGAGAGAGATATAGATATATATAGATATATATATATATATATATATATATATATATAATATATATATATAGATATATCTATATATATAGATATCTATATATCTATATATAGAGATCTCTATATAGATAGATATAGATCTATATATATATACTAACATAAATATATATATATATATATGATATCTCTCTCTATATATATATATCTCTCTCTATATATCTCTATATATCTATCTCTCTATCTCTCTATATATCTATCTATCTCTCTCTCTATATCTCTATCTCTCTCTATCTCTATCTCTCTCTATCTCTCTATATATATATATATATCTCTCTATATATATATATATATATATATATATATATATATATATGCAGTCATCCAGTACGATAGTCATTTCGTACATTCGCAATTCGAGTGGGTATCCATCCTTCATCCAGTAAGGCAGGCAAAGCAATTGCATGTGAACGCTGATACGAGATGACGATGAATACAGTGCACCAAAAGTGCAAAAGCATTCGTCAGTGACCTCTAAAGTGCTCGGACCGTGGAAGTAAATTGACCTCGATAGTGCTTGTCGTTACATAGCTAGTCTTATCCTATACACATAATCATTCTAGATCAGTCCAACCCTCCCTTCGAACGAGCACCTACTTGAAAAGTATTGCGTTATTGAAAGCTACCTGTTCCCTTTGATTAATGAACCTATTGATTATTCACAGATACCCGCTAATAAACTTTTGCTTCCATAAGCCGACAGAAGGAAGCCACTATATACACGATTGGGTTCAGAATTGTTACTGCTTTTTGTCACCTAACAGGCCGGCAATTTCTATACTGGCTCTGATCGTTTGAGTGGCGATAAGTGTGCATACCTGTCGATGTGCATAGACGAATACATGCGCATTACCGATGATCGAAGAGCCTGTATTCGTTATTTACACTAGATATATGTATTCTTTAAGGGTGGCTAGTTCGTTATTACCAATGCATGTCGCAGATGTAAAGAAGCCCTGAGGTTAAACATCGCTTTCAAGTGAAACATCTCGTGTGGTGAACTCTTTCCAGGCCAAGGTCACATTGTAGATAAAGCTCCTAGCTCCCTTTGATTAGGAGCTCATGATGCATGGGTAGTATGACCAAGGAGATAACCACCAAGGTGGACGTATTTGCACTCATCCGCCTACATCAGCAGTATACTGAACGAGTTGGTCATTCATCCGGAGAATTATGCAATGACTACATGCTTTTTAGATATGACTCGGAACTGACAACAGGGCAACAGGCCATTAAAGGATGCATAGGGGAGGCAGAAGCTATTGATGCCGGTATGCACTCGATTTATTCATAAAACTCTGAGTTATTCATCATGTCATCATTGGGAAAAGAAGCAATGTAGTTTTTAGCAAAAAACCTTCAAACGCAATTCTTTAAGATGCACTAGGCGATTGGTACAATGTTTGTTCAGTTACAACAGCACGGGGTAATACCTATTTTTGGCCGGTTGTTATGACTGAATTGCTTACATAAACTAAGCGTGGGCTGATATTGAGTTGCGATGATCGTTTCTGGTGGATATAGAGAATGATCAACCATACTCTGTATGACGTGTGTAAATTTACACCATAAACTTCAGTAAGCACCCAAGGAACTGTAAACTCAACATCCAAACCAAACCAATTCCTTCCTTAAACGAGGCAACTAGTTCATTTTTCTGCCTATCAGTACCTTGGAGTTTAGTTTCTGTTTGGGAGTCTACATGCGTCCTTCGGCGGCTTCCTTCAACGAGACAACCACGCTCTAACCACATAATACCACACTCTAACTTTATTTCATCGCATTACTAGTTGCTATATTCTATATCATTAATTACTATAAGTGCAATAACAATCATCGTGCTATTGAGTCTTTAATAGAAAGACAAAAAGCACAGTCATCAGTGTCAACACCTGCACCAGAGAGTACAACACTGAAATGGTCCACAACTTTGTCTACTGCCTGATCACCAAATTCTGAAAGCATTTCCTGACAGGTCATGATATGGCACATGACTTGACTTGCAACTTGGCAAGTAAAACAAAATGTATTTTATGGGTCATTAGATATCTTTCTACAGGACAATCTTTTCAACAGGCCATAAAGGGAGGTGGGCTATGTGGGTTGCCTGTGGTATATCAGCATCCGTGCCTTGGAAACGATGCTGTAAAGTATTGCTGAGGTCTCCTAGAAGGCATTGTCGTGATGATGTAAAGGAGGCATCAGTTTCTGAGAGCTTCTGGCTTTGGTAATCATGATCTTTTACAAACTCTAACAACATAGGACCTGCCCTAAATGAAGCAAAAAATCCAATTTATTATTGTACACACACATATATATATAAGTATATATATATATATATATATATATATATATATATATATATATATATATATATATATATATATATATATATATATATATATATATATATATATATATATATATATATATATATTCATATATATATACAGTCAAACAAGTCAGAATTACATTAAGCGATCATGCTTGTCAAGTTGTCCTACTCTTCCTGGTATATTGTGAGGATTGCTTGCGTGACTTCAAGGGCAGTGTGCAATGGACGCTGACGATTTGACTTGGTCGACTCGTACACAGAGCTTGGTGATTATCATGACTAAACTTATATATCCACGTAAGTTCGCCGAGACCAAAATGCGATGTCTTTACGTTGACAGCACGCGCCGCATCGTGACGCGCAGACCAGTTGAAAGCGCGAGCTCCTGTAACAGCTTCTCAAAAGCCTACGCTAACCTTTGAGTATCTTCCGTGCACCTACTGACATTATTACCGGAAACAACAACAATTAAGTGGCATATCGCGGCTTACTGCGACACATACAAAGATAAAGAACTCGAATACAATTCTTGCACAAACAATCACGGCTGGTCGTGAGGGGTGTTTTACTCCATTGGTACGGAAAATATCGCTACATATATCGGATGGTGTAAACGTATAATGATAATGTTTGGCGGAGTTGGGATGAAACAAACAGTTATATTATACATAAAAGACCAGAAAACATATGAATAGGGATGCATCATTAAGTATAACCGTCACATTGCAGCATTAGTTAGGCAAGCTATGTAAAAAAGTGGTCAGCTAAGTGAGCGAAGGTAATTTAGCGCCCAATTAACGTTACCAACGGAGACATCCTCGTATAAGATGTCCAAATCTGCATATTCAGTACTTCGATGAAGTCTTGATAAACAATCGCTGCGTTTGGACTAAACAAACACCGACGATCTCAATGGGGGTTCGGAAGCTTAAATGCGTCTTAAATTAAAGGTCAGGCGCTCGGCTGTCTGCCGATCTGACCCATCTGCAGATGGGTCTGACCCGTTTACCGATCGACAGATGGGTCGCCCATCTGCAGATGGGCGACCCATCTGCCGATCCCCGTGACGGAATAAGAGCGACCCATCTGCAGATGGTTCTGACCCAATTGCGGATCAGGGTTGCATCGTCTTATACTTATGTATTTTAAGTTATTCCTGCTTTTGGCTACAATACGAACAAACGAAAAACTCAGTGGCATAGTCATTTTGCAAAATCCCATGCGTTACTTTGTAAACATATGATGTAAAGAAAATCATCCTCAAATGGTTTTGACGCAACTGCTGATTACAAAACTCATTGCAAAAAAAATTACAGATTTATATTTATTTCCGTTACGTGCAACCTAATGCACGCAAATATGTGCCGTAGTACCATATTCTAAGCAACACAGGGAAAACATGATAAGGAACAAAATAATCTGCAGATGGGTCAGACCCATCTGCAGATGCTTCTGACCATTTCTGAGGATGGATAAGACCCATAGTATGTGAAAAGAAAATCATCATAAAAAGTAATAGAAATCAACATCAAATCCAACAGATATCATCTGTGGAAGCAAAAACCATCTTAAAGTGACATAAGAATGTCAGGTGTCCGCATCACTATGCTAGTCACCAGCTGGCAGTGAATCCGCAAGGTGTTGTCTGGGGTAGATGGATGCAGGGATCGTGTGCTCTTAGCAGGGTCTTGGCAAACGGATGGCAAATACCCCACAATCGCTGCCGTTGGTCTGACGGTGAATCAATTTTAGCAAATTATATTTTCTCATATGTTCCTATCAAAGCTTGCAGAATGCCACATGAATTGTTTTGCGTGAATAGCCAGGTTTTAACCTGCACGCACTTAATCATGACATTGACTCCGTTTCGTATATCCGATGACACGGTGTTGTTATTGGTAGATGGTATCACAGATATACTTGTCATCGTTACCACCTGGCGTCAGCTCGCTTGGCGACAATGTCGTATCGGGAATGGGTGTTTGTTGGAAGGGACAAGTGCAATTTAACGACGGACCAGGCGTCTGGGAGACGCAATCATACGTCGCGGACGCTCCACGTCACGGACGCTTCACGTCACGGACGCTCCCGTGCTCCTGCTGGCTGGGAGTTTCTGAATATAAGCGCTGTCAATAAAAATTATTTTTCACTTTCAAACTGACCACAGAGAACGCAAAAAGAAAAAAATGGCTGACAGAGAACGCCGGCGTGCCATCTTGAATGAACACGTTCAGAAGCTGGTTGAGAGTAAAAGAGCACCATTGATAACTGGCGAGAAATATAAAGACATTGTGCATCATCTTCAAAACCCTGCTGAAGAAGTCAATCCACATTTTCGACATTACGTTAAATCCAAGCAATTTGACTTAATGGATTTGCCAGCCTTAGGCGTAAGAGATGCACTGGTTGTTCCTGTTAAATAAGCGGCTACTGGTGAGCACCAGAAATTCTTGAGGGTTGTTTCCACTGACACGATCTTCGATGTGGTCAAAACTGTACGCGAGACCGAAATGGACCATGCTGGGTACAAGAAATGCTCTTATTATGTAAGTATTCTATTTGCTGCTGCATTTAACGGTTATTATCTTGATACCTTGATAATTGTCCATAAAGTTCCTGGTACTTTTGTAATTCTTTTCCCGCTAAATACATGTTGCTGATGTTTCTGTCGTCAGGTGTACAATCACTACTACGGAATCACACGAAGCTACATACAAGAGTTTTGCAAACACTGCCCGAAATGCCAGTTGACTCAGTGAATCAACTTTTGCATTCCCTCTTTGAGATTTGGGGTGATGATGTCACGCTTGTTAGAGGTCGACCTCGACACTCTCAATCACAGGGTGTTGTGGAGCGTGGCAACCGTGTCATTGAGCAACGCATCGCTGCAATGAAGTCAGAATGTGACACATCATGTCCATGGTCCACGTGGTTACCTCGTATCATGTACCATATGAACGCCCAGCCCTCTGATACAACCGGTGACCTCCCATACAAGCTAGTGTTTGGCCAGGAACCGAAGTATGCCATGGTTCCTAGGGCAGAGATCCACGTTGCTGACGAGGAGGAATTGGAGAATCCAAAGCAAACTGTAAGCCCAGACAGTGTTCAGAACATTTCCACAGAAACATCAGATGATGACATTTCTTAAGAAGATGAATCAAGTTCAACTCCAGATCATAAACCAACAAAATCAGCAAGCCAAAAGCGACCTACAGTTGACGATTCAGACTCATCAGCAGCCAAACAAATGAAGCATGAGAGTTTCAGAGACAAGGCACGTGATCGTACGTACAAAATGGCTGACCACTACAACCGAAAGGAACGTACTACGGCACGGGAGTTTAGTTTGGGAGACACTGTGTCAGTAGCGATACCGAAGATTGATCGAGCATCTACAGATTTTCCCCGCCTGTCTTGTGTTGTGACCGATGTTCATGGTCAGAAGGTCAAGTCTTACAAATTAGCCTGCAGACACGGAATTCTGAACAGTAAATATAGAGCAGGTGATCTGATGGAGTTTTCAGGGAGTTTGATGCCTGACCTATCAAAATCCATTTCCTTGCGGAACGCAGCCCGGAAAGAAAACTCTGGCAATGGATTTGTCAGAAGGTCAAGTCTTACAAATTAACCTGCAGACACGGAATTCTGAACAGTAAATATAGAGCAGGTGATCTGATGGAGTTTTCAGGGAGTTTGATGCCTGGCCCCTGCTTCCACTGTTTCAATGATGATATCTGTTGGATTTGTATTGATGTTAATTTCGATTACTTTTGAGGATGATTTTCTTTTCACATACTATGTTGTGATTGTATTTGACACAATTGCTTCTTTCGCCGGATGTGGTTTGCACATAATTTTTGTTGGTTTTGTGGCACAAGAAAATTAATAAACGTCGATAAAAATAATCATGATATGATACTTTTTTCGCGGTTGGGAAAATACATTAGTATAAGTATATATATATATACATGTAGATGCAGTTATATACATTTATACATAAATTTATTTGTAAAAGAGACACAATTAACGAAATTAACTCCATGTACTTGATACATTCGACTAACAATAATTGTTCGATACGCATTATAGGGTCATGATATGATAGGAGTGTTCGTCGAGATAAGACAATGTGGGCTCAACATACATATTGATGCTGTTTTTGATGAATTAACGTCCCTATTTGACTCTTAGGGTTTTTTTCAAAAGCCTCCTTGCATTACTAGATATGTGACTCAATTTAGTTACACAATACGATTTTTATTATAATTACGAGTCAAGATGATAGTCTCCATCCTGGGACATTTTAATGATACACTGATATCACAACAAGTTATTTGTCACAAGATATTATCTCTTTTTAAATAGAAAATAGCACAATTCACACTTTTGTACGAGATTCAGACATTCGTATGCAATAAAATATAATGCTGCTCTTGCGCAATACAGACGGTTTCCTTCGGGTGAGTCGTGCGAGGTTCTAAAAGTGAACCGGAACCCGCGCTACACATACTTATGGACACATCCCGACCTTCTCCTGCCTGAATAGTTAGTCGACCATCACAGACCATACAGGATTTTGTTCATAGTTCCCAAATTTGCACCGGATAACTATTGTAACCACAAGCCATTGTTAGCAGGAGCTAGGTCAAGCCGGCGATTTGGTACTCACAAGCACTCTAATCAGTCATGCGATGAAACGATTTTCGGTATTTAAGCGACAAAAAACTAAAAAGTATCAGTAAATTGTAAGCTAGCCATCATATGATATATCCAACTCGATCACGCAACTGACACCTCATTTAACGCAAGAAAACCCGTGACACATACGAAACCTTCGGGGGCAAAAATTTGGCAATGAAATGCAGCAATCAATACTGTTAATGCTCTTGCACACATATCTAACATGGTCACATTGTCGAAATCGCGTCTTACGAAAACGGCAGATTCATATTCAGCAACCGAACACAAACGCGTGTTATATATATACACACACACATATATATATATATATATATATATATATAATATATATATATATATATATATATATATATATATATATATATATATATATATATATATATATATATATATATATCAGCAACTGAACACAAACACGTGTTATACACACATATATATATATGTATATATATATATATATATAAATTTATATATATATATATATATATATATATATATATATATATATATATATATATATATATATATATATATATATATATATATATATATATATATATATATATATATATATATATGTATATATATAATTTTATTCAGGGTTGTCGTGATTGAGTGCATCGTGACGCAAGTAGCTTGCCTTACCTGTGTAATTCGTATGTCATCACATATAATCGCGTGTATATAACAATTGTATGTCGTGCGCTTAATATAACGACAGGCTCTCACCGTAGTTCTCTGCATAAACGCAACACTCTGATTCCCGAACATGGTAAATAACTCATCAGCTGAGCAGCACTTAAGGATGTCATATTAATCATTAAAATTTGATTTCTGTGATCTTTATTAATAAATTTAGTTTTTAGCATGTATACGAATTTAAATTAATGATAGATGCATACCAGTATTATGACAGACAGTACCGGTATGAAGTGATAGTAAATACTGAAAATTATTAAATGTAGAATTAAGATGAAATGGCAATCACCACTCAAAGGAATATCGGTATAACAAAGTAGTAATTGACACCAATGCAGCGAAACATACCCATAAAAAATACTGGATGCAACAGAGCAGACACATATGCATTAATAACTAGCCACTCCACAAATGATATTACTCATAAATGTTTAATTATTGAAATTATTCGCCTGTTATTGGTGTCTTGATTTAATGACCACTCCTAACCACCCGCCAACCATAGACCACAGAGTTTTAAGATGTTCGTATACTGCTATGTTCACCCGATGTTTGTTCTTCTCTGAGTGAATATTAGCCATACTGAAAATTATTTCGGGAATGCTACTTTGCTATGCAGAATAATACTAGACATAAAGGGGGAGATTGTCGTCAACTATCCTGTGATTAGTCACAGCCTGCACATGGTCGCGTGAACATGGTACTCGAACACCTTGTTAACTGGCTTATGGACAACGTACAGTTGCTAGAGTACCAAATGTTGACCAGTGATATAATTCCCATCACTTTGCTAATAAGCCATTGATGAGCATCCTTCGCCCTGGAAACCATAGATTTTAAAGCACAATAATTTTCAGCCTCAGCGTGTGTGGTTCATTGACTGATTGATCTGGATACCTGATCTGTCACTCTATACATTATACTAACATCCATCTTATCATCGACCAATGTAATCCAGATCAAGAGCTTGAAAAATCATGGTTGGCGAACAGAAGCAAGATATCAAAGCTGTATGTTTTGCATTGTCAAGACAACCACAACTCACCTCATCAACAGGTCTTCACAGTACTAAATGGCATATCCAAGTACATCGGTCATTTGATAAGGTGCTGACTAACGACATTTCTAATGTCCTCACAATGTTTCCTGAAATGGAACGCTTTTTTGTACTCCATCAAATGTGCTGGTAAACTAATGCTAATGGTGATCTATGACAGTCAACAGATATAGAATAAGTTATTGGTTTCTCACTAAGCTCGCTAAAACATATCTTTGTTGCCTCTTACCAACAGCCAAGCCTTTGTCAACAGCCTCAGTGGCATCGACGAAGACCTTCCGATCCACATGGACAAAGAAACATTACAGGATCTGTGTGCTGAGGCATGTACAGCTTTGTGTTGCTGTGTTGGAGAATGCTTGCACCGGGTCGGCGCGCATTTAAGTATGTGATCAAACATGCCTGTTGCATGCCCTTTCACCTTTGGGTACCTTAGACACTAATCACACCATGTACATTGTGGTGTCACTATCGCCCAATTGTATCAAAAAGAGTGCTTGCACCGGGAAGGGCTTGTCAATTAGCTTATGTTCAGTTGTGACTTTTAGGGGTGTGTGATCATCTATGGTTATGAATGTATTGTAATATAGCCAATCCAATGATCACCAATAAAGCTGATATTTACTATTGAAACGATGGGGTAGCCTTTAGTTGAGCACGAGTTAATGGATGTCCACAACTTCGTTCATACACGCAACCTCTAATTGGAAGAACACCTTTGTTGTCGCAAACCCCACAATAAATGAACCGGTCCTTAGGACAATCGCTGTAGTGTCCGTACTGGACAATTATATTGATTACAAAAGCTTCTGTCGTGTCGACAAATCTCCTTTGGTTTTAATGGGGGTCAGCTTTCACAGGGAGTGGTTCATCATTCAACACTGCCGCCAAACCATAGAAAAGAGAAAACAAGGAATACTCAGGACAATAACGGAATGCTCAACATGTCCCAGCTGGCGAACGGCCTCTTGTCATTACGCATCTATGATTGTCAACGACTCGTTTCCATTGGTGAACTTCTGAAAGACATGTCCTAACAACTGTACGTTCCATAACATAACCATCTTCATTCATAAGACGCCGGAGATAGTGGTTTACAATTGAAGGTGCATCGGTACAATTATGATCCATATTTTCTACTAATCGCTGAGCTTAATGTGAACCAAATGTGCCTTGTTGATGAAAATAAACCTTAAACGCAACATTAATGGATTTTGCGCCATACTAGTCATATATCAGTATATTAAACGCATTTATTAGATCTCTGACATCATCTAAGCACTCTATTCCTTCCGTTTTGCGCAAAACTTCAACAACAACACGACTATCCATCAGAGATTAAGACACTTTGAAAGTACTTTACACTTACTTCTTTAGAAGAAGATTAATTAATCGACGGTGTTTTGTTAGCCTAGGTGCCACAAAATATTTAGTTGGATTATTGTATTAGGAATAAGACGCAGTTATCCATATCTTAGCAACATTGAAGATGGTGCATGGCTATGACTATGGATCCGAGGAACATAATACACTGTAAACAATACACTGAAATCCAAAAACATCAATCAACACAAACGGCTATCAAACATGGTGTCCCACAGGGTTCGATACTCGGACTTTTATTATTTTTAATTTATGTGAATGACATAAGCAATGCATCTGAAGCAACAACACTTTCTTTTGCTGACGATACTACTTAGATAATATCTGCCCCTGATTTACGCCGCCTTTTCAATAAAGCAAATGCAACTTTAAATGACCTTAACCTTTGGTTAATTGCAAATAAACTAAATTTAAATGTCAATAAAACAAAATATTTAGCCAACAACGAAATATTTTAGAGTTATGTTAAACGGTTAAGCAATAGAGAGAGTTTATTCCACAAAATTCCTTGGAATATACATAGACGACATCTATTATGGACAACCCATTTAAAACACACCAATATCACAATTTCATATGGTCTTATTGCGATCAAACAAGTCAAAAAGCTTCATTGCGCAGTCTTTATTTCGTTATAATTCATCCACATATATCCTATGGTATTTTAGCATGGAGAAAAGCCAAACAGAATGTTCTGAAACGTACTTTTATCTTTCTAAAACGATCTATCAGATACTTAAACAATAGCCACACCAGCCAACGTTTTTAAAAACAATAGCATTCTAACATTGAACAACTTATATGAATATAATGTGGCTTTATTGATGTACAAATATGACCGTAAGCTTTTGCCTCGATCGTTTACCAATGTGTTTCGGTATCAATTTGATGTGAATAAAACGTACAATATTTACGAGAAATGTAAATTGTATGGTTATGCCATTGCCTACAACCCAAATTATTAGCGCACTACCACCGTTTCAATTTCCCACAATATGGAATAAATGGTTCGATAAATTAATCAATGCAAACAGTTTATCGCAAGCTAATCATACTTTAACACTTATTGAGCTTCCCTTTCGTCATATGAATTTCAACGAAATATTTATCTATAAACACTTAAATTGTAATCATGTGTATAATTATCACACGGCACTGAAAAGTTATTTAGATTTGTATGTCATATACATTTTCGATATGCAACCTGTGAGATGACTTATATTTTGCTGTGTGCGTATTTGAGTATGTGTCTTTAACACTATTATATTAGTCCCTGTGCAGCGTTGATATTGTTATTGAACATGTATCTTAAATACAGGGTGGTATTGAAGCTTGAATTAATGGTGTATGTATATAATATAATCGAAAACAATATTGCATAGTAGATTAGAACCATTGTTATTATCGGTAAGCATTCTTCCATCTGGTCAGATCATATCTATTTGTGACTGTCCTCACTTGACTGTTTCAATTGTTCTATTTTAGTCACTGTCAATGTCATTGTTACAGTTGTGATACCGTTTGGGACAATGGGAAGAGAGCCTTCACAGGCTACGTTGCTCCTATCTCTTGGCAAATTATTTGTCAGTTTACTAAGTTTGTTTTATAATATCAATTTGTCAAGGGAAAAATAAACTTCATCTTCTTCTTCGATATGTTCGATTGTAAATGAGAGATATTGGAACTAATTTCAGCACAATGTGGTGTGTGTTTTGGTTAGTGGTGTGTGGTGGACTATTACAGCGTATGTGCTTCGCTATGTTATGGCGCACTTGTTATGCCAGTTTTTTTCAAAATTTCCATATCAAGGCCCTTATTCCACACGTAAATTATTCAGACCTTTGTCCTCTTTAGATTCGCATAATTTTTTAACAATTCCTATCCCATTTCACTATCCGATTGTTACAACAACATTTTAAGCCCTTTGATCTAGAGCGATCCCCCACAATTAATTCGAATTGACACTAATACCGGGTGTCTACTATTCAATTAAAATGGACATGGAATTGTCTCAGCTTGTTGATCCTCAAACGCAGCCCGCTGTCCACTTGGCGTTCCCCGACCCCTGAACCAATTACTCACTTACACTCCAACCAGGTGACCAGTCGTGACCAATAATGACAGTCCATGCGCTTGGCTTGGGGTGTGAGAGTATCAGGTTTGGGATAAAAGGTCGGGCATTAGGTGCATTAGTGGGGAAGCTTGTCAGGAGAGACGGAGACTGTATGAGAGGTAACCAACCGATATTAGCTTCACCATATAAGACTTCTTGTTTTAAGCGCTATCAATCTTCTCGATGAAAAACAGCCTCAAAGAATCTACTAAAAAGACTCTTAAAAACGCTGTGGAATATTTAGAGGCAGCATTGTAACGAGCAGGACGTGGGTCTATGTGTTATGCAGCGATGTGTGTTTGTTAGGTTTGTGTGTGATAATAACTGGCGATGCATTTCATAGTACCGAGGTGAGTATGGTAAGCTCAATTGCAGTGACATATGATGGCGGGATTGAGAGAAGAATCAGACAGGCAAAAGGCATTATCTGGTTATCGGTTAAAATAATGTTAACACAACACATAAATAGCAGATCAAGACAAACAGAATGACAGGATAACCGCTTTCTTTGAAACAATGAAGCATTAGAAATAGGTTGTAATACTGCAAGCAAAATGCACGGAAGGAGGCAGTAGATATACTTATTGCGGCGGATTGGGAAATCCACTCGATGCATTTTAACAAACAGAAGCACAATTTTATCAACATGATTGTGCCCTTGGCATGAATCACAAACTCTTACATGTCGCTTTATATGCCAAAATAAGTTGAGTTAAAGAGACCATTCATAATCCTTCATGCCATTGTATCCCACACCTTGTTAAATAATCGTGATGTTTCAAGTGATATCAGTCAACGAATTCGTAATATTGACAATCGCGTGGTTATATGAATTTCAGGTCATCAGTAGAATAGTGTTCGTATTAGATGGTCTATGGTGTGGTACTGCGGTTCGTATTAAAAAGTGTTTCATTTCTCTTTGCTTCAATCAGATAACGAGCCCTAGCAGCTGCCACATCGAGGAACTATTGTACACGGCATTGTCTAGCTATAGTCGCTTTAATGGAGGATTACAACAGTGCGTTTTTTCGCTGTAAGGCATTTTACTAGTGAAACTCTAGTAATTGATCGCTGCTCTCGATACAACTCACCCCATGCAAACAAGTTTGTCGATCCATTATATGGATATTAACCCAAACTGCTCTTTGATCATTAGGCACACAATCGAGATGAACTGCAATGACATGCTTGCTATCCATCGTGACCGAATAACAACATATTGCTGTCTGTTACTGTATAGGCCAGGCGGTCTTCCTCACAGCACGGCTCTTATTATGGCTGCCAGATAATAGAGATTAAATGCTCGAAATCGTCTTCACAACAATTGATATTGCACGTGATACTTCCTTGGCTGGGGAAACAGCTTTCGGGAATCATGAAGGCGGACGAGTGCGAGTAGGTGATTTAGTAATCATCATCCTTTACCCTCAATTTCTATATTCCTAGATGTGTCCTAAATAATCGAGGAACAAGGAAACGGAGGCAGTGTCGTGTCGTTTCATTCCTAGTCATTATGCTCCTTTCATGGTCCAAAGTCCGGCCATTTGTGCCGCTAAGGTAGCAAAGAGCAAATAATTTTGTCTGAAACAATGAAGAAAACTACAAAACCAAGTAAATCAGTAAGTTAACTATGAAATGACATACATAACAGCTGCATCAAAACGGTCGCTTGAGAAGTAAATTCATGTTTTACTTAATTGTTGATTGTTTTTGTTAGGACTAAACACCTACATTCATGCGTAAAGATAATGAATTAGGAACACGGGCGACCTGTGGGCAAATCAGCAAACCGGACATGGTCATAGCAGCCGAAAACGGCTTATAATTTTAGATTTAACAACAACAATACCAACAATGGGAAAGTCATCTTACAGCTCAAATATGACTGTCCAATGTAAGCTAATATATGTAGAACCACTATTCAGTAAGACATCGCTCTTTGAGTGAGCACTTCGGGTAGTGTGTGGATACCAATCTGGGCCACTTCGCGACTGCCGCACCTACGCACGTCCACGGGACACTGTTGGCAACCCATCCCATTGGTCCTCTCAGACAGCAGCTGATATTATCATGTTCCCCGGCATATTGGCATCTATGTTAATCAGGCTCCCTTGTGACTACATTCAATTCAACACGGAAAATATAACTGCGGAAAAAATATGCCACATATCGTCCCATCCAATATAGTACTGACTCATTAAGGGAATTCCCTTCTTTAACCACCTGCTTCCCGGCCTTACAGTCGCTTCGACCACTCAGATGAATCCGCCTCTTTGACATAATGCCCCATTTGCACATAACTACGACCTTATTACGAACATGCCCCGACCTGAAAAAATATTAAATCAGGACGAGATCGGTACCAAAATCGTTGGTGAGTTTCTTCCGCTGAATGTCTGCTCGACGCTTGTATTGCGATTTCTCTACGGCTGCAGCGTTTGCCATACGTTGCTAATACGCTGACATCACGATTACGCCCCGGCCATGCCGATCATGCGCCTTTACTACTACGAAGAACAAGACCCTGCTACGTCGGTAGACAGACCTAAAAGACCGTGACATACCGACAATACTACGATCTTGACACGATCATGGTACGACTTGATGTGATGTGTATATAAATCGAGGAATTTCGAGCAATAGTTCAGTTCACTCATAGGCTGAAAGATGAACGGACCCGATTTGCTACAGCTTGCAATCCTGGCGTAGTAATAACGCAGTTAAATCTGACGCCGATTGTACTACGATGATATCACGACCATGCAGATCTCATCGCGATGCTTCTACGATTACCAAGTTTTAACTACGTTCTTATAACGCTTTTACCCCGATTCTTTTTAGCCAAGATCCGGCTACGCTTACTTTGAATATGTGGTAAGGTCGTGCACCTTCCCGACCTTAGCAATTCCGCGACAACCCAACCAGGTTCATGAAGATACTCTCCCAATAGGCTCATCGCTCATCGCACGTTAAGTCGGAGTGAGCTCTCTTAGCGTAGCTATAAGCTCTTTGGTATTATCGACCCTAGCTTTTATGCATATCTTTTATGCTGTTTTATAACTAAAAAAAATTCATTCCACCGCGTTGCAACAATCAGTATATTTGGGCCACTGAAGATGTCGTATATTGGCAGGTGGCAGCTACTATATAAATGTCATTCAGTAAAAAATAACAGTGTAAACCATGTCGCAAATGAGTTAGTATCATCGTATGGTATGCACTACAACATGGTACCATTCACCAACCTCGACCTCTACAATACAAAGCGACTTAGACAACCTGGATGGATTGAATAAAGTGATGGAGTAGGATTGCATTATGGGGGTTTCCGTTGATTTTAGTAGCGATGGTGACGTCATTTGGGTGTTTGGAATAGTGAGGCTGCCATAGATAGACTAAATCGGCCACTTTAAGCCAGGCCTAAGGTTTGATAAGGTTGTGAATACGATGGGTCTGTTACCAAGAAATGGGGACGATTAAAAAAGCCTGTACGAACTGGTTAATTATAAGAACATTAATGCATAGCATAGGGCTCATACTCAGCACAAGTCGTAATTAGAGTCTGCTGCAATGCAAAGTGAACCTTTGGAATGACCATGCTGACTGAAACACATCAGCCCATCTTTTACACGGACCATAACCATACCCATCTCACATACAATGTCCCACTCATATAGCCACGATTACACGACCAGCTCTACCAGCAGTAGAAAGCGTTTGCTTGCCAAGCACGTCAAGGAAGAAGCATGGTTTAAATGGATATGAGCTATTTAATTGTGATTGCCTTAAAGGGGAACGGTTTGTATCATATCAGTAATGAAACTCTACAATACTTGTATCTACGAGAAATTGTGATTTATGCATGGCAGAAATGTTTTTAACGGCTGGTCGAGCGCTCTATGAATTATTCTACCAACAGAAGAAGAAGAGTATGATGTGCGATGGTAAGAATGGACGAAAGAAAAACTGTCAAAACTCTCGGCGAAAGTTATTGTTGCCTGGGATCGCCATCAATGCATTGCATCATGACGGTCACAACCACAATGCTTTGATGTTTCGATATATCGTAACCCCTGTATGTATTATCGAGGCTGTGTGTGTTGATGCTACACACCGACATTCACAAATAAATACACGAACACACATACACATTCACTGAGGATAATCCATCACACAACACCTCGCTATTTCCCGCCATCCCGCTTAACTGCATCCCACAACACACACCAAAGAGCCCATTTTACTACATCCCACCCCACATCAAAACATCCCACTACACTATATTTCACCACACACCAAAACATCCCACTGTACTTTATCCCACCACACACTTCAATATCCCACAACACTACATCCCACCACACACCAAAACATCTCAGCTCATACTGCAACCCGCTATGTTCCACCTCCAAACAACCCACTATATTATCACTACCCAACATTCATTATCAAACACCACATCAGCCAAACACATACTTCAGATGCCCTGCATTCATTATCACGCGCTACCTAATCCCATAACAGCCCACTACAGCCCACTACAGCCCACTTCAGCTCACAATAGCCCACGGCAGCCCACTACAGCCCACTACAGCCCACAACAGCCCACTACAACCCAAAACAACCCACTACAGCCCATTACAGCCCACTACAGCCCACTACAGCCTGCTACAACCCACTACAGCCCACTACTGCCTATTACAGCGCATTGCAGCCCACTACAGCCCACTAGAGCGCATTACAGCCAATTACAGCCCACTACAGCCCTACTACAGCTAATTACAGCTCACTTCAGCCCACTACAGCCCACTACAGCCCATTACAGCTCACTACTGCCCATTACAGCCCACAACAGGCAACTACAGCCCACTACAGCCAACTACAGCCCACTAAAGCCTACTACAGCCCACTACAGCCCACTACACAGCCACTACAGCCCATTACAGCCCATTACAGCCCACTACAGCCCACTACAGCCCACTACAGCCCACTACAGCCCACTACAGCCCACTACAGCCCACTTCAGCCCACTACAGCCCACAACAGCCCACTACAGCCCACTACAGCCCGTTACAGCCCACTACAGCCCACAACAGCCAACTACAGCCCATTACAGCCAACTACAGCCCACTACAGCCTACTACAGCCCACTTCAGCCCACTACAGCCCACTACAGCCCACTACAGCCCGTTACAGCCCACTACAGCCACTACAGCCCACTACAGCCCACTACAGCCCACAACACACCCTAATTCGCTGTGATTCATAAATATGTTTATTCTTATATGAATTTTGCCACTGTGAGGAGGTGATGTAAGAAGTTTATGATGCACTATAAATAACACAACTTGGGATATGAGGTTTTTACTATCGTTCTCAATCACTGCAACATATTACCATCGCAGCCGCAACCCTCGACCAGCTGAAGCATGGTTCAAGTGAGCACTTTGGTCAAACCATCCCTGCCCTCATTCGTCACAGCGATGACATGACCTTCGATGTAAAAGCGACGCAAATCCCTAATCTGTCATATAAACGTGCCA
>CM067344.1:54228983-54663983 GCA_034190875.2 Urechis unicinctus | reverse complement strand
TTGATAATTTTAAATACTTACACATGTAGCAAATCATTCGCATTATGTACAACCAAAGCAAGACGCCATCACACAATCCCACGAGCATAAACATTATAGACACATACCAGCACGTAAAACAACCATATAAAACAAGGTTTCCCAATGTGTCCGCGTGACTAATGGCAAGGTTCGCATGTAATGAATGTAGAACCATGCATCTTGTGAGCAAGTAGTCACACAGATTTCGACCACTGAAGAAAGATTTATCCCGTTGTTGTAATGAGATCAGTGTCACCAGTGTCGCCGAGAAGGGAGTACATTAAGCACAACACCCAAACGTATTTGCTGATCTCCAGCATGCCTATTTTGCGATCAACACTCTTTATGTTGGTATCGTCGCTTGTCATATCAGAGACCCAGGTTGTTGAACGACATCATGTCGTTGTGTGCATCTTGCAATAATTACCAATACATTTGTTACCTGGTATTCACTTTCTTTAGTACAATCGATAACCTCCACAAGATATATTCATTGTCACCCTGCCCCCTTTCATAATATAATACATCCGCATGACGAATGTTGTATGTCCTTGTATTGGGTCGCTAACCAATAACGTCGGTTAACTTAGGACATCTGTGGAGCATTTTGCCCGGGTTACCTGTTCTATAAATGTTCTGCTATCATCTTGACCAATGCTAGACGACGTAGCTATGGTGCGTTAAGTTAATGGCCCTCTTTATATTTAATGATGGCATTAAACATATCACATAAACAGTCACATATCAAGAACAAACCTGATAAATGTGGCTCATTCTGTTTTTTATAATCGTGAACTTAGCGACACCGTGTGTGGTTCATGAAACTATATTCTGCGTGATGACGGCTAGACCGGGGGTTACAACGAAGCCCTCTCTTGTCATAGTCATGCACTAGATTGGTTAAGCCCTTGGTAGCACACACAAACATTTTCTGCATACTTACACAAAGAAACATCCATAATCCTACTCTCGCATATGCATACTCATAGGTACACCCATGTACATATCGTTGTGAACCCAAACGCACACATGTGCACATACACCAAAAAGAATACACAGACGCAGTACAGACTTTTGAGCTATTTCGTTTCTGAAGCATTATCAATTTACGGCTTTAATAACGCAACAGTGTACGGCAGATGCAATGATTCCCGTGATGAGAGAGTCACTTGGTCACCTTGTCTGATTGGATGTCGACCAACTGCCACAAACCACCTATGTTAACAACACCGTGCCACTCCTCGATATGTCATCATACCCAGCCACAACACTATTCACAAACAACCACAAACGTCCAACCATACACAGCCATATCCAATAAAAACACAACCCACCACTAACCTAAGTGCTCCATCTCATTCATCACAAACGCATCCTCCCCACCATTAGCCACAGCATACTACACACCCGCACACACCGCCACACACTGATACACACTACTGTCACCACATTATACCAACCAACCCAAAGATAAACCATCACTAACTAACGTGCACCGCCATACTTTCATCCCACTAACATTAGTTGAGCGAGAACTTCAAGCGGTTAACGGCTGCATTGCCTCTCGTTCTCCTCTTGGAAGTTATATTTCGTATCTCCAGAGGAAAAACAAAGGAAATATATTAAAATTATGTAATTCCACAAACCCTGTGGTATCAGTTGTGTATCATTTGTCACACACAAAGAACAACTGACTGTGAAAATGCCGTTGTACACCACGAACAGCTTAAATAAACTTTCGTTGCAGCAACTAGACATCAGGAGCAATTACCTGAAGTGCCTTCAGCAATCAAATTAAGATGGGCTGGTAGGCATCACGTGCCGTAACTTATATGTGGTGTGTGGTAGTATCAGGATGCTGGTTATGGCGGGTTTTTAGCATGGTGAGTGTCGTGAGTTATAGTGATGTTTTGTGAAAGTTAGATGGGGTGTTATAGGATGCAGTTGCTGGGCGGTGTGCAAGTTGTAGAATGCAATGGCGAACAACGATAAGTGGTGGGATTTGATGAAATCTTATGGTGAAAAGCCACAAATTCCCTGGTGGAGATTAACTTGTCATACCTTTAGCTCCGTCACTTCCACCTTTGCTGATTCCCTTGTAGACTTGGGTTACCTACAAGCTTTGATAGTACCTTTGGTGAACCACCGATGGAACGTTCCGTCCATGTACGTAGTTTTCTTTTGTTGCAACGAAATTTAGATTGATGTGTTGCCTGCAATTGGATCACAGGGTGAGTATAAATTGCATAATGTGTTATCAACAGTCGTTATTTATTAAATGTAGGATTGACGATATGATGGGTCTCACTGCTAGGAGTATTGTGTATTATGCTTGCTGGTGACCGGGCGGATAAATATATAAAAAACTGCTTGTTATCATAACATAGGTATCAATCGTTGTTTTCATATAGCTGGTTCATATATTGCATATACTGGCGAGAACATAGCGTGAAATATGCTATTAATAACACCATGTAATGTGTTGGGTGGGGGGGGTGGTATATTGCAATATTGGACGGCTGCAGCGAGACATTATGTCGTTCATCAGAGATAATACCTAGCCCATCTGATCCGCTGCTCTCAATACAACAGCCACGTGTGTTTTCCTGTACAAAATGATAACTATGCTGGATTATCCACTCGCAATAAAAAAACAGCATATTTAGACATGCATGCAAAGCGGTTATAACAGAAAGGATTGGTTATATTCCCGTGGACACCTGTGAAAAGCAGTGTTCCACTTAGTGAGGTTTCGGGTGCGTCGTGTGTAGTTAGTCAGTACTACATACATTAATCGTTTTTATATGAAGCACCGCATGCTCTAAAATAATGACGTCATTGACACCATTTAGTACAGCAGGGCAAGGAACTCAGCACTCGGCATTATCTAGACAGCGAGGGTGAAAATGTAGTCCTCAATTGCAGTATATTATAAATACATTTAGGTGATTCATTGGCGAGATGTTATACATCCAATAGCGAATTGTCCGCTAGCGAATTGTTCATGATCGAAAACGTATCATTTCAGGGATGCTTCGCCTAAAACAAGTTAAGTTATGTAAATAGAAACATTGCTTTACAACAGGAAAACTCACCGATGCATGCTATATTGGGCATATTACGCAGACAATGTACCAAGTGAGAGGACTTATTAGGGATTTGGATAGAGACAAGAACCAACCATGCTTAACAATAAACCATGCTTATGAATAACGAACGTAGGCCTTGTTTTCATACAGAAAGAGAAGTGAACTATGATGCCAGAAGAATCCCAGCAGCAGATTATATAAAACACACCACTGAATCATGTTATACGTGACATTATGCATGATAGCAAGCGAAATGCAAGTACATGGGATGTGTTATAAGAGAATGAACCTCAGCTGGAGAAAGATAATAAGGCCAAAGAAATCAGAATACATGCTGCGTTTTATCAGCCGCATTGCTCGTTAGGTTCTCTGTAATATGAATTGATATTGCAAACAGTTCCATGCAATTCTGTGCTATGTCGACGATGATAAACGAGTTTGATAGAACAATATTAATATCGCCCTGGTGATTTCCAGGCAACACGCAACGGCTCGAGCAAAATGTTTTTCATTCCCTGTGTACTTGTGCGCGTGTGACAGAGCGAGTGCGTGTGTATGTTTCTGTATATGTGCGTGTGTGTGGTTATCCTTATGCAGGGGCTTGTAATTATTTGTGCAATTGTATAGGTGTGCTTTTGTGAACATATAAGTGAATATGTAAGTGTGTCACTGAGTGTTAGTGTGTGATGTGTATGCGTATCGTCGAAACACTTGCTTGTGTGTGTGTGTGTGTGTGTGTGTGTGTGTGTGTGTGTGTGTGTTTCACCTTGACTTACACGTTGCATGTGTGTCTAATACACGTATCTCACAATGTATAACCATTGAATTATTTACCTTCTCCATAAATCACAGGAACGTATTCCTAACAACTTCACCCATGGGTTCAACCACCAAAAAACATAACTCATCTAGAACTATCACAATAATCCTGAAGCTCACTGATTCTCATATGTATATCATAACCAATGCGCCCGTGGATTCAACATCATTACTTATCTGGATACTCGGATATCAGATGAATTTCTGAAAACATGCAGGTAAAGCTGGTAAGATATTTCTTACTTATTTCTGCTTTGAGTTGAACATCATAACTCATCCTGATCCATTAGAACATTACGGAAATTCACGAAAACTGGCAATTATATCTTAAGCAAAATATCCCAAAAAATACACCAATGGGTGCAAATTCATGTCTTATCTGGATCTGGCGGAAATCATATGAACTGCCGGAAGCATGTAGGTAAGCCTTGTAAGGTATGTCCTACTAATTGCAGCTATGGGTTGAACATCGTAACTCATCCTGATCTATTAGCAAGTTCTTGAAACCCACGGAAACCGCAAGTTTATCTTAAACAATATATCATAAAAGATGCACCCATGGGCTCAACCACATGGCTTATCTGGATTGATCGGAAGTCCGATGAACATACAGAATCAAGCAGGTAAGGGTTGAACATAATAACTCATTCTGATCAGTACGAAATTTCCTAGAACTGACAGGTATATTATAAACAATATATTTATCGATAGTCCGATAAACTTACGGAAGCAAGCACGTTAGGATTGTCGGATATTTTCCTCCCATTTCATCTTTGGGTTGAAATAAAGATCTTGTTTTAATAAGATACCCGACTCGGCAATTCGCCCGACAAATTCTCTAACACCGCGTAGGCAGCGCCCCTATTTTTTGTGGAACCTACTCGGCGCGCAACAACAAACCAACTTTGTTATGAATTGCATATATGTCTGTCTGGTAGTCAAACACAAATGGACATTTCTGTGCTGCAATTAAGTTGTTCAAATTGTAGGAAGAACGGTAAGGATATAAGATGAGGAAAGGTATGTCTGAAAGTTGAAAACCTACATGATTTTCCAAGTAAAATTCTTATGGGCGATAAAGGAAGCTTTTATATTGGTAACTACTGTAAACATAACAGATTAAGAAAGTCGTCGGTGGTAAGATAAACCCTGTACGGTTAAATCGATAATGCAATACATAGGTAGAGACCCTATTGTGCGTTTTTCTTGGTATTGACTATTGGTTGAATCCCATATCTACACGAAGAAGGGTTCACAGCCAGATTCTCATAATTAAGCCTAGCTGTAACGAAAAGTCAATCCGTCTAGTGACCAATTGTTGAATTAATTCAACTTGACTAACGTTTATTTATTCATGATTATTATATATGTTCCAGGTTTATTTGCCTTGAGGCTTGACCCATTTGTTTATCTATGTTGAGGTACTATTAGTCTAACATGAAGTTGTGTTTGGAATTAGGTATTTGAAAGATGGATGGAAGCCAGTGTTAATGATAATCTTTGCTACCTATACTAGCAGTTATATAGTCCCAGCCCTAACCAATGTGGTTTTTTTTTCATTCTATATAAACAATACTCTTACTATGCATTCCAGATGAGTGACACCCCAGCAACTTTAAGGATGGTGCCATGCTGGCTTTTCTGCAGCCAGATCAACAATAGTTTTTCAAATCTTTTTGGTAAAACAAAATTTAGAACAAGTAAATGAATTCTTTTAAATATTCATAAATATATATAAGATGTTTAATGGAAGTGTATAATTTGTGAGCGGTAAGATGTAGAATGAATTGTTGGAATGAGCTTAAAATATACTAGGTAGTATGATGATAATATATTCAGGGCATTTTATTCAATAATAAAAATTGCAAAATTTGTGTATTAAAGGTAAAAATCCATGCTGCTTTTGGTCTCATTTCAGATGCTTGATATGGGTGCAAAACAGCAGAGGTGGGGATCTGATTGGAAAAATCCCCTACATTTTGAGAGCAACCAATTTATGAACAGCCTTAAGAAGTCGTTCATCAAGAAGGCCATAGCATCAATATTCGACGTACCCAACCCACCAACAAATTCTATCGGAAAACGATGTGATCTCGTGAAACCACACAAGTTGAGCCGTAAAGGTAAAGCAATGACTGTTTGTGAAAGTTTATTTTTAATGTAAAAAGGAACGTTGTGGTTGAAAGCAGCTTTACTACATTATTGTACTCGTTCATCACACAACTTCTCCTGCAAATTTTATTGTTATTACTTCTGCAACTCCTGCAAAATATGTTTTGCTTATTCATAACAAAATCATTCAGGCAGTTTTCAATTATTACCAGATAAAATAATTGACACTCTGAAAACCGTGCAGAATGCTCACCCTCTGCATCTGAATTTAACACGCAAGGCATTGGGAAAACTGAAGGCATAGAGAAAACAGATATAGAAACGAAATTAGAGATGAAGATTCACGCATTAATGATGCAGGTATTACATACTGTGACAGCTCTCATCTTTCCAAACATGATTTGGAGAAGGTGTTGTTTATTGTGTGAAACAAATTGCAAATTTTTCTGTATCTTCAGGGGGAATCTTTGACTAAGGTTAGGAGGCTCATATTGAAGATATCCGCCATGCGAGGTAATGCCAATATGCAGAGACTTCCTTCTGCCCGAATAGTAGAGCAAAAGAAACTGGCGGAGCTCAAGATCTTTCTAAGTCAATATCTCACAGGTTGTAAGGTTTTACAATATTTTAATCTCAACAAGTTTATGAGATTTGTGATGATGAAATTTGCATTATGAATATTTCTTTTTATTGTCTCCAGAACATTAGCTGCTGTTGTGATGTCTCAAGTGCTAATGTCCACAAAAAAGGCAACAGGAAAACTGTGGTCCTTGAAAGACAAAGCATTGGCCCTATCACTTGTCCATTCAAGCCCTAAGACTTTCTATGCCATCCGTAGAAACACTGACATGTGACATGAAGAATATAAATGTGGTTGAAGGCTTTAATTGTGATATTATCACAGCTTTGACAATGAAAGCGAAAAAAATCACCCAAAAAAGTCGAAATATGTTAGCTTGGCATTCGATGAAATGTCCATTAAGGAAGGTTTGTCGTACGATGGTGGGAATGATGAGTAGAGGGGTTTGCCTTCCCTAATCAAAACCAGTTAAAAAAACCATGCTCTAGTCTTTGTTGCAAGGGGCTTACTCCATCAGAGGAAGCAACCTATTGGCTTCTTTTTAAGCAGTGGACCAATGACTAGTCCCCCAAATGAAGCCCCTCTTAAGGGATGCTGTAAGCAGGCTAGATACAATCGGATTCCATGTGGTAGCTATTGTTGGGGATCAGGGTACCAACAATGTCAATCTGATGGCCAACCAACTCAATGTTACCATTGCAAAGCCATATTTCATTATGGCTGAAAGAAAGGTTTTTGAATTTTTTTATCCTCCACACCTACTTAAGAGCATCATTACAATTTAAAGGATGGCTTCACAGTTGAATGGCACGATGTTTTCTGGTCTCACATTACAGATATTTACAACCATGATGCCAGTAAATTAGTTCGCTTAGCCCCCAAGCTTACACAGAAGCATATCACCTTGCCCCCATTCGCTTCACTCCGGGTATATTTGGCTTCACAAGTTTTAAGTCATACAGTGGCTTCAGAAATGGCAGCAATGGCCAACAGGGGGGTAATTGATGCCAAGGCCCACCCTAGTGCCCAGTTTATTGAGACATTTGACCAGTTATTTAATGCCTTCAATAAGCGTGGTCTATCAAGTCCGCTCAAAATGAGGCACGTTTCACCGACTCCTCATGCAATAAAGAATTACTCACCAGTACGTGTTATTAGCTTTTAGTTAAGACCAAAGGTAGTGTGTGTTGTGAAACAAAAACTTCTCAGCTCAATCAAGGTGTGGAAAATATCTTCGATATAATTTGTCTTAAAGGTGGTGCCAGGATAATATATATATATATATATATATATATATATATATATATATATATATATATATATATATATATATATATATATATATATATATATATATATATATATATATATATATATATATATATATATATATATATATATATGTGTGTGTGTGTGTGTGTGTATATATATATATATATATATGATTAATGGTGATTAGACTCATGCTGCATAAATGCTTTTAGTATGTGCTATGTCCTGATATAATGCATTATTACATTACCATTATAAATAAGAATACATACAACAGTAGTACATAATAAAATGGTGTCCACACAGGGCAACCCATCACCGACAATGCACTTTGTTGATTCGGTGTAGGTAAATCTGGGTCACCAATCAAATATCATTCAACCAGGAAACAGCATAAAAGTATCAAAATATATTTCAGCTTAAAGATGACCACTGATAACAAAAGCCATAGCATTCAGATTAATCTGTTAAAATAGAGGTAGACTAGACGTCCCATCGGGGCTAAAATAGGGGTAGACCTACAGGACGTATTGTGTAACTGTCAATGTACAATTTACAATGCTACTAAATATTATATCAAATTCAATGATTGGCAGTCACGATGTGTATATATTTATATTACTGTCCGACCACGACTAGGGTAGACCTACACTGAAATATGCAACGTCGTTCAAGCTATCATAAAAATATTGTATTGAAAAAATCGCCACGAAAATTGCTTAAAAGGTGTCAATGGTAATTAACTTTTCTTTATTTTTGTATTGGTTCTATAAAAAAAATCTGTAAATTTTAGAAATACAACGTTACTTTCGTGAACATACCATCGCCGATCGATCTTTTGGCATTGACCCAGGCGCATTTTTTAAAAATTTGGGTTCCACAAAACCAGGTGGCTCGCTGGTCGCAAGCTTTATAAAGGATACGTCCTGGTCGGGTATCTTATTGTAACAAGACCTTTGGTTAAGCACCATAACTTTTCAGCAATCAAGCAGGTAAGGCTTGGTTGATATTTCCCACTAAAATAGTCGGTTAGAATATCATAACTTCTATTTGAAAATTCCTGAAACTCACGGAATCATGCAGGTGTATTTTTAACAATATTTTCATACAAATGCACCAGCGGGTTCAATCTTATGGCTTTTCTATATCGCTCGGAACTCAGATGAACTTACAGAAGCAAGGAACTAAGGCTTGTATGATATTTCCTGCTATTTTTTGCTTTGGGTTGAACATCGTAACGCATGCAGATATATTAAAAAATTCCGGAAACTTACGGAATCTTGCAGGTATGTCTTGAAAAATAAATCTTTGCACCCATCAGTTTAACCTCATGGCTTATCTGGATCCCTGCGAAGTCCGATGGACGATAGAAAGCAGGTATGGATTGGGTGATATTTCCCCCTAATTTCTGATTTGATTTTAACATCATAGCTAATCTTGATCAATTAGAAAAATCCTGAAGCTACCGGAATCTTGCAGGTATATCTTGAACAATATATCATAAACAATGCACCCATGACTTCAACCTCAGGGTTTATCAGGACCCCTAATTACAGTTTTGGTTTGAACATCATAACTTATTCAGATCTATTAGAAAATTCCTGAAACTCTTTGAACCATATATCATATAAAATGCATCCATGGGTTCAACCTCATGGCTAATCTGGATCAGTCGGAGGTCTGATCAACATACGGATGCAAGCATGTAAGGCATGTAAGGCGACATTTACTACTAATGTCAGCTTTGTGTTGCACATCATAACTCATCTAGATCTATTCGAAATACACTGAAACTCACGGAAACAGACAGGTATATCTTGAACAATATATCAACAAAAATGCTTTCATGGGTTCAACATCATGGCTCATCTGGATCCCTCGGAAGTCCGATGGACTTACGGAAGCAAGCAGGTATGGTTTGGGTAATATTTCCCACTAATTTCAGCAGTAGTTTGAACATCATAACTCATATAGATCTATTAGAAAACTCCCGAAAATCACGGAATCTTGCAGATATATCTTGAACATTATATCATGAAACATTCACCCGTGGGTTCAACCTCATGGATTTTCTGGATCTGTCGGAAATCAAATGAACTAACGGAAGCAAACAAGTAAGACTGGAATGATATTTACTTCTAATTTCAGCTATTGGTTGAACATCATAACTCATTTAGATGGGTAAGAAACTCACGGAAACTCACGTGCAGGTATATCTTGAGCAAAATTTCAAAATAAAATGCACCCATGGGTTCAACCACATGGCTTATCTGAATTTCTCGGAAGTCCGATGAACTTACGGAAGTAAGCAGATAAAGCTCGCGTGATATTTCCATGTAGTTTCAGCTTTCAGTGGAACATCATAACGCATCCAGAGCTATAAGGAAATTCCGGAAACTCATGGAATCTTGCAGGTTTATCTTGAACAATATATCATACCCCGGAACTCCGATTACCTTATGGATGCAAGCTGGTAAGGCTTGGGTAATATTTCCCCCTAATTCTAGCTTTGGGTTTAACATCATAACGCATCCTGTTTTATCAGAAAATTCCGGAAACTCACGGAATCTTTCATGTATATCATGAACAATACATCGTATAATATGCACCCATGGGTTCAATCTTATGGCTTTTCTGGATCGCTCGGAATTCCGATGAACTTACGGATGCAAGCAGGTAAGGCTTGTATGATATTTCCTACAAATTTCTGCTTTAGGTTGAACATCATAACGCTTCCATATCTATAACAAAATTCCGGAAACTCACAGAATCTTGCAGGTATATCATGAACAATACATCGTATGACATGCACCTATGAGTTCAATCTTATGGCTCATCTCGATCGCTCGGAAGTCTGATGAACTTACGGAAGCAAGGGGGTAAGGCTTGGGTGATATATTTGCACTAAATTCAGCTTTGGGTTGAACATCATAACTCATCCAGATCAATTAGAAAATTCCGGAAACATTATATCATAAGAAAATGCACCCCTGGGCTCAACATCCTGGCTTACCTTGATCGCTCAGAGCTCCGATGAATTAACGGAAGCTAGCAGGTAAGGTTGGTATGATATTAAATACTATTTTGAGCTTTGTGCAAAACATCATAACTCATCTAGATCCATTAAATATTTCCTAAAACTCACGGAAGCAGCAAGGTATAACTTGAACAATATATCACTAAACATTCCCCCGTGGGTTCAACTTCGTGGCTTTTCTGGATCTGTCGGAAATCAGAGGAACTTACGGAGCCAAGTGTGTAAGGCTTGTATAATATTTCCGTCTAATTTTAGCTATGGGTTTAACATCATAACTCATCATAACTGATCTATTAGAAAATTGATGAAACACAGGGAATCTTGCAGGTATATCTTGAGCAATATATCCGCAAAAATGCACCCTTGATCTCAATCTTATGGCTATTCTGGGTCGCTCGGAAGTCCGATGAACTTACGGAAGCAAGGGGGAAAGGCTTGGGTTATATGTACTGTTTTGGGTTGAACATCATAACTCATCCAGATCAATAAGAAAATTCCAGAAACTCTTGAACAATATATCCCAAAAAATGCAACCATGGGTTTAACCACATGGCTTATCTGCATTGCTTAGAGCTCTGGTGAACTTACGGAAGCAAGTAAGAAAGGATGGTATGATATTTTACACCGTATTCAGCTTTGGGTTGAACATCATAACGCACCCAGATCTATCAGAAAATTCCTGGTAAACAAGTTCCGTTGAAAAAGTCTTTTTGCAATGAGTTGGTGATTACGTCAGCAGGATGACCAGGCAGCTCGACTTATTTCCTGATCATAACGCCATTGATCATCACTTTCTAGGGGTCATTCGAAACTGGCATACAAAAACAGTTCTTGTTGCATTGTCTACCCACACAACAACTTTGTCTTCTGAAATAGTTATTCCCAGTAGGCTTTACTGGTATTGGGGCGTTGTTTGACAGTGTTTTTATCGGCTACGCCGGGACGCCATCCCGCAAACAACAGGTTTTTGCTGTCGCTATCCTAAGATTCGTCCTGCCTGAGGCTATGGGACTCTGTCTGCTGATGGCTTTCCTCGTCCGTTGTGCCTCATGATGGCTTCCCTCATCTTTTCGGCTTCAAGGTGGCTTTCCTAGTTCTTGCTACCTCATGATGGCTTTCCTTGTCCTTTCAACCTGATGGTGGCTTTACTCATTATTTCGGTCTCATGATGGATTTCCTCGTCGTCGTGGCTTTCCTAGTTCTTTCTACCTCATGGCTTCTTATGTCCTTTTTATCTCATGATAGCTTCCTGTGTCCTTTCTACCTCATGGTGGCTTTCCTCATCCGCACCCCATATTGGCTTTCCTCGTCATTTCCGTCTCATGATGGCTTTCCTCTTCCGTTTTATCTCGTTGTGGCTTTCCTAGTCATTTCTGCCTCATTGTGATATTCCTCATCCTTCCTGCCTCCTGATGGCTTTCTACGTTCTTTCTACCTCATGATGGCTTTCTACGTCCTTTTTACCTCATGATGGCTTTCCTCGTTCTTTCTACCTCATGATGGCTTTCTACGTTCTTCCTGCCTCATGATGGCTTTCTACGTCCTTTTTACCTCATGATGGCTTTCTACGTTCTTTCTACCTCATGATGGCTTTCCTCGTTCTTTCTACCTCATGATGACATTCGATGTCCTTTCTACCTCGTAGTGGCTTTCCTAGTCATTTCCGTCCCATGATGGTATTCCTCATCCTTTCTACCTCGTGGTGGCTATCTACGTTCTTTCTACGTCATGATGGCTTCCCCATCCTTTCTACCTCATGGTGGCTTTCTATGTTCTTTCTACCTCATGATGGCTATCTACGTTCTTTCTATGTCATGATGGCTTCCCCATCCTTTCTACCTCAAGGTGGCTTTCTATGTTCTTTCTACCTGATGATGGCTTTCTACGTTCTTTCTACCTCATGATGGCTTTCTACGTTCTTTCTACCACATAATGGCTTTCTACGTTCTTTCTACCTCATGATGACTTTCCTCGTCATTTCCACCTCATTATGGCTTTCTATGTTCTTTTTATCTCATGATGGCTTTCTACGTTCTTTCTACCTCATGATGGCTTTCTACGTTCTTTCTGTCTTATGATGGCTTTCCTCATCATTTCCACCTCATGATGGCTTTCTACGTTCTTTCAACCTCACGATGGCTTTCTACGTTCTTTCTACCTCATGATGGCTTTCCTCATCATTTCCACCTCATGATGGCTTTCTACGTCCGTTCTACCTCATGATGGCTTTCTACGTCCTTTCCACCTCATGATGGCTTTCTACGTCCTTTCTACCGCATGACGGCTTTGTACGTTCATTCTACCTCATAATGGCTTTCTACGTTCTTTCTGTCTTATGATGGCTTTCCTCGTCCTTTCTACTTTATGATGGCTCTCCTCGTAAGTTCTGCCTTATGGTGACTCCTGATGACTTTTCTGATCCTCTCTGTCTCATTAGGGCTTTCCTCGTCGTCTTATAATGGCATTCGTCGTACATACCTGCTTCATCGGACTTCTGACGAATCCATATGAGCTATGAGGCTGATCCCATGGGTGTATTTCGTAGGATATATTTCCAAAGTCGTATCTGCCAGTTTACGTGAGTTCAAAGGATTTTCTAATGGATCAAGATGAGTAATGAGGTTGAACCCATGGCCGAAATTAGTAGGAAATATCACCCAAACATATCTTCTTTTTTCCGCAGGATATATTGCCCAAGCAATACTTGCTGGTTTCCGTTAGTTCAATGGATTTTCGACTTGACCCAGATAAGTTATGAGGTTGAACCCATGGCTGAAATATGTAGAAATATACCCCAAGCCATACAAGCTTCTTGCCGCAAGTTCAACGTACTTCCGGCGATTCCAGATGAGCTATAAGGCTCAACCCATGCGTGAAATTTTCAGAATATATTGCCCAAGTTATACCTGCCAGTTACCGCGAGTTCAGCAGAATTTCAGATCGATCCAGGTGAGTTATGAGGTTATACCCATGGCTGAAATTAGTAGGAAATATTACCCAAGCCATACCTGACTGTTTCTACAAGTTCAACGTACTTCCACTGGATCCATATGAGCTATGAGGTTGAACCTAAGGCTGAATTGTTTCGTGTATATTGTCCAAGCCATACCTGCCTGTTTCCGGATGTTCAACGGAATTTCTGATAGATCCATACAACTGGTGGCCCCGATATCACTTGATACAACCCACTTTAATTATTTGTGGGATTGTATTCAGCTTAAATATAGCAATGTTATCAAAATCGATATCGGTTTACACGGGGTCTGCATTATAGAAGGAGAACACATCGTAATACCACAATTTATAACATATACCACATCGGATTTCTCAGCATAAAATATGAACATTCAATGGGACATAAACCCCAGTAATTGTATCATGTCAACTAACTCTATCACTAGCAGTATACGACATTATATAGGACATCATATCCTTACGATAGCTTTATTGGTTTGGGAGTGGTGGACTCTATACCACGTTTCTGCCAGCCACAAATGCTCAGGATTTGGTACCTGAGATTGTCTGCGAGAAGAAGCATGGTATTTGACCAGTTATCCCTAAGCTATCTTTCCGATACTTTGCCAGTTTACAGACCCTATATAGGGCCACAGATCCTGATTATTTTATTAAAATGGTTTTATAAGGCGTGGAGCGGTGGCCCTAATATCACTTGACTGCAGCACACATAAATATTATATTGACAGATTTTATAGAGCTAAAATATAACAATGTTACGAAACAAATCAATATCGGTTTACACCGGATATGCGTTATAGAAGTTAAACACATAGTAATACCACATTTACTAACAAACACCACATCTGTTTGCTTAATAATAAAATTCAACACTTGATGCGACATAAGCCCTAGTAATTGAGATATGTGTGTCAAATTGATCATTTTATGCGACATAAGCCCCAGTAATTGTGTTATGTGTGTTAAATTGATCATTTTATGCGACATAAGCCCCAGTAATTGTGATATGTGTGTCAAATTGAACATTTTGATGCGACATAATCCCCAGTAATTGTGTTATGTGTGTTAAATTTCGTAGAGTAACACCATGTAGTAATTCACCAGTTTTTCTTAAGCTTTCTTCTGAAAGATTATCAATATGAAGGCTTTATATAGGATATCGTATCCTGAAAATGTTCTGCTGTTACCTATATTGGATTGGCCACCCACCCACCCCCCACCTCCACCCCCCAAAAAATAATTAACTGGTGTATTATATACACAGGCAATTGCCAACTGGCCCTTAGGCCCACCCTTTAGCAACCAAGGCATAAAAACAGCTGTTTAATACCCACACGCATTTGTCGCAATCTAACTGGAAACCCTTGGAAGAAATATGCATCTGCTAAACGTTTGACTATCTTGCGATGATAGTGTTCATCATAACATACAGGGTTTTGAGAGAAGCGTTATGAATATGGTTTTCCTGTTAGACAAACAAGGGAGTTCCCGATCGATTGTTGGTCTGTTGGACTACAGGGGTCTGTTATTCCAACGTCTCGGGGCTACGGCACCAAAGTAAACAGAGCATTCCACGTGGTTTTAAGAGACGCTATGACAAGACGCTATGACAATAACGCATCAGCTAACAGGTGGCGTCTTCAAGACGAAATAGGGTCTAAATAAGATTTTAGTCCCCACACAATCGCGTCGTTTTTACTGTTTCGTTAGATTCCCCACCACGAAATAATGTTGAGGTACGCTTGCACACTTTTTATGTCGAAATATTCCGATTTCTATCTCCGAGTAGATATTTACAAAGTGGACAAGGCGGGTACGTTTGGAAAACCGCAACGTTATGATATACACACGTGTGTGCTTCTCAAACAATGTATAATAATGGGAGTGTAGAAAGACATTCCGAAATCTGTAAAATTCCGGAATCCACAACTTGCTCGGCGCCGGACATTCCGGATAAGGGATACTCAACTGTACTTATAAACAACACAACCCTTACACAAATTGCTGTATATAGGGTTCTATCTAGCTTGCAGTAATAATTGCCTATAATACAATGTTTCTGATAATATCAAGATTTTGAAATGATTACCATTTGATAGTATTTATTTGATGATTCTCAATTTTCCCTATTGTTTGATTAAATATAGGACATTGACCAGTAAGAAACATCACAACGGATATCTTTACTTTCTGTACATTTGTCAAGATACAATTAGGAAAATAGGAACAGCTTAGATTAAAACCATACAATCTAACCATTAAAATGCATGAGATAAAAAAACAGCAGTATGCACCACAAGCATAATAGTAGAACATGTACGTACAGTTCCCATTTAATGCAAGGTGAAAAAAGGGTCATGCCCGCTGGGTCATGCCCGCTGGGTCATGCCAGAACGAGCCGGTAAGGGGGTAGAGAATATATTTACACGGTTACGTGATCATTGAAGCGGCACCTGTCTTCGATTGCCGTGTAACAATGCATTAGTCTAGGACGAGGCGCCGATCAAGTCAATCCTCAATGCACCTTAGTTCAACCAACCAATATGCCAAGTCTTGAAATCATATTGCGTCTGTAGGAGTCCTCATACCGCTATTCTGCAAGCCATGTCCCTAAGTACGAAGCTGAGCAGCAGACGAGTAGTATTTGACCCCCGGGGGGGGGGGAGGGGCACTTAAGTGTATAGAGGTAGTATATATGTGCCGCGTGACGGGGTATGTTTTTTCGGTCTCTCGACTTGTACGACGGGTTTTTGGGCCTCATACTTGTACGACGGGGTATGTTTTTCAGCTTCAATCTGTACGACGGGTCATACATTCGCATAATACCTTGTACGACGGGGTATGCTTTTGGCCATTTTGACCTTGTACGACGGGTACGGGTTTTCGAGGTCCCGCGGCACACCCCTATCCAGAATAAGGCCAAGTGCCCCCACCCCCCCGGGTATTTGACCTTCTACAAGCATAATATGGTTGTACGACCTGGTCCCTTTGTGATAGAGCACATCGAATACTGCCTTAATATAATGTATTGGTGCATAAACTGTGATGGTTTAAATGGCAGCTACATTATAAAACCGGTATTTATTCTGATATCAAACTTTAAACACACAGAATATGTCAACCCAAAACTTGAGTTCCTGTCACTGGGTAAGGAAGTCAAAAGAATTGACAGACCTTATACAGACAACATATATTGGCTTTTCATACACGAGGTTGGTTTACTAAGAAGGCGGAATCAACCCAATAACTACCATTAATTACTATCACAATAATATTTCATCCCGAAATATAAACTCTAGTTAGGACATAAGTCACGCTGTTCGCGTCGTTACTGTTGTAATTCAGATAGTAACACCCATAAACATAACAATAAGTTTTTAATTAAAGGCAATGTGTCCATGGAAAGATATAATAATAAAATAACTGGAATTTAATAGCTTCAACATAATTGTCCATAGCCTTAGCATTAATCCTTAAGGGACCTTAGATCGGGTTTTGTGGGACCTAAGCCCTAGTTGCCCTATGATGTTTGTATGATGGTCTACCTTACTGCGCTTCCATCATTGCAGACAAGAGATCGTCATCCAACCATGGTAGGGAGGACATTGATATATGCCAGACCTTGGAGGGGATGTACAGCTCCATGCCGCCAGCCAGCATCTTGTTCACATGCCCTGTGCTGATGCTGATTCTGAGGTGAAGGTCAACAGATTATCACGGTTGATTTGGCACCACGGGTCTTTCCAGTTGGCCTTTCGGTAAACAAACACATTATTTGCATTTCTGCTGAAGACGGCAGGAAACACAAGGTGTGAGTATACTGTGAAAACAACTTTATTATACAACAGCGACTTCTCCACTTGACTGCCCAACTATCTGCAAACGCACATGGTTTCTTCATTTAGACTCCTAGAATCGTGGTTTAGAGATCACGTGACTTAATATGCGGCGGGGACTCTCCGCAATATTTTGATCCTTGCATCACCTTGAGATCATCCGGTATGGTCATCATGACTGGTGATTGATTGGCCACCTTTGTGTTGTTGAGTACTGCCACTGCAGTGTCGTCACTGTCAGTGAGGAGCGTTTGCAGAATTCTGCCGCTTATGTGCATGATGGTGATGATGATGATGATGACGATGATGATGTAATGATGATGATGATGATGATGATGATGATGATGATGAGTCTCATTTAACTGTGTCTTCCCCACCAAGGTGATACCCCGCTGATGCTCCCTCGCTACACATGAGAAATTGCCTCTGTTGTTTTATTCTCCAGGCTCGAGTAGTTGATTTTGGCTTGTTACTGTTGCTTTGTCCTTTCTCCTCCCTCTCACTGCTTGTGTGATCGCTCTGTATCTGTCTACGTGTAGCCAGGGTGGGGTCGGAGCCGTGCTTGTTGCCAACACAAGTTTTCCTCTTTTAAACGTCCTAGATCGTTCCCATTTGACGCACCCACAAGAGGCATGGTACAACCTTCCACAGACTGAGAGGTTCTGTGCCTCCTGGAGGCATGGGCACTGCTGTCACAATGTGCCTTCAGAACTGACTGGACTGCAGAGGCGGAGCCATTTCTTTTGTATTCCAGTGCGTGGTTAGATTTATTATCTTTAGTTTTTCTACTTACAGAAGATGTTCCGCCAGGTGTTTGTCTACTAACAGAATTAGTTCCGGCAGGTGTTTGTCTACTGACGTAATAAGTTCCGGCAGGTGTTTGTCTACTTACATAATAAGTTCCGGCAGGTGTTTGTCTACTTCCATAATTAGTCCGGGCAGGTGTTTGTCTATTTACAGAATTAGTTCCGGCAGTTGTTTGTCTACTCACATAATTAGTTCCGGTAGGTGTTTGTTTACTTACATAATTAATTCCGGCAGGTGTTTGTCTACTTACAGAATATATTCCGGCAGGTGTTTGTCTGCTTACAGAATAATTTCCGGCATGTGTTTGTCAACTAACAGAATAAGTTCCGGCAGGTGTTTGTCTACTTACAGAATTAGTTCCGGCAGGTGTTTGTCTGCTTACATAATTAGTTCCGACAGGTGTTTTTCTACTTACAGAATTAGTTCCGGCAGGTGTTCGACTACTTACAGAATTAGTTCCGACAGGTGTTTGTCTACTTACAGAATATATTCCGGCAGGTGTTTGTCTGCTTACAGAATAATTTCCGGCATGTGTTTGTCTGCTTACATAATTAGTTCCGACAGGTGTTTGTCTACTTACAGAATATATTCCGGCAGGTGTTCGTCTACTTACAGAATTAGTTCCGACAGGTGTTTGTCTACTTACAGAATATGTTCCGGCAGGTGTTTGTCTACTCCCATAATTAGTTCCAGCAGGTGTTTGTCTGCTTACATAATTAGTTCCGGTAGGTGTTTGTCTACTCACATTATTAGTTCCGGTAGGTGTTTGTCTGCTAACAGAATTAGTTCCGGTAGGCGTTTGTCTACTAACAGAATTAGTTCCAGTAGGTGTTTGTCCGCTTACATAATTAGTTCCTGCAGGTGTTAGTCTACTTACAGAATTAGTTCCGGCAGGTGTTTGTCTATTCACATAATTAGTTCCGGTAGGTGTTTGTCTACTTACAGAATTAGTTCCGGCAGGTGCTTTGCTTCTTAACAGCTACTTTGCAGTTTGGGGGTCTTTAAGCTTGACCAGACATATAGGGGTCGAGGATGATGTCTTGACCAGAGATAGGGGTCGAGGATGATGTCTTGACCAGACATATAGGGGTCGAGGATGATGTCTTGACCAGAGATAGGGGTCGAGGGTGATGTATTGATCAGACATATAGGGGTCGAGGATGATGTCTTGACCAGAGATAGGGGTCGAGGATGATGTCTTGACCAGACATATAGGGGTCGAGGATGATGTCTTGACAAGAGATAGGGGTCGAGGATGATGTCTTGACCAGAGATAGGGGTCGGGGATGATGTCTTATACAAAGTGGCCTTTATCCACAGGTCTTTTGTACTGCATCTCATGCTTGGCTGGTTCCACATGGTTGCGGCTAACATATCGGCATACACTCTCCTTCGTTGATGTCGACTTTTCCTGTGTGTTCACCGACAGCTTCGCGTTTTGGCGATTGCATGCATGGCTCGTATTACCTCAGGACATTTTTGTTTGCGTGCTGCTTTGTGATGCTCTCGACTATGTATCAATATCTATGCATTAATATATGTTGGTTTTGAAGCCCCATTACAGGGTGAGTATCATCTGGCCAACCCTCGTCATTGTCTGAGAAGCACCTTCAGTGCTAGCGGGAAGTCTTCGTCGTTCAGTCTCTAACCTCTCCTCTGTATATGACAGTAAGCTTCAACGCTGATGCAAGTGTCGCACAATTCCCAGCAAGTAAATATGATAGGGTTTCATCCTGGGTTGTGTTTGATCCTGGGTTGTGTTTCACCCTGGATTGTGTTGTGTTTGATCCTGGGTTGTGTTTCACCCTAGATTGTGTTGTGTTTGATCCTGGGTTGTGATTCATCCTGGGTTGTGTTCCACTCTGGATGGTGTTTAATCATGGATTGTGTTTCGCCCTAGATTGTGTTTCATCATGGATTGTGTTCCACTCTGGATTGTGTTTCATCATGGATTGTGTTTCACCCTAGATAATGTTTCATCAGGGATTGTGTTTCACCTGCGTAGTATTCCACTATGGATTGTGTTTGATACTGGGTTGTGATTCATCCTGGGTTGTGATTCATCCTGGATTGTTCTTTGTCCTCGATTGTGTTTCATCCTGGGTTGTGTTCCACTCTGGATTGTGTTTCAGCCTGAGGACATTGCCTCGTTGGATTTGGTTTCCTGTGCGGACACATTAAAAAGGGAAGCCAGCCCCATATTGGGAACGAGGTCGCCATAGTCATATATATTCTTTATCGCGTACATCATAACGCGGGTGTGTTATACATACAAACACGAATTTGTATGTTTAACCACGCGTCACGCACCACCTCGCCCGAATTCCTGCCTCACAAAGCAAACATTCCTTCTCACAGGGCGTCGCCCTGGTGAACTTAGTGAAACTAACTTCTGTTAACTTCCGGTTTCTGCTTCGTCGTGCTCTTGCTCTCAGTGTTAGCCAGGTGGCACGGGATTATTACAAGTTATTAACTGTGATAAGAATAATCAACCAGTGATTACTAGGTATATGTTAAAAATATGGAGCAGTATAAAGACATACGCATGAAATAATGATAACAACAGCATGAATTTATGTATTCGACTTTTAAGAATGAATTGATAAGGATGGAATGCTGTACCCTGTATTCAAAAAATCATTTAGTCATTAGGTATTATCAAAATAACATATACAGGTTGGGAATGTTAAATTAATATGGATATATATACATGTAACAGTTTGTACAAAGGTAATTATGAAAGTCTCAAGAAGTTGAAAGGAAAACACATGCTTTGAAAATGTTTTCATAATTGTAAAGCATTGTAAATTTCATTCCAGTTCCCAAAATCTTGAATTCCTTAATTGCCCTCATAGCACGCTCAGCATGGATACGAGCCACGAGATTTGTTTCAGAATACCCTATCTGTTGTGAGGTTAATTGGCCTGCTAGTTGTTTTTTTTTGGTAAATGGTTAAATGACTCCTTGTGACAAATCTCCTGCAATAGTTCACCTCCCTCCACCGTTACTACGTCACCAGCACCACGTGACCTGCAATACATTCTATTCTGATGTCTGACCCCCCCCCCCCCCCCACCATGTCAGACAGTTTAATAATAGCACCAGTAGGACACAACCCCGGTGCCTGACAGCACAGATCTGTATAATCTCAAACATTTCGGATGTTGGTAATGTCAACAAAGCATGGAGCTGCTTTCTCTCGCATTGTCTCTGTTGTGGCCATAGAATTCTGATGAGTGATGATCTCTGCCAATCACCCTCAGTGTTTGTATGTACTCAGAATCCACTGTTACATAAAAGGCCCGGTAACTATGTCAATGTGATGTTCAATGTTCATATCGTTGTTCACAAATTGGAGGACGGTATCCCAGAGAGCCCCAGCAACTTCCGATGTAAATAAGGCGGTGAGAACATAGGCAAAAACTATAGCTGATCTTTTCCCCAAGTTTTCGTTGTTTTCTTCATGATTCGGTGTGACAGTGAATGTTAGTGGCCCTTTCTACATGTTAGACAATGACATATTAGCTTTTAGCTTCGTGCCAAAAATAGTCCCTGCGAACCCGCGTAGCAGTGGCTACCAGCTGACTTGAATCCCAGAGACATAACCATATTCGATTATGCACTTTATTCACCTTGCACGTTACATGCATTTATGAATTTTGATTCGCTTCCATATTGACTTGTTTATACCTTGGTCCACACGACGTAACGCACAAAGTCTACTCGCGTTCTACGTTGAACCTTTTATCTTTACTCGCATTACGCAGTGAGCAGATCTGTCATAGATCAGACAACTTGGTTGTGAGAACGAGCGCGTCAAACCGGAAGTCAACAGATATTAGTTTCGCAAAGCTCACCAGGGCGGCGCGCGCGACTACGCGAACAACCGAGTACGGACCGCATCTCGCCTGCAGCACACTACTAACCCGTAGGGTGGCGGCACGCTGCTTCACACCACCTTTCCACACACCACTTGACCACGCCCCCAGCCCCGTACCACAAGTCGCCGGGGCACGATTGATATCACGCCCCCTGTATCACCTGCAGTAATTACCATCGTCAGATGCTTCGCGCAGGTGCGCTCGTCTTAGGCCCAACTACTCGCCTGTGCAAATTCCATATCCCAGCAACCAACGTTGTGACGATATCCTCCGATAGCACAATTTTCATCTTACAGAGGATCGGGTTTTGACAAAAAAGCTCGATGCCAGCTTGCAAAGAGCGCGTATCGAGCTGTACCTCTGGCCGCTTGCTGGATCTCAGTGCCTCGCAGATCCAAGTCGCCGCCGCTCTACCTAGTCCAGAGAAACACCAAGTGTGCAAGATGCCATCTATTGACCAGGAACAGAGCGTCACCTTCCCACAAAGGTATGACATGTACGAGAATACGAGACGGAGTGCGTCGCCAATTCCAGCTCACGTTGCCCCGCTGAAATCCGGAATGTATCGCGCTAAACTTGTGAGGATAAGTTCGGGGGAGCAAGGCGATCATGGTGTGAATTTGAACTGTGATGTGGCGAGTGATTTGGGCCATAATAATGGTGATTTTGGCAATGAGCAAAGTTATTTAGACCGAAAGAATGGCGATATTGCATTGGAGAAGGCTGATTTGGACCGCTTAAATGGTGATCGAGGCCACAAGAAGGCTAATAAACAAGAGGGGAGGGCAGCGAGACTGCTAGGGGTGAGACATTCTGGGGTTCAGCAGTCGACAAGGCCGCTCTCTACTTTGAATCATTTCGAGAAGAGAAGGGAGAATATATTCTTCTGGTCAACTGGTCAAGGTCGTGGTCACGACTGTCACCCTTCTACAGGTCACGGGGTTCATCACGAAGGTCACTTCAGTTGCCATAGAGGTCAAAGCATCGCAGACATATCAGAGGCTCATCGCAATCTTGGAGGAGAGAAGGACAGCGGACGCCCTCTAAGGAGGAATATAGCACCAGACGCCCAGCAAACTGGCGCGCATCCTGACATTTACAATGCACAAGGACGAGGACACCAAGTAGGGACACAGGCGACCAAATCCATCCCCAACAAGAGGCATCATCATTCCTCAGGTGAGCCTTGTTTCGAGCATCTGTCTCATGCCAACAAGCACGCGTGACAAGATTCAGCGAAGGACATCTTTGCTGGCATGTATCGCAAGCTGAAAAGGTGCAGGTTGCCGCTCGAGTACCGGTGTTGTAGGTGATGAAAATAGAGGCAGGTAAAAGCCCTGTATATATGCTTACAGGTTATATGTTGGTATAGGGGCTCTGTTATATTACAATACGGCATATTGTCATGCTAACAAGACACCTGTGTCGGGATGTCAGTAAGCTCGGCGTCACTGTGTGTTGCCGAGTGTCAGATGCATTCGGCGGAGCTATGGGGGTGATCATATTGACGTGCAGGGCTTACATAAGAAATCGACCCAGTTTCAGTCTCTTCAGAGGAGGGCTGTGACATTAGTAGAGGATATATATAGAGGTAACTGTGTGTTTACCAACAGGAATGGGTGACATTAGAAGCGGGTGTATAGAGGTAACTGCGTGTTTACCAACAGGAATGGGTGACATTAGAAGCGGGTGTATAGAGGTAACTGAGTCTTACCAACAGGAAGTGATGACATTAGTAGCGGCAGTATAGAGATAACTGCGTGTCTACCAAATTGAAGGGGTGACATTAGTAGCGGCTGTGTGGAGGTACCTGTGAGTCTACCAACAGGAAGGGGTGACATTAGTAGCGGCTGTGTGGAGGTACCTGTAAGTCTACCAACAGGAAGGGGTGACATTAGTAGCGGATGTATAGAGGTAACTGCGTGTTTGCTAAGATACTCCATACTCACCCACTCCGTACCATACTCCGCCCATGCAGCACTCACTCCCACTTCACCCCCACTCCGTACCATACTCACCCCATGCAGCACCCACCCACCCCCACTCCATACCATACACACCCCATGCTGCACCCACCCACCCCCACTCCGTACCATACACACCCCATGCTGCACCCACCCACCCCCACTCCGTACCATACCCACCCCATGCTGCGCCCACCCACCCCCACTCCGTACCATATACACACCCCATGCTGCCACCGACCCCACTCCGTACCATACCCACCCCATGCTGCACCCACCCACCCCCACTCCGTACCATACCCACCCCATGCTGCACCCACCCACCCCCACTCCGTACCATACACACCCCATGCTGCACCCACCCACCCCACTCCGTACCATACTCACCCCATGCAGCTCCCACCCCCCCGCTTCGTATCCGTTACCGCGGTATGCATCCCATCTCCAGCTTGTATTGCGTCCGGCAGTCCAGCCGAGCACCTATAATAGGAACAGACGTGCACCTGCTCTCGGAGATGACATTGAGCCGTCATAACGGACTACTAACATTGTGCCGTCAACACGGTCTACTTCGCCTTGTACAACAAGTGGGAGACCTCCATCCTCCCTGTCCAGCCTAGCACAGCCTGCTGTAGTCAACAGCCCTGTCCAGCCTAGCACAACCTGCTGTAGTCAACGGCCCAGTCCAGCCTAGCACAGTCTGCTGTAGTCAACAGCCCAGTCCAGCCTAGCACAGCTTGCTGTAGTCAACAACCCTGTCCAGCCTAGTACAGCCTGCTGTAGTCAACGGCCCAGTCCAGCCTTGCACAGTCTACAGTCGATATGATTGACAGGTCCAGCCTGGCAGCCCAACTCAGTCGATATGTTTGACAGGTCCAGCATGGTCAACTCAATCGATATGATTGCCAGGTGTAGCCTGCTGTAGTCAGCCCAGTCCAGCCTAGCACAGCCGCTGACAAGCCCAGTCCAGCCTAGCACAGTCTGCGTGTAACAACGGGCCCTGGCCAGCCTGCTGAGTCAACGGCCCAGTCCATCCTAGCACGTCGGTCGATGTCCCAGCCTAACAGCCTGCTGTAGAGTCAACGGTGTCTAAGCCTAGCACAGCCTGCTGTAGTCAACGGCCCAGTCCAGCCTAGCACTCTTAGTATGTCCTGGCCTAGGTAGATGTAGTCAACGGCCCAGTTTGACATGGCTGTATGTGACCCAGTCTAGCCTATAGTCAAATTGACCATAGCCTAACTAGTCGTTTGGTGACCCAGTCAATATGTCTACACACAGAGTCCAGCCTGCTTAAGTCGATTTCATAGCACACGAGTATACCGACTATTGTCTGTATCACAAGTCCATCCTACCACAAACTGGCGCTGCTGACAGGGCAGCCAGGTGTCGACATCAGCACAGCCTGAGGGTCAACTGTCGGCGGACTGCCTACTGTCAACGGCCCAGTCTATTTCAGCTAGCACACACTGACAGTCGACGTGAAACTGAGGGAACTGCTGGTGGTAAATATCCCAGTCCAGCCTAGAACAGCCTGCTGTAACCAACGGTCCACATCACAGAGGGAACTGGCGAGGCGGACTACAGGTTTCGACGTCACTGAGGGAACTGGCGCGCCTCACTACAGGTGTCCATCACACAGGCCAACTCAGTCGATATGATTGACAGGGGAACTGGCCAACTCAGCGAGGCTGACTACAGGTGTCCACATCACAGAGGGAACTGGCGAGGCTGACTACAGGTGTCGACATTCACAGTCCAGGAACTGGCGCGGCTGACTACAGGTGTCGACATCACAGAGGGAACTGCGCGGTCCAGCTGACTACAGGTGATTGAGAAGTCCAGTCTGACCAACTCAGTTGATATGATTGACAGGTCCAGCCTGACCAAACTGGCGGTTTGACTCCACAGGTGTCGACGTCACTGATTGAGGGAACTGGTGCAGTTGATAGCTGACTACAGGTGTCGACGTCACTGAGGGAACTGGCGAGGCTGACTACAGGTGTCGACATCACAGAGGGAACTGGCGCGGCTGACTACAGGTGTCGACATCACAGAGGGAACTGGCGGGGCTGACTACAGGTGTCGACGTCACTGAGGGAACTGGTGCGGCTGACTACAGGTGTCGACGTCACTGAGGGAACTGGCGAGGCTGACTACAGGTGTCGACGTCACTGAGGGAACTGGCGCGGCTGACTACAGGTGTCGACATCACAGAGGGAACTGGCGGGGCTGACTACAGGTGTCGACGTCACTGAGGGAACTGGCGCGCTGACTACAGGTGTCGACGTCACTGAGGGAACTGGCGAGGCTGACTACAGGTGTCGACATCACAGAGGGAACTGGCGCGGCTGACTACAGGTGTCGACATCACAGAGGGAACTGGCGGGGCTGACTACAGGTGTCGACGTCACTGAGGGAACTGGTGCGGCTGACTACAGGTGTCGACGTCACTGAGGGAACTGGCGAGGCTGACTACAGGTGTCGACATCACAGAGGGAACTGGCGCGGCTGACTACAGGTGTCGTCGTTGACATGCATGCCAAGCTCAGTCGGCTACATTCAGCTGCAGGGTGTGAACTGCATGCGTGTCGGTGTAGCATATGTTGTAGCTAGCCATCTGTTTATTGACACGCTGCTAATCACGTGCTCGTCACTGGGCTATTCTACTCCTCCAATTAGCTCGCAGCGCTGGATAGCACGCAGCGCTAGATAGCACGCAGCGCTAGATAGCACGCAGTGCTAGATAGCACTAGTATATAGAACATTCATGACTAGTACTCATCGCAGTCCCAGAAATTGATGCGCTGTTGCTCACCATGGCAACCTACTTGATACCCCCACTAAATCGCAGATTTCACGAGGGGGACTGGTATCGCCGTCTTGACGAAGGTATGACTTGTTTCATCGGTTTTTTTATGATTGTTGGCTTGATCGGAAGAGTTTTATTCTTGATGAAGGCCTTGTGTTTTGGATTGTCTGCGTGATTATATAGAACAAATGCAACACCATGTATACCACCTTGTGTATATTGGCGTGAATGCTGTACAATAGAGTGGCAAGAATTCATGGTCGCGCGCGGAGAAATTGCTTGTATTCGCCAATAGCAGATTGCCTTTTACAGGATCAGCAAGTCGGCAACCAGGAAGCTGACTGTTTCATGACTGAATGCGGCTATGGGTTCTTAGAAAACTGAATCAGTTCCCTATCGCCCGAAAAGCGTGATAAATATTTCAATCTGTCACGGATGTATACTGGGGCTTATACCAGATAGATTACCAATACACTACTTAAGTACTACTCAGATCTACACAGGGTAGATTACCAGTACACTACTTAAGTACTACTCAGATGTAGGTTACCAGTACACTACTTAAGAATTACTCAGATGTATACTGGGTAGATTACCGGTACACTACTTAAATACTACTCAGATGTATACCGGATCGATTACCAGTACACTACTTAAGTACTACTCAGATCTACACTGAGTAAATTACCAGTACACTGCTCAAATGTAGAATGCAAGTACACACACTTCTTAATTACTACTCAGATGTAGAATGCCAGTACACTTCTTAGGGTACTTCTCAGACGTATTCTGGACTTGAGCGACCAATCCACGCTCAGGAAATATTTGGCCGCCAGAAGAAGAAAGCTGCTCAAATCATCTTACCGCCAGTGTGGTTGTTACCGCCAGTATCATGGTTGCCACCAGTGTCATTGTTACCGCCAGTGCCATGGTTACCGCCAGTGTCCTGGTCACCGCCAGTGTCATTGTTACCGCCAGTGTTATGATTACCGCAAGTGTCATGGTTACCCACAGTTTCATGCTTGTGTCATGGTTACCGCCAGTGTCATTGTTACCGCCAGTGTTATGGTTACCGCCAGTGTCATGGTTACCCCCAGTTTTATGCTTGCGGCCAGTATCATGTAACCCCCAGTGTCATGGTTACCCCCAGCGTCATTGTTGCCGGCAGTGTAATGGTTACCCCCAGTTTCATGCTCGCGGCCAGTATCATGGTGACCACCAGTGTCATGGTTACCGCCAGTGTCATTGTTGCCGCCAGTGTCATGGTTACCGCCAGTGTCATGGTTCCCCCCAGTGTTATTGTTACCACCAGTATCTCATTGTTGCCGCCAGTGTCATGGTTACCGCCAGTGTCATTGTTACCGCCAGTGTCATGGTTACCGCCAGTGTCATTGTTGCCGCCAGTGTCACCAGTGTTATTGTTACCACCAGTATCATTGTTGCCGCCAGTGTCATTGTTGCCGCCAGTGTCATGGTTACCGCCAGTGTCATGGTTATCCGCAGTGTTATTGTTACCGCCAGTGTCATTGTTGCCGCCAGTGTCATTCTTACCGCCAGTATCGTGGTTACCGCCAGTGTCATTGTTACCGCCAGTGTCATTGTTACCGCCAGTGTCATTGTTGCCGCCAGTGTCATTCTTACCGCCAGTATCATGGTTACCGCCAGTGTCATGGGTACCCCCGCCAGTATCGTGGTTACGCCCGCCAGTGTCATTGTTACCGCCAGTGTCATTGTTGCCGCCAGTGTCATTACCGCCAGTATCATGGTTACCGCCAGTGTCATGGGTACCCCCAATGTTATTGTTACCGCCAGTATCGTGGTTACGCCCGCCAGTGTCATGGTTACCGCCAGTATCGTGGTTACCGCCAGTATCGTGGTTACCGCCAGTGTCATTGTTACCGCCAGTGTCATGGTTACCGCCAGTATCGTGGTTACGCCCGCCAGTGTCATTGTTACCGCCAGTGTCATGGTTACCGCTTGTGTCATGGTTACCGCCAGTGTCATGGTTACCGCTAGTGTCATGGTTACCGCCGGTGTATGGTTATCTGACATAGGTAGTCTGACATATGATCTACGAACACGGGTGCGAAAGTTAAGTGAGTTTAGGAATGGTTGGGGCTTGCATCGTTGCCGTTGTCTCCGTGGCGGTGTTGATTGCATTTCAAACTATAATACGAACTTCTGTAATTTGAACGTGCCAGGCAATACATACCCTACACGTATAACAGCTTCGACCCAACAACAAACCGCTACCAGCATTTCCGACTGGATCTGCTTGACATGGCAAAGAATTGCTCGATGCATTGCCAACTCAACGATGTCGTTTTTAACGACTCATCTTACACATAGGAGCGCGGTAATCGCTGCTTTTTTTTCAAGTAAACCTGTTACATGTGATTCCCAACGAGTTAACTCTTCCCCCCCCCCCCTCCCCCACCGTGTATGCAGGGAAGGGGTGAGCTACCGTCGAGCGCGGCACCATGTAATGTTTTATCCGACGGGAAAGGATCTCAAAAATCCAAGGCGTTTTGAAGGAGACACGTCCGATGTTAATAAATACACACATGTATGCACACAACAATATACGCACAAATACACACTTCTATGCATATGCGCACAAACACACACATGTATGCACACAAATATGCGCATAAACACATTTATGCACACAAACATACACACAAACGCATACATCTATGCACCCAAACATTCACACACGCAAACAAACACACTCACACAAACACATACTCACTTATTATATGTATATACATGTAGGCGCGAACACACACACGGGCACACACATGCTCACACACAAACAAACACACACATACCTGCTGCCTACAGGCTTGCGCTGGTGCGCTGACTTCGGCGGCCGCCTATCCGCCACCCTGCTCATGGTCACGTGGTTTGCTGCTGCAGCTGCTGTCACATTGCATGCCTAGCCCCATTTGGTTCAATACAACCAACGGCGGATAGCAACTGTCTGACCCTAAAACGTCCGCGTTGCTCGCGTCAATCAGGCGGATAACCCCTGGACGTCCGCTGATCAATCGCGTCAATCAGGCGGATAACCCCTGGACGTCCGCTGATCACTCGCTATTCAGGCGGGCAACCCCTGGGCGTCCGCTGTTCACGCGCTATTCAGGCGGATAACCCCTGGACGACCGCTGTTCACTCGCTACTCAGGCGGATAACCCCTGGACGTCCGCTGTTCACATTGCTACTCAGGCGGATAACTCTTGGACGTCCGCTGTTCACTCGCTACTCAGGCAGATAACCCCTGGACGTCTGATGTTCACTCGCTATTCAGGCGGATAACCCCTGGACGTCCGCTACTTGCACTTCAACAGGGCGGACAAGACCAGGACGTTTACATTCGCTAACGACTTTCGGCTCTGTGATCGATGTTAAGGGTGACATGGCTTGCAGTAGCTTCGACAGATTTGTCCGCAGCTGTATACAGATGTGGCCATTTGATTTTTGCCGAAGAAGACCGGAAGTAGAAGTGTTTGTAAGGGATGGCGGGAAGCATTCATGTGTCGCCCCCAAGTGGGACCAGGACGAAGAATGTGTCCTGGATTTGCTCACCACTTACGATGGTAAGAGGACACTTGTCGTTAAAAGGCAGGTTGTAAACAGATCAGTCACTCGCATTGTTAGCGCTCCAGCTGAGATAATTGCTTTCTTTTCATCTTCGTATGGTCATGACCGTGCGGCAAAATCCCGCGTGCAAATGATTCTCATGATGAAGGCGCTGAAGTATCTAATGACCCTGGTACACACTTTTGTCGTGCCTTCAAGCGGTCAATTTTCTGGTTTGAAACGAATATCTCGGCATTGGGAATCAGTGGTTAAAAGTGATACAAATAATAAGGCGAAGGTGTTGGGAACGACGATATCGTTACGATTGCCTCCCGGGTGAGACAGTAACGTTATGATTACCTCCCGGGTGAGATGTAAGATTGTCAGCACCTTTTGTTTACATCCAATATATCCATTTGTATTCACTGTACTTCGCTACGATGCGAGTGCGGTAACCCTTCATTGCGTTAGAACATCGATGAGGCCGCTTGGACTTTTGAGTTGCGTGCATAATTCAGCAGGGATACTTAATGACATATCCTGGTGTTACGGGGTTGCGCGTTATTGATCATATCAGGCTCTCGTTGATTGATAGGATTCCTTATTTACAGTGTGCTGTCTTGTTAACTGAATGCTGAATGCTGATTGCTTACAGATGGGTTGTTTGACTCGTTTGATGAGCTCCATTTACTGGACCGGAGCAAGCGGGAGGCATTGAGTGGCTGCCCGCCGTCGACGTCATCCGGAAGCAGCACCCCTACCTGCCCGTCCCCATCTCTCCACGACCGCTATCAACCCCTGCCCAGTGATACACCATCCGTGACGTCATCCAATTACAGCCTTCATAACGAGGCTCCCGCGCACCAGCGACAGAACATGTACCCAGACAAGGACTTCTTCTCCTCGAGGCCAAGATGCAGTTCTCCCACGAATGGTTCCTTGAGGAGGCACTCGTACGCTGATGTACCCGGGCGATATAACGGCTCTAGTTGTCCTGACGCAGACGGTATTCATACAGTAGCCCCACCAAAACCTTCTAGAAGTGGCTCGCTTGAGGAAAAGATAGCCCGCACCACCCCAAATACGACGTCGAGGCAGCCTCGTCGACCTACCACGTTACCGCTTGTCGCCCAAACCTCGCGGTGGGAGAGTTCACGCCGTGAATATCAAACCTCGCGGAGGGAGAAGTCAAGCCGTGAATATCGAAGTCAAACCAACCCAAGACCTGTAAAGCAATCTCCCACTAATCATAACGTCATCACTGTGAATGGTGTTGGCGACGCATCCTCAAGGCAGGGACATGTAGAGAGGTCGTATGAAGGAGCGAGCGTGAGAAGGGGACGAGGTGAAGAGGTGCACGGAAGTGAAGAATGCGGCGCCTGTGGCTTCACAGTGGATATGGACCGCGTGTGCGTACGCGGCCTCGTTTACCACGCCTCATGCTTCAAGTGTGTAAGGTACGTGAAATTACAACGTGTTCAGCTAGAACTACTTTGTTCATCTAGGAGTTCTTCCTTACGCCATCTTCGTAATTCTGTAAAAATAATGTTGTCGACGTAATGGTGTTATCATAATGTTTTGCCGTCATAATGTGGTCGCAGTGATGGTGTGGTCACTATAATACCCACATCCAAATGATGCCGCCGTGATGGATGATAATTGTGTCGCCTTACGGCTAACGGTGTCCTCATAATGTTGTAATGAAATGGTGTAATCATAATGGTGTCACCATACAGGTGTTACCATGGTGGTATTATCACAACAGTGTCACTGGAAAGTGTTATCATGATGGTATCACCATGATGGTGTTGACATGATGGTGTGTAATGGTGTTATCATTATTGCAGTGTTGGTGTTATGATGTTATCATAAAGGTGTTGTCATGATAGTGTAAGCACAAGCAAGCCACCGAAATGGTGTTTTCATAATCGTAACACCCTAAATGGTGTATGTGCATGGTAGCAATATAATGGCGTGTTATCATGAAGGTCTGATCAGGTAGGGACCACTGTATTGGCATGTTTTCGTGATGATCTCATCAGGAAGGGACCACTGTAATGGCATGTTATCGTGATGGTCTCATCAAGAAGGGACAACTGTAATGGCATGTTATAATGAAGGTCGGATCAGGAAGAGACCACTGTAATGGCGTGTTATCATGAAGGTCTGATCAGGAAGAGACCACTGTAATGGCGTTTTATCTTAAATGGACCACTGTAATGGCGTGTTATCATGAAGGTCTGATCAGGTAGAGACCACTGTATTGGCATGTTTTCGTGATGATCTCATCAGGAAGGGACCACTGTAATGGCATGTTATAATGAAGGTCTGATCAGGAAGAGACCACTGTAATGGCGTGTTATCATGAAGGTCTGATCAGGAAGAGACCACTGTAATGGCGTGTTATCTTAAATGGACCACTGTAATGGCGTGTTATAATGAAGGTCTGATCAGGAAGGGACCACTGTAATGGCGTGTTATCATGAAGGTCTGATCAGGAAGGGACCACTGTAATGGCGTGTTATCATGAAGGTCTGATCAGGAAGGGACCACTATAATGGCGTGTTATCGTAAAGGTCTGATCTGGAAGGGACTAATGTAATGGCGTGTTATCATGAAGGTCTGATCAGGAAGGGACCACTGTAATGGCGTGTTATCATGAAGGTCTGATCAGGAAGGGACCACTGTAATGGCGTGTTATCTTAAATGGACCGCTGTAATGGCGTGTTATCATGAAGGTCTGATCAGGAAGGGACCACTGTAATGGCGTGTTATCATGAAGGTCTGATCAGGAAGGGACCACTGTAATGGCGTGTTATCATGAAAGTGTTATCAGAAAGGGACCACTGTAATGGCGTGGAAGAGGATGAGTCCGTTTGCCGCACGGTCAGGGCGTAGAATGACAAGGGTAAGGCCGGTGATCGCACCATACAGCTTACCGCGTTCTGCTGTTTGATCGAAGCCGACCAATACAGCTTTAATGTACACATAGCTTATGCATAGGTGAGTGCCATGGCGGAGAGGAGTGGGCCTGATAAGCGGTCCATATCGCACCAAGGTTCTAATGAACAACTGTTGCACTGGAAAGCGGGTGAACTGAAATCGCACTAGGTCGGCTAATTCAGAAAAGTGTTGTTGCGGCAGAACAAAAGATGAAATAAATGGTGTTGTGTCGAACAGCTATCGGAGAATGTTAGCTTTTTGCACAAGCGCTAGGATCTGAAGTGACTGGCGAGTGGTGGCATTTCCACTACTACAGAGATGTTCGTGCACATAGCAGCCCGGCTCATCTATGCGTACCGAGGAGGACGGCTGCTGCTGCTGCCGCTGCTGTTGTTGCTGCCGCCCACAGACCGCCTCCCCGTCTACAGCGCGCTATGCCTGCCGTCTTTTGAGGTCACTCACGCAAGCTTTATATACGGCAGTATACACCTGGACGAGAAGCTAGATTCTCTACAGAGGATTTCGGTATATATCACCACATACTGAACGCTGCGGTGCATGGGCTGAGACTACGGTCTGTTGTGATTAGATGTGATTGACAGCTATTCCCATATAGCTGACCACCTCTGACTCTCAGGCCTAACCTGCTGCTACAATAAGTACCAAAGCAATCACGTCAAGTGCATCATAACGCGGACTACTGTCAGGCAAAAACACCTGGATTAATTGACCGCTGTGCAGCCTGTGCTGACAATCCGTGATTCACCTTTTGATATGCTGACAATTTTCTATTTATCTTCTTGTATGCTGACATCCGAGATTGAACTGGTATTCGCGTCACTGTCATAAATGTGTCTCGTACTCGTGTTGGCGCATTTCCTCATCGGATTATTCGGGAATCCTCGGCAATGTTCGGACGGAGTGTTAGTACCCCTGCCACGTCTACGAAGTCAAGGTTCGCTATCAGCTGGGGCGCTTCGGTGCCAAAGGATGACACAAAAATACTGTAAGTTTTTACATCAGGGGCAAAGGAGGGGAGGAGGAGATAGTGGTCAATGAAAGATTGACTGGTTGAAGAAAGGGGTTAGTAAGTAGCTGACTGGTGGAAGAAAGGGGTTAGTAAGTGGCTGACTGGTGGAAGAAATGGGTTGGTAAGTGGCTGAATGGCGGAAGAAAGGGGTTAGTAAGTGGCTGACTGGTGGAAGAAAGGGGTTAGTAAGTGGCTGACTGGTGAAAGAAAGGGGTTATTAAGTGGCTGACTGGTGGAAGATATGGGTTGGTAAGTGGCTGAATGGTGGAAGAAAGGGGTTAGTAAGTGGCTGAATGGTGGAAGAAAGGGGTTAGTAAGTGGCTGACTGGTGGAAGAAAGGGGTTAGTAAGTGGCTGAATGGTGGTATAAATGGGTTGATAAGTTGCTGGTTGGTGTTTGATAGGGGTAAGTAAGGGGCGGGCTTGTAGTACAAAGTGGTTAGTAACTGGCTGGCCGGTGGTTGATTGGTGTTAGTAACTGGCTGGCCGGTGGTTGATTGGTGTTAGTAACTGGCTGGCCGGTGGTTGATTGGTGTTAGTAACTGGCTGGCCGGTGGTTGATTGGTGTTAGTAACTGGCTGGTCGGTGGTTGATTGGTGTTAGTAACTGGCTGGCCGGTGGTTGATTTGTGTTAACTGGCTGGCCGGTGGTTGATTGGTGTTAGTAACTGGCTGGCCGGTGGTTGATTGGTGTTAGTAACTGGCTGGCCGGTGGTTGATTGGTGTTAGTAACTGGCTGGCCGGTGGTTGATTGGTGTTAGTAACTGGCTGGCCGGTGGTTGATTGGTGTTAGTAACTGGCTGGCCGGTGGTAGATATGGGTAAGTAAGAGGTTTGACCACGTGTAGCTATATGTGACCGGAAGTAGTAATGCCTGACAACGTGTAGATTATAAGATATGTGCAGCACCTTAAACCCTGGCCAGGTCGGAGTTTGTTAGTTAATTTGTCTTTTCGGTTGGTCCCTCTAAAGCTGAACAAATGATAGCGATTGTGATCAGCTTAGAGAACATAACAGTGAGTTTGTAACTGCATAGTCAACTTAGTAACTTGCAGACTGACCATGTTTTACAACGCAGTCGTAATTCGCAATGAATGACATGAGATTCACCACTTGTGGATCGACTTTGATTTAATATCAGCGGGTTCGATCCACGTGGCTCATAACGACACCATGCGCTTCATAACGACTCCATGCGGCTCATAACGGCTCAAAGCGGCCCACCACGACTACACGCGGCTCACCATGACTCCACGCGGCTCATTGTGGCTCCATGCCGCTCACTGTGATTCACTATGGGTCCATACGGCTCATCATGGCTAAACATGGTTCCAGGCGGCTAACCATGACTCTAGATGGCTCAAAGTGGCTCGTGACGGATCAGCATGGCTCTGGTCGGCCTAGGACTAGGAATAATTCATTGGCTCCGGAGGGCACGTTTGATATTACAATCGGCAGAGACCACGTGTCTTTATTATACTCATTGCAACCTTTCGAAGAAATAGCCCTCTTCCAAAATAGAGGCCAATATTCTTCACATTGCCTGTATGTTTACTGTTTCGATGTGTACATTATCCATTACTCTCACTACCCCCACCCTACGCCTGACCTCCAACTGACACCTAACACCATCGTCTTCGCTCTTCCATTTCTCGGTTCCCCATTGCATGGATTCCTCCTGCCTGTGATATTTCAACTTGTTGTTGGAACCAACTGGGCGAATGTAAGGCCGTAAAGGAGCATGATGGATCATAGCTCCGGTGTAACGGTAACATGAATTTATACCGTTACGAAAAGTTCGTCAAACACAGTCGGCAAGTTCTCGTTTGGGTTGAAGGACTACTCTGCGTACCTAGAAAATAACATATATCAAGAGCCTTTACAAAAAATAGACTTTGCGCGCCAAAAAACTTACCACGCTATTCTTCAATAAATGGCATCGATAGTTCGTTTCCTAACAAATCGCGATACGATGTCTGCCATTTTGGAAACAATTAATTCTCGCGATTTCCCGCATTGCCTTAGCATCCCAAGTGGGGGGCACTTACCCTAACTCGGATAGGGGTGTGCCGCGGGACCTCGAAAACCTGTACCCGTTGTACTCGTTGAGAATGAGAAAAAGTATACTCCATCGTACAAGGTATTATGCGAATGTCTAACCCGTCGTAAAAGTCGAGATGTTGAAAAAAACCACCCCCTTCGTGCGGCACATGTATACTATATCTTTACACTTAAGTCCCCCCCCCCCCCCCCCACCCCGAGCAATGCATGTGGTCTTGAACTTGTAAACAAACATGTTGCTGTGTTTCTGACTTTTTACCGCTTCCCAAATTGATCAAACTATAAATAATTACCACGGATGAAATCACCAGCCGAAAAGGGATGAAATTGACCGTAAAACATCATTGCATTCTATAACTCCATCACTTGTGTATGTTTGGTGTTTGGTAGTTGTCTGAATCGATCTAAAAATAATTGAGTTGCGTTGTTTCGAGAAACGGTAAGACGTCCACGCAGACGTCTTGTAGGGCTAGATGGATCAAAGCCACGCCCCCGTCACCGGCCTATGGCATCTCGTCATGAAAATTTACCGTTTGAAAATGCCTTAATGCAAGCCTAATTTATCGGCTTGCCGCCATGTTGGAGCGAGAATGCGTCCCGTCAGTACATACCACTAGCCCAAAAGACCAACGTCAGGTTCTATTTATCACCTTGTCGGTCCAACAGTTTAAGCTAAATTTTTTGGTCGATGCATTCGATCAACCCAGAACTCACCACTTTTTTCACGAAATATGCATGTTCTGACGAGTTTCGGGCGATCAGTGTCGAAAGTTATGATCTAATTCGGTTCGAGATAATGTTTCATATTCCTATCGTCTGCGGAAAACTATATTTTCGATAACTTTCCAAGTTTACCGGTGATATTTTCTTCCGAAATACAAGCGCGGAGGACGATATCCCAGACAGCCCCGGAAACTTCCGATGTAAATAAGCTGATAATTCCTGTCGCCTTTTCCCCAGGTTTTCGTTGCTTTCTTCGTGATTCGGTGTGATATTTGTGCGACAGTGAATGTTAATGGCCTTTTCTACATGTTAGACAAGGTCATTTTAGCTTTTAGCTTCGTGCCACAAATGGTCCCTGTGAACCCGCGTCTTGTGAGCTGTCTCGCCTATGTTCCAATTGGTGTATACTCCCGCTGGTTAGTTTCCGCAGCCTCGCCGCCATTTTGCCAAGTCGGGCTCAGATATTACCGTTTGGTGTGTTTTAGGCCAAAATACTTATTCACAGGATACTGTTGTTGCTGAAATTCAGCTTCTGTTCCTATAAATGTTTGGTGAGTTGATTTTATTAGCTAAAACTAGGTAAAGCAGTGGAACTCTTGATAATTCCGTTGACTTATGTCGGGAATTATCGTTGGACGCCAGAACTAAGAGGGAGTGCATACTCCCGTACTTAGTTCGAAAGAGCTACATACCACGCTATTGATTGCGATCACGAGCTGCATATATTTCGACGCCATGGACTGTGAGCTTTTAAAACGTATGAATCATGACACGGCAATTATGCTCTCAGTAAAACGTCGAGCGATGCGGCAACGGCATGTTGGGCGCCGCCCAGGTATCAGAAACCACAGGGGTTCACCTCATTTGGTATTTTGTTCGGGACACTGTAACTGCCGTGCCTTGTGACTACTGTGGCGTGTTTGGACACTATATCTATGTAAGAGACCAGAGGCGATTCAAGAGCCTGAGCTACAGGCGATGAGGATGGAGTCTTAAAAAGCACCTCGACTGTATCCAAAAATCACATTGTCAAGGTGTTTATAAAGACAAGGAGGCTTTCGGCATGCGTTTTTTTCTACACTTCAGCGCTCATGTACATCGGCACAATCTAATGGCACCAACGAATAGCATGGAAACTGATCGACACGATATCAAAGCTTCGTTATGGCAACTGATTGAAACAATCATTATATCAAAGCTTCGTCATGTCAACTCGTTGAATAAATGAAGATATCAAAGCTTAATCATGGCTACTGATCGACACGATATCAAAGCTTCGTCATGACAACTGATTGAAACAATCATTATATCAAAGCTTCGTCATGGCAACTGATTGAAACAATGAAGATATCAAAGCTTAATCATGGCAACTGATCGACACGATATCAAAGCTTCGTCATGACAACTGATTGAAACAATCATTATATCAAAGCTCCGTCATGGCAACTCATTGAAAAAAATGAAGATATCAAAGCTTAATCATGGCAACTGATCGACACGATATCAAAGCTTCGTCATGACAACTGATTGAAACAATCATTATATCAAAGCTTCGTCATGGCAACTCATTGAAAAAAATGAAGATATCAAAGCTTAATCATGGCAACTGATCTACACGATATCAAAGCTTCGTCATGACAACTGATTGAAACAATCATTATATCAAAGCTTCGTCATGGCAACTGATCGGCGCAATGGTGATTATATCGTAAGTTCGTCATGGCAACTGATTGACACGATATAAAAGCTTCATCATGGCATCTGATTGACAAGATATCAAAGCCTCGTCATGGCAACTGATTGACACGATATCAAAGCTTCGTCATGGTAACTGATTGACACGATATCAAAGCTTCATCATGGCAACTTATTGAAACAACGATGAAATCAACGCTTCGTCATGGCAACTGATTGAAACAATGATGATATCAAAGCTTCGTTATGGCAACTGATTGAAACAATCATTATATCAAAGCTTTGTCATGGCAACTGAATGAAACAATGAAGATATCAAAGCTTCGTCATGGCAACTGATTGACACGATATCAAAGCTTCGTCATGGTAACTGATTGACACGATATCAAAGCTTCATCATGGCAACTTATTAAAACAACGATGAAATCAACGCTTCGTCATGGCAACTGATTGAAACAATGATGATATCAAAGCTTCGTTATGGCAACTGATTGAAACAATCATTATATCAAAGCTTTGTCATGGCAACTGAATGAAACAATGAAGATATCAAAGCTTCGTCATGGCAACTGATTGACACGATATCAAATCGTCATATAACTGATTGACACGATATCAAAGCTTCATCATGGCAACTTATTGACACGATGAAATCAACGCTTCGTCATGGCAACTGATTGAAACAATGATGATATCAAAGCTTCGTTATGGCAACTGATTGACACGATATCAAAGCTTCGTCATGGTAACTGATTGAAACAATGATGATATAAATGCTTCGTCGAGGCAACTGATAAAATAATGATGATATCCACGCTTGTTTAGCTAACGTCTGCGGTTACTCCTTACTCCCGTTCACCCAGTACATGTGTTCTGCTCTGATGATTTGCTATCCATAACTCGTCTGTGCATTTGTCGTGAGGAAATATGACACCAGTGAAAAGGGCGGGGCGAGTAAAAGGGCGATCTTTGGTAAGAGAGATAGTGCACTGCCGGTGAAGTGGCCTGACCAGGATGCGATCTGCTCAACGCGCAGCTAATTTCGCGCATCCCGGCGAGATCGCATTCCTGCCGGACAAGGAAGTACCGAGACTAGTCGTGTAAAGCTGGCATCAGCAACAACTTGGTGGCGGTGTGGATTATCTGAGCCCTCCATCAGTGAAGCGCTGCATAACGTCATCGTGGAGTTTCTCCAGTAGTCGTGCATGGCTGACGTAACGGAGGTCGCCGGTTACTGTCACGTGGGACAGGAAGCCATTCCCGAGGCCACCATGCGAAGCGTCGACCAAGACCCGACTGAGGTTGTCACCAAGGGCCTGACTGAGGTCGACACCCAAGGCCCGACTGAGGCTGTCACCATGGGCCTGGCTGAGGTCGACACCCAAGGCCCGACTGAGATTGTCACCAAGGGCCTGGCTGAGGTCGACACCCAAGGCCCGACAGAAGGCGTCACCTTACGATTCAAGGCCACTCGACCCGATCTTCTACGGACTATCAGCAGGTAGATAACTTATATCACACAGCTGCAGACAGCTGTTATTGCGTCTCGCGCACACCAGCTTGCGTTATTCATCTCAAAATTTACACCCTTGGTTATAGCTTGGTATAAACTTGTCCTCGTCCCTTTGTGACGTATGCACTCGGGAGCTGGACAACTGCAATGACTGCGAGTAGAAATACCGAGGAGAAAAGATCGATGTATTCAAGGCGCAATATATGCGGGTGTGTGTGAGAGGGTGTGTGGCTAGGGCTGACGGAGGCTGCTGATGGGCGGCCCGGTTAATGGATGTGCTGCAGGCAGGGTTGACAGAGGTGGGTTAGGTTACTTGACCACGCATCAGATCACGCTTTGACCTAGCCCTACAAGACGTCTGAGTAGACATTTATATCACCGTTCGACCGGAACTAGCCCTGACCATGCTTTGTCTCAGAGCCAGACAGTACTACACCCCCACCAGGTGGCGTATCGGGCACTTGTTGCAGCTTTATTCTAGCGCTAGTTCTCTTTTGCCTTCCTATATGTGTTCGCATTAGACTATCGTGAAATACCAGGGCCTAATGTAATCCTCCTTTAACTTGAGTGAACCGATTGAGTATATTTGTGCCGGGGTCAAGAGAGGAGAGATGTCGGTAACGACTGCATTCAACGCCTCAGTAACATATTGACATACACTGAAGCCGTCATCAACAGAAACAAATTGCTCTGTCCGTTAGTTTTCTGGAGTGTGTCATTATCTGAATCGCCTGGCATTCGAATTCCGTCGACGGGCGTCAGTGTTCCAGTACTATACGATGAACGAGTGAAGTAAATGACAGTTATTGAAATAGTTTGAGCCTTTCACTGCATTGTTATAGATGTCAGGTACAGTCATGTGATCAGTAGGTCGACAATTCACCCTCCTCTGATATGGCCGTCATGGAAATGTCGCCTCAGGGAGGTAAATCATTACTACAGCCACACTGAGCCACGATATGCCCTACGGTCGTTTGGGAAAGGGTAGCTTTACGAGATGTAGACTGCTGTGGGCCGGGTTGACATAAGCTGCTGTGGGCCGGGTTGACATAAGCTGCTGTGGGCCGGGTTGACTTAAACTGCTGTGGGCCAGGTTGACATAACCTGCTGTGGGCTGGGTTGACATGAGCCACTGCGGGCCGGGTAGACAGACATAACCTGCAGTAGGCCGGGTTGACATAACCTGCTGTGGGCCAAGTTGCTAATGTGGGCCAAGTTGGCATAAGTTGCTGTGGACAGGAATTACATAGACTGCTGTGGACCCGGTCGAAATAGGCTGCTGTGGGGTGGTTTGATTTACTTTGCTGTAGGCCAGAATGGACTAGGGCTGCTGTGGGGTGGTTTGACTTACGTTGCTGTAGGCCGGTTGGACTGGAAATACATGTCGATAGTAACAGTTGCTGAGGCCAAGATCATTACAGACCACTGTTACTCAAACCAAATCGGTCACTGCTCCAGCAACCTCCACCTGGCCTGCTCCATCACCCTCCACCTGGCCTGCTCCATCAACCTCCACCTGGCTGGCCTGCTCCAACAACCTACACCTGGCCTGCTCCAGCAACCTCCCTCTGGCCTGCTCCAGCAACCTCCACCTGGCCTGCTCAATCAACCTCCACCTGGCCTGCTCCATCAACCTCCACCTGGCCTGATCCATCAACCTCCACCTGGCCTCCTCCAGCTACCTCCACCTGGGCTGCTCCATCAACCTCCACCTGGCCTGCTCCAGCAACCTCCACCTGGGCTGCTCCAGCAACCTCCACCTGGCCTGCCCCAGCAACCTCCACCTGGCCTCTTTTTACAATCCTAGATTGAACACTGTACAAGCCACTGGTGCACGGTCGCCGATGCCAAGCTTCCGAGTCGCTAGATCTTCCAATCGGTTTATTATAAAACCAGTCGTTGTGCTCGTAAGCAGGGCATCGGCAACCGAGCGTCTATGATTCAAGCAATAGTCACTGCGTGTTTGTGGATGGGTCATACTATGAATACGCCGCAGCCAAATGCAACACAGACGTCAGCGCAGATAATACCATCGAGTTGAGTACGCCGAGGGAGAGAATCCGTGGGTAGAGCTTGAGCTCCGGAGGGTATCCGTGGGGAGAGCTTGAGCTCGGGAGGGTATCCGTGGGGAGAGCTTGAGCTCCGGAGGGTATACGTGGGGAGAGCTTGAGCTCCGGAGGCTATACGTGGGAAGAGCTTGAGCTCCCTGCTGATCGCCTCCCTCCAAACTTACTGCGGCAAGGTGTGGACCAACTGAGACTTCAGCTGTTATCTGCCACCGCCTTTAACTTGTTGTATAAATCAACGTCCCGTTTCCTTGACAACAAGTGCATTGGCACGGCTGTCACCAGTTAGGTTTCTTGTTCTGCTGGCGAATCATGTGTGCCTCTCCAGGCCTACGAGGGGGCGCCAACGAAGCGGATCCTCTCAAAGTCGGTGGCTTCATGAGCTCAATGCGTCGAGGGGATCACTCAGAGAAAGTTCCAAATTTTGGCTTGGACCAAACCTCGTTTGTGAGCTTGATATGAGTTGCTGTTATTGCTGAGGATTATTGGTCGTCCAAGATCACTGACCGAGGAGAGTGTTTGGCGCGAGTGATTGAGTGACACGGCCCCAGTCAGGCGGGGCTCGTTGCCGGGCTCGTTGCCGGGCTCGTTGCCGGGCTCCTTGACGCGGAACATGGTGTTCACGGACGGTTATGCCGTGTGGAAGCCGGGAGAGGGGAAGGCTCACAACTCTCTCTTTCATCGAAACACGGTCACGTAAGTCCCATTCGCTCATGCCCCATCTTATGTGCGTGCGGGAGTGGGATAGAGTGTGGGGGGATGAGGGGGGGGGGGGGGTCGCTAATCGCGGAGATATGTCAAGTACATGTGTCCAATAGATCGTTACTTGCTCGGATCTGATGTGTCCGACAGACCGTTTCACGCTCGGAACTGATGTGTCCAACAGATCATTACTCGTTCGTATATAATGTGTCAGACAGATCGTTACTCGCTCGGATCTGATTTTTCACTCGTTGGACGCGCAAATGGTGCTTTTGAAAAATGGTGCTGTTCGTTGATCGCTAGTACAGGACCAAGGTCCATTTCATTTGCCTCTCAGATATTGGGTGTCAAGATTTGATGGGTGAAACCGACCTTTCTGGGTTGTCCGAATCGCGTCTCGTCGTTATACACCCGAAAAGCCGTGTGATGTCATCAGCAGGAAAGAAAGTGTTGCTTCCTGGTTTGAGGAAGTAACTCAACCTCGCATGGACTGTCGAGAAAACAACAGAGAATTGAACTGATGTTGTTATTAAAAAGTTGACGTCATCTGAGCCATTAGTCCGCTCGCAGTATTTTCTGTTTCTTCAAACAAGGAACTGAAGCTTTATTCTAACAGTCATGGAAGCTATACTATTTGACTTTTGCGACCCACACCCACTAAACCTGTCACTGAGACGGGCTGATGTTGTCACTCTAAATTTACTGCACTCCAGCAGTGCGATGCCCTGCTCTGACGCGCCTCGCTCCAGTTGGTCTCACTTCTCCTGCTTGGTCTCTAGGAGGCAAATACAAGTCAAGTCGGCGTTTAGCAACAGGCAAGGGACGATCCGAATATTTTATGAAGCCAAGTAACATATCACTTAAGCAAATACCACTAACAGACGTGTTGCACCGTTCCATAAAAGCAAAAGGCGTAAAAGCACCTGGCGTAACATCGGTAAAGTGAAGCCACAGACGTAACCTTGGTGTGTCAATTAAGCCACAGACGTAACCTTGGTGTGTATATTATGCCACAGACGTAATCCTGGTGTGTCAATAAGGCCACAGACGTAAACCTGGTGTGTCAATAAAGCCACAGACGTAACCCTGGTGTGTCAATAAGGCCACAGACGTAACCCTGGTGTGTCAATAAAGCCACAGGCGTAGCCTTTGTGCTCATAATATAACCACAGACGTTACCTCAGCCCTCACTTGTGATAAATGCCTCTCAGGGTGCCAAACTATATATAATGATCTACGCGTGTCACGAAGGAATATAACCTGGACGTGTTATTATGGCCGTGTGATCCGGCCCCTATGAGGTTCGCCAGATCATGTACTCTTGATAGGTATGGCCACCAGAACAATTAATAAATGTAAGCGCAGATTACATCTAACCTAACTATTGCGTTATGGGCAGATGAGAGCACCTGCTACCCTGTACAATTCCACGATAAGTGGTAATTACAGGTAACTACACGAGGTAAGACAACACATGGAAATATTGCCTTTGTTTTGTGTCCGTCATACAATGACAAGTAATAGAAGTCATCCGAGGAGGAATGTCGATGTTATACAAACCGTCAGCTGCATATCTCGCACAGCCTCGTACTTCTTCTCCCTGCTTTAACGTCATTTAGTCATCATAATCCGCCCAGAAACCACATGGCCGTCTAGAATCAGCGCAACTGTGTAGAAGGCCTTAAAGGCATCGGTGTTTCGAAGGGACTGGTTTGGTGGATCACTCGCCGTTAGCGTCACAGAGCCCGTGTGTCAAATGCCTAATTTCTGCCGTCTGTATGCCTTCAGCTATAGTGTATAGCGACGTGAAACTGGCGGACATCAGAAAAGCGACTGTGATCCTAACTGCTGCGCACGGTTTCTGGAGCAGGACGTTATACTGGCAGCGGACGTTAGACTAGTGCCTGTGATCCTGACTGCTGCGCACGGTTTCTGGCGCTAGCCAAAGTTGTTTCATTGGCGTTGTTTTCTTACAAAGTAAACACGTGACCGCCCAATATCACCACCCTGAGGCTTCATCACGAACTCGGATACAGTAACTTTGTGACCCTTAAATCCATCGCCATATGAAGGTGAAGGTCGATGGGTCTGCATTGCAGCAGGTGCAGTGGGGTGAGCGAGGATAAAAGAACTGCATTACAGTCGTGCATTCAGTAGGTACTACCTCAGTTTCCGAGTCATAACGGACTGCATTCAGTAGGTGTAACCTCAGTTTCCGAGTCATAACGGCCTGCATTTAGAACACGTATTTCCTGCATGACAATCGCCCTACATGACCTTTGTCGTGACCTGGGTTATCGTAACCCTGACAACAGTGACTGGGTGTCGTGTGTTTCTTGTGACCCTGACACCCTTCACCTAGGTGTTGCGTGTTTCACGTGACCCTGACATATGTGTATATATATGTTTCTCGTAACCGTGACACCCGTGACCTTAGTGTCGCGTGTTTCTCATGGCCCTGCATTCGTCACATGAGTATCGCGTGATTCTCGTGACACCCGTGATCTGGGTGTCGCGTGTTTCTCGTAACCCTGGCACCCATGACCTGAGTGTCGCGTGTTTCTCGTGACCCTGACACCTGTGACCTTGGTGTCGCGTGTTTCTCATGACCCTTACTAGGGACGTTGTCGTTGTATAACGCTGTGATTGTTGTGTTTTTGCAGGTGCGACGTCCCCCTGACACTACGTAGTTACAGGTAAGTCGACTTGCGCACTCACCCGCTTTCTACTTCCTGGTTACGGTGGATCCCGACGTGTATTTCATGCTCAGCAGTCCGCGCTTATGGTGTGCAGCTTGGCTTCCGTTACATTACAAGCACGGCTATAAACCGTGCAGGGCTACTAACCGTGCACGGCTACTAACCGTGCACGGCTACTAACCGTGCACGACTATAAACCATGCACCGCTATAAACTGTGCACGGCTATAAGCCATGCACGGCAATTATGTTTTTATAAATCTATATACACATCAGTTAGCTTTTGTCACTATATATATAGGAAGGTGTAGGAAGTTGACAAAAGGGGATAATCTCTGATGCTTATTATTTGTCACAAACATTAATTAGAAGTGTGTTAATATATTGGGACCTTAAAGGTTGAGTGATTGGAAATTCCGAGCGGAAACACGCCAAGAAGACCATTTTAACCCTACGTTAAGCCCAAGCACCCGGGTTCCGTTATGATAGCATGTTTTCATTCGTTACAAAGCACCGTAACAAAAACAAATAGTTCCGTTGACGTCTTTAGGTCTTATCTTCCCTTGGTCAATGACATCTTTAGGTCGTATCTTCCCTTGGTCATTGTCGTCTTTAGGTCGTATCTTCCCTTGGTCAATGACGTCTTAAGGTATTATCTTCCCTTGGTTATTGACGTCTTTAGGTTTTTAGCTTTAGGTCTGTGGCATCTTTAGATCATAAGTTTCTCGTGGTCTGTGGCATCTTTAAATCATAAATTCCCCCGTGGTCTTTGAAGTCTTTTAGTCATTTTCTTCTCGAGGTTATTAGCGTCTTTAAGTAATGAGCGTCTCCTAGTCAATGACGTTTTTAGGTCATTGGTGGTCTACGTCAGCTTGCGTTTTAGAATGTAGCTAAATAGAGCGGTGTTGCATCCCATCTGGCCTCGGTAATATAGACAACACATGTATCAATAGGTGAGCCATTCCTGGTTCGTTGACTGGAGACGGTTGGTTTTCCGACGGCGCTTGATAGGCACCAAAACACATTTTAGTGTTGGTGTGTTGTTAAACCCTATGCTTACTTACCTACTCACCTACTTAGTTGATCGTGACCAAGGCCTGTCACGTGGCTGGCAAGGCGATACGAGGTTGATTACTGTTTCACGTCCAAATTGGATCCTGGTTTGGCGCCCTGCCACAAGAACTCCAGGAGATCCACGAAATCGGATTACGCTTGTGTGTCCTCAGATGATTTGTAGTTAGGCGGAAAGAGACTGATGAAGCGAGAATAAAGCGAGAGGAGAGAGGTATAGAGAGAATATGACGAGAGGGGAGAGGTGAAGAGAGAATATGGCAGAAGACGTGAAGAGAAAATATGTCGAGAGGAGAGAGGTGAAGAGAGCATATTGCGGGAGGAGAGAGGTTAAGAGAGAATATGACGAGAGGGGAGAGGTGAAGAGAGAATATGGCAGATGAGGTGAAGAGAAAATATGGCGTGAGGAGAGAGGTATAGAGAGAATATGACGAGAGGGGAGAGGTGAAGAGAGAATATGGCAGACGAGGTGAAGAGAAAATATGGCGAGAGGAGAGAGGTATAGAGAAAATATGGCGAGAGGGGAGAGGTGAAGAGAGAATATGGCAGAAGAGGTGAAGAGAAAATATGGCGAGAGGAGAGAGGTGAAGAGATCATATGACGAGAGGGGAGAGGTGAAGAGAGAATATTGCAGAAGAGGTGAAGAGAAAATATGGCGAGAGGAGAGAGGTGAAGAGAGAATATGGCGAGAGGAGAGAGGTGAACAGAGAATATGGCGGGGGGGAGAGGTGCAAGAGAGAATATGGCGGGGGGGGAGGTGAAGAGAGAATATGGCGGGGCGGGGGTGAAGAAGTGAGAGAGAATATGGCGGGGGGGGGTGAAGAGGTGCGGGGGGGAGAGGTGAAGAGAGAATATGGCGGGGTGGGGAAGAGGTGAAGAGAGAATATGGCGGGGGTGGGGAGAGGTGAAGAGAGCATATGGCGGGAGGAGAGAGGTGAAGAGAGACTATCACATGCTAGGTAACTTGAGCTCAGCACTCGTTCTCTGCTTTGTCCACCTTAATTACCCAGTTATTTATGCCTATTTCTGACACGCGCCAACACGAGGCACACTGCCCTGTGTTACCGCGTCTCTCACTAGCATGTACATTTGACAAATGGACATTCTCTCTTGTTGCGCTTCGCACTTGGTGTAGTGGATGACTCACGGCCTGAGGGCAGCATCGCCGCATTGAGGACAGCATCGCCGCAATGAGGGCAGCATCGCCTCAAAGAGAACAGCATCGCCGCATTGAGGGCAGCATCGCCGCATTGAGGGCAGCATCGCCGCATTGAGGGCAGCATCGCCGCAATGAGGGCAGCATCGCCGCATTAAGGGCAGCATCGCCGCAATGAGGGCAGCATCGCCGCAATGAGGGCAGCATCGCCGCAATGAGGGCAGCATCGCCGCATTGAGGGCAGCATCGCCGCATTGAGGGCAGCATTGAGGGCAGCATCGCCGCATTGAGGGCAGCATCGCCGCATTGAGGGCAGCATCGCCGCATTGAGGACAGCATCGCATTCAGCATTGCAATGAGGGCAGCATCGTCGCCGCCAAGATAGGGGCAGCTTCGCCGTGATGGGGGCAGCTTCGGCGCCTTGAGGGAAGCATCGCCCCATTGAGAGCAGCATCGCCGCAATGAGGGCAGCATCGCCGCATTGAGGACAGCATCGCCGCATTGAGGGCAGCATCGCCGCATTGAGGGCAGCATCGCCGCATTGAGGGCAGCATCGCCGCAATGAGGGCAGCATCGTCGCATTGAGGGCAGCATCGCCGAGATAGGGGCAGCTTCGCCGTGATGGGGGCAGCTTCGGCGCCTTGAGGGAAGCATCGCCCCATTGAGAGCAGCATCGCCGCAATGAGGGCAGCATCGCCGCATTGAGGACAGCATCGCCGCATTGAGGGCAGCATCGCCGCATTGAGGGCAGCATCGCCGCATTGAGGGCAGCATCGCCGCATTGAGGGCAGCATCGCCGCAAAGAGGGCAGCATCGCCGCAATGAGGGCAGCATCGCCGCATTGAGGGCAGCATCGTCGTGATGGGGGCAGCTTCGCCGCCTTGAGGGAAGCATCGCCCCATTGAGGGCAGCATCGCCGCAATGAGGGCAGCATCGCCGCATTGAGGGCAGCATCGCCGCATTGAGGGCAGCATTGCCGTGATGGGGGCAGCATCGCCGTGATGGGGGCAGCAATGAGGGGGTAATTCTAAGCAACGCCAGTGGGAGGTGCTCGTACATACATCTGTGCCTGCCGCCCCTAGCCCCTCCCCCTCCACCCCACCTACCTCGGCTTGAGCCCCCTCCCCCTAACCCCTATCATGAGGCGTACAGAGGGAAGGGAAGCAGTTTGAGATCCATGCGACGCAACCATACACCGCGTATTGAGCACATGGAACCATTTGAATATCAGCATACTGATTCAATTGTGTGTGTCTGTCGCTCTCCGTGTCTGCTGCTGCCTGTGCTCGTGTCTGCTGCAGCCTGCGCTCGTGTCTGCTGCAGGCTGCGTCCGTGTCTGCTGCAGCCTGCGTAGTTGCGCCCGTGTCTGCTGCAGCCTGCGCTCGTGTCTGCTGCAGCCTGCGCCTGTGTCTGCGCCCGTGTCTGCGCCCGTGTCTGCGCCCGTGTCTGCTGCAGGTTGCGCCCGTGTCTGCGCCCGTGTCTGCTGCAGGTTGCGCCCGTGTCTGCTGCAGCCTGCGTGTCTGCTGAGGCCTGCGCCCATGTGTGCTGCAGCCTGCGCTCGTGTCTGCTACAGCCTGCGTGTGTATCTGCAGCGGAAGAGTTTATTTTGTACATGAGGGTACATTTGTTAAACAACGGGAGAGTTTATGTCGTACACGAGGGTACACTCGTCGAACCAACTGGAGAGTTTATGTCGTACACGATGGTACACTCGTTGAACTAACGGGAGAGTTTGCTTCGTACATAAGGGTACACTCGTTGAACTAACGGGAGAGTTTATTTCGTACATGAGGGTACATGATGTCGATCATTGGATTATGGCTGGGGCTTTAGCTCAGTAAGGTGTAAGTATCGATGGATGAGGAGAGCCTTTATGCTGTCGCCGACTGCTGTCTACCCTCTTACACGGATTTTCCAGCCTTCCATTCCAGCTTCGTTTTTCCCGTGTCTATCATAATCAAGCGCATGCGCTCACGGTCTGCTCCTCAATACCACTGTCCTATGAATTGGCCCCTCCCTCCTCAGCGGGCTGGGCAGTAAGAAGCCTTCTAGAGAAGTGGACCAGCTATTGACCGCCGGATGAGCTCACTCTGGCGGATGTAGACAGATAAAGCACATTGACATTCGCTGTCGTAGATGACGCGTCTATTCACATATCGAATACAAGATACACAGCTTGCCCCCAGCACTCGGACTAAGGATATGATCGTCGTAGACACTCGCTGGCGACAGTTGCTGGCGCTGACGAAGCCTACGGCGCACGGCTGCGAGCTGGCCGGTTTCAGAAGAGTTCAGTTCATCCCCACTCACAATAATCCACACTAACGATTGGTGCGCATGAATCAGTAACCGGAAGTAGTGACACCATTGTCTGGCTCTCAGTGTTGACGTCCTGTGTTGGGGAGCGGTCTAACCCTCTCGCTTCCGTCAGCTGGTCTCCACGGGGCTCACTTCTTGTCGCACATGCGTAGTAGAAAGTTGTGAAATCGTACATCACCGAGTAAATATATCTATCCAGATTGTGCCGTGACTGCCTAGATTCATTGTGTGATGTATAGCAGGAGCTATATAACTACTGATTCGTTGTGGGATGTTTAGCAGGAGCTATATAACTACTGATTCGTTGTGGGATGTTTAGCAGGAGCTATATAACTACTGATTCGTTGTGGGATGTTTAGCAGGAGCTATATAACTACTGATTCTTTGTGGGATGTTTAGCAGGAGCTATATAACTACTGATTCTTTGTGGGATGTTTAGCAGGAGCTATATAACTACTGATTCTTTGTGGGATGTTTAGCAGGAGCTATATAACTACTGATTCTTTGTGGGATGTTTAGCAGGAGCTATATAACTACTGATTCGTTGTGGGATGTTTAGCAGGAGCTATATAACTACTGATTCTTTGTGGGATGTTTAGCAGGAGCTATATAACTACTGATTCTTTGTGGGATGTTTAGCAGGAGCTATATAACTACTGATTCGTTGTGGGATGTTTAGCAGGAGCTATATAACTACTGATTCTTTGTGGGATGTTTAGCAGGAGCTATATAACTACTGATTCTTTGTGGGATGTATAGCTGGACCTATATAACTACTGTTTCGTTGTGGAAGGTGATTATCAATTAATTCAAAACGGCTCCAATAGTAAGTCACAATCCTTGCTAGTTGCTTCTCGACCAAAGGCACGATGATCTCTTCGTCGAAGAGCGAGCGGAGTTTCCTTGAAGTGTTAGGCAGCAATACAGAAGCTTCCTTGGCACCGCCTCAAACAGTCGCGCCCAGAACGAGACGACCCAAGAGGTGGAGATCGCTCGTCAGTTTCAGGCACCTGGGACGGTCATCAGACAGGTATGTCAACTTCACTGGCTTATTCATTATACGTTGAAAACGCCCACGATCAACAAATCAACCGGTTATCTACTGTCTTCCTACGGCAGATAATCTACGAATAATAGGGTACGTTCATTATGTTCGGGTCCAGAGTTACGTCATGACCGTCGCCTGCAGACGTTGAGTTACGTTATGACCGTCTCATGTAGACGCCAGTCACGTTATGATTGCCTTTTGGCGACGTCGAGTCAAATGATGACTGTCTCCTGTAGACGTCGAGTCGCGTCATGATTTTCTCCTGGAGTCGCGTTATGACTCTCTCCTATAGGCGTCGAGTTGCGCTATGACTGTCGAGTACGATACGATCATTAATGACAGAGAAACACCGCAGTAACTTCCGATTTAACATTAATGCGGGTGTGAAGACTTAGACTTATTAAGATGCGATTTACGGACGTATATTACTGATTTTATTAGCGATATAAATTTTTATGAAAAACATTGGAACAGAAACGATGATTTTTTTACTTGGGGTGCTTGGCAAAAGTATCAATGTTTCACAGTTTTGTAAGTTTGCAAATGAACAGATCTTTTATAATACGTAATTTTTCTAACGATCGCACTCGGAGATATCGATGACCTTAGTTTGAGGTCAAGGTCAAACTATAACCTCTGGGTTCGGCGCTTTATTGACACTGTCTAGTTTAGTTTTTAACTTTTTTAAAGCCGCTCATCATATTACTTTCTAAAAGTCCTCAATTCTAATTTTCCGACGACAGCGATATTGCTTATAGCTATCTTTTAACTGAATATCGTGTGAAACCGAACCTGATTTTTCTACAACCCTGCGCTAATAGTCTTAGCACACACATATATATATATATATATATATATATATATATATATATATATATATATATATATATATATATATATATATATATATATATATATATATATATATATATATATATATATATATATATATAAGCCCATGGATCATCCATTTATTGATCAAGGGAGCCGAGTAAATATAAAGAATATCTACTGGGAAAATGAGGAAGTGGATGTCAATAACTTTCGTTTTCCCATTCTGTGATTGTGAAAATCAAAATAAGAAAACGGTTTTCTGTTTTTCTATCTGCGAATATCAATTATGAAAACGATATAGCGAAAGATACCCTGATTCGATTGTCTAAACGTTTCTGGGGGGAGGGAGGGGGCACCAGTAAGAGGTCACTACAGGAGAATGGTCGCTACAGGAGGAGGTCGCTACAGGAGGTGGTCGCTATAGGAGGAGGTCGCTACAGGAGGTGGTCGCTACAGGAGGAGTTCGCAACAGGAGGAGGTCGCTACAGGAGGAGGTCGCTACAGGAGAATGGTCGCTACAGGAGGAGGTCGCTACAGGAGAATGGTCGCTACAGGAGGAGGTCGCTACAGGAGAATGGTCGCTACAGGAGGAGGTCACTACTGGAGGAGGTCGCTACAGGAGAATGGTCGCTACAGGAGGAGGTCGCTACAGGAGAATGGTCGCTACAGGAGGAGGTCGCTACAGGAGGTGGTCGCTACAGGAGGTGGTCGCTACAGGAGGAGGTCGCTACAGGAGGTGGTCGCTACAGGAGGAGGTCGCTACAGGAGGAGGTCGCTACAGGAGGAGGTCGCTACAGGAGGAGGTCGCTCGCTACAGGAGGTGGTCGCTACAGGAGGAGTTCGCAACAGGAGGAGGTCGCTACAGGAGGTGGTCGCTACAGGAGAAAAGGAAGCTATAGGAAGCTACACAGGAGGTGTTTGCTAAAGAAGAAGGAGGTCGCTACAGAAGGTGGTCGCTACAGGAGCAGGTCGCTATAGGAGGTGGTCGCTACAGGAGGTGGTCGCTACAGGAGGTGGTCGCTACAGGAGGAGGTCGCTATAGGAGGTGGTCGCTATAGGAGGTGGTCGCTACAGGAGGAGGTCACTACAGGAGGTGGTCGCAATAGGAGGTGGTCGCTACAGGAGGAGGTCGCTATAGGAGGAGGTCGCTACAGGAGGAGGTAGCTGCTGGAAGGAACTTAGTTACGCAAACGCTGGTATAGTTAGCCGGTTACGGATATGAACTGTAGTTTGTCAGATGTTATGGTTTATGATAATTCAGCAAGGGAACATTTGAGGCGAGCCAACTTAGAGATCCTATGGCCAGCCTTAGAGCAGATACCGCACCTGATTGTTACACTGTTGAAGTCTATTGATTGTGGGTAAGTGTCAACGGAGACGCGAGAGCGAGAAGCGCGCTGTGGAGAGACTAGGATGGGGGCGTTAGGGGATTGGATGTGAGAGGTTGGGGCAACTGCTGGAAAGGTCTGCTGGCACTCGGCCGCTTGTTCAGGTAGGTCAATACAATCCTGTACGGTAGAGATAGTTGTACAGTCCTGTGTAGTGGAGATAACAGTACAGCACTGCGTTGGAGCACTGTACGGTGGAGATAGCTGTACAGTCCTGTACGGTGGAGATAGTTGTACAGTCCTGTACGGTGGAGATAGTTGTACAGCACTGTGCGGTGGAGATATTTGTACAGTCCTGTGTGGTTAAGATAGTAGTACAGTACTGTGTAGTGGAGATATCTGTACTGTCTTGCACGGTGGAGATAATTGTACAGTCCTGTACGGTGGAGATAGCTGTACAGTCCTGTACGGTGGAGATAGCTGTACATTCCTGTACGGTGGAGATAGCTGTACAGTCATGTACGGTGGAGATAGTTGTACAGTCTTGTACGGTGGAGATAGTTGAACAGCACTGTGCGGTGGAGATATTTGTACATTCCTGTGTGGTGGAGATAGCAGTACAGTACTGTGTAGTGGAGATAGCTGTACTGTCTTGCACGGTGGAGATAGCTGTACAGTCCTGTACGGTGGAGATAGTTGTACAGTCCTGTACGGTGCAGATAGTTGTACAGTCCTGTACGGTTGAGATAGCTGTACAGTCCTGTATGGTGGAGATAGCTGTACAGTCCTGTGCGGTGGAGATATTTGTACAGTCCTGTGTGGTGGAGATATCAGTACAGTACTGTGTAGTGTAGATAGTTGTACAGTCCTGTACGGTGAAGATAGTTGTACAGCCCTGTGTGGCGGAGATAGCTGTACAGTCAGGTCCGGAGACGATTCGTCTTGCTTGCAGGATAAGAAACGACCAAGCGACATTTGTTGACATGCGGGAAGAGGCATTGGCTTATACATCATAACTAGGCATCCTGCGTCGGATGTTTGGTGAGGGTGCTGTTAATACGCAGATGAAGAGCTTACATTCAACAGACTTACAGGCGTCTGCTTTTAAGAAACCGATTTTGTGCTGCTTCAGCACATTTGCTTTTTATCACTTATTAGAAGCGGTCGATAATCAAAAACGTTCAAGTAGACACATGCTTAGCCTGGAGATCTAATTCTGGAAGTCGTACCCTCCACCCAACCCTCTCCCCACACGCACATCCCCACCTGTTGCAGCCTGATTACTGTTCATATTTTCCACTGAACTGATATCGCATTTGTATAACTGATTTTGTTTCGTCAGTTAAACGAATGGTTACATTGGGAATAGTGTTCTCTGTCTACCGCTCCTACCGCCACGTTTATAACCGCTGATGCTGGCGTCCTCTCTCGGCATCTCCATCATCTGGCATCGCGTGCTGCTGTCCGACGGCCACTGACGTATGTGCCGTCCCGCCAAGGGGTCGGGTCGGTTTCCTTCGTTTATGAAGACTGATCGCGCGCCGTCAGCTGTACTAACGCAAGGTTGTCTTCGTCTGAGTTTTACTGCGTTAATCACTGATGGAGATGTTTACCTTAGTAAGAATCACCAAATGGTTTCACGTGCGAGATAAGAATACTCTATATTTGGTTTGAAGTAGGCTAAAATGCAACACGGTCGAGTTGGATGTCGTGCAATATCTTGTTAGAATGCATCGTCTGTCGGACTTTAATATGTCTGAGTGCGCGCGTTGTGTGTCTGTCTGAGTGTGTGTGTGTGTGTGTGTGTGTGTGAGTGTGTGTGTGTGCGTGTCTGAGTGTGTGTGTGTTTGTGTGTCTGAGTGTGTGTGTAAGTGTATGTGTGTGTATTTGAGTGTGTGTGTCTGTCTAAGTGTGTGTGTTAGTTTGTGTGTATGTGTGTGGGTCTAAGTGTGTACATGTATGTATGTGTGTCTGAGTGTATGTGTGTGTGAGTCTGAGTGTATGTGTGTGTGAGTCCGAGCGAATATGAGTGTGAGTGTATGTGTATGTGTGTCTAAGTGTGTGCGTGTGTGTGCATATGTGTCTGAGTGTATGTGTGTGTGAGTCTGAGTGTGTGTGTATTTGTGTATATGTGTGTCTGAGTGTATGTGTGTGTGGGGGGTGGGGTGATAGTTGTCTTCAGCAACTATAGCTGTGTGCGACATTATTGGTCTGGAAGTGATCGCTGTCACGTCTTCACCCCAATCAGAGATATAACCTTCATTGGACGTGATCAACGCACTCGCCACTAACCAGTCATTGAATCGCCGAGGGATCGAAGCGACAAGATGTTGGTCGAAAGGCTATTGCGTTCACCGCAGATTTATCGATGTGGCTGCAAATAGAGGAAATTTACCCAAGTCCCTTATGATACGCTGATGTTAGGGTCCAGTCACATGCAGGACCACTATATGTATATATATATATATATATATATATATATATATATATATATATATATATATATATATATATATATATATATATATATATATATATATATATATATATATATATATATATATATATATATATATATATATATATATAATGATCTATCTCTTTCGGGCTGATCACGGGGATGTTTCGGGCTGATCACGGGGATGTTAGGGGCTGTTCACGGCATTTGCTTTGTCATTGCCAAGACCAAAATAAGAGGCGTCGTGATGACGGCCAGATTTGATGCCCATGTATACATCACCATGACAATGTCACAATCTTTTGAAAGGTCACCGAGCCTTTTCCTTCCATGTCTAAGTAGTTTCATGCGTCGCGTGTTCTAAATGACACTCTAAATGACGCTTGGGTTGTCACATAAGTGGAGACATCGCGTCAGGGGTGCCCAGTTTTTAGCCATGCTCTTGAGCAGAGCTTATCATAAACCCGTCCGGCCGGCCGTTCGTAAACATTTGGTGGCCCGTTTTCTATCTAACCAAGCTACCATCCAACAATTACCCATGGACCGCTCGGATGTTGATTGATCCTTGTCTTCCGATGATTGGCCTTTTATTGACTTTTGCCTCCTGGGTTAATTGAGAAAAACTCAAAATATATCTCGTACTATGTCGACCCGATGGAGAACAACACATGGTAGCGCGTCCCATTGACCAACGAGAAAGTTGGTCCGTTTCGTCTGGCTGTCAGTACGTCCGTTTCGTCTTGCTGTCTGTCCGTCCGTTTCGTCTGGCTGTCTGTACGTCCGTTTCGTCTGGCTGTCTGTACGTCCGTTTCGTCTGGCTGTCTGTACGTCCGTTTCGTCTGGCTTTCTGTACGTCCGTTTCGTCCGGTCGTCTGTACGTCCGTTTCGTCTGGCTGTCTGTACGTCCGTTTCGTCTGGCTGTCTGTCCGTATTTATACTTTTTATTGCGCGTTTTCTTACAGAGCGAGACAGCTGCGTAAAGTAAGATTCCTTGTGATAATTGATCTACTAAACGTCAGCTCTGCATGACCTGTTACTTCTGAATTATTATTTGAATCTTGTGAACTATTTGAAACATATGCAGCATCAGGATTTAGTCTTTTCTTAACCCCGTCTGTTGCCCCGTCAGGTCTGTTGCCCCGTCAGGTCTACCCCCATCAGGTCTGTTGCCCCGTCAGGTCTGCTGCCCAGTCAGGTCTACCCCCATCAGGTCTGTTGCCCCGTCAGGCCTACTGCCCCGTCTGGTCTGTTGCCCCGTCAGGTCTGTTGCCCCGTCTGGTCTGTTGCCCCGTCAGGTTTGTTGCCCCGTCAGGTTTGTTGCCCCGTCAAGTCTGTTGCCCGGTCAGGTCTGCTAACCGTCAGATTTGTTGCCCCATCAGGTCTGTTGCTCCGTCATGTCTGTTGCCCGTCAGATTCTGGCAGCTTTGACACATGGCAGCTCTGATATTATGGCGTGTCAGATATCATGGCGGGCTGTTTTGTTCTAAGAGCGTGGTCTTTCGTGTTTCGTTTGGTTCTTACTAGCAAAGCATGTCTTCATGTCGATTTACGTTGCACGAATGCTATTATTCAAAATGTACAACCTTTATTTAACATCTGTGTGACATCAGAAAGCAAGCCATGGACAGTCATGTGTATTGTGAAGGTCACCTGCCGCCGGCGGACGGCGAAACGAGCTCGGCTTCGGCGTCAGGAGCCCGAAGCAGTGTCAACGAGGCGGTGAGAACTGGTTCATCTCCACGAAATGTTGCAACTTTGCCTCTAATGATCATATTCTGCACACACACACACACATACACACACACACACAGGCACGCACAAACATATATATATATTTATATATAATATATATATGTAAAATATATTTATATATATATATATATATATATATATATATATATATATATATATATATATATATATATATATATAATAATAATTGATTTGCATATAGATATATTTTTATACTTGTATGTGTGTACGTGATTCTGTACGTCCACGGTGCTATTTGCAAATGTCCTCATTCCCTGTGTTACTATTTTTAGCAATGCGAGCCGCTTTGAAGGTCAGGCGCATTATTTTGATTAGTAGATTGGTTGTTGTCGATGAAGGCGAGGAAGGAAGCATTGACATTTCCTCTCCATTGTAAATAACTTTACATTAGCTCGTTCGCAAGTTTTAATGGTGTGTTATCGTGTCGAAAATAGCTAAAGCCCTGACCAACAATTGTGACGAATCTGCAATATCCACCACTTGCAGAGATGCAAACTCCTGAATGACCACAGCCTGTAGGGACACAAACTCATGAATGACCACACCCTGTAGAGGCACAATCTCCTGAATGACCACAACCTGCAGAGATACAAACTCCTCAATGAACACCACCTGCAGAGAAAATAACTCCTCAATGACCAATACCTGCACAGAAAATAACTCTTCAATGAACACCATCTGCAGGGGCACAAACTCCTCAATGACCACAACCTGTAGATGCACAAACTCCTGAATGACCACAAACTGCAGATGCCCAAACTCCTGAATGACCACAACCTGCAGATGCCCAAACTCCTGAATGACCACAACCTGCAGATGCACAAACTCCTGAATGACCACAACCTGCAGATGCCCAAACTCCTGAATGACCACAACCTGCAGATGCAAAAACTCCTGAATGACCACAACCTGAAGAGATGCAAGTTCCTCAATGACCACCACCTGCAGAGATGCACACTCTTCAATGAACACTACCTGCAAAGAAATATACTCAATAACCATCACGCACTGACCTGTAGAGAAACAAACTCCTTAGCTACAGGGGAAGCCATCCCTCAATGACCACCACCTGCAGAGACACAAACTCCGCTATGACCACCAACTGAAGAATTACAAAATCATCAATGAACACCATCTGTGGAGGTGCAAACACCATAATGACACCACCTGCTGAGATACAAATCACTCTATAACTACCACCTGTAGGAATACAAACTCTTCAATGAACACCACTTGCACAGATACAAATCACTCAATGAACACTACCTGCAAAAACTCAAACTCCTCAATGATCACAACCTGCAGAGATGCAAACTCCTCAATGACCACCATCTGTAGGGGCACAAACTCCTCAATGACCACCATCTGTAGGGGCACAAACTCCTCAATGACCACAACCTGCAGAGGCACAAACTCCTGAATGACCACAACCTGCAGAGAAACAAACTCCTCAATTAACACCACCTGCAGAGATAAAAACTCCACAATGATCACCACCTGCAGCGATACACACTCTTCAGTGAACACCATCTGCAGGGGCACACACTCCTCAATGACAACAACCTGCGGAGATATAAGTTCCTCAATGACCACCACCAGCAGAGATGCACACTCTTCAATGAGCACTACCTTCACAGATACAAAATCAATGACCACCACGCGCTGACCTTTAGAGATACAAACTCCTTAATTACAGGGGTAGCCATCCCTCAATAACCACCACCTGCAGAGATACAAACTCCTCAATGAACACAGCATGGGAGATCAAAATTACTCAGTGAACACCATCTGTAGAGATACAAACTCCTCAATGAACACAGCATGGGAGATCAAAATTACTCAGTGAACACCATCTGTAGAGATACAAACTCCTCAATGACCACCACCTGCAGAGATACAAACTCCTCAATGAACACAGCATGGGAGATCAAAATTACTCAGTGAACACCATCTGTAGAGATACAAACTCCTCAATGAACACAGCATGGGAGATCAAAATTACTCAATGAACACCATCTGTAGAGATACAAACTCCTCAATGACCACCACCTGCAGAGATACAAACTCCTCAATGAACACCACCTGCAGAGATACAAACTCCTCAATGAACACAGCATGGGAGATCAAAATTACTCAATGAACACCATCTGTAGAGATGCAAACTCCTCAATGAACACAGCATGGGAGATCAAAATTACTCAATGAACACCATCTGTAGAGATCGAACTCCTCAATGACCACCAACTGCAGAGATACAAACTCCTCAATGAACACAGCATGGGAGATCAAAATTACTCAATGAACACCACCTGCAGAGATACACACTCTTCAATGAACACCATCTGCATAGATACAAATCCCTCAGTGACGACCACCTTTAGCGATGCCAATTTAATTAGCACTATTGGTGCCCAGATTTTATCCTGACTGTCGTTTAATGTGATCGTTTGATATGGTGGTCCTGGTCATGTGATGCAGGTCGGAGGTCGGCAGGAGCTTTTTTCTGTGTTGGAGAGAATGCAGGGCAGTCGTATCGAGGACCAGAGATGTGCCATGCCCGCTCGATTCCAGGTGAACTTACAACACTCCCTCACTTACACCACCCCGTCTATAGACCGTATTTTCGTTTTTGTTTATCAAAACCAAAAACCAAAAACGGACCCGCTTAAGCTTACAACGACGCTCTGGCACGAGTTGCTTGAATCATGTGATTACTGTGATTACATACATGTAGATTCCAGCTAATGCAATTAGTTACTACAGATTATTAATCAAACATTCCACGCTTTGCCTGTTGTTCATATCTGCTGTTCACGATGGTCACCTATAGATTGGTAGCCATGTGAACTCAATTGAGTGTACGTATTCACTAACTGAGCCGAGCAATATACAAATCGATTCTAGCAACACTTCGCCGATATAAGCCTGAGAGCAAGCGGCATGAAGATAACATCGGTCATCAGACCGCCATTTGTCTTTACCGATGACCAAGACGTTGTTTAGATACAAATGCATTTTGTTTGATAGGCATGTGTGATTTGCAAATGCATCTTGTGACCCGAACTCCTACTGACTTCCTCTTCCTATGTCCCCACCCATCCTCCTTCTCTCTCCCGCATTCGGCCACCAGTTTTCGCAACATGCTGACTTCATTGATGCTCTCCTGAAACTTCAAGGCCGTCGATTGGAGGATCAGCGTTGCCACATGCCATGCACTATACGTCAGGTACTGCAGCGACGTCTCGCTTACTTACTCGTGCTTCCCCTGTGTTTATCCGGGATTATCCGTGTTTTCCTTTCGTATATCCTTGCTTACCTGTGGATCCATCCGCTGTACTCAACACATCCCTTGTATTCCGTGGCATGCTACATTTATATCTTCGGTGGCCCTTACGTTCCCCTCCCCCACCCCATCGTGATCTGCCCCCATCGCTTCGTGCTCAAGCTCCCCCCCCCGCCCCTCCCACCACACACATATCGTTCGTCGTATCGATGCTGGCATCAAATGATGTGTCGTAAGTGTATCTGAAGCAAAATGTACGCAACATTTTCCGCTAGCATGATACTTACAAATGCTCGAACATCTCGCAATATCCTGTGTCACTACTGTTGCACTATTCGCCATATCCTGTGTCACTACTGTTGCACTATTCGCCATATCCTGTGTTACACCACTACTCGCCATATCCTGTGTCACTACTGTTGCACTACTCGCCATATCCTGTGTTACCACTGTTGCACTACTCGCCATATCCTGTGTTACCACTGTTGCACTACTCGCCATATCCTGTGTCACTACTGTTGCACTACTCGCCATATCCTGTGTCACTACTGTTGCACTACTCGCCATATCCTGTGTCACCACTGTTGCACTACTCGCCATATCCTGTGTCACTACTGTTGCACTACTCGCCATATCCTGTGTCACTACTGTTGCACTACTCGCCATATCCTGTGTCACTACTGTTGCACTACTCGCCATATCCTGTGTCACTACTGTTGCACTACTCGCCATATCCTGTGTCACTACTCGCCTATCCTGTGCACTACTGTTGCACTACCATATCCTGTGTCACCACTGTGCACTACTCGCCATATCCTGTGTTGCTGTTGCACTACTCGCCATATCCTGTGTCACTACTGTTGCACTACTCGCCATATCCTGTGTCACCACTTTTGCACTACTCGCCATATCCTGTGTCACCACTGTTGCACTACTCGCCATATCCTGTGTCACTACTGTTGCACTACTCGCCATATCCTGTGTCACCACTGTTGCACTACTCGCCATATCCTGTGTCACTACTGTTGCACTACTCGCCATATCCTGTGTCACTACTGTTGCACTACTCGCCATATCCTGTGTCACCACTGTTGCACTACTCGCCATATCCTGTGTCACCACTGTTCACTACTGTTGCACTACTCGCCATATCCTGTGTCACCACTGTTGCACTACTCGCCATATATTGTGTTACCACTGTTGCACTACTCGCCATATCCTGTGTCACTACTGTTGCACTACTCGCCATATCCTGTGTCACCACTGTTGCACTACTCGCCACTGTTGCACTACTCGCCATATCCTGTGTCACCACTGTTGCACTACTCGCCATATATTTGTGTTACCACTGTTGCACTACTCGCCATATATATTGTGTTACCACTGTTGCACTACTTGCCATATCCTGTGTGTCACTGTTACTACTTGCCATATCCTGTGTCACTACTGTTGCACTACTCGCCATATCCTGTGTCACCACTGTTGCACTACTCGCCATATATTGTGTTACCACTGTTGCACTACTTGCCATATCCTGTGTCACTACTGTTGCACATCTGACCACGATTGTACTCCTCACCCCACACTGATGGATCCTATTAATGATTGTACTCCATACTCCACTTTGTTGTGGATTCTATTGACGATTGTACTCCTCAACCGACGCTAGTGGATTCTATTGACGATTGTACTCCTCACACCACACTAGTGGATTCTATTGACGATTGTACCCCTCATTACACTGATGGATTCTATTGACGATTGTACACCTCACTCCACACTGTGATGGATTCTATTGACGATTATACTCCTCACCCCACACTAGTGGATTCTATTGGCGATTGTACTCCTCACTCCACTTTACGGTGGATTCTATTGACGATTGTACCCCTCACCCCACACTGGTGGATCCTTTTGACGATTGTACTCCTCACTCCACACTGGTGGATTCTATTGACGTTTGCACTCCTCAACCCACACTGGTGGATTCTATTGACGATTGTACTCCTCAACCCACGCTAGTGGATTCTATTGACGATTGCACTCCTCATTCCACTTTGTGGTGGATTCTATTGGCGATTGCACTCCTCACTCCACTTTGTGGTGGATTCTGTTGACGATTGTACTCCTCACTCCACTTTGTGGTGGATTATATTGACGATTGTACTCCTCACGCCACACTGGTGAATTCTATTGACGTTTGCACTCCTCAACCCACACTGGTGGATTCTATTGACGATTGTACTCCTCAACCCACGCTAGTGGATTCTTTTGACGATTGCACTCCTCATTCCACTTTGTGGTGGATTCTATTGGCGATTGTACTCCTCATTCCACTTTGTGGTGGATTCTATTGGCGATTGCACTCCTCACTCCACTTTGTGGTGGATTCTATTGACGATTGCACTCCTCACTCCACTTTGTGGTGGATTCTATTGGCGATTGTACGGTAATTTACTGCAGGAGACTTCAGTAAAGATCGGCGATTTATCACATTTAGCAACGATCGCTCGCTTGGTTTTCAAGCATCAGTGATGTCTCTTAAAGGTGCTTTCCAAGCCGCGTTAATCACTTTACCAGCGTTATGATAAGCTTACACCATTATAACGTTATGATAAGCTTACACCAATGTTAATGTTCGGAAGGGTTCCTGAGAGCGCATAGCATTATACTTCTTATACGAATGGCAAGTCATAGTTTTAACGAAATGTATGGATTAAATAAATGCTTCAGTTATTGTGTGTATCATGCATGTGCTTGGAAATATGCTGCGAATGATTTTGATCGGTGTTTGGATTAGGCTGTTGTCAGTGTTGCATTGTATGAAGGACACCCTTATCATGATAACTAGAAGCTTAACTTATTGGTGCTGGTGGCTTTGCGTACCTTTAACTCATAGCAGACAAATTGTCGTATTCTTCGGATGATTGGCACCACCATAGTGATCACATCACGTGGCATGTCACGCGTGGCTGATCGCTTGCATTGGCTCGATGTTATAGCCTCTCTGTTATCCGCCTCCTCCAAACGATGACCTCCTCTAACGGGGTTTTGCCGACCGACTCAATAAATAACCATTCGTTGTAATGACTTTGTATTTGGTGATTGTTTCAGAATCTGGGATTCCCCCAGCGCGGTTCCATGTTGCTACCCAGCGGAGTTCGTCACATACAACAGGTCAGACTACATGTGAACTGACTCTGCGATAGCTAGCTAATGAATCAAACATTCTTTATATTCGCCACGTGACAGAAAGCCTTCTTCTGCTGGCCAGTATGTAATCACTTATAGCCCAACTACCATATGTGACACCTTTCGGAAATTGCAGGGTAATCTTACTGACACCTCCCCCCTCACTCCGCTACACCCCACCTCCCACCAACCCCCTCACTCCGCTACACCCCACCTCCCACCAACCCCCTCACTCTGCTACACCCCACCTCCAACTAACCCCCTCACTCCGCTACACCCCACCTCCCACCAACCCCCTCACTCTGCTACACCCCACATCCCACCAACCCCCTCACTCTGCTACACCCCACCTCCCCACCCACCCCCTCACTCTGCTACACCACACCTCCCACCACCCCCTCTCACTCTGCTACACCCCACCTCCCACCAACCCCCTCATTCCGCTACACCCCTCATCTACCACCAACCCCCTCACTCCGCTACATACCCACCTCCCACCCACCCCCTCACCTCCTCTCCGCTACATCTCATCTCCCACCAACCCCCTCACTCCGCTACACCCCCCACCTCCTCCCACCAACCCCCTCACTATGCTACACCCCACCTCCCACCAACCCCCCCTCCCCCCACCCCCTCTCACTCCGCTACACCCCACCTCCCACCAACCCCCTCCCTCCACTCCCGCTACACCCCACCTCCCACCAACCCCCCTCACTCTGCTACACACCCCCACCTCCCACCAACCCCCCTCACTCTGCTACACCACACCTCCCACCAACCCCCTCACTCTGCTACACCCCACCTCCTGTCAACCCCCTCACTCTGCTACACCACACCTCCTGTTAACCCCCTCACTCCGCTACACCTCATCTCCCACCAACCCCCTCACTCTGCTACACCCCACCTCCTGTCAACCCCCTCACTCTGCTACACCCCACCTCCTGTCAACCCCCTCACTCCGCTACACCTCATCTCCCACCTCACTCCGCTACACTGGCACACGCGTCACCCTCAGCCACGCATCCCGTTGGAAAGGCGAAGGTATATTCCTCTCCGAAATTCTAGCCGTGTATAAAACTCAGATGCAGTGTATGTCGTAGCGGTGTCAGTCTCGAGTTAGCAGTAACTCGACCCAATTTCTTTTGATCACTTCATAAATCAGACGGCCGCAGTAAACGGCTGATGAACGCTCCGACAGCCCTCCACTGTAGGACGCGACCGGGCTAATAAAGCCTCTCCGTTCCTGAGCTAATATGACAACACGCCGCCTTCATTCTCTCGCTAATACACTGGAAGTGACCACGTAACCTCGACGGAATTAGAAAAGTCTTCAGGCCGCGTGTTTCAGGCCTACAATTGCTATACAGTGAATATCAGCGCTGACAGACACACTACCATTATCTGACAGACACACCAGCGTTATCTGATAGACACACATGCGTTATCTAACAGATGCACCAATATTATCTGACAGACACACCACCATTACCTGACAGACACATCAGCGTTATCTGACAGACACACCTGCATTATCTGACAGACACACCAGTGTTATCTGACAGATGCACCAATATTATCTGACAGACACACCACCATTACCTTACAGACACACCAGCGTTATCTGACAGATACAACAGCATTATCTGACAGACACACCATAATTATCTGACAGACACATCAGCGTTATCTGACAGACACGCCTGCATTATCTGACAGACACACCAGCTTTATATGACAGACACACCAGCGGTATCTGACAAACACACTAGCATTATCGGACAGACACACCAGCCTTATCTGGTCGGATAAGGTCGTAGTTGGGCGGACGAATTTAATTATCTGGTCGGTTAGGGTCGTGGTAGGGTTTCATTGCAGGACGCTGTGACATTGCAGCTCGCTGTGACATTGCAGTTCGCTGTGACATTGCAGCTCGCTGTGACATTGCAGCTCGCTTTGAGTTCTATTCTGTATTGGTAACCCAATCAATGACGAACGTACCGTCATCATAAACGAACCCAAATTTTATGCCCACCTTTGAATCAATGGTGTCCCGCGATGTGGCCGCGACAAGTTGTCAAACGAACGAGGAAGACCTAACATTTGTCATCTCTTCATGTTGAATTGCACGAATATGTTGTATTCTCTTGCGTGAACTCCATTGAGGCTCATTGAATAAAGCTCAATTTAAGCGACATTGCATAGCGCCCCCTCTGACGTAAAAACTCGGTGACATGGTTTGCCTTGGCGGCTTTATGGACAAAAGTGATTGTGGAACTCTTATCTGCTGCTTCTGTGTTGTGGGTGGCTACCAGGGTTATCTAACAAGCATTACACTGACTGCTCAGCCCCATATATGTAACGAGGTTGCCTAGCGAGCCGCTTGGCAATCACACCTGCGGTCTCTGAAAATAGTCCCTTCCTTCGGCTGTCGCTATTTTTGTTGTCGGAAATTACCCTTCCTGCTCGTCGGTCTCATTTTATGCGTAAGGAGGCCCACTACTTTAATTATGGGAGATTTGATGAAATCTGCATTATGTATAAGTATACACATCAATAGAGAGGTGGTTATAGAGCGTATGATGATTTACACCTAACATTGATGGGGTTCATGGTTTTAGGGAGGCACTGTTATCGATGGAACGACACCACTAAATAAAACAGATTTCTACTGTAAATCATGATTATTTCCAGTCAAATAATGTTGAAAATTTATCAGCTTGATTTTCTATCAGCTTAACTTTGTGGCACAAACAAATGACATTATTTATGTCTGCGTTAAACATAGTAATGTATTAACAAAATGATCCCTGAGTTTCCGATATGGGGCTGAGCAGCCTCTGTTAACAACGGTTATTACTCCTGAGTTCGGCAGGGCAGTTGTACTTCCCGGCTTACTTGGCGGAGTAACGACGAAAATACTTTATTCTGCAACTTTTAAGGCCGACGTTCTGACAACTGCCTTCGTATAATTGCTGATCCTCGACATGTTCACGACAGACGAAGAACACGTTAACTGCGGGCAGCTGTGGGGGTCTCCACTTGAATCAATAAACATGTAAATCTTTCTTCATCTCTTCAACGCTCTGACTGATAATTACTCGATTATCAAGACTCCTGTATTCAGCTTGGCATACGACTCTGGATGCCTAATGAGGTTACTACTAATTACAAATACGCTTTGTATATCACGTCAGGCGAAATGCATGAGACTTAAATGGCCTCTCATTAGGCCAGATTCATTGACTTAAAGCATTGGAAATGTCGTGACGATATCTTTGATTACTTAGCATTTTGCATTCATGCAAATTCATCAACTACGATCTTTCGGCGAACCGATTAATATCTACAGCTACGCGGGCGTACCATGTCATCATAACGTCCTAGGTCTTTGGCAGCCCGGCTCTAGAGCAATTTTTTCTGAGCAGTTGTTGCGCATCTTGAGCACAATATATATCCTGTGCTAGTGAATAAATCTAACTTTACGTACCAAATATATAGTTCTTGTCGATGCCGATTTTGGAAAACATGATGTCACGTGATATGTCTACTCTCCGATCGCTGGGTTCACGCAGTGGGAAACTGTGTCACGTCATAACGTCATTGTTAAATTAAACACATGGTGGCATTCCGAGGCGGTGGGACAAGACTGAGGGCAGCGTCCGCGCGTGCTCGAGAGTACCCCACAATCATCGCCGCCATAGTTCTCTTCGGGCAGCGTCCGCACGAGCACGAGAGTACCCCACAATCATCGCCGCCATAGTTCTCCACAATCATCGCCGCCATAGTTCTCCACAATCATCGCCGCCATAGTTCTCCACAATCATCGCCGCCATAGTTCTCTTCGGGCAGCGTCCGCGCGAGCCCTAGAGTACCCCACAATCATCGCCGCCATAGTTCTCTTCGGGCAGCGTCCGCGCGAGCACGAGAGTACCCCACAATCATCGCCGCCATAGTTCTCTTCGGGCAGCGTCCGCGCGAGCACGAGAGTACCCCACAATCATCGCCGCCATAGTTCTCTTCGGGCAGCGTCCGCGCGAGCACGAGAGTACCCCACAATCATCGCCGCCATAGTTCTCCACAATCATCGCCGCCATAGTTCTCTTCGGGCAGCGTTCGCGCGAGCCCGAGAGGACCCAATAATCATCGCCGCCATAGTTCTCTTTAGCCGTTGTCGTATCAGACGGCGTCTGCCCTCCTACGTCATCACTCAACATGGCGCGTTACCCGATCTTTTGTAAATATTGAATGAACAAGTTAAGGAGATGTGTTTGTCAGTGTCTCGAGAATGCGATACACACAATGAACATACGCCTCCTCCACGCTTGACAACCATGGACATTTGGTTTGATTTCTTAAGCAATGATATTGTTATGTTTAGCTGCTTAAGGGCGAGGGTCCATATCCGATGGTTGTCTCGCCGCCCGATGGGGGCTACTGGGTGGACCAGGGTGATGTCACAGACAACCTCTCTAACGCTTGTTTGCCAGCTTCTGACAACGAGACGGAAACTCCTCATCTCAAGCTAGAAATGGATGACACTGAAAAGTGTTACCGGCGTCACTTCCTTGGAAAGGTAACTTATGCATATTCATGTAGCAATTTACATATCTAGTAGCATTTATCACACCGTCTTTATGAACCACGCTAATCGAACGGTTGGATGTAATTTTTATCTCGATTGTTTGATGTCAGGAACACTTTAACTATTATGGGATGGATGATTCAATAGGCCCCGTGATAGTCTCCATCCGCCATGAGTTGGTTTCCGGTCAGCCGCACATGCGCATCATGATCAGGTGAGAGTATGGGTTCAGGTGTTTGTATTCACAGGCACTCGAGTTCGGGCATAATGATTTCCCTACACTAGCATTATGATATTATGATATCACAATGCAAGTGACAAAACAAAATTATGATGTCCGGACTAGTATTGGGTTAGCTTATTGTCGGACGTGGGGGGGGGGGGGGGGGGTTGGGTGGACTGTACATATCCATGCTCTTACACTGGTAGATGTGGTATCTTTCCATGCTCTTATACTGGTAGATGTGGTATATTTCCATGCTCTTATACTGGTAGATGTGGTATATTTCCATGCTCTTATTCTGGTAGATGTGGTATCTTTCCATGCTCAAATACTTGATGGAAAGGTATATTATCACGAAGTCGGTGTGTGGTGCTTTGGTCCGGCAGCAGCTACTTTGGGAGCTTTTGAAAAAATATTCTAAAAAGGATTATTTTATTTGAACTGTTCGGAGTAAATAAATAAACACCTCGCTGATTAACATTCCATTATGACTGACAGTCCATTAAGACTATAAGCAGTCCAGCGGACTGGGTGATTCCAATGGGTGTGTATATCTGTGTGCATATATGTGTGTGTATATGTGCGTATATATATGTGTATGTGTATACATGTGTGTGTGCGTGTTTGAGTGTGGTATTGCCTGGTAGGTATGGAGTTAATGACGAGACTATACTGCTTCCCTCCTGTGTATTATTGTGAAGGAATCACAAGGAATAAATATTTCTGATGATTGTTTGACAAATCAGTTATGTTCTTCTATAGCTTCATTGATCTGTAATTGGGCAAAAGCAATGACGTGGAGGCATAGTGATCTGTAATTAGACAATAGCAATGACGTGGAGACAGACTGAGCTGTAATTAGGCAAGAACAATGAGGAAGAGGCAGTGCAATCTGAAATTAGCCAAGAACAATGAGGAAGAGGCAGTGCAATCTGTAATTATGCAAGAACAATGACATTGTTATGCAAGAACAATGATGTTGAAGCAGTGTGAGCTGTAATTTGGCAAGAACAATGAGGCAGAGGCAGTGTGATCAGTAATTAGGCAAGAGCAATGACGTGAGGCAGTGTGATCTGTAATTAGGCAAGAGCAATGACGTGAGGCAGTGTGATCTGTAATTAGGCAAGAGCAATGACGTGAGGCAGTTTGATCTGTAATTAGGCAAGAGCAATGACGTGAGGTGGTGTAATCTGTAATTAGGCAAGAGCAATGACGTGAGGCAGTGTGATCTGTAATTAGGCAAGAGCAATGACGTGAGGCAGTGTGATCTGTAATTAGGCAAGAGCAATGACGTGAGGCAGTGTGATCTGTAATTAGGCAAGAACAATGACGTTTAGGCAGTGTGATCTGTAATTAGGCAAGAACAATGACGTGAGGCAGTGTGATCTGTAATTAGGCAAGAGCAATGACGTGAGGCAGTGTGATCTGTAATTAGGCAAGAGCAATGACGTGAGGCAGTGTGATCTGTAATTAGGCAAGAACAATGACATGGAGGCAGTGTGATCTGTAATTAGGCAAGAACAATGACGTTTAGGCAGGGTGAGCTGTAATTAGGCAAGAACAATGACGTTTAGGCAGGGTGAGCTGTAATTAGGCAAGAACAATGACATGGAGGCAGTGTGATCTGTAATTAGGCAAGAACAATGACGTGGAGGCAGTGTGATCTGTAATTAGGCAAGAGCAATGACGTGGAGGCAGTGCATCCAACATCATGTAATGCAAATGTCATCCGCTATTTTCGATTGTATACCTGCCAAGATTGTTGATTCATTCGATGGTATTTGTAAGTTGTTGAGATTATGACGGCGACATTTCCTGGAAGATGAATGGTAGTTTGAGATTTGCGTTTGTGGTCTTGTTTCCTTAGAAAGAAAGATGGCACATGTCATGATCTCTTGCCGACATCAGCATTCCACGGCCACACGCCCACACCTGGTACATTAGCAAAGGTATGTTCACTTCTCACCTGTCTTTACAGAGACTGCCCTGTATATTAACACATTTGTTCATTCAGCAATTTTGCCTCTTTGAGCAGATGCTCTGCGATGATATATCCACTGACAAGTTCCATCCTGTACTGTATCCATTGGTAAGTTTTGTCATCTCGTTTGGTAGTATAACTGCACATTAAATTCCACTATTACGATAAGTATTGATGATCCTAACAATGAGTGTGTGCCTGCAGTGGTGGGATGGGGTGGGGGGGGGGTGTGTGTGGTTGTTGTAATACTGCTACTTATGTCGGGGAGTTATGATAATCTTATGGGGGGAGTTATGATAATCTTAGTGGGGGGGGGGTGGTTGTGGATCCCACCCCCCCCCCCCCCCACTACCCCTGAAGCATTGAGCTTTCCACTGTTAGCGTGACTTGTATGGTGATTGTATGTGCAGGGCTCTGAGATGATTGTCAGCTATGATGAGCATGTTCTCACAAACACCTTTAAATTTGGAGTAATCTATCAACAAGCCGGCCAGGTAGGAAGCGCCTCGTCATTACTGTTGTAACGCCAACCAACAACCAAACTCTGTACGCCTAATACAAGCTACCGCCGGAATGCGATTAGTGCTAACTTTATAAATGTAGACGGGCATTAATTATTTCAGACAACAGAAGAAGATATATTCAGTAATAAATGTCACAGTGAAGCCATGGAGCAGTTCCTGGATATGCTTGGGAGCCGTGTGCAGCTGAAGGAGTTCAAGGGGTCAGTGTGTCTGTCTTCATCCTATCACGCAAGAAGAACCTACCCATTACACTGTTACTCATCTGTTGAAGCGTCCAGCCGTGATAATGGTTGCGTTCTTGTAGGTTCCGTGGCGGCCTGGACACCCAGCATGGCCAGACTGGGGAGCATAGCGTGTACACAAAGCACTGTGAGCGCGAGATCATGCTGCACGTATCTACACTACTGCCCCATACAGAAGGCGACCCACAGCAGGTAACCGCTGCACCTTGCAGGACTGTTTAACCCTCACAGCAGGTAACCAATGCACCTAGCCAGTCTGTTTAACGTACACAGCAGGTAACCGCTGCACCTTGCAGGACTGTTTAACGCATACAGCAGGTAACCACTGCACCTAGCACGAATGATAAACCAAAACAAACAATGAAGTTGAGAAGACTATTTATATCGTACGTTTGGAATCAACCATCGGCTGCATCTATCCTTTAAATGGATCAGCTGTATCGTTGAAGGTCGTGAGATGTTTTGAGTCCTCCTGAAATTGACTTTCGTTTTGACCTGTTTAGCTGCAGCGCAAGAGACACATAGGCAATGACATTGTGGCTGTTGTTTTCCAAGACGAGAATGCAGTGTTTGCCCCTGATATGATTGCCTCCCATTTCCTGCACGCTTTCATCATCATTCAGCCTATAACCAGTGCTACTTCTGATACGCTCTACAAGGTTTGTCATTAATACACAACAGCAAAGTACAAAATCGCGTAAGATATAAGGATATTCATTACTTGTGTGTGAAATGTAACTGTGCCCAAATAATGCTTTGTATGTTGTTCTAGAGAAGATCTTGGGAGTCATGCGACTCCATCAGAGAGTGTAATATGGTGTGAGCTATGGTTGCATCAAATCTAGGTCTACACGATGGTGTAATTGTTTTTGGTCGCCAGGTGGCAGTTGCTGCTCGTGATGACGTGCCATTCTTCAGTCCCAGGTTGACACGAACATCCCTCTTCAAAAAGGGACCAGAGTTCCGGGAATTCTTACTCACAAAGCTCATCAACGCAGAGCATGCCTGTTATAAGGCCAAAAGATTCTCCAAACTTGAGGTCTGCAAATGATACAATGACTATGTATCAGCCACTGTATGATCCCTACCACCTCTGGCCTGCACTGACGCATCTCTCCCAACACATTACTCAAGCAAGTTTGATCATTGTCAACACTATCCAGTCGTAGTCGGATCTCTGTTAACACTAGCCATCCGTAGTCTGATCTCTGTCAGCACTATCCAGCCGTAGGCCGATCTCTGTTAAAACTATACAGCCATACTCTGATCTCTGTTAACTCTAGCCAGCCGTAGTCTGATCTCTGTCAACACAATCCGGCCGATCTCTGTCAACACTATCCAGCCGTAGTCTCTGTCAACACACTATCGTAGTCTGATCTCGTCAACACTATCCAGTCTGATCTCTGTCAACACTATCCAGTCGTAGTCTGATCTCTGTCAACACTATCCAGCCATAGTCTGATCTCTGTCAACACTATCAAGCCGTAGTCTATCCAACACTATCCAGTCGTAGTAGTCTGATCTCTGTCAACACTAGCCAGCCGTAGTCTGATCTCTGTCAACACTAGCCAGCCCTAGTCTGATCTCTGTCAACACTAGCCAGTCGTAGTCTGATCTCTGTCAACACTATCCAGCCGTAGTCTGATCTCTGTCAACACTATCCAGCCGTAGTCTGATCTCTGTCAACACTATCAGCCGTAGTCTGATCTCTGTCAAAACTATCCAGCCGTAGTCTGATCTCTGTCAACACTAGCCAGCCGTAGTCTGATCTCTGTCAACACTAGCCAGCCGTAGTCTGATCTCTGTCAACACTAGCCAGCCGTAGTCTGATCTCTGTCAACACTATCCAGCCGTAGTCTGATCTCTGTCAACACTAGCCAGTCGTAGTCTGATCTCTGTCAACACTATCCAGCCGTAGTCTGATCTCTGTCAACACTAGCCAGCCGTAGTCTGATCTCTGTCAACACTAGCCAGTCGTAGTCTGATCTCTGTCAACACTAGCCAGTCGTAGTCTGATCTCTGTCAACACTAGCCAGTCGTAGTCTGATCTCTGTCAACACTAGCCAGTCGTAGTCTGATCTCTGTCAACACTAGCCAGTCGTAGTCTGATCTCTGTCAACACTATCCAGCCATAGTCTGTGCTCATGCTTTAGTCTGCCGTCTGTGTAATCCAAACAGGAGTGGGCATATTGATGCCTTTGTTCAGCATATAACTGCCATCATGCTGCTATTTGTAAGGTCTCATGATCGAATATATAACATTTGATTATGACTCTTGTTGGCAGGAGAGAACCCGATCTGCCCTACTGGAAGCTCTCTACCACGAACTGCACAAACACAACCTCAAGATATTTGGCCAAATTCCATCATATTTTGAATCAAACAAAGCCCCAGAATCGAGTGGAATATTTGACACATTTAGAAGAGCCATTGGTGGAAAGGTACGCAACCAGTCAATGCACATCGCCCCCTGGTGGACGAACAGAATACCTGTCTTATATCCTCACTTCTCTCAGCAGTGGGAGACTATAAAATATCGTTCATTCAGTGGGTAATGAGCCCGAATGCAACATGGTTGTTCGGTTGCTTCTCACCCTACTAGCATCTTTAGGCTTAAGATATAGGGTTCATATCATTTGTAATTAACCTTTTAATGTGAAGCTGAAGTGGTGTTGATTCTGCAAGTTGTTGATTTATTTGTTTCCATAATTCGTGTTCACTTGGTCCACATATAAGTACACCATTCACTTCTTAATAGATATATTCAATGCGTTCTGTAAGTCATTCCAGTGTTTAGATTCCAGTGTATTGTTGTAAGTACATTATATATATTTGGGTGGGTATTTTATGATTGGAAAATGGCTACTGATGAGAACAGTTCTTGTTTGATCATACAGACTGGCAGGACAAGCAAGGCCAAGGGAATGAGAAGGAATTTATCAGAAGGCAGCACCCTGACCCAAGCCTCCAAGCCGCAGTCCCCGACTGATGAGACCGACAAAAGGTATCCAAGTGCTCCTTGTATGTCAAGCTTTACAATGTCAACCAGTGTTACCAAGATTCGATGGTGTAACTGAGGTGTGTGTCACTTTGACAGGTCACTCTGTGTAACTGAGGTGTGCTTGAATATGTCAGTCTGTGTTACTGAGGTGTGTGGTGCTTTAACACGTCAGTCTGTGATACTGAAGTGAGTGGTGCAGTCAGTGTGATACTGAAGTGAGTGGTGCTTTAACGCGACAGTAGTATGTGTTACTGAGTGTGTGTGGTGCTTTAACGCGTCTGTGTTACTGAGGTGTGTGGTGCTTGTGTTACTGACGGTGTGTGGTGCTTTAACGCGTCAGTATGTGTTACTGACGTGTGTGGTGCTTTAACGGGACAGTATGTGTTACTGAGGTGTGTTGCGCTTTAATACGTCAGTCTGTGTTACTGAGGTGTGTTGCGCTTTAACACGTCAGTCTGTGTTACTGAGGTGTGTGGTGCTTTAACATGCAGTTTGTGTTACTGCATTATGTGGTGCTTTAACGCGTCAGTATGTGATACTGAAGTATGTGGTGCTTTATTACGTCAGTCTGTGTTACTGAGGTGTGCGGTGCTTTAACGCGTCAGTATGTGTTACTGACGTGTGTGGTGCTTTAACGCGTCAGTATGTGTTACTGATGTGTGCGGTGCTTTAACGCGTCAGTATGTGTTACTGAGGTGTGTGGTGCTTTAACGCACGTGAGGTGTGTGGTGCTTTAACGCGTACTGAGGTGTACTGAGGTGTGCTTTAACGCGTCTGTTACAGTGTGTGTTTGATGTGCGGTGCTTTAACGCAGTCGTCAGTGTGTGTTACTGTGTTACTGAGGTGTGCGGTGCTTTAACGCGTCAGTATGTGTTACTGACGTGTGTGGGGCTTTAACGCGTCAGTATGTGTTACTGAGTGATACTGAAGTATGTGGTGTGTGGTGCTTTAACGCGTCAGTATGTGTTACTGACGTGTGTGGGTGCTTTAAACGCGTCAGTCAGTCTGTGTTACTGAGGTGTGTGGTGCTTTAACGCGTCAGTCTGTGTTACTGACGTGTGTGGGGCTTTAACGCGTCAGTTTGTGTTACTGAGGTGTGTGGTGCTTTAACACGTCAGTCTGTGTTACTGACGTGTGTGGTGCTTTAACGCGTCAGTCTGTGTTACTAAAGTGTGCGTGTTGTGTTGCACAGCACTATGTCGGGCAGTCAGAGCACAGGCAGCATTACGCACTCTCCACATTCATACAAAACCTGCAGTCCCGCTGCATCCGCGGAAAATACACCGAACTCAAGCCCTGGAGAATCTAGACTACATAAGCAGAGGTAATGTCGATTGACAATGCCCTTCCCTCCTTATACACAATTCCAGGTGGCTTATAAGAAGCTTGTGTTTTACAGGAAGTTGTTAGTCGCTCATTTGCAAACTCTGTGTTTCGGGGTTACTATTAATCTTGGCCTCCATTGTTCTGTCAATGCTTGAAGAAATCATCATTATTACAGAAGGTGAGGCATGTGTGTGTTTGAGTAGACAAACTGCAGAAAGGTCAAGGTCGAGCTCAGAGAGTAGTTTTAACAGCTTGTTGGGTGAAAGTCTGACAGAGCCTGTTGGTGAGGAGGACTCGGACACTGGCATGGTCAGCAATATCTTACAATGCCTCACAGTTACCACTAACTAGCGCATACATAACTATGTTACCTAAAATAACGATACAAGGAGTTTCGTAAAGTAATATCAATTTAAGTATGATATGTACTTCGCTTTGAAATAATCATCACCATCCCAGAAATGTGTGTTTTATTGAAGCTGTTGGTTGCAGATTGATCGATTGTAATGGTGTTTTAGGAATCCCTCTCCTCCTCTGAAACACCAAGCAGCAACAAGAGGATTTCTTTGTCGAATAGTTTCAATGAAGATCAAGGTTACCATGGCAACACTCCAGAGCAGCCAGGTATCCTTTATTTTTTTCCATCATGTCGACAATATTTAGCCCGTCTGTTCATCAGACAATATTTAGCCCGGCTGTTCATCAGACAATATTTAGCCCGGTTGTTCATCAGACAATATTTAGCCCGGCTGTTCATCAGACAATATTTAGCCCGACTGTTCATCAGACAATATTTAGCCCGGCTGTTCATCAGACAATATTTAGCCCGGCTGTTCATCAGACAATATTTAGCCCGGCTGTTCATCAGACAATATTTAGCCCGGCTGTTCATCAGACAATATTTAGCCCGGCTGTTCATCAGACAATATTTAGCCCGGTTGTTTATCAGACCGGCTGTTCATCAGACAATATTTAGCCCGGCTGTTCATCAGACAATATTTAGCCCGGCTGTTCATCAGACATATGTTAGCCCGGCTGTTCATCAGACAATGTTAGCCCGGCTGTTCATCAGACAATATTTAGCCCGGCTGTTCATCAGACAATATTTAGCCCGGCTGTTCATCAGACAATATTTAGCCCGGCTGTTCATCAGACAATATTTAGCCCGGCTGTTCATCAGACAATATTTAGCCCGGCTGTTCATCAGACAATATTTAGCCCGGCTGTTCATCAGACAATATTTAGCCCGGCTGCATCAGACAATATTCATCATCAGACAATATTTAGCCCGGCTGTTCATCAGACAATATTTTCATCAGCCCGGCTGTTCATCAGACAATATACCCGGCTTTCATCAGACAATATTTAAACCCGGCTGTTCATCAGACAATATTTAGCCCGGCTGTTCATCAGACAATATTTAGCCCGGCTGTTCATCAGACAATATTTAGCCCGGCTGTTCATCAGACAATATTTAGCCCGGCTGTTCATCAGACAATATTAAGCCCGGCTGTTCATCAGACCCGGCTGTTCATCAGACAATATTTAGCCCGGCTGTTCATCAGACAATATTTAGCCCAGCTGTTCATCAGACAATATTTAGCCCGGCTGTTCATCAAAGTCGAGCTATGATATCAAGTTATTGTGTTGTACCAGATCTTGTGCGGCACATAGAGAGTCTGACGCTAGAGGTGAACAAACTCAAGCTTGAAAACTCGAACTACTGAAACAGACTGTGGTTCGTAATTTCATTCCTATGTTACAGAAACCGCTGTACGTTCTCAGCATCTTATTAACCTAACAGTACCTGCAAATGAATGATATTATGTTAGTGTACTGATCGCAGATATATAATGTCGGTATACTATCCAGGCTAGTCAGAAGGAGCTGAGGCGCATGAAAGAACGCAATGCCAAGATGAACTCTGATCTGCAGTTGGCCCAGAGAGAGATAGGCCGCCTTCAGTTACTGCTAAAGGATGATGGACCTGAAGTGATATTATAACGAACAGTAAACTTAATGTCACTTGGTCATGGTGCGCAGAATCCATTCAGACAATTGGTCCCACCTATAAGTGTGCTTTCAGTTCTCTGCGTGGAGATTGTTTTTGCAAACTAGTCATTGCCGTTCATGCATATATGTGTATGCTGACTTGACGTATAAATTTATATATTTTGTCTAAGGTGAATATTTTTATGGAAAGAAGGCCTCAAAGGTTGTGACTTTGTAAATTATCTTGCCATTGTAGTGTAGGAGTCTATGCGTTGGTATCATGGAGTGTAGGAGACTGTCGGTATCATGGAGTGTAGGAGACTGTGTCGGTATCATGGAGTGTAGGAGACTTTGTGTTGGTATCATGGAGTCGACGAGTACTTAGACAAATGTGTATACCTTGTTTGGATGAAATCGACACGAGCATTGTGATTCGGAACATTGTAGTTACCAGGATGTAACTGGAAACATGAATGAAACCTGCAGAGTTATTCGCTGATTCGATCAGTGAATGTTCTAGTGACATTGTAAACCAGCTAATGACTTAAATCAATGAACGACTTTGTTAACCAGTTGATGCCAGGGTTCTGTTACTTCTTGCCTGGTTGTTACAGTTTAAGAGAGATCGTGCCGTCGCGAGGCACCTGGCTCTAGCCGGCCCTAGTGAGCGCCTAATGACGTCATCATCTTGTACATGAATGTGACTGCTTATGTGAGATAAAATAACTATTTGTTGAGGATGCTTCCGTCTCTCGTTTACCTGACCATCCCAGTGAATGAAGCTGATATTGTTGCTGCTACAGCTGCTGATGAAAAACACCCCCCACCGTATGCTCTGTTGCTGACAAGTCAGTCTAATGTTGTATGGTCATTTTTAATCTTATAACCTTGGTCTTAGAAGTATGTGTGAGTGATCTGGAGTATATCATCATAGTTTATTCTCTGGCGGATGTTATGTGATGTTTGTCAAGTGCTGGTTTGTCACAGCATTACTGCAGACCTGAAACGCAGACAACTACGTCTAATTTGGCTGCTATTCTCTGTTCAATGTGGCTCTGCATTCTGTGGCATTTTCTGTTGCTCCTACAGTATACTAATGTTAAGTGTATATTTAGTTGTGTTTTTATTAATCGAAGATATCTGAGATAAAATTGTAACGCACTTAATGTCGTACAATAAATTTATATATATATATATATATATATATATATATATATATATATATATATATATATATATATATATATATATATATATATATATATATATATATATATATATATATATATATATGCGTGCGTGTGTTGACCTCTCAAAGAACGACTAAATGTCGACATAATACAATAAAACATTTTAAGGAAATATGTATGAGGTGGGCACTTTGCTCTATCCGGTAAATAATGCATGCGGAAAACTTGATCACACCTCACGGGCCATTGCGTTAGGCGGATAGAGTTAGGATATGTTGATGGCACTTGTAGCATTGATCTTTGACAATATTACGCAAACATTTGTTTCATCTTTGACGAGATTATACAATTGTTCCATTAACTCGACTCAATTATCGTGCTAACCTTTGACATGATAGCAATGATTTACTTGAGAATGATGATGGTTTAATAATGCGCCACCCCTGTTAGATAGGTATGTAGGGCTGACATAATGAGATCAAGGCAGTTCCTGAATGGGCTGGCACTCGAGTGGAACTATAACCATTGAGGTCACATGTAGGGATAATTGAGATACGGATACCCATTAAAACAAGCTAGATGTTTGGAACTCAGATAAATTTCCGACACTGTCATCAATTCTGACAAATAAAGATTACGAAACAGAAGAGAAGAACGGCGTAAACCCCAAGCCCCGCACCGTAAACCCCAAGCCCTGCCCCGTAAACCCCATGCCCCGTCCCAAGACCCCCCCCTTTCCCTCCCCCCACACACACACCCTCACGGATGAAAAACAACAATGGGGGAACAATTGGGTAGGCATTCATTTAGAAGGACGTTGGCTACTATTGCGAAGGTATTCATTCAGTAGTACGTTGGCAACTATTGCGAAGGTATTTATTCAGTAGGACGTTGGGACTTTAGCGAAGGCATTTATTCACCAGGACTTAGGGAACTATTAGGAAGGCATTTATTCAGCAGGACGGTGGGAACTATTAGGAAGGCATTTATTCAGCAGGACGGTGGGAACTATTGCGAAGGTATTTATTCAGCAGGACGGTGGGAACTATTAGGAAGGCATTTATTCAGCAGGACGGTGGGAACTATTGCGAAGGCATTTATTCAGCAGGACGGTGGGAACTATTGCGAGGGCATTTATTCAGCAGGACGTTGGGAATTTAGTCTGCGTCCCAGACTCCAGGGGTTCCGCTACGCTTCTCGCCCTTGAGTCTACGACACGACCAGCTCTAAAAGTGGCGCGTCCGAATATTCATTAGACACGTTCGTTAATCTTCGTGACCAATCAACGCAAAGGTTGTGACCCGGATTGACCTTAATTGCACGTGTCTGGTTCATGAAACTGGCATGATACGCACCCTCGGTTCTATGTGACGTCATGGACATTGTAGTGGTCTGCTGCCAATGAGAACACATTGAATGTGTTCTGAAATTATGGGGCGTCTAAAAAGTTCAAATTGGCACCACAACAAGCGCTTTAATCGCTTAGCTGCACGATAGTATGTTTACGTGATAGCAAGTTAAAAAGAACTAGTTGTGTGTCTGCTTCTCTCGCCGAATGTGTGATTAACGGTGCCACTCAGCGTGAAACAACAAATCGGAGTGTTGTAGAATGTGTGCCCGGCTCATAAAAATCACTCGGCCAGTTGGACAAGTTCTTCGGAAATTGTAGAACTGACCAATGAGAGACAACGACAAAGGTGACCGAGAGACACGGCTTGTGATTGGAGCATCCCAAATCTGGGATGCCTGTCCAGTTCAAGATATTATGGTCCCCTAGACCTGAAGGCGAGACTAATGAACATCAGTAACATGTAAACAGCGCCCGCAGCCATCAGGCTAGGGGACCTTGACTATTGGGAACTATTAGGAAGGCATTTATTCAGCAGGACGGTGGGAACTATTAGGAAGGCAATGATTCATCAGGACGGTGGGAACTATTGCGAGGGAATTTATTCAGCAGGACGGTGGGAACTATTGCGAAGGCATTTATTCAGCAGGACGGTGGGAACTTTTGCGAAGGCATTCATTCAGCAGGACGGTGGGAACTATTGCGAAGGTATTTATTCAGCAGGACGGTGGGAACTATTGCGAAGGCATTCATTCAGCAGTGTATTCTGTTCTATATGACTGCTGTTGCAGGTCACGTGTGTGTTTCACTTGGTTTTAATTATTTCACAACAACCGGAAGTACAATGCCAAGTATAACCGTAATACCACGCATTATTACACCATTATGCTTTCGAAAGTCAAGGAAGTGTAGCATGTTAACTTCAATCATGATACAAAGAATTATAATGTTCAGAATAATACGTTATAGAAACAATAACAAATCGACACATTATTTATACAGCTATTGTCATCTTTTAAGGATTGTTGAAGCTCGTTAATGGGGCCTTCATACGTCCGGCCTATCTTGATCGATTTCTCTAGCGTCAGCGTCTTGTCGTTATCCAACAGTTCAGTTAAAACACCATCTATTGGAGTGCTGGCAATAATTTGCTCAGTTTTGCGGTCCTGCAGCTCCTTGTTTTTGAAGTCACATGTCAGCGTCTGTGTGCATAATCACGTTATGACGCTGTTCATTGTTTCGACCTTCTCTTTTTACATGTGATGTCTGGCAACTCAAAATGTTTCTTCAATGTATTTTATCACGTTATCATAGCTCTCAGCTGCATCATCTTGCAGCTTCCATGAGTTGAATACCTCCATCATCGTCGAGTGTTCTCACATTTCTGCTGCCACCATATTATATTAGGTCTTATATGACTGCTGTTATGCCTTGGAATTCGCGTGTGTGCTTCACTTAGTTTTGATTATTTCACATCAACCGGAAGTACAATTTCAAGTATTACCGTAATAGCACGTGGGTGTGTGATTACAAACGTTGAAGCCCTTGTCCCATGACATAGCCAGACATAATTCATTATGATTTAGTTGCCAGACAACCCATTATGATTTGGTTCTTTCATACATCTACCCAAAGAACTCAAGGAAGCAATCATTTATTAGAAGTATTAAGGTAACACTGATCTTGTAGACCTTATATACACTTATCACAGACAGACCTTAGGTAACCCAGAACAAAACACTTGATGTTGATGCGAATGATACCCTCAGGCCACTTACAGAGATTCATCACGATGAGAGAACGAACCGTCAATGTATTGGACTGGATCCCAAATAGATCTTCCATAGAATAAGCAACAGTAAGGAACCTCACAATCGAAACAAACATTAGGTGCAGGTATACATGGGATGAGAAACTTGACTCTAGAGTCAATTCAAGCACAAGGATAACAAACACTTTTGTGAGTGATGTCTCCATGGATGCACTCGAGAAGTTCTGCTGTAGACCTAGATGCTAATTTGTTGTAAAAACAGTGATCGCCTTTGAGATTGAGATTCCCAACTGGCGCAAACAAATGCCAGCCCAAAATATAACAAAAAAAAGACTTAGTAGCCGCAATCCAATAACAGGCCTGGATAAGACCCAACAGCATACTGGCCCAGCATACAGCAGACATTAAACCTCACACAGCACACCTTAGCTCTCAAACGTAAGCGATCTTCCTGTCGGAAAACGAGGTAGATATATGAAGTACTCAGTTTGCTGTCGGCCAGGACTACGTTCATTGTGCTTTTTTGGCTGATAAACCTCCCAGCCAGTGAAAGGCTACTGAAGGCAACAGCAGCAATATCGAGCCCGAGTACAATGGGAGCCCCGCTAATGGTGGACAACAGCACCCAGGCTGACCGAGTTGCCTTTGTAGCTGTGTTATTTCCCCAAGCTTAGATATGTGAGGTTGATCAGTAACTGACTCGGCTTCATAAGGTAACTCACGATACAGCCGTAACTCAAGATCTCTTGTTGTTTAATAGTGAGTCTACAAGCCATGATCAAATAGAGGTGACACAACCGAACAGGTTGCTCAACCGTTTTAACTTGCTGTATTAAAGTTAATACCATTACCTTGTTCCAGCTGTAAAGGTTGGTCGAAAGATATTACTGCAGTATGTTGTCTAGCATGCTCCCTCATTCCAACCGCTTGATTTATTCCATTTATAAGAGCAACGACTGCCATATCATCAGTATCAGACACAACCAGACAACCACATGCTAACCATCTTACATGATCGTAACATGGTATATCCACAGCTTCCGGCTTGTGAGTTTGTACCCTTGGCTCCATTGCCAAACGCCCATTCGTATCCCCTGAATTGGGAGCTACATGCTTCTGTCTAAATAGTAACACGGGGTCATACTCCCAGTCGCATGTCAACATACTTTTAATTTGCCACCGAGAGCTCGCATGTTAAGACGTGAAGTCATCGTAACATCAGCTTTAGCTATTCGTGTAGAGTCACCAGTAGCTACATACTCGTTTTTATTGTAAATTCAAGAACAATGCTCATAGGAAGGTCCTGGTTGTCTAAAGGTCTGCCTTTATTGTGCCGTAATGTGATTCAAGTCAAGAATAGGTATGTTTGTTGTTATGATATCACTGAATGAGTTGCGTGGTACTGTATTGATCGAAGTGGACATGAGGTGTGTTGACGTAAATGGGCAGGTCTCCTGTGTGAGGTGTGTTGCAGCAAATGGGCAGGTCACCTATATGAGGTGTGTTGTAGCAAATGGGCAGGTCACCTGTGTAAGGTGTGTTGCAGCAAATGGGCAGGTCACCTGTGTAAGGTGTGTTGCAGCAAAACGGCAGGTCACCTGTGTAAGGTGTGTTGCAGCAAATGGGTAGGTCGCCTGTGTAATGTGTGTTGCAGAAAATGGGCAGGTCACCTGTGTAAACTGTGTGGCAGCGAATGAGCAGGTCACCTGTGTAAGGTGTGTTGCAGAAAATGGGCAGGTCACCTGTGTAAGTTGTGTTGCAATAAATGGGCAGGTCACCTATGTGAGGTGTGTTGAAGTAAATGGGCAGGTCACCTATGTGAGGTGTGTTGCAGTAAATGGGCAGGTCACCTATGTGAGGTGTGTTGCAGTAAATGGGCAGGTCACCTATGTGAGGTGTGTTGCAGTAAATGGGCAGGTCACCTATGTGAGGTGTGTTGCAGTAAATGAGCAGGTCACCTGTGTACGGTGTGTTAGAGCAAATAGGCAGGTCACCTATGTGAGGTGTGTTGCAGTAAATGGGCAGGTCACCTATGTGAGGTGTGTTGAATTTAATGGGCAGGTCACCTATGTGAGGTGTGTTGCAGTAAATGGGCAGGTCACCTGTGTACGTTGTGTTACAGTAAATGGGCAGGTCACCTATGTGGGGTGTGTTGCAGTAAATGGGCAGGTCACCTGCCCTTGATTTCGATCATTCCTTCAAAGAATTCTTCACTGGACAACATCGCCAAAAACATCAAAGTGCGATCAGTTTTTCCTATTGCCCAAACTGTGGACTTGTCAACAGAATTGCCTGGTCCTCCTTGTTCTTGCCGGCGTCTTCCGGGATATACCGCGTTGCCCCCGGGGCATCCGCGTCAGCTCCGGGGTCTTCCGAGGACTATACTCCGTCAATGTGAGACAGGGGCATAAAGGGCTGCCGTCAACCGCCCGTTCAGACCGGAATGTTCTATATGCCTTGTGTCCCTCTGAAAGGGCTACCATCAACCGCTCGATCATACCGGAATGTGGTGCTTATGCCTGTATGAATCATTATGTGGTGTGTGAAGCTAGTGGGTGATGACGTGCAGAATCATTGCGAGGCCCTTGACGTTAGTGGGTGATGACGTGCAGAATCATTGTGAGGTGCGTGGCGATAGTGGATGATGACGTACAGATTCATTGCGAGGTGCGTGACGCTAGTGGGTGATGACGTACAAAGTCATAACGAGGCGCTTGACGTAAGTGGGTGATGACGTGCATAATCAATACAAGTTGTGTGACGCTAGTGGGTGATGACGCACAGAATCATTGCGAGGTGCGTGACGCTAGTGGGTGATGACGCACAGAATCATTGCGAGGTGCGTGACGCTAGTGGGTGATGACGCACAGAATCATTGCGAGGTGCGTGACGCTAGTGGGTGATGACGCACAGAATCATTGTAAGGACGCATGTTGGTGGAAGCTGATAAACACGCAGTAGTTAAACGTTCATGCAGCTTTTTTTTTACAGTGAACAACTTATACAAGTAGGTCAGGTCAGTTCTTTCTCTTATACAAGTAGGTCAGGTCAGTTTTCTCTCTGCGTCCCACATTCAGTCAGACCTCTTCACTTATTTAGCGAGATGCGTGAAAAATCTAGAATCAGCCTTGAAAACAAACGATTGTATTAACAAAATATACCTTTTTCAAAGCGAGCAAAACTTATTGTAGTAACAAATTTGTTGCCAATATTCAGCATTTTAACATCGTCGTACTTACGGGATCCAAGCAATCGTAAAAGATCTGGACGCGCTCGACGTCCATGTCACTAAGACCCCTCCTCTGACCTATGCCGACCCCGGGCGCCAGCGGTCGGATGGTAGGTTTGGACCGGTCGATAGCAAATGCCTTAGCGGCGTAATGCATAACGGAGCCGTAGTCATACGGTGTGCCCAAGTGATCCACGCTAACGCCCTCACGTAACTTGCGGAAATTTCCCTCCCTTCCTGGAAGCATTAACGAGGACCAAATTGGAATCGCCATCGAAAGGTCTGAACGAGCGAAGACCTACGAATATTACCATCCAAAGAGGTCAATCAATTCTTTTTAAAAAATCCTCGATGTTGCATATGAATATGGACTTGTTAACCTCTGCGGACGTTATTCAGGTCAACAGTGACGTAATCGTCGCGATCAGCTCGTTTCTGTTCGTGGTGGAAGCCTAACGCATGGAGGAACTCGTGTTGAATGATGCCTCGCGCCCCCACGCATCCCGAACCCAGGTTCAATCGCTGCTCCCCGCGACCATTGCGCCCCACGAACGATGAGCATCTGTCAACACAATTTCCTGGCTGGATTTAAAGCATAACCTAAGCGATGATCCGTGCAATAATGGCTCTTCATTAAATCATTGACCTCGAATGCTACCAACTCACCCTGTCCCTTTAACTTTGACCTCTAACTCTAACCACTCACCTATTCCCTTTTAACCTTTGACCTCGACCTTGGCCCACTCACCCCGTCCCTTTGTTGATAACGATCCAGTCCTCATGCTCCTCCGTGCGCTCCGGAAAGCGCAAACAGTACTTGCCGTTCACTCTAGTACGATGCTCAAAGTTCCTCAACGCTCGATGGATCTTGTGTCTTTGCTCTATGTCTGTGAACGAATCAAGAATTCCCAGTGAATAAGGGTCACTTTCTGTGGAATGGTACCCACATACATTAAAACGTGTTTGGTTCATTTGTTAGTTTATAAGCCGGTTAGGTGTGGTGTGCTAACTGGGGAAGATGCTTTCTGTAGCCCGATCCATGCCATAGGGAGCTTACTGGGGAAGATGCTTACTGTAGCCCGGTCCAATGACATAGGGAGCTAACTGGGTAAGATGCTTACTGTAGCCCGGTCCAATGACATAGGGAGCTAACTGGGGAAGATGCTTACTGTAGCCCGGTCCAATGACATAGGGAGCTAACTGGGGAAGATGCTTACTGTAGCCCGGTCCAATGACATAGGGAGCTTACTGGGGAAGATGCTTTCTGTAGCCCGATCCATGCCATAGGGAGCTAACTGGGGAAGATGTTTACTGTAGCCCGGTCCATGCCATAGGAAGCTAACTGGGGAAGATGCTTACTGTAGCCTGGTCCAATGACATAGGGAGCTAACTGGGGAAGATGCTTACTGTAGCCCGGTCCAATGACATGGGGAGCTAACTGGGGAAGATGCTTTCTGTAGCCCGGTCCAATGACATAGGGAGCTTACTGGGGAAGATGTTTTCTGTAGCCCGGTCTATGCCATAGGGAGCTTACTGGGGAAGATGCTTACTGTAGCCCTGTCCAATGACATAGGGAGCTTACTGGGGAAGATGCTTTCTGTAGCCCGATCCATGCCATAGGGAGCTAACTGGGGAAGATGATTACTGAAGCCCGGTCCATGCCATAGGGAGCTAACTGGGGAAGATGCTTACTGTAGCCCGGTCCATGCCATAGGAAGCTAACTGGGGAAGATGCTTACTGTAGCCCGGTCCAATGACATAGGGAGCTTACTGGGGAAGATGCTTTCTGTAGCCCGATCCATGCCATAGGGAGCTTACTGGGGAAGATGCTTTCTGTAGCCCGGTCCAATGACATAGGGAGCTAACTGGGGAAGATGCTTACTGTAGCCCGGTCCAATGACATAGGGAGCTAACTGGGGAAGATGCTTACTGTAGCCCGGTCCATGCCATAGGAAGCTAACTGGGGGAGATGCTTACTGTAGCCCGGTCCATGCCATAGGGAGCTAACTGGGGAAGATGATTACTGAAGCCCGGTCCATGCCATAGGGAGCTAACTGGGGAAGATGCTTACTGTAGCCCGGTCCATGCCATAGGAAGCTAACTGGGGAAGATGCTTACTGTAGCCCGGTCCGATGACATAGGGAACGACGCCACCCCGCCAGCGCTTCCCTCGCCTTGTCATCGCATTCAAGGGGCCTGGTCCCTGCAAACAACATGCAATACAATCGTTTCATTCACTCGACGACGCCACTCAATTGACCCAACAATACTTCCCCATCCCTCTTAACCAGAGGAAGCAGCAAGATATCGAAATATATTGTGACCAGTTTCCTTTACTTACATCAGCTAGGAATTCTTCTAGGTCTCCTAATATGTCCCCTTCGATATCATCTGCATACCCAGACATACGAGGCTGATGAATTAAAAGACCGTCAACAACGAACATTCGAAAGTAACCATCTCTTCACAGAATGCCAAGCAGAAACAGTTGACGGTAACTGCCTCCTATCGGAATGTCAACAACGAATTGTCGGTGGTAAGCGTCGCCTGACAGAATGTCAACCAGGAACTGTCGGTGGTAAGCTTCTCCTGACAGAATGTCAACAAGGAACAGTCGGTGGTAAGCGTCTCCTGACTGAATGTCAACAAGAACTGTCGATGGAAAGCGTCTCCTGACAGAATGTCAACAATAAACTGTCGATGGTAAGCGTCATCTGACAGAATGTCGACAAGGAACTGTCGGTGGTAAGCGTCTCCTGACAGAATGTCAACAATGAACTGTCGATGGTAAGCGTCATCTGACAGAATGTCGACAAGGAACTGTCGGTGGTGACTATTTCCTGACAGAATGTCAACAAGATCTGTCGGTGGAAAGCGTCTCCTGACAGAATGTCAACAAGGAGCCGTATATGGTGAGCATCTCCTGACCATTATATGATGTAATGACTGCAATGTCCCAGTTACAATAACGACCAACTGTCGTACTGAGAGCAGGAAATTACAACGGCTGATGAGCAGTATCGGGGTGGGTGTGATTAGGGTGGGTGTGATTAGGTTGGATGTGATTAGGGGGGGTGTGATTAGGGTGGGTGTGACTGCGTTCTCGTTGTGATCAGGGCGGTTGTGATTAGGGAAGGTTGTGATAAGGGTGTTTGTTGTGATCAGGGTGGGTGTGATTAGGGTGGGTGTGACTGCGTTCTCGTTGTGATCAGGGTGAGCGTGATTAGGAAAGGGTGTGGCTGCGTTCTTGTTTTGATCATGGTGGGTGTGATTAGGGAAGGGTGTGACTGCGTTATCGTTGTGATAAGAGTGGGTGTGGTTAGGGCAGAGTGTGATTGCGTTCTTGTTGTGATCAGGGTTGGTGTTATAAGGGAAGGGTGTGATTAGGGTGGGTGTGATTAGGGTGGGTGTGATTAGGGTGGGTGTGACTTTCGTGATAGGGATGGGTGCTTGACGGAAGTGGGTCGAGATTGGAGAGTAGCTTACATTGTGAAGTATTGCATGAGTTACTGTTATGTTTCTCGATTTCAACGAGTTTGTCCTGTTAGAAGACAGCATTATTCTAATGAAAAAATGATCAGCATTAAACTCACCTGTAGTAAACACCATTGCCAGTTATATACTTACGAAGTATAGTTGGCATTCAGCTTTACACAACTTACCGCCATATTCCGGACTGTCCGCTGGATCTACAAATAATATTAAGTTATATTTATTAAAATGGCATTTATTACGTGTTCTTGTTTTGATAAAACTCTCGATATCTCCCCACTCTCCAACACGATCACGGATAATTTAAACATCACTAATTTGAGTAAGCCTTATTCGTCATCAGCACTGCAGATGATTTCACAACACATCAATCACCACTATGAACGATGTCACAACACATCAATCACCACTACGGACGATGTCACAACACATCAATCACTTCTGCGGACGACGTCACAACTCATCAATCACCACTGCGGACGACGTCACAACACATCAATCACCACTGTGAACGATGTCACAACACATCAATCACCACTGCAGATGATTTCACAACACATCAATCACCACTGCGGCCGATATCACAACACATCAATCACTTCTGCGGACGACGTCACAACACATCAATCACCACTGCGGACGACGTCACAACACATCAATCACTTCTGCGGACGACGTCACAACAGATATCAATCAAAACTGACCATCAAAGGGGGAGTATGCATCTAAGGCCATGGCAACCTAGATACACACATAAGCAGGAGAGAAATCAACCAATTAACAGCTCTATACAAGGGTTACGACTTGGTAACCACTTCCAGTTCGGTAAACAAAACAATTAGATGTACGATATTCTCAGGATACATAAGAAGGCATTGAATAAGAAAATAACATCTACTTGCACACCTGTTTTCTGAGAAGACGATGGGCAGGGGTGGGTCTAGTCTCCACCCCTGGCGCCGCAAAGGCAAGTGTGGGTCTAGTATCAACCCCTGGTGCCGCAAAGGCATGTATAACCAGGGTCATTGTAATCCACAGCATGGCTATCTGAGTCATTTCGTGAGAATGAAACGAGAGAGGAAGGTTGGAGGTTTGTAGGACGGACTGCCCGGTCAAGATAAGGTACGGGAGCGGGCAGATGGAACCGGATCATTATCTTGTCGCCCAGATAATGATATCCAAGGTCCGTGCTTTGCGTCGAAGCAAGCCCTAAGCTAGCCCTGAGCTAGCCCTAAGATAACCCTAAGGTAGCAAATCCAGCATGGGCCGTTCTCGTACCACCCTAATTACATGGTGAGAGGAGTCTTCCTAGCAAATATCTCTTTCATGGGTAGTATCGAGAATGAAAGCGGTCCAAAAATCGCGATAACGAGGGTGGCACGAGGACTGTATGTTAACAAGGTTGATGCACCCAGGCAGTCTGTTCAATATAATTTTCGTTCGTGAAGAAAAGCCAGTTACTCAATAGAGCCAGTTACTCAGAGGAGCAAATTGCTCAGAAGAGCCACTTTCTGAATTGAGCCAGTTACTCGGATGAGCCTTCACTGATTACCCACACAGTGAGAGCTTATACGTGGCTGATTACGAAACAACTCCCGCCGATGACACCTTCGGCGTCCGGATCTCGAACACAAAGGCTGGTATTTCAGCTAATGGATGAGACAAGCTGTTTTGTTTTTATCGCAGCGCTTCTTGAGAAGGACAAGCAGCTTTCATGCAATAGGCCGTTTCCCGGTGACCCTGGAAGTAGTTCTTCCCGTACCTCGTCTTGTTGCTACCCGTAACAAGCTTTTCCTTAGCGACGCTGTATGAACAGTTTGTTGCGTACCGTAAATGATGTTTTGAATCTGTTTTTGCTGAATAACTTACGATCACATCGAACCAGAATGCCCACGATACATTGCTGCTGGGGTAGGTACAACTCAGACAGCCGATATAGAGATCGTGAAAGAATGAATGGCGTGTCTTTCATTCCTTTTCCAAAGCTACGCTCCAATCCAAAGAAATGCAGAGAGTAGGCATGTGGACGGGTAGCCGTGTACGACGTCTTAATGATATATTTACGGGAAAATTTTGGGCCAGAGAAGATTAATAAGGGCACCTATATCTGTTCAAAGCATTTCATTGGGGGAAACGGTCCAACAATTGAGCATCCTAACCCAATACCTGTTACTTCCCAATCAGAAACTGAACTTCATGCGAAAAAACAAAGGCCTGCACCTAAAGAAACATCCTGTGTTTGTGTTAAAAGTATGATTGTTTTTCTTAACTGCAGTTAAGAATATATAGTTTATATCTATTTATTGAAGACCAGTTTATATTTTCCCTTAGAATATAACAAGACAGTTCCTTGCCAACTCTACAAAACACTGATTAATTTTACAATAAAGAATAATAAACACACTTCCATTGCATTTAACCGAGGACCATTTATTTATAAACATTATGGCTATTATGAACGAGAACATCATAAGAAATATTATCAATTAAAACAAACTATACATCAAAACAGTGACGCACAAATAAAATAAGAACACTATTGCTGTGCCAACTTGATTATTTCTGGAAAGAGAAAATGATGAAAAGAGAAATGTGACACATTACATACAATTTTTGCAAACTTTTCTTCATCAAAGGGTACACTGATTATGTGGAAGCCTTTTATTGTGTACAATTCAAAGTCACAATTCTGTACACCAAAAATTCACATCTGTCCCTGCACTTGAGTGTTATAAGCACTGCTGTGCTTGAGGTTAAGAAGCTGTGCATCTTTCAATTAACCGGAGTGTATAAATAACGGGCACATTTCTCTTTCTTGGAACCCAATTGAGAGCTGGAGTGGTAACGGGTAAATTGTCTCCCATTATTTTAGAAATGAGCACAGACGGGTCAGTATCTGGTTTGTTAATGATGGTTGGAACACCGAGGCTGTGATTCGTCCTAGCCTCATTGCATGGCAGGCTGAGTTATTGGCTTGCCCTTTAGTATCTGAATCAATGAGTTCAATATCAGCAGGGGCGTATTTGACAAATCGGACACAATCATCTGCAATGCAGGCAACTGTGGTGGCTCCCGGTATGGCTTGAGCAGACTGTATGATGTGCCCGACAAACTCCTTTGCTCTATCTAGCACACCCAGTGAGAGGCATGTGGGCTCTGGCTCTGGAGACTGAGACGAAGGTTGACTTGGGTCTTTCGAGTAGTTCGAGGACTTGAGCGTGAGGATTGCTCTGTTAAACAGAAAGAATCAATAAAGTGACTTCACTCTGTTTGCATACCCCAGTTGTCTATTTTGTACAATCAGTTCTATAAATATTACACTTTATTCGGCTTCATTTTAGCATGTGTGCAATAAACTGAAGCATTTCCATACCTGTCTGATTTTGTGTGCCAGGCCATGTAGTTATTCCCCTGAGGTGGGCAACCTGTCACTTGACAAGGGTCAAAGGCACCAACTTGTTTACCAAGTGATGACTCGAGTGTGGTTCTATACCTAGAACAGATACAAAAATGATAGTAGAAATTACTCATGGACTTAATAATCCTAACTGACAACTTTAGCCTAGGATAAATGCAGCTAATGTTATCTCATATGAACCAAAATATTTGTCTCACCTCGCACTTCTAATTGCCATATCCTGTACTGGCACGGGACAGTCATGTTGTCTTGAACGTCTCTGCTGGAGCAAATGGCCATCAGCAAAAAGTCTATAGTCTTCGAAAGACTTGTAGCTCTTCACTATCGAATAGTTGAAAATATCGTAGAGAGTAATCTCCGGATTACCACAGAAAAGTCAGCGGAGAAACTGAAAACTAGACTCCTAGCACGGGGCAATTCCATTTTCGCACGACTAAAGTCAGGATCACAGGGCAAATAAAGTCCAAGTTTAACTCGATCTTGACGTCGGTATTTCCGTCATTGTAACCCCTTTATCCTTCCAAAAACTCCGCAGTTGTTCGACTTTCCAACGCGAAAAATCTGTTTTGAGCGCCATTGTTGTGAACATGAACCGATTTGTTTGTACCGGGGTTACGTGCCTAGTAACGCCAGGTGCGCTGTTGCGCATGCGTGCATGCGTAATAGGGGTTACCGGGAAATAGACTATTCACACCCCACACGGTGACGTAACCAATCGCTAACAGGTGGCCCTGCTTATAAGCGGGTAGTCTCCGTGGCGCACTCGTATGCAGCTGTAATGAACGACTTGCACGTCCTCCGCAGCTGAGATGCAGATTGGTACGCGTCGGGCGAGTCTAGTGCTTATTGTGGAACTCCCGTGTGCATAGAGTATATCCGAAGCTCAAGCCAGCTAAGGTAGGCAGTGCTACAGAGAATTATTAATCCAATTCAGTTACTTGAGCAATTTATTCATCATCATTAGAGTTTTGAACGTTATTTATGAATCCAGATAAGACTGGAATCTCAAACGATCACATATTCTCTTCATCGAAGCCGTCATATCTCATATACAATGGAAGAAAACACTAAAAAACAGAAAGCCAGGAAGATGAAGCTGCATGCAGGCACAAGAACTTTACCCCCCATCAAAGGCCCCCTGCCCACAGGCACTTCCGCTCCCTGCTCCCCAACCAGTCCTATCAGTGTGCCACAACCCAACAGCCGAGAGGCCAGACTGGCCTCTTCTCCAGTAACGAGGTGGAACCTTAAAGCTATCTCCATTCTGCCAGATATAGGAGGAAGCGCATCTGTTAGTCCAGCGGACCATTTCTCTCCATCCACGCCCAGGTCGTGCAACAGTTCCGGCTCCTTGTCACCATACAGACATCCAGGATTCTATGGAAAAAGTCAGACTAATGTTTTCTTCGGCTCCAGCTGGCAGGGATCGTGTGGGCGTGGTGGGGAGACCAGTAGTCAGTATCTCATGGTGCCTACTGATGACTGGTCTCCTGTGGCCAGCTCCAAGCAGCTACCATCATTTGAGTCCTCTCGTCACGTGACCTTTGGCACACGACAGACGGATAATGATAGCCAGGCGTGCTCAGACGACCAAGCCGCTGACATATCAAGTGCATCCAAAACGCGTCTTTCTCCACTGCACGGGAAGACTGGCGGCTTGCATACAGACAATGACGAATATTTTTTTGACGATAGAACGGCTGATAAACGATTGCAGCTTGCCTCGGAGTCGTCCATTCGTCACACGATGACGTCATCAGCCTCCCAGCAGATTTTGACTCCCATCTCCGCGTACGATAACTATATCATACTGGCCTCGCACGCACGAGAACCAACTCCAACAAAATGCATGGCATCCCAAGAACCGGGCACCTGGCTACGACGCTACGGCAGAACACAATGACAAGTCACCGGCTGTGAGGTCGTGTCAGGAGAGTTCCAGAGACGAATACCGCTCCGAAAAAGAACTGTACAGCTGCCAGCATGAAGAGTATGCGAATAGTGACAGCAGCAGTCTTTTGCAGTTCCTGACAACCCGACGCAGCCATCGACGGGGCGCAGTGAGCAATATCACGGACCAAACGCTCGAAAAGTTCCTCTGTGATCTTTCTTTGGCGGATGCTTTACAATGCTTTTGACGAGCTGCACAGTCACAGTGTATCAGTGAATTGCAACAGACCGAGGTGTGACTGTTCAAGGCACGAAATATGAAGGCTTCACTTTCCTAGGCATAACAGAAAGTGGCAAGACAGTACAATTTGCGACAGTTAGCGGAGTGACAGTTAGTGGCATGACATTTAGTGGCATGACAGTCGAAGATGGAAGTGAGTAGTAATGCAGTCCAAGATTGGAGTTAGTGGCATGACTGTTCAAGGCACAACATTCCACGGTTTGACAGTCCAAGGCACCACAGTCGAGGGCGCTACAGTCTAAGGGTTGGCAGCTGGTAGCGTGACAATCCACGGCACGCCGGTTCAAAGGGGTGATAGATAGGGGGCGTGGCAATCTGATAGATAGGGGGCGTGGCAATCCAAGCCTTGACAGTCCAAGGCTTGATGGCTTTGGGCGCGACAGCCATAGGACAATGTGACTCATGCTAGATCGTTATTATTATTGGAATCATTGCACTGTATCATTCTTTGACATGCGTTTTGCTCTGCTTTCCACGTATGATATCTTTCTTTGTGTGGTATATATGGTAATGATAAAAGATTATCATTTGTGATGATTATTTGCACAGAAAATGAGATATAAAATGGTATAATGACAGGTCGATTTAATCAGAAAATGATTTGTACTAAGTGTGCCATGAATGGATATGCAGGAGTAAATTATTACAAAACAATAACCTCTGAAACACTGAAGTAAGTGATGACAAATAAAGTGCAATGCAAAATGCTTCGCTGATAAATATTTGCATAAAGGACAATCTAATGAATAGCAATTCGACGGGATGCCATAGAAAAAGTCAAAGACAGAGGCCCTACACTGACATCCCACTACAAATACACTACAGAAGGCAGCAAGGGGAAACCAGCATCAATCTATTGTTATGCTTAAGTGTATTCTTTGAGACAAAGTGACGAGTAATATGAGGACGTGAAAAGTAGGGTTGGAAAGAAATAGAAAGTTATGCTGAGCATGTACTAGCACCATAAAGGGGGTGGAGTATAGTAAGAGACAGAAAGAGTTAAGATCAGCACCTATTGGCGTTTTGAAGTCAATATGAACTGACACCTAAAGGGGGGATAGTAAGAAACTGAAGAAATTACGGTATGTGAGGAGGTAATAAAGGATTAGGCAAGGTCAGTGTACTGGCACTTGGTGTTTAGAATGGAAGGGTGGATGTGGTTGTCCGGATAGAGCGTGTGGAAGCGAATCTTTCCATCTGCCAGGTGATTGAATTATCGCCCTTGGAGTGTTGTAGGCGGCTTGTTGGGTTGCTCTGCCATTGCGGAAAGAGTGGATGCCCTATCGGGAAAATGGAAGCACTGCAAGAGCTTGACATTGTTTGGGAAGTGAGGTGAAATGATGTCTTGTTCGGGTGTCAATGACAATAGGATCAGGGGATGCCCCCTACACTACAAGGTCGTCCGTATTCCGGACAGTGTACTTGATCAACAAATAAGACTAACTAACGTTTTGAAATATGACAACTTTCATTTACATGTGCTAATTGAGAGAAACCTCTCGATATCTCTCCGACACGGTCATGTTATATTTTGTAAGCTACAGACTATGATACAACATATGAAATAAAACTGATCATCAAAGGGAGTGTAATCCTCGAATGCCATAGCAACCTAGATTCACACATCAGTAGGGAAGAAATTAACGTGTTTTGCAAACGTGATAGACGCGGTCATAAGGGCATCGGAGCCTCGCCAATTAACAGTTCTATACCAGGGTTACGACTTCGTAACCACTTAAAGCTTAGCAAACAAAACAATTAAATGTATGATATTCTCAGCATACATAAGAAGGCGTTGAATAAGACAATAACATCAACTTAAGGCAATAATATATTGTTTGCTTGCGAAGAGTTGCACGATGCTTCATTATGTATTCCAGCAGGAGCCTCCAAATGACTCTCAAACAATCAGTGCTCAAACCTCTGTCCGAGGACTGGGATAAATCATAATCTTTGTTGTTCCTGCTGATTACACTGGTACCCAGGATTATGAACGTCACCTCAAATCTCTTTTGGTCCTCTGATGGCTCATAGAAGTCTGAAAGCTGCGGGCCCCAGTAGGTCGAAGGTTTTGCTTGTGACCAGGGAGTATCCACAAATAGCGTCATTGACGTCCTGGAACGTATGCTCGACATGTCCCTGTCGGTGGAGCTGTTTGTCGAGTAAAACGCAACTTGCTCAGTTAACGTCTTGGCCAATCCCATGTGCACAGACAGATGCTGCTTGATTGATTGACTGTCCACTTTTGAGTTCCGTGACAAAGAGAATTGAAATCATAATGATGACACCTTATGAATCATTACCTTATATATCTTTATGTAGATATATATGTTTGGGATGCGATAATTGCAGAAGCAGCATACTTGCCTAGCGTACATCTGCCCTTGAACCTCACTGAAAATGTAGGGGTTAGCAACATCATCCACTGGCCGGGTGAACGTTCACGGCCAGCGACCGCAGAGCACTTGGTGAGGTGTGTGTGCACCGCAAAAGTGTGGGGTGGGGAAACGTTTAACAGGTCATACGGAGGACCATTTGAGCACTAACAATCCCGGTATAAAAAATATACAATAAAAGAGCTTGTTTAGTGTACACAAAATGAAAGGTAAACGACGTACTAAAAGCGTTTGAAACTGGTCCTTAGTCGGGTCAGTGAGTATCTGTGGAAAACATTGCGCCTTTACGCATTGTTGGGTACATTACGTGCGCATACAGAAGAGCATTGCGATTCTGACCCCTTGCCGTATTTGTGGGGCTGGTACAAACAGTGAACTATAGTTATGTACAAAGTATGACCTGAATCGGAATAGTCATAGACATACCTATGCTCAAACACGCCGCAGACGGATACTCATCAGAGTTATTTATGACCGATCTCTTAACAACTAGAGATCGCCAGGACTAGTTGTGCGCAATAAAACTGTCAATTAGAGATACTGTCACATAAGTGTATAACTGAACTGCCAAGTAAACACATATATGTAATATAAATGTCAATTAGACACATGAGTGTATATCAGAACTGTCGATTATACTCATGTGTCCATAACAGAACTGTGCATATGAGACAATTTGCCTTAAAACATAAGAATACCATGTAATTTCCATGATAAGTGGTCGTCTATAAATATACAAAGTCTCCTCGGGTTGTCCTGCACATACTCTTGCAACTCATTCAACATTAATAATCAGATCATGCTCATATATATTTGCAGATTGCTTAGTTGGTCTTAACACAATATATTTAGTTTTTTTACTATTGAGAACAAATTTATTGGCACAAAATAAGTCATGTAATTTTGATGTCGATATAGTATACTATGAATATTTAAGAAATTTATAATTTTGTGGTAATTTTTCAAGAAGTTTACAGAATGCCGACAATAAGCTTATAGGGCAGTAGTTATTTATTTGACATGGGGAGGACTTGTGGATTGGGATTACTTTTGCAATTTTTGATTAATCGGCAACTATTCCCGTCGTCAGGGGATTTGTTGAAGATATATGTCAGTGGAAGCACTATTTGTTGTATAAATTCTTTCACAATCTTTGCTGTTATGTCGTCATGCCCTGAACTTTGTTTTGGCTTTGAATTGTTAGCAAGTGCAATCAGTTCATGTGGTTTAATGGGTTCAATGAGCAAACTATGCGCAGGGTTATTAATGAAATAATCTCAAAAGTGTCTCTTAGTATCCGGTAGGTTATCATGCCAATTGCAGCTTATGTTTACAAAGAAGTCGTTAAACTAATAGGCAATCGTTGAATGTCTGTTATACTATGTTCATCGATGATTATTGATTTTGGAATTTGGGGTTTGTTTGTTGCGTTTCCCATTGCCTGTTTTAGAACGGCCAAAACTTTTTTTTCATATTAGATTTATATTCATTAATCAATTTAACATAGTTATCTTTCTTTTGCAGTCGTTATATTTGGTTATGCTCAGGATAGAGCTGATTTATATTGTTGGATGGAATGATCATATGCTAATGAAGGATGTTCGTGATGATAAACTCTAGAAAAATTCAGAAATGTCATGGAATACTTGACATTTTTTGGGGGGGGGAGACCGGCACTTTCCGCTTGGTGATTTCCAATGTGAAATGTTCCTAAGTAGTCAGCTAAGTCGGTGATGATTATTCCTGACTTACTCTGGGTTTATAAGTCATTTGAATAGGTGTGGTCAATAAGAGTGGCTGAAGTGTCGGTTACCCTTGTTGGTTTAGTGATTATTGGTACAAAGCCTTTGGCAAAGACATTGTCCACAATGTCATTGGTACACAACAGTGGACAGTACGTTACCGACGACGGTAGTCTAACTTGAACTATGCACTCCTGAGAACTGTTCACTCCTGAGGACAGTACGCTATCACGGACGATACACTCCCGAGGATGGTGCGCTAACAATGACGGTACGCAACCAAGAAGGATACACTCCCGATGACGGTACGCTGCCGAGGACAGTACCATGCCGAAGAGGGCATTCAATCAAGGACGGTATGCTACCAAGAACGATACACTCCCGAGGACGGTACGCTGCCGAGGATGGTGCGCTAACAAGGACGGTACGCAACCAAGAAGGATACAGTCCCGAGGACGGTACGCTGCCGAGGACAGTACCACACCGAAGAGGGCATTCAATCAAGGACGGTATGCTACTTAGAAAGGTATGTCTACAAAGACGGTACCCTCCCGAGAACGTTACACTCCTAAGGACGGTAGGTTGTCTGGGATGGAACGTTTCAAAAGATGGTACGCTAACGACGACGATATGTAGCCGCCGACGGTAAGTTCACAAGGATGATACGCACCCGAGCAGCCTGTTAAAAATCGATTTCGTTCGTGAAGAATAGCCAGTTACTCAATAGAGCCAGTTACTCAGAGGAGCCAGTTGCTCAGAAGAGCCAGTTTCTGAATTGAGCCAGTTACTCGGAAGGGCCTTCGCTGATTACTCACACAGTGACAGCTTTGACGTGGCTGATTATGCAACAACTCCCGCCCACGACTCCTTCTGTGACCAAATTCTCGAACACTAAAGCCTTGTAATTCAGATAATGAGTCAAGATGTTTTGTTTTTATCGCAGCGTTTCATGAGAATGAAAACCAGCTTCCATGCAATTGACACCCCACACGGTGACGTTACCAATCGCTAACAGGTGGCGCTGCATATCCAATCATAAGCTAGAAGTCTTCGAGTCGCACATAAAAACGTGTCGGGAGAGTCTAGTGTTCATTGTGCTCAGAGTATATCCGAAGCTCCAGCCAGCTAAGGTAAGCAGTGCTACGCATTCCAATGCTACAGAGAGAATTATTAATCAATTCTGTTACTTGAGCAATTTATTTATCATCATTAGAGTTTGGAACGTTATTTATGAATCCAGATAAGACTGGAATCTCAAACGATCACATATTCTCTTCATCGAAGCCTTCATATTTCTTATACAATGGAAGAAAACACAAACAAACAGAAAGCCAGGAAGATGAAGCTGCATGCAGGCACGAGAAACACTACTTTACCCCCCATCAAAGGCCCCCTGCCCACAGGCACTTCCGCTCCCTGCTCCCCAACCAGCCCTATCAGTGTGCCACAGCCAACAGCCGAGAGGCCAGACAGGCCTCTTCTCCAGTCACGAGGTGGAACCTTAAAGCTATCTCCATTCTGCCAGATATAGGAGGAAGCGCATCTGTTAGTCCAGCGGACCATTTCTCCCCATCCACGCCCAGGTCGTGCAACAGTTCCGGCTCCTTGTCACCATACAGACATCCAGGATTCTATGGAAAAAGTCAGACGAATGTTTTCTTCGGCTCCAACTGGCAGGGATCGTGTGGGCGTGGTGGGGTGACCAGCAGTCAGTATCTCATGGTGCCTACTGATGACTTGTCTCCTGTGGCCAGCTCCAAGCAGCTACCATCATTTGAGTCCTCTCGTCACGTGACCTTTGGCACACGACAGACGGATAATGATAGCCAGGCGTGCTCAGACGACCAAGCCGCTGACATATCAAGTGCATCAAAAAACGCGTCTTTCTCCACTTCACAGGAAGACTGGCGGCTTGCATACAGACAATGACGAATATTTTTTTGACGATAGAACGGCTGATAAACGATTGCAGCTTGCCTCGGAGTCGTCCATTCGTCACACGATGACGTCATCAGCCTCCCAGCAGATTTTGACTCCCATCTCCGCGTACGATAACTATATCATACTGGCCTCGCACGAGAACCAACTCCAACAAAATGCATGGCATCCCAAGAACCGGGCACCTGGCTACGACGCTACGGCAGAACACAATGACAAGTCACCGGCTGTGAGGTCGTGTCAGGAGAGTTCCAGAGACGAATACCGCCTCGAAAAAGAACTGTACAGCTGCCAGCATGAAGAGTATACGAATAGCGACAGCAGCAGTCTTTTGCAGTTCCTGACAACCCGACGCAGCCATCGACGGGGCGCAGTGAGCAATATCACGGACCAAACGCTCGAAAAGTTCCTCTGTGATCTTTCTTTGGCGGATGCTTTACAATGCTTTTGACGAGCTGCACAGTCACAGTGTATCAGTGAATTGCAACAGACCGAGGTGTGACTGTTCAAGGCACGAAATATGAAGGCTTCACTTTCCTAGGCATAACAGAAAGTGGCAAGACAGTACAATTTGCGACAGTTAGCGGAGTGACAGTTAGTGGCATGACATTTAGTGGCATGACAGTCGAAGATGGAAGTGAGTAGTAATGCAGTCCAAGATTGGAGTTAGTGGCCCGACATATCAAGGCGTTGTAGTAAGTGGCATCACTGTTCAAGACACAACATTCCGTGGTTTGACAGTCCAAGGCACCTCAGTCCACGGTTCGACAGTTCAAGGCACCTTAGTCCACGGTTCGACAGTCCAAGGTCCTCGGTTCGACAGTCCAATGCACCTCATTACGGTTCGCGGTCCAAGGACCTCAATCCACGGTTCGACAGTTTAAGGCACAGTCGAGGGCGCTACAGTCTAAGGCAACACAGTCGAAGGTGCTACAGTCTAATGCAACACAGTCGAGGGTGCTACAGTCTTAGGCAACACAATCGAGGGCGCTACAGTCTAGGGCAACACAGTCGAGGGTGCTATAGTCTAAGGCACCACGGTCGATGGCACTGCAGTCTAAGGCACCACGGTCGATGGCACTACTGTCTAAGGCACCACGGTCGATGGCGCTACAGTCTAAGGCACCACGGTCGATGGCGCTACAGTCTAAGGGTTGGCAGCTGGTGGCGTGACGATCCAAGGCACGGCGGTTCAATGGGGTGATTGGTAGGTTGCTTGTTCTGCTTGTCCACTGTTGAACAATTAAGATACATCACTTTCTCGTGGCATTATCAAATATCGTGAAATCTTTATCCGGGATATTTTTCCTTGTCCAACATTGGAGGATGAGAATCCATATAAGGACATGATTCTCGTGGAATACTAGACGAACGTATGATGGTCTTTCTTTGTGTGTGTATATATGGTATTGATAAAAGGCCATCATTTGTGATGATTATTTGCACTGAAAATGAGATATAAAATGATATTATGACAGGTCGATTTAATCAGAAAATGATTTGTACTAAGTGTGCCATGAATGGATATGCAGGAGTAAATTATTACCTAATAATCTCTGAAGTAAGTTATGAAAAATAAAGTGCAATGCAAAATGCTTCGCTGAAAATATTTGCATAAAGGACAATCTAATGAAAGAAATTCGACGGGATGCCATAGAAAAAGTCAAAGACAGAGGCCCGACACTCTAGGCCCACTGACAGGCCCACTCTACAAATACACTACAGAAGGCAGCAAGGATACCCAAAACCAGCATCAATCTATTGTTATGCTTAAGTGTATTCTTTGAGACAAAGTGACGAGTAATATGAGGATGACGTGAAAAGTAGGGTTGGAAAGAAATAGAAAGGTATGCTGAGCATGTACTAGCACCATAAAGGGGGCGGGAGTCTAGTAAGAGACATAAAGAGTTAAGATCAGCACCTACTGGCGTTTTAAAAGGGGTAATAATATGAACTGACACCTAAAGGGGGGATAGTAAGAAACTGAAGAAATTACGGTCAGTGAGGAGGTAATAAAGGATTAGCAAGGTCAGTGTACTGGCACTTTGGTGTTTAGAATGGAAGGGTGGATGTGGTTGTCCGGATAGAGCGTGTGGAAGCGGATCGGATCTTCCATCTGCCAGGTGATTGGATTATCGTCCTTGGAGTGTTGTAGGCGGCTTGTTGGGTTGCTCTGCCATTGCGGAAAGAGTGGATGCCCTATCGGGAAAATGGAAGCTAGGCAAGAGCTGACATTGCTTGGGAATTAAGGTGAAATGATGTCTAGTTCGCGTGTCAATGACAATAGGATCAGGGGATGCCCCCTACACTACAAGGTCGTCCGTATTCCGGACTGTCTGCTTGATCTATAAATAAGACTAACTTATGTTTTGCAATATGACAACTTTCGTTAATTGTGCAAATTGAGAGAAAACTCTTCGATAATTCTCCAGCACGGTCATTGATGTTATATTTGTAAGCTACAGACTATGATACAACATATCAATCAAAACTGACCATCAAAGAGAGAGTAATCTTCGAATCCATAACAACCTAGACATACACTTAGGTAGGGGAGTAATCAACGTGTTTTGCAAACTGATAAATGTAGTCAGAATCGGTGGCATAAGGGCATGGAGCCTCGCCAATTAACAGCATTTTATATACACCAGGTTAATCATGCGACTTCGTAACCACTTCCAATATAATAAACAAAGCAATTAGATGAAATATTTTCAGAATACACAATTCACAGCTCTATATCATGGTACGACTTCCTAACCACTTAAAGTTCAATAAACAAAACAATTAGACGTGGTATATTCACAGGAATACATAACAATCTCATGAACAGAAACACGACGGGATGTCATAGAAAAGGTCAAAGACTGAGGCCCGACACTCTGACAGAGGCCCGATACTCTGACAGAGCCCGATACTCTGACAGAGGCCTGACACTCTGACAGAGGCCCGATACTCTGACAGAGGCCCGATACTCTGACAGAGTCCCGACACTCTGACAGAGGCCCGATACTCTGACAGAGGCCAGACACTCTGACAGAGGCCCGATACTCTGACAGAGGCCTGACATTCTGACAGAGGCCTGATACTCTGACAGAGGCCTGACACTCTGACAGAGGCCCGATACTCTGACAGAGGCCCGACACTCTGACAGAGGCTGATACTCTGACAGAGGCCCGATACTCTGACAGAGGCCCGACACTCTGACAGAGGCCCGACACTCTGACAGAGGCCCGACACTCTGACAGAGGCCCGACACTCTGACAGAGGCCCGATACTCTGACAGAGGCCCGACACTCTGACAGAGGCCCGATACTCCGACAGAGGCCTGACACTCTGACAGAGGCCCGACATTGACATAGGCCCGGCACTCTGACAGAGGCCTGACACTCTGACAGAGGCCCGATACTCTGACAGAGGCCCGACACTCTGACAGAAGTCCGACACTCTGACAGAGGCCCGATACTCTGACAGAGGCCCGATACCAACTACAAAGACACTACAGAAGATGTCAGCAAGGGGAAGGCTTATGACCAGCATCAATCTATTGTTATGCTTTAATTAATTCTTTGAGACGCAATGACGTGTAAGATGTGGACGTGAAAAGTAAGGATGGTAAGAAATAGTATGTACTGGAACCATACAGGGGGCGGGGTCTAGTAAGAGACAGAAAAAGTAAAGAAAGAGCACCTACCGGCGTCTAAAAGGGGTAGAGTCAATATGAACTGACACCTAAAGGGGGGATAGTAAGAAACTGAAGAAATTACGGTCAGTGAGGAGGTAATAAAGGATAAGGCAAGGTCAGTGTACTGGCACTTTTTGTTTAGATTGGAAGGGTGGATGTGGTTGTCCGGATAGAGCGTGTAGAAGCGGATCTTTCCATCTGCCAGGTGATTGGATTATCGTCCTTGGAGTGTTGTAGGCGGCTAGTTGGGTTGCTCTGCCATTGCGGAAAGAGTGGATGCTGTATCGGGAAAATGGAAGCTAGGCAAGAGCTTGACATTGTTTGGGAAGTGAGGTAAATGATGTCTTGTTCGGGTGTCAATGACAATAGGATCAGGGGATGCCCCCTACACTACAAGGTCGTCCGTATTGCGGACAGTGTACATGATCAAAAATAACACTAACTAACGTTTTGAAATATGACAACTTTCATTTACATGTGCTAATTGAGAGAAACCTCTCGATATCTCTCCAGACACGGTCATGTTATATTTTGTAAGCTACAGACTATGATACAACATATCAAATAAAACTGATCATCAAAGAGAGAGTAATCCTCGTATCCATGCCATACCAGACATACTAGTATTCACACATCAGTAGGGAAGCAAAAATTAACGTGTAGTCATAAGGGCAAACGTGATAGACGCGGTACCATAAGGGCGACTTCGGAACCTCTTCCAATTAACAAAACAATTTCTATACCAGGGTTACGACTTCGCTAACCACTTAAAGCTTAGCAACCACTTAAACAATTAAATGACAATTATGTGTGATATTCTCAGCATACATAAGAAGGCGTTGAATAAGACAATAACATCAACTTAAGGCAATAATATATTGTTTGCTTGCGAAGAGTTGCACGATGCTTCATTATGTATTCCAGCAGGAGCCTCCAAATGACTCTCAAACAATCAGTGCTCAAACCTCTGTCCGAGGACTGGGATAAATCATAATCTTTGTTGTTCCTGCTGATTACACTGGTACCCAGGATTATGAACGTCACCTCAAATCTCTTTTGGTCCTCTGATGGCACATAGAAGTCTGAAAGCTGCGGGCCCCAGTGGGTCGACGGTTTTGCCTGTGACCAGGGAGTATCCACAAATGACGTCATTGACGTCCTGGAACGTGTGCTCGGCGTGTCCCTGTCAGCGTAGCTGCTTGTCGAGTGAAACGCGACTTGCTCAGTTAACGTCTTGGCCAATGCCATCTACACAGACAGAAGCTGCTTGATTGATGGACTGTCCACTCTTGAGTTCTGTGACAAAGAGAATTGAAATCCTAATGTTGACATCCCACTGCATGATTCATGACGTTATATATCTTTATGTAGATATATGTTGAATGTTTGGGATGCGATAATTGCAGAAGCAGCATACTGGCCTAGCATACCTCTGGCCTTGGACCTCACTGAAAAAGCAGGGGTTAGCAACAGCAGCCCACTGGCCGAGTGAACGTTCACGGCCTGCGACCGCAGAGCACTTGGTGAGGTGTGTGTGCACCGCAAAAGTGTGGGGTGGGGAAACGTTTAATAGGTCATACGGAGGACCATTTGAGCACTAACACTCCCGGCATAATAAATATACAATTAGAGGTTCTTTAGTGTACACAAAATGTAAGGTAAACGACGTACTCAAAGTACTTGAAACTGGCCCTTAGTCGGGTCAGTGAATTCCTGTGGAAAACATTGCGCCATCACGCATTGTTGGGTACATTAGGTGCGTATGCAGAAGAGCATTGCGATTCTGACCCCTTGCCGTATTTGTGGGGCTATTGTTGTGTACAAAGTATGACCTGAATCGGAATAATCATAGACTTACCTATGCTAAAACACGCAGCAGGCGGATACTCATCAGAATTATGACCGATCTCTTAACAACTAGAGATCACCAGGACTAGAAGTGCGCAATAAAACTGTCAATTAGAGATACTGTCACATAAGTGTATAACATTAATGCCAAGAAGACACATATATGCAATATAAATGTCAGTTAGACACATGAGTGTATATCAGAACTGTCGATTAGACCCATGTGTCCATAACAGAACTGTGCATATGAGACAATTTGCCTTAAATTATAAGAATACCATGTAATTTCCATGATAAGTGGTCGTCAATAAATATACAAAGTCTCCTCGGGTTGTCCTGCACATACTCTTGCAACTCATTCAACATTAATAATCAGATCATGCTCATATATATTTGCAGATTGCTTAGTTGGTCTTAACACAATATATTTAGTTTTTTTACTATTGAGAACAAATTTATTGGCACAAAATAAGTCATGTAATTTTGATGTCAATATAGTATACTATGAATATTTAAGAAATTTATAATTTTGTGGTAATTTTTCAAGAAGTTTACAGAATGCCGACAATAAGCTTATAGGGCAGTAGTTATTTATTTGACATGGGTCGGAGGACTTGTGGATTGGGATTACTTTTGCAATTTTTGATTAATCGGCAACTATTCCCGTCGTCAGGGATTTGTTGAAGATATATGTCAGTGGAAGCACTATTTGTTGTATAAATTCTTTCACAATCTTTGCTGTTATTTCGTCATGCCCTGAACTTTGTTTTGGCTTTGAATTGTTAGCAAGTGCAATCAGTTCATGTGGTTTAATGGGTTCAATGAGCAAACTATGCGCAGGGTTATTAATGAAATAATCTCAAAAGTGTCTCTTAGTATCCGGTAGGTTATCATGCCAATTGCAGCTTATGTTTACAAAGAAGTCGTTAAACTAATAGGCAATCGTTGAATGTCTGTTATACTATGTTCATCGATGATTATTGATTTTGGAATTTGGGGTTTGTTTGTTGCGTTTCCCATTACCTGTTTTAGAACGGCCAAAACTTTCATATTAGATTTATATTCATTAATCAATTTAACATAGTTATCTTTCTTTTGCAGTCGTTATATTTGGTTATGCTCAGGATAGAGCTGATTTATATTGTTGGATGGAATGATCATATGCTAATGAATGATGTTCGTGATGATAAACTCTAGAAAAATTCAGAAATGCCATGGAATACTTGAACTTGGGGGGAGACCGGCACTTTCCGCTTTGTGATTTCCAATGTGAAATGTTCCTAAGTAGTCAGCTAAGTCGGTGATGATTATTCCTGACTTACTCTGGGTTTATAAGTCATTTGAATAGGTGTGGTCAATAAGAGTGGCTGAAGTGTCGGTTACCCTTGTTGGTTTAGTGATTATTGGTACAAAGCCTTTGGCAAAGACATTGTCCACAATGTCATTGGTACACAACAGTGGACAGTACGTTACCGACGACGGTAGTCTAACTTGAACTATGCACTCCTGAGAACTGTTCACTCCTGAGGACAGTACGCTATCACGGACGATACACTCCCGAGGATGGTGCGCTAACAATGTCGAAGAGGGCATTCAATCAAGGACGTACGCAACCAAGAAGGATACACTCCCGATGACGGTACGCTGCCGAGGACAGTACCATGCCGAAGAGGGCATTCAATCAAGGACGGTATGCTACCAAGAACGATACACTCCCGAGGACGGTACGCTGCCGAGGATGGTGCGCTAACAAGGACGGTACACAACCAAGAAGGATACAGGGCATTCACATCAACCGAAGAGGGCATTCAATCAAGGACGGTATGCTACTTAGAAAGGTATGTCTACAAAACGGGTACCCCCCCGAGAACGTTACACTCCTAAGGACGGTAGGTTGTCTGGGATGGAACGTTTCAAAAGATGGTACGCTAACGACGACGATATGTAGCCGCCGACGGTAAGTTCACAAGGATGATACGCACCCGAGCAGCCTGTTAAAAATCGATTTCGTTCGTGAAGAATAGCCAGTTACTCAATAGAGCCAGTTACTCAGAGGAGCCAGTTGCTCAGAAGAGCCAGTTTCTGAATTGAGCCAGTTACTCGGAAGGGCCTTCGCTGATTACTCACACAGTGACAGCTTTGACGTGGCTGATTATGCAACAACTCCCGCCCACGACTCCTTCTGTGACCAAATTCTCGAACACTAAAGCCTTGTAATTCAGATAATGAGTCAAGATGTTTTGTTTTTATCGCAGCGTTTCATGAGAATAAAAACCAGCTTCCATGCAATTGACACCCCACACGGTGACGTTACCAATCGCTAACAGGTGGCGCTGCATATCCAATCATAAGCTAGAAGTCTTCGAGTCGCACATAAAAACGTGTCGGGAGAGTCTAGTGTTCATTGTGCTCAGAGTATATCCGAAGCTCCAGCCAGCTAAGGTAAGCAGTGCTACGCATTCCAATGCTACAGAGAGAATTATTAATCAATTCTGTTACTTGAGCAATTTATTTATCATCATTAGAGTTTGGAACGTTATTTATGAATCCAGATAAGACTGGAATCTCAAACGATCACATATTCTCTTCATCGAAGCCTTCATATTTCTTATACAATGGAAGAAAACACAAACAAACAGAAAGCCAGGAAGATGAAGCTGCATGCAGGCACGAGAAACACTACTTTACCCCCCATCAAAGGCCCCCTGCCCACAGGCACTTCCGCTCCCTGCTCCCCAACCAGCCCTATCAGTGTGCCACAGCCCGACAGCCGAGAGGCCAGACAGGCCTCTTCTCCAGTCACGAGGTGGAACCTTAAAGCTATCTCCATTCTGCCAGATATAGGAGGAAGCGCATCTGTTAGCCCAGCGGACCATTCCTTCTCACCAACGCCCAGGTCGTGCAACAGTTCCGGCTCCTTGTCACTATACAGACATCCAGGATTCTATGGAAAAAGTCAGACGAATGTTTTCTTCGGCTCCAACTGGCAGGGATCGTGCGGGCGTGGTGGGGAGACCAGTAGTCAGTATCTCATGGTGCCTACTGATGACTGGTCTCCTGTGGCCAGCTCCAAGCAGCTACCATCATTTGAGTCCTCTCGTCACGTGACCTTTGGCACACGACAGACGGATAATGATAGCCAGGCGTGCTCAGACGACCAAGCCGCTGACATATCAAGTGCATCCAAAACGCGTCTTTCTCTACTGCACGGGAAGACTGGCGGCTTGCATACAGACAATGACGAATATTTTGGTGACGATAGAACGGCTGATAAACGATTGCAGCTTGCCTCCGAGTCGTCCATTCGTCACACGATGACGTCATCAGCCTCCCAGCAGATTTTGACTCCCATCTCCGCGTACGATAACTATATCATACTGGCCTCGCACGAGAACCAACTCCAACAAAATGCATGGCATCCCAAGAACCGGGCACCTGGCTACGACGCTACGGCAGAACACAATGACAAGTCACCGGCTGTGAGGTCGTGTCAGGAGAGTTCCAGAGACGAATACCGCCTCGAAAAAGAACTGTACAGCTGCCAGCATGAAGAGTATACGAATAGCGACAGCAGCAGTCTTTTGCAGTTCCTGACAACCCGACGCAGCCGTCGACGGGGCGCAGTGAGCAATATCACGGACCAAGTGCTCGAAAAATTCCTCTGTGATCTTTCTTTGGCGGATGCTTTACAATGCTTTTGACCAGCAGCACAGTCACAGTGTATCGTGAGTTGCAGCAGACCGAGGTGTGACTGTTCAAGGCACGAAATAGGAAGGCTTCACTTTCCTAGGCATAACAGAAACTGGCAAGACAGTACAAGTTGCGACAGTTAGCGGAGTGACAGTTAGTGGCATGACATTTAGTGGCATGACAGTCGAAGATGGAAGTGAGTAGTAATGCAGTCCAAGATTGGAGTTAGTGGCCCGACATTTCAAGGCGTTGTAGTGAGTGGCATCACTGTTCAAGACACAACATTCCGTGGTTTGACAGTCCAAGGCACCTCAGTCCACGGTTCGACAGTTCAAGGCACCTTAGTCCACGGTTCGACAGTCCAAGACACCTCATTCCTCGGTTCGACAGTCCAATGCACCTCATTCCACGGTTCGCGGTCCAAGGCACCTCAATCCACGGTTCGACAGTTTAAGGTACCACAGTCGAGGGCGCTACAGTCTAAGGCAACACAGTCGAAGGTGCTACAGTCTAATGCAACACAGTCAAGGGTGCTACAGTCTAAGGCAACACAATCGAGGGCGCTACAGTCTAGGGCAACACAGTCGAGGGTGCTATAGTCTAAGGCAGCATAGTCGATGGCGCTACAGTCTAAGGCACCACGGTCGATGGCGCTACTGTCTAAGGGTTGGCAGCTGGTGGCGTGACGATCCAAAGCACGGCGGTTCAATGGGGTGATTGGTAGGTTGCTTGTTCTGCTTGTCCACTGTTGAACAATTAAGATACATCACTTTTCCGTGGCATTATCAAATATCGTGAAATCTTTATCCGGGATATTTTTCCTTGTCCAACATTGGAGGATGAGAATCCATATAAGGAAGGATTCTCGTGGAATACTAGACGAACGTATGATGGTCTTTCTTTGTGTAGTATATATGGTATTGATAAGAGGCCATCATTTGTGATAATTATTTGCACTGAAAATGAGATATAAAATGATGTTATGACAGGTTGATTTAATTAGAATATGATTTGTACTTAGTGTGCCATGAATGGATATGCAGGAGTAAATTATTACCTAATAATCTCTGAAAGTAAGTTATGAAAAATAAAGTGCAATGCATAATGCTTCGCTGATAAATATTTGCATTAAGTAAAATCTCATGAACAGAAACACGACGGGATGTCATAGAAAAGGTCAAAGACAGAAGCCCGATACTCTGACAGAGGCCCGATACTCTGACATAGGCCCGACACTCTGACTGACGTCCAACTACAAAGACACTACAGAAGATGGGGACGTGAAAAGTAAGGGTGGTAAGAAATAGTATGTACTGGAACCATAAAGGGGGCGGGGTCTAGTAAGAGACAGAAAGAGTAATGATCAGCACCTACCTGCCGTCTAAAAGGGGTAGAGTAAATATGAACTGACACCTTAAGTGGGGATAGTAAGAAACTGAAGAAATTACGGTCAGTGAGGAGGTAATAAAGGATTTGGCAAGGTCAGTGTACTGGCACTTGGTGTTTAGAATGGAAGGGTAGATGTGTTGCCAGGTGATTGAATTATCGTCCTTGGAGTGTTGTAGGCGGCTAGTTGGGTTGCTCTGCCATTGCGGAAAGAGTGGATGGTGTATCGGGAAAATAGAAGCTCTGCAAGAGCTGGACATTGTTTGGGAAGTGAGGTGAAATAATGTCTAGTTCGCGTGTCAATGACAATAGGATCAGGGGATGCCCCCTACACTACAAGGACGTCCGTATTGCGGACAATCCGCTTGATCTAAAAATAACACTAACCTACGTTTTGCAATATGACAACTTTCGTTAATTGTGCAAATTGAGAGAAAACTCTTAATAATCTTCTCCATGGATGAGTTAAACATATTTGGTAAGCTACAGACTATGATTCAACATATCAATCAAAACTAACCATCAAAGAGAGAGTAATCTTCGTATCCATAACAACCTAGACATACACTTAGGTAGGGGAGTAATCAACGTGTTTTGCAAACCTGATAAATGTAGTCATAAGGGCATCGGTGCCTCGCCAATTAACAGCATTATACCAGAAATGCGACTTCGTAACCACTTCCAATATAATAAACAAAACAATTAGATGAATTATATTTTCAGAATACACAATTCACAGCTCTATATCATGGTTACGACTTCCTAACCACTTAAAGTTTAATAAACAAAACAATTAGATGTGTGATATTCACAGGATACATAACAATCTCATGAACAGAAACACGACGGGATGTCATAGAAAAGGTCAAAGACTGAGGCCCGACACTCTGACAGAGCCCCTATACTCTGACAGAGGCCCGATACTCTGACAGAGGCCTGACACTCTGACAGAGGCCCGATACTCTGACAGAGGCCCGATACTCTGACAGAGTCCCGACACTCTGACAGAGGCCCGATACTCTGACAGAGGCCTGACACTCTGACAGAGGCCCGATACTCTGACAGAGGCCTGACACTCTGACAGAGGCCCGATACTCTGACAGAGGCCCGACACTCTGACAGAGGCCCGATACTCCGACAGAGGCCTGACACTCTGACAGAGGCCCGACATTGACATAGGCCCGGCACTCTGACATAGGCCCGATACTTTGACAGAGGCCCGATACTCTGACAGAGGCCCGATACTCTGACAGAGGCCGATACTCTGACAGAGGCCCGATACTCTAACAGAGGCCCGACACTCTGACAGAGGCCCGATACTCTGACAGAGGCCCGATACTCTGACAGAGGCCCGATACTCTGACAGAGGCCCGACACTCTGACAGAGGCCCGATACTCTGACAGAGGCCCGACATACTCTGACAGAGGCCTGACACTCTGACAGAGGCCCGATACTCTGACAGAGGCCCGACACTCTGACAGAAGTCCGACACTCTGACAGAGGCCCGATACTCTGACAGAGGCCCGATACCAACTACAAAGACACTACAGAAGATGTCAGCAAGGGGAAGGCTTATGACCAGCATCAATCTATTGTTATGCTTTAATTAATTCTTTGAGACGCAATGACGCGTAAGATGTGGACGTGAAAAGTAAGGATGGTAAGAAATAGTATGTACTGGAACCATACAGGGGGCGGGGTCTAGTAAGAGACAGAAAAAGTAAAGAAAGAGCACCTACCGGCGTCTAAAAGGGGTAGAGTCAATATGAACTGACACCTAAAGGGGGGATAGTAAGAAACTGAAGAAATTACGGTCAGTGAGGAGGTAATAAAGGATAAGGCAAGGTCAGTGTACTGGCACTTTTTGTTTAGATTGGCAGGGTGGATGTGGTTGTCCGGATAGAGCGTGTGGAAGCGGATCTTTCCATCTGCCAGGTGATTGGATTATCGTCCTTGGAGTGTTGTAGGCGGCTAGTTGGGTTGCTCTGCCATTGCGGAAAGAGTGGATGCTGTATCGGGAAAATGGAAGCTAGGCAAGAGCTGGACATTGTTTGGGAAGTGAGGTGAAATAATGTCTAGTTCGCGTGTCAATGACAATAGGATCAGGGGATGCCCCCTATACTACAAGGTCGTCCGTATTGCGGACAATCCGCTTGATCTAAAAATAACACTAACTTACGTTTTGCAATATGACAACTTTCGTTAATTGTGCTAATTGGGAGAAAACTCTTAATAATTCTCCAGCACGGTCATTGATGACATATTTCGTAAGCTACAGACTATGATTCAACATATCAATCAAAACTAACCATCAAAGAGAGAGTAATCCTCGTATCCATGACAACCTAGATAAACACTTAGGTAGGGGAGTAATCAACGTGTTTTGCAAACCTGATAAATGTAGTCATAAGGGCATCGGAGCCTCGCCAATTAACAGCATTATACCAGAAATGCGACTTCGTAACCACTTCCAGTATAATAAACAAAACAATTAGATGTGTGATATTCACAGGATACACAATTCACAGCTCTATTCCAGGGTTACGACTTACTAACCACTTAAAGTTCAGTAAACAAAGCAATTAGATGTGTGATATTCACAGGATACATAATAAAGCATTGAATAAGACAATGATATCTACTTAAGGCTATAATATATTGTTTGCTTGCGAAGAGTTGCACGATGCTTCATTATGTATTCCAGCAGGAGCCTCCAAATGACTCTCAAACAATCAGTGCTCAAACCTCTGTCCGAGGACTGGGATAAATCATAATCTTTGTTGTTCCTGCTGATTACACTGGTACCCAGGATTATGAACGTCACCTCAAATCTCTTTTGGTCCTCTGATGGCACATAGAAGTCTGAAAGCTGCGGGCCCCAGGGGATCGACGGTTTTGCGTGTGACCAGGGAGCACCCACAAATGGCGTCATTGACGTCCAGGAACGTCTGCTCGGCATGTCCCTATCGGTGGAGCTGTTTGTCGAGAAAGGCGACTTGTTCAGTTAACTTCTTGGCCAATGCCATCTACACAGACAGATTGATTGTAGCATCATAACCATTACATTGCATGTCCACTTGTGAGTTCCGTGACAAAGATAATTGAAATCATAATGTTGACACGTTATGACTCATTACGTTATATATCTTTATGTAGATATATGTTAATTGTTTTGGAAGCGATAATTGCAGAAGCAGCATACGACCCTAGCATACCTCTGGCCTTGAACCTCACTAAAAAAAGCAGGGGCTAGCAACAGCAGCACACTTGCCGAGCGAACGGTCGCGGCCAGCGACTGCAGAGCGCTTGGTAAGGGGTGGGGAAATCTTGCACAGGATCATTTGAGCAAGAGCAGGGGTACTCATACAAGACACACAAACACTCCCGGCATCAAAAAATATACAATTAGAGGTTCTTTAGTGTATACAAAATGTGAGGTAAACGACGTACTCAAAGTACTTGAAACTGGCCCTCAGCCGGGTCTGTAAATATCTGGTGAAAACCTTGCGCCATCACGCAGTGAAGGGTACATCAGGTGCGTATACGGAAGGGCATTGTGATTCCCCTATGTATATTAGAATGTCACCCGCACAGCAAACAATCAAATACATGCCACGAATTGTCATCTGTATTAGGTCTGCACAGTAACATACGCCAACCTGCAGACCTTCCTAGATTGATTAGAATCATATGGCGTACTGGTAATCTGCTGTGGCGACCAGTGCCAGCCTACACCTATCACAACAAAGCTGCGACATGACTGGCTTCAAGAAAAGGCGTACTACAAGGAGGTCACCTTCAACTACAGGGCAAAGGACGACGCCCTCAACGCCCCTGCATCTGTCTGCGTTGGGATCAGTTCATGGAGTAGTGGACACCAAATGACCTCATACTCACCAGCCGCCAGATGGTCCACAACAGGGCATTAGAGCTGCTACTGCAGAAACACAAGAAGAGCTACCCAGACGATCTAGTACCTCCACTGTACCATCCCAAAGACATACACAGGCAACATGTAAACATGCAGATACTGGCGTACAGACCAGGCCGAAGTGCTCATCCTAAATTACATCATCGAGGTTACTATCGAGACCACATAAACCACCATCAAAACAGACAGCTGACATCTTGGTTACGCCCTCACGCTCCATAGCTCCCATGGCCTCACCATCAAAAACGGACAGCTGGCGTTATGGTTACGCCCTCACGCTCCATAGCTCCCATGGCCTCACCATCAAAAACAGACAGCTGACAAAGCCACCGAGTGGCCCGTCCAACATATAGGAGAGCACAGGTTCATCAGGCTTAGTGACCACATACGGTCAATTACACGACGGTTAGAAGGGCATGTGTAAGTTCAACATCCAGTGGAATATACAACTGGCTGCCATAGGCGTTGGCTATGGTCTTATCCTTTGGCTCGGTTTCAACCTTGTCTCATTTCCGAACCCGTATCTTGGTCGTATTTTTCCACCATCTGGTATGTCAATGCCCTGGTATTAGGCGTCCGCCCTCCCCTGTGCAGCCTTCCATAGGATGCAATAACTGTCGTACACATCGCTTTCGTCGATGGACATGACCTCGTAGCCAGAAATCGTGATCGTTGTCCATCCACCTAGAAAGTCCTATTCACCAGAACAACATACATGATGATTGTCCTATTCACCAGAACAACATACATGATGATTGTCCTATTCACCAGAACAACCTACATGATGATTGTCCTATTCACCAGAACAACCTACATGATGATTGTCCTATTCACCAGAACAACATACATGATGATTGTCCTATTCACCAGAACAACCTACATGATGATTGTCCTATTCACCAGAACAACATACATGATGATTGTCCTATTCACCAGAACAACCTACATGATGATTGTCATATTCACCAGAACAACATACATGATGATTGTCCTATTCACCAGAACAACCTACATGATGATTGTCCTATTCACCAGAACAACCAACATGATGATTGTCATATTCACCAGAACAACCTACATGATGATTGTCATATTCACCAGAACAACATACATGATGATTTCCAGTCTACCTACTACCGTGGTCACTCCACCGAATCTACGTTGTTGAAGGTCCAATGTGATATTCCTTCACCAAGGATCTATGGTGGCCCTAGTCATGCTGAACCTGTCGGTAGCATCTGACCACACTGTACTGTTAGATCACTCCGGCTATAGCTCTGACGTCAGGTCCCATGCTCTGGAGAGGCTCCGCTCTTACTTCCATGGCAGGACTCAGCATGTGACCGTAGGAGGCTCGCACTCAAGAACTGCAGTACGGCGTCCCTCAGGGCTCGGCTCGGAGGCCAAAATCTTATTTTTGTAGTACTCGCAAGCAACATCATCATAAACAAGATATTCACTTATCACTTCTGTACAGATGACTCTCAGAGTTTCATAGCTATCTTCCCGAATTCAGACTTATATCAGTGAGGTTCAAGACTGGATGGTACGTAACTTGACGACGTTAAACCAGGAAATGACCCAGGTCATCATATTCCACCCCAAACGCCTACAGCAACTCGGCCGCACGAATCATCACTGGCACTCGAAAAAGGGAACACGTATCACATTAAAAGTTTTTGTATTATTTTGATGGAGGTGTGAAGGTAGATTCGGTGAAAAATAGGTATGCATATTCGGATTAGTTAGCAAAATAACACGAAGAAAACAGAGTAATGCACCAGTGAGTGTATTTGTATATTTTATATTCTTTGGCTTGCTTTTGGTGAAATGGTGTTTGAGGTTATCTATCTAGACCAGCACATCCGTGTTCCTCGGACAGCATGTGCTGTTGTACTCAATCTGACAATCTGATTCTTCGTTATGATATCTATCAAAAATCTTCTCCTAACTGATATGCCGAGATCAGGACCTGGTACACCAGTAAAGGTAATTGAATATGATACACTGGTTAAGATGGTTGGATATGATACATCGGTCAAGGTGGATGAATATGGTGCACAAGTAAAGAGGGTAGATATTGGTACACCGGTAACACCTCTTAGTCATCACGAGACTTCAGCGATATACAAGTATCACCAGGTGACAGCACCAGTATCTGGGCGATCTGGTCATCGTGTAGCGTTATCGTCATACAGGTGGTTTCCATTATTCTAAAATACCTAGCTCTCAGATTCCACCTTATGTGTTAGGCAGATGTTTACCTTTGACAGGTGTTTCATTATTCAAATAAAGTTGGGGACATCTTCGACGGGTGTTTCGTTGTTTACATAATGCTGATGCTCTTGTCTTGCACCACGCACTTAGCTTAGGGTTTTTATTAGAAAACAGGGTTGTTAACGGAGACCTGTGGATGTATGGTATCCTTTCTATAGATATAGATAGAGAGCTAAAGGTTTCGATAGTGTACCACATTTTATTCCCTATCCTGGAGGTTTTTTCACTTCTGATGCCACCTGCAGCCATGTCAGTCTTTCTATTGTAGCGTGCGAGTGGTTTCTAAATAGCGAGTGGGGTAAATGTAAAACTTGAACTGTTGAACACGCTTCGCCCGAAAAAAAATACACAGATCGTATGGAGCCAAAAGTAGATTTATTCTATTTAAAAGCACAACACCAGCCGCGTACGAGGTAGGCTATGCTATGAACAGTTCCCTGCTCTCAAACAGGCAAATATTACAAAAAGTCCCTCAAATGGAATTTACCAACGATTGAGGTGAAAATAATCCCAAGTCCAACTAAATAGGACGCTGGAACCACAGTCACAACAACAACAAAGCCACCTCGATCCGCTCGCTGCGGAAGATGCCACAGCTTATATAAACAAGGTCACGTGACCACGCTGTTATCGATGCGAAATGTTAACATCGCAATAAATGCATGGACATAAAAATACTATAATAGTTATACATTATATAAAAACACAGGAAACATCAATATACACAGGAAACATATTATATACCTACGCAGGAAACATCAATACAAAAGTACATTAAGATACAAGTGAAACAAATGCACTAAATATCTCACCCATCATTAACTGCGCGACTCAGACCCCCCACCTAGAGCGGGAAGCAGTTAGGCGCGAAAACCCGCATCTGCCACACTATCATGATGCACGTTTCTGGTTAAGTGATTTCATGAATTCGTCATAACCTGTCCCTAATTCTCCCAGGACTCCTGTTGTATCAGCAGTGCTACAAGCCCAGACCAGCATATATGCATTTCAGACTTTCTTTCTGAAAATAATCACCAAAGACTCAATTAGTAGGTTGCTCATTCACTCCCATTCCGGTTCGTTCATTCACCCTCTCTCTTGCTCATCACCGCCTCGGGGTAGTCCTACCCTTTTTTGCGTTTCTTATAAACAAGAAGGTGCTATGGAAGATGAAAGATGAGTGTGCCGATGTGCCCATCAAGGAGTATGTTGGCCTGCGCCCTAAGATGTACTCGATCCTGATGTCTGACGAGGGCAAGATTTAAAGGGCAAAGGGAGTGAAGAAGGTTATGGTCAAGAAACACCTACGCCACGCACAGTACATGGAGTCTCTGTTCACCAAGAAGCAGTTCCGTCATGGAATGAACATGCTACGCAATGATGGTCATAAGATATATGGGCTTCAACAAGGTGTCACTCTCTCCGTTTGATTCAAAGAGGTGGATAGCCAGGAACGGCCTAGACACCTTGGCCTATGTACATGCTAGTTTACCTACAAACTAGCATGCCATAGCGATTTAGAATAGATGAGAGATGGTGGGCCAGAACCGCCTCAGCCCCGTTTGGGGGGTAGGGTCCGAGGCGCCTTTCTCTTAACTTAGGGTGATCAAAATCCTGTATAAGCTGTAATTAATGGAAAAGTCTAGATGAGTGGGGGTGGGCCAGAACCCCCACTGTCTATACTACTCCCTCTCTTGTTCATTCACCCCTCTCTTGCTTACTCACCCCATCTCTTGCTAATTCAACCCCTCTCTTGCTCATTCACCCCTCTCTTGCTCATTCACCCCTCTTTTGCTCATTCACCCCTCTTTTGCTCATTCACCCCTCTTTTGCTCATTCAACCCCTCTCTTGCTCGTTCAACCCTTCTCTTGCTTACTCACCGCATCTTGCTCATTCGCCGCTTCTTTTGCTCATTTACCCATCTTGCTCATTTCCTCTCCCTCATTCACCTCTCTTTTGCTCATTCACCCATCTCTGGTTCGGTCATTGCTCATTCCCCCCTCCCTCACTCATTCACACCCTCGCTCATTCGCTCCCTCGCTCATTCCCTCCAACACTCATTCACTCTATCCTTCCCTCATTAACTCCCTCCTTTCCTCATTCACTCCCTCCCTGCCTCATTCTCTCACTCACTCCTTCATTCACTCCCACATTCACCTCTCCCTCATTCACTCCATTCCTCATTCACTCCCTCGCTCATTCACACTTCACTCATTCACACCCTCGCTCATTCCCTCCCTCGCTCATTCCCTCCAATACTCATTCACTCTATCCTTCCCTCCCTAAAAAACTCCCTCTCCTCGCTCATTCACTCCCTCCTCATTGGCCTCATTCGCCAATCACTGACTAATTCAACCTGAGCTAGCACATTCACCTCTCCCTCATTCACTCCATTCCTCATTCACTCCCTCGCTCATTCACGCTTCCCTCATTCACTCCCTCCCTCGCTCATTCAACCTTACCTCCTTCGCTGTTTCGCTCACTCCCTGCTTCTTTCGCTCATTTCCATATTTATTCGCCAATCACTGACTAATTCAACCTGAGCTAGCACAGGGGGAAGCCGTTATCAACCCCTCTCATCAATATAATGGTCGCATGTCATCCCTGACCCTTTCAAACCCATGACATAATGTCCCTGTGCTTCCCTTAAGCACAGGGGGATTGCTCATGAGGGCCTCGCAATGGCATGGGCGAGCACGTCATAATGGTCTCACCAAGAGGGCTCTGACAGGGGTCCTATTGTGATTTCACTGTTGAAGTAAGCTCATTGAGACGCGTTATAATCGCCAGGTCCTGCTGTCCGGGACTGACCTTTAACAAACCCATGACAAGTTAATGTATTGTTGGATACGGTGAATCATGAGGGCCTCGCTGGCATCATTCATAATTACTCATATCGCTGAGGCTGCCATTTTCTCCTATTGTGAGTGGAAGTCAGCTGATCTCATCGTACGAATAGAGAGGATGTACTGATCTACATACTGACCCATGAAGTTTTTGATACGTGATATAGTCTACAATCACAGTACTCATAGATTTCTGTATATCCTCTAGTGATACTTTAGTGTCCTAAGTCGTGTATGTACGCTACATGACTGTTTCTTATAATGGTATAAGTGGCTAGTGATATCATACTGCCCGCGTCCTATAGTGATGTACTGGTCGCTGTGCTCGATCTGTATATGTTCAGGCGTGATATTGGTCTATCCATGTGTATATTTCGCGCAGGGTCCTGTTGGGCGATAATGTGTATCAGGCGCTGTTGGTGATAGTGTGTATCAGGCGCTGTGGGTGATAGTGTATATCAGGCGCTGTGGGTGATAGTGTGTATCAGGCGCTGTGGGTGATAGTGTGTATCAGGCGCTGTGGGTGATAGTGTGTATCAGGCGTGTGGGCGATAGTGTGTATCAGGCGCTGTGGGCGATAGTGTGTATCAGGCGCTGTGGGCGATAGTGTGTATCAGGCGCTGTGGGCGATAGTGTGTATCAGGCGCTGTGGGCGATAGTGTGTATCAGGCGTGTGGGTGATAGTGTGTATCAGGCGCTGTGGGCGATAGTGTGTATCAGGCGCTGTGGGCGATAGTGTGTATTGTTGCCTTGGTGTATCGCTGTGTGGGCGATAGTGTGTATCAGGCGGCTGTGGTGATAGTGTGTATAGGCGCTGTGGGTGATAGTGTGTAAAGGCGTGTGGTGATAGTGTGTATCAGGCGCATGATGTGTGAATGTGGCGATAGTGATGTATGTTATACCTTAGGTTTAGTTGCCTTGGTTACGGTGTAGGACGTCGGAATAATGCTCGCTTGACAGTGATGCATCATTGGGTACGCTAACGTTACTTAGGCAACGTGACTCACTTCCATTCCAACATGAATCTGTGAATGACAATTATGTTATACCTGCATTGAATATTAGCAAAACCAGGAAATGAGTAATACATGTTGAATTGATTACTTTTACATTAATGAAAGATTCGCTTGAAGACAGAATAGCCCAATTTTGATATCCGAAAACATCTGAATGACGTTCCTTGGAGTTTTGTAAGTCATGATGCTGAAATTTTCTAAATGAATTCCATGATGACGAATATCCGAATTTTGACATCTGAATTTTCTGGAACATTCCTTGAGTTTGTAAGTCCATGATCGCTGAAATTTCTAAATGCATTTCATGGTGTGATTTTGAATCCCGCGTACGTGTGGGAGGTAACTGCATGAGAGTCCTTGTGTCCGTGAGTATACTGTCTGGCTGGGCGACCTTGCGCAGTCCTACTGGAAGCAATGGCGTAACTGCAGTCCTCTCCGGTCCTCTGTTGCGCAGGCGCATGAGTCCGGATCGAATAATACGTGTGCACGACATGAGTCTTTTTGTAAGCTATTGGGGGATGAGTGGTGGGGCAGATGTGTACGAATAGCGCGCTGTGAAGAGGGTCTCTGAGCAACCCTCGCGTTTTCATCGACGGGAGTTGCCAACCTTCTATCATATATCATAATGCTAGTGTAGAGAAATCATGATGTCCGAAATCGAGTGCCTGTGGCCAGTTCGGACGGTCAGAGCTCTCGGCGGCGGAGGGACAGACCTCTCCCGCGATGGCCTTCTGTAACATATATCTATGCGGCAGCGACCAAATTATTCGACACTCGTGGTGTTTGTAACTAAAATGTACACTGAAATAATTCATTAACCCATTGGAGAGAAAGGTGTTTATTGACATTTGTATATTATGTTTTATTCCAAAATATAATAGCCGTAGATATTACTGCGCCAGATGTGGAAGTAACTTGCATGGCTTCGTCAATGTATGACGCTTGGCTGGCCTCTCATAAAGAGACCTTGTATGTATGCAAGTTGTGAGAAACTTGCATCGATGGTGGCGTTGCCAATTTGCTCATTTAAGAACTGGAGTAATTAAGCCAATGGAATGCAAATTACTGAGGACGCCTCTTTCCTTGGGTCTTGTCGCTATAAATCACCATCTTCGAATAAAGGTAGGCGGAGTCAACATATGGTTATTATAAGTTCTGTATGCCTCCAAATTCTAAGGTCGATGGTGATCAAAGTACGAGGCACAGAAACAGGAGGAAGGGAGCCGTGAGTGGTGTGTATCAGGCGCTGCGGGCGTTGGTGTGTATCAGGCGCTGCGGGCGTTGGTGTGTATCAGGCGCTGTTGGCGTTGGTGTGTATCAGGCGCTGTGGGCGTTGGTGCGTATCAGTCGCTGTGAGCTTTGGTGTGTATCAGGCGCTGTGGGTGTGTATCAGGCGCTGTGGGTGTTGGTGAGTATTCAAGATGATCCGGATTAGTTTACCACTACGGCCAAACTAATGTTAATGCCGGATGCATATACAAGGGCCACCTGGATGAGCCGGTGTATCCACAGGGATTTGCATTGGCCGGCCGGTCTGATTGGGGCTCATGTTTGTATTGTCCAATCAGAGCTCGCCATTTCTTTGCCCCGGACCAAGGGCTGATGATCAATCAACTTCCTGCAACAGGAAACTTGCCAATCGCCTAAAATACGTTTGAACTCGAATAAAGTACCCTTTTGGGTGGCAAATGTCGAAGTGGATGGATGGTTTCGCTAGGTAGAATGACATGTTCTCTATCGATATGAGGCGCTACAGGCTCGTAAACGGGACTTGAGATGGTTGAGGCGAGAATTTTGGTGAGCTGGTGGCGAAATCGTTGTCCCCCTTGGATATATGTATACTTAGAAGATAGCGGCCGGCCGGCCAATGCAAATCCCTGTGGATGTATCAGCTGAAGTGATGATCGCGTAGCTTCACAGGGAAAAGCGCTCGGGTGTGTTCGGTTTAGCAACGATATTTGCGGCTGCGCGTGGCTAGTCGTGATAAATTTGTGCTGAATCCGCGCCTGATTGGAGGGATCTTAGCGGTATAGTATGATAAGAGGAAGTGCTCTATGTGCAGTGATAAGACATGGGAACGAACAGGCCACGACAGAGCTTTCACTTCCACTGGGTCATTATGGCCAGTTGACCCATACATTGCTAGCCGTTCTCGTAGATATCAAATAGAGCAATTCAGACGGACTTTGATCTTGAGTGTCGATCGCGCGGGCTAATGCTCGCCACTGAGCGCGTTACTGGTATGGAGATGGCGAGAGGGGTTGTCACGTTGACGACTTCTTGATCATCTTCTCGTTTGATCTCCCTTCGCTGGCCGACGTCTGATGTGTTAGGTTCTTGTTTCAGGACCTGGTTGTGAGTTGCCATTGGACGCTGATTATGACGTCATCATTCCGCGAGGTCGAGCGACAAGAGCGTGAGAAGCCGGAAGATGGCGCTGCTGAGGATACAGATGGGCTGCTGTGTGGTTACGGACGATGGAAACCAGCATGTCTTCAAAGGTTCAACAACTCCAAAGCATTATTGGCCGCCGTGTGCTTCTTCACTTTCGTACAAGGTTAGCTCCATTCGCAGGCGCTCGGAGGTTGGCCGTTATGACCCCACCATCATGATCACGTACTATGATTATATGGACCTTTCTATTTGATATAGCATGTGATCAGACAGCGTGTTCGTGGTGGGCTTCTTCCACGCACTCCATACTCGAGGTCGTGCTTCCGAGCGCTTTCAAATGGTACCAGGGTTTCTGTGGTACCAGTGTATTCAAAATCTGTAGGCTTTTGTTCTCACGCTTCCAGGTTGGGTTGTAACGGGAATTAATAATATTAACACATCGACGTTGGAGCGTCGCTTTGAGCTGCGCAGCTCGGAGATCGCGTGGATTGCTAGTGCAAATGAAATCAGCGGGGGCGTGCTGGGAATCATAATGGGCTACCTGTCCGGATTCCATCATAAAGGGCGCATGATGTCCGCCGGAGCCGCTATGATGTCCGTCGGCTCCTTCATCATGTTTCTTCCCCATCTTCTGGCAGGAAATTACAAACTGAACACAGAGGCGATGGATGAATGTCCTACTTCAGGTAAAATTGGGATCATGTCATATGGCTGTCACCATGGTGACATGCGCTGTCTGTATTGACTAAATTCACATTTTGCGTATGAACGTAGTCGTTTGTCTGATCGAAACGCTGCTTCCACCTTGCCGTATCTATTTGTGTGTGATAAAGGCAACTACAGCGACCCGACTTGTGGAGCTGGTTCCAGTGTATCCAATTACCTGTACGTGTTCATCGCTGGTCAGGTGTTACACGGAGTTGGCGGGGTGGCCGTCTTCAACATAGGATTAACCTACCTGGATGATAATATCCGATCAAAAGACACACCTTTATTTGTAGGTGAGGACACGGCGACTTGTATGGTGTGGGACATTGCGAACTTCCGTACAACACGTTAACACGGTCGTTTTAACTGATGAAATGAAAGAATGGGATGTGGCATTTTAATTCACTCTCGCATATATTACAATGCGCTATGGCCGTCTCTTGTGATAGAATGACCAAAAAGACGTGACAGGTGCGGGGAGATTATCTTTTAGCCCGAATCATCGTGATACCCAAGAGTAGCTGGTCACGTTTATAGAACATCGTTTCATTCAAATGACAGGAAGGGCGACGCTTTCACATACATCGGCCCATTGCATGGTGTCAAACATCGACATTGTGTAAAACAGTTGACAGAAAAGTTTGATTTTCTGATTGTGTAGGAATCATGCATTGCTTCGCGGCTATTGGTCCTGCCGTGGCGTTTGTTGCTGGTGGAGCTATGCTCAACATCCACGTCGACATCGGGCGGGTCGACTTGGACGCGTAAGTACCAGGTCAGGTGGTGGTTGTACACAATCAGTGTTGAGCTCGTAGCTACGGATATGTTCGCGATTTCAGCTTCGGTGATAATATAGCCGAGAGAGGGCGACTGCAATCCCTGAAAAGAACACTCTTTTTTCATAATATATAATACAACTGGACATATATTTTCCTGTTGTGGTATTTGCTGCAGCATCCGGCTACGCCCGTCGGATCCCGGGTGGGTTGGCGCGTGGTGGATCGGCTACATCATCTCGACCATGGCTGCCGCCATCGTAGCGCTAACGCTTGCTTGTTTCCCCAAGGAACTGCCAGGTAGGCCAGCTCTTTTGAAGCCAATGAGTGCTTAAGAGAGTGAGAGTGTGGGAGGGGAGGGGAGGCTGGACGTCTACTGGTACTGGGTGTCACTTCATCCTACGCTTGTTACGAAATACACACTTTTGATGGTGACATTGAGCTTAAATCGAAATGATATGACCCATCGCAACTTTGATGTGGCACGATCATATTCTACCTAATTTCAGCCACTCGGGAACTGAAGCGCGAAGAGGCGACGCAGGCCTATAAAGGCGCCGGTGTGGGCGAGATGGGTCGTGATAACTTTGGACGTTCCTTGTCCGACGCCAAGCTGGCCGTGCGAGTGGTCGTCACCAACCCGACATGGCTGCTCGTTACCATCGGCGCAACAGCAGAGGTCGCTGGGGTCAACGCATTCGCCTCTTTCCTTCCCAAGATTCTGCAATTCCAATTTAATTTGACTTCCGGAACCGCCGCTTTATGCGCTGGTCAGTATGTTCAGATGCCATTAGCGCAGTATACGTGCGTGTGCGCACGTGTATACACCTACGTATACCTATATTTAACTGAAAGTTGGTGTCCGTTGTGGGCGTGTTTATGTCCATGTATGTATATATATATATATATATATATATATATATATATATATATATATATATATATGTGTGTCCGGATGCTCTCACCGCCACAGCTCGTGCATTCAGTCGGGTTGTTAGATATTGACGTCGCGAGTTGACTCGTGCCTCTGCAGGGGGTCTGGTAATCACGGGAGCTGCTGGCGGCCACCTGCTGGGAGGTGTCATTCCGCGCTGCTTCAAATCCCGTCTCCAGGACCTGTTGGTACAGATGCTGGCCTACAGCATCATCGGACTCTGTCTCTCCGCTGTCTTCCTGGTCCGCTGCGACATGCCGAGCATCGCCGGGGTCAACGCTCATTACGGCAACACGTAACAACTACATTTGTCTCAAATATACTGAATCTAATGGTCCCATTAACTCAGTGACTCATGTTATCGCCTCAGAGACAATATGCTGTATGACCGACAGCTAGTGTAGAGGGAATACGCGATCTGATTGGCAGGAGGGTGATACCTCGCATATGGCACAAACATACAACCCCACAGAATCACACACCCCCCCCCCCCCCCCCCCCACCCCGACTCCTCCCCAATACACAAATATAAACTCCCCGGCCAACAATACGTACACACTACATCCCATCATTAACCCACCCATCTTCATTCTACGACACGCAGTGTACCTCCCTAGTTCCGTCAACTAGCTACTACCTCCCTCCAGTGTACCTCCCTAGTTCCGTCAACTAGCTACTACCTCCCTCCAGTGTACCTCCCTAGTTCCGTCAACTAGCTACTACCTCCCTCCAGTGTACCTCCCTAGTTCCGTCAACTAGCTACTACCTCCCTCCAGTGTACCTCCCTAGTTCCGTCAACTAGCTACTACCTCCCTCCAGTGTACCTCCCTAGTTCTGTCAACCACCTACTACCTCCCTCCAGTAAACCTCCATGGATCAGTCAACCAGCTTCTTCCTCCCTCCAGTGTACCTCCATAGTTCAGTCAACCAGCTACCTACCTCCAGTGTACTTCCCTAGTTCTGTCAATCGGCTACTATTTCACTCCAGTATATATCCCTAGTTCAGTCAACCACCATCTACTTCTCTCCTGTAAACCTCCCTAGTTCAGTCAACCAGCTTCTTCCTTCCTCCATTGTACCCCCATAGTTCAGTCAACCACCTACGATCTCCCTCCAGTGTACCTCCCTGGTTCAGTCAACCACCTACGACCTCCCTGCAGTGTACCTTCCTAGTTCAGTCTAGCATCAACCGCCTGCAACTCGTTTTTCGAGTTCGGAATGCTTTACAGTTGCGGCCTCTCTTTATCTATGTGTCTTGTCACCTTCAGATCACAGTTCTTGTCTAAGGAGGAAGTTGTGAATGGCTGTAACTCACACTGCTATTGTACAACACGCAGCTACGAGCCGGTCTGCAGTCACGATAATGTCCTCTACTTCTCCCCTTGTCACGCTGGTTGTAGCAACCGCACAACGCTTTCGGAAGGCCAAGAGGTTAGATTCAATTTCTCTATTTATAGTTCATGCTATGGGCCGGTAACTAGAAATAGAAGATGCGGATTTTCGCATGTCCTTGACTCTGTCTGTATTTGCTGATTGTGCTTTGTGTTTTATCCGTTACACAGGTATACACCCAGTGCAGCTGTATCGACGGAAGCTCCTCGTCGTCGTCAGCCTCCACAGACGAACCCTGGGTGGCACGAGCTGGTCTGTGCCAACAAAACTGTCTCGCTAAGCTTCTGCTCTTTCTGTCAGTCTTCTTGGTCGCCATGTTGGCCACGTTCATGACGAACACTGTTGGTCACGCCGCCACCATGAGGTCAGTCGAAGGTCAAACCGGGCTCACCAAGACTACTTACATTGCTCACAAACATTTACAATAATGCTGATTGATAATGCTTTTTGACCATATCCATAGTTATAGTGACTCAAGTACATTCAAATATACGGATCTGACACAGGTCACGTTGCTCATGTCGCGGTACTCATGTCACATTGCTTAAGCCATGGTACTCATGTCATTTGCTTAAGCCACGGTGCTCTTGTCATGGTCCTCATGTCACGTTGCTTAAGCCACGATGTTCATGTAACGTTACTCATGTCACGGTGCTCATGTCACGGTGCTCATGTCACGGTACATGCTTGTATTCATTACAGATGCGTCCCAGATAAGCAAAAAGGATTTGCGTACGGTATACAAACTGCAATTGCGCGATTTGCGGGTAAGTGGAGCAGCATCCATTCAGACACAGAAAACAGTTAAAAAGACAGAATATTCCTAAATATACCGTTATGCATATCAGGGGCCAAATATACAATCTACAATAGGTCATTTATTGATTAAACTATCGAGGCGTACCACACGTACCCACCTATCTTTAATCGGTTTGATCGACCACTTTGTAATATGTAATCGATGACACTCGCTCTCTGTATCGTGTAGGTAGTGTCCCCGCGCCTTTGATTTTAGGCCTGGTCTTCGATAGTTCTTGTCTTATTTGGCAAGAGCATTGTGGTCAAGATGGCGCCTGTTGGATCTACGACAGTCAGTCCATGGGGCTCAAACTCACCTTTGTCCTGGTCTTTGTAAAGACTATATCCTCCATCGCCTTCCTATTGGCACGCCTTCTCTACATACCTCCCACTCAACCTGATATGGACACAGTACTGATGGCTGGCGTCAGTCACGACCAAGCCAAACAGCCGGCTCAAGAGTCGGCTCTCAGTCACGACCAAGCCAAACAGCCGGCTCAAGAGTCGGCTCTCAATGCCAATGTTCCTTTACTGGAGGGGCTGACCGATGACATAAATAGTGATATGTCTATAGGAAAGTGCTAATTCTAGCAAAACCTGCTCTTCATTGCGTACTTTGCGAAAATGCCTCTGGAGTAGTTAATGACTGTTCATTATTCTTATTGTTGTACAAATCGATATTTATTAATGCATGTGAAAGTAAAGCTAGACCTCAATCAAACTTTCTATTCGTCACGCCAAATAGTTCGAACCCCTAGCCAAATCGCCCACACGTTGTTCAACCCTTATTGACTGGACATCTACAATTCTGGTAGGTCGCACTTTATGCTGTTGAGATTAAGATTCTTCAATACTGCGACAAGACTCTCCTATACCGTGACAAGACTCCAATACAGTGACAATCAATGCGCTAAAGCGGCCACATCAACCACCCTAAGATTTAGGGCTAGAAAGCAACTGACGCCCGTCACGAATCAGCTGGAGCCGGCAGCGACCCAAGACGTAGCTGACGCCCCGTCACGAATCAGCTGGAGCCGACAGCGGCCCAAGACGTAGCTGACGCCCCGTCACGAATCAGCTGGAGCCGGCAGCAGCTCCAACAATGCCGCTGTAGAGGGTTGATCATCTACCAACCATCAAAAGTTGACTTTTGACTTCAAACGGGTCTTCAAGTAGAAGAATGAAAAATCAGAAAGTATAAAAACATTAAACAGAAATCACTTAGGGCTGGTTTCAAAGGTGCCTTTAATCAAAAATCATCCTAACACTGTTTTGAAGATACGTTTAGCAATGATATTAAAAAACTCGAGTCAGATAGGTCATCCCAGCTGTGTTTATGGCCTTCGTAAATTAATATTTCTCATTTTTGACGTGACGAGTGCTTTGACCCATATAAGGCATACGGTAGACGCTACAATATATCCGAGGCTGAAAACGGGCGGAGTTTGAGCGATAATACAAGAAAATAAAGTTACGCAGTAGCCTGTTGGTGAGTCTGTAACGCAGCGTGTTGGGCAGTCTGTCGGACAGCCTGTGAGATGACATAAAACCTCTCAGCGGATCTCACATACCCGTTTCTCTGCATGTCTTCCGCTAGAACTGACAGAATGAAATTGGCATCCGGCCATGTAGCCGCTGACTGGGATCGACAACATCATTCCACATCGTATAGGATACACGGACTGGTCGGATTGGTCTTGTTGTATCGAGCCTTTCTACAGACATAATACGAAACCCAAGCAAAGCCAACAACTCACTATGATCACATTTTGTCAAACATCATCATCATCATCGTCGTCGTCGTCATCAACATCATAGTCGTCTTCATCATCAAAATAACCTTGATCATCATCAATGCCATTGGACAAGATTGATGATGATGATGATGAGGTCTAGATGATGATAATGATGATGCATTTAGGATGGAGCCAAGTAAGATGATGATGAAGATACTTGATTACAAACATCATAAGAAACCATAACAAATTGTGCAGCCAGCAACAACCTTGTCCCTTTGCAGTATGATGATTGTGATAATGATGACAAAGGTTGTCTATGATGATTGTGTTAATGATAACAAGGATGTCTAATATGATGATTGTGATAATGATGACAAGGATGTCTATGATGATTGTGATAATGATGGCAAGGATGGCTATGATGATTGTGATAATGATGACAAGGATGTCTATGATGATTGTCTATGATGATGACAAGGCTGTCTATAATGATGATTGTGATAATGATGACAAGGATGGCTATGATGATTGTGATAATGATGACAAGGATGTCTATGATGATGACAAGGATGTCTATAATGATGATTGTGATAATGATGACAAGGATGTCTATGATGATTGATTATGATGATGACAAGGATGTCTATAATGATGATTGTGATAATGATGACAAGGATGTCTATGATGATGATAATTAGTATGTCTATGATGATGATTAGGATGATCGTGACGATGTTATGATCATGCGGCTGTGAAAGATGCTGATGCTGACTGATGATGTTGGTGGTATTTGAGAATATCCTGATTAGCAAAGTTGCCTGTCATTGTGTTTCATGACAAAGTATTCCACGGGAAATGAGCAATCATAGCGCGTCAAATCGCTTGTTTAGAGAAGTTAAAGTAGCACTATTGAAACCGGAAGTGACGTCATTTACATCCATTATATCCTGAATTTCATTTGCTGCTTTTACAATCAACATTAAAACCTATTTTGATTATTGAAGAATATATATAACCGAGTTTATAAGCGATCAAAATGTTTGCGAAGATTTGGTCTGTCATCACGATTTTGCGTCTCCGGGCGCTTGTGTAAAAACAATACAGCATTTGCAATTACCGGTAATAAGAACACGTTGGAAATTACCAGAAAATGTTAATGTGTTTACAATCGACCTATTATGGTTCTACCAGTAGTGGCACATCACAAGGCAATATTCTCCAGGTTCTACCAGTAGTGGCACATCACAAGGCAATGTTCTCCAGGTTCTACCAGTTGTGGCACATCACAAGGCAATGTTCTCCAGGTTCTACCAGTTGTGGCACATCACAAGGCAATGTTCTCCAGGTTCTGCCAGTAGTGGCACATTTCAAGACAATTTTCTCCAGGTTCGTGCGTTGAAGCTCTCCTCGTTCTTCCTGCCGTCCTTGCTACTGCTCGGCTCAGGCGAGGAGACTGTTACAGGTGCTGCTACAGTTGGACCAAAGCCAGAAGAATGCTACAGGTAGACCAAAGCCAGAATACTGCAATAGTTGGACCAAAGCCAGAATACTGCAATAGTTGGACCAAAGCCAGAAGACTGCAACAGTTGGACCAAAGCCAGAAGACTGCAACAGTTGCACCAAAGCCAGAGGACTGCTACAGTTGGACCAAAGCCAGAAGACTGTTACAGGTGGACCAAAGCCAGAAGACTGCTACAGTTGGACCAAAGCCAGAAGACTGCAACAGTTGGACCAAAGCAAGAAGACTGTTACAGGTGGACCAAAGCCAGAAGACTGCTACAGGTGGACCCAAGCCAGAAGACTGCTACAGTTGGACCAAAGCCAGAAGACTGTTACAGGTGGACTAAAACCAGAAGACTGTTACAGTTGGACCAAAGCCAGAAGACTGCTACAGTTGGACCAAAGCCAGAAGACTGTTACAGATGGACCCAGGCAAGGACACTGCTACGTGTGAAGCAAGGCCAGAAGACTGCTGCAGGTTGACCCAGGCTGTGACACTCTTACTGGTGCCCCTGGCTCAGGAAACAGTTCCAGGTTGACCAAGGCTGGGAGACTGCTACAGCTAGAGCCAGGTTAGGAGACTGCTACAGGTAGAGCCAGGCAAGGAGACTGCTACAGGTAGAGCCAGGCTAGGAGATTTCTACAGGTAGAGCCAGGCTGGGAGATTGCTACAGGTACAGTCAGGCTGGGAGACTGCTACAGGTAGAGCCAGGCTGGGAGACTGTTACAGCTAGAGCCAGGTTAGGAGACTGCTACAGGTAGACCAGGCTGGGAGACTGCTACAGGTAGAGCCAGGCGGAGAGACTGCTACAGGTAGAGCCAGGCTTAGCGATTGCTACAGGTAGGGCCAGGCTGGGAGACTGCTACAGGTAGAGCCAGGCGGAGAGACTGCTACAGGTAGAGCCAGGCTAGGAGACTGATGATAATGGACCTACACCAGGAGACTTCTGATACAGGTGTACCCAGGTAAGGAGACTGCTCCTAAGGGATCAAGCAACGAGACTGCCTCAAAAGGACCTATGCCAGGAAAGAGGTAGAGACCCTGGCAAGAGGTGGAATGTGACATTTGCTCTCATTTTTTATGTGGGTTTTGCAGCTATGGGTAGTCTTTCATCATTGTTATAGGACCACAGGTAATAATTCCGTGGTGTCTCTCATCATGATATTGGGCAACAGGTAATATCTGATTTGTCCCGCCATACTCAGCCAGAGTTTGGATGGTCAATACACCTCACAATGATATATCCGAGAGTGTTTGGCATATTGTCTGGGTGTGATTCAGACTAATTAACATCATCGGGTCTGCATATAAAACGTTTGGGGCTGGCACCTGCATGAGCCAGTTCTGGTAAGAAAACATAATCCCTTTCCTTTGGCATATCATACCTTGCCGATGTATATTCCAGTTCATTTTGTGTTTCCATCAGATCAGATCTACCCGTGTGTTACCTTGGATATATCTCTCCTAGTAGTGTTGGACCTTGATATTTGCTCTGACAGTTGATAAGAGGGTTAAAGTTATGACATTTACGTGGAGTACAACTTTCTTTTTATTGTGGCCGAACAAAACAGTCTCTCAAATGAGTCTCTCATCCAAGGCTGAAGGCGAGACAACACACTCTTTCCATGTACTCATTTGACCCGCCATCTTCGTCTTTTGCAACCTGTTTGACACTTTTCTCTCTACTCTCAAGCTACTCTCAACCTGATTAACACTTTTTCTCTCAACTCTTAGAATCCAAGGACGAGGTCAGACATAGCTGTCATAGAATCCCAACTGGAGGCCGGGGTCATACATACAACTAGAATTGACAGAGGGGGTTAACATGACAGCAATTCAATCAAAGCAAGAGTAGGAGGTAAGCTACAGCAGGTGGACCAGAGCAGGTGGGCCAGAGCAGGTGGGCAATCAACGGCGGTTATCTTGATCTGGACGAGTATGTTTTATGTCCTGCTCATGATTTCTGTATGCAGCGACCCAGTGTTGAATTGGTGCATTGATTGACCCAGTGTTGAGATCTAGTATATGTGGATCCCGTGTTTATTTGGCGCATGGATTGACCCGGTGTTGAGATCCAGTATCAGTGGATCCCGTGTTGATTGGTGCATGGATTGACCCAGTGTCGAGATTCAGTATCAGTGGATCCCGTGTTGATTGGTGCATGGATTGACCCAGTGTCGAGATCCAGTATCTGTGGATCCCGTGTTGATTGGTGCATGGATTGACACAGTATTAAATTGCTCTATTCATTGACCGAGTGTTAAATTGCTCTATTCATTGACCGAGTGTTGAATTGCTCTATTCATTGACCGAGTGTTAAATTGCTCTATTCATTGACCGAGTTTCGAACGGCTGTATTTTTTGACTCAGGATTTGCATTGCTGTATGCAGCCTAAAGTGAAAAAGATTCAACGGACGCAGTTCACAAAAAGTCGTAGAAATTAAGTGTTCGCCAGGTGTTTCCGCAGTATTGACTACATAAATCCTACTGCGTTAGAATTCGGCTGTTTTGGGTAACCCGTGCTGCCCACACTAGCAGCCTTACCAAGGGGGGGGGGAGGGGGGTGGCATTACCATTTGAGTTTTCATGGCCTTGCGTCAACTCAAATACTACCACACATTCAAACGCCGTTATGACTCAACGCCAGACGGAAGCACCTAACATGTTAGCGGTGGAGCAGTGGTGTTGTTGCAACGTCTGGTCTTCAGGCAGAATGACAAAGCGTCGCACGGGCGCAGTTCATTGGGGTTCAATTTGTCGTTTCTAAGGGGGAAGGTTTGAGCAACCCGGATGTGTCATCGCCAACTCACCTCTAGGCCGACTGAGTCAGCTGTCTCTGTATCGACCTCATTATCCAAGTTCTTGTTAGACCAGCAATAAGTCTGGCACATCACATCGGTTTTCCGTTTATAAACTGCCTTTCACTTTGATTATACGCATTTCACCAGCGATTTCGCGACAGGAGTGTGCAATGAGCGTTATGACTATGGCTTTCGACAACAACCGATAAACTAACTGGTGAATCATAATGCTTTGTTTACCTTCGCTTTTGTGGCTGACAGCCAAAACACGCTCTTCACGCCAGCGCATAGCTCGCTGTTCTTGGAATTCGGCGCAATATTTGCGTCAGCTTTTACCAAGGCGCAATGGTGCTATGGTGACGAACAACTGACCAAATGGACTTCGGCCTGAAATGGACTCATTACTTTGCTCATGGACGCATTCTATGGAGCTGGCTGATGACTAAAGCCTACACAACAACATTAATCACTTCGCCACTTGGGCAATACGATTTCAATATGGCATGAGTTGGGCCTACTCATCCACCCGACCACCTCGCTACCACATCCACTCGACCACCTCATTCACCCGACCACCTTATCCACCCGACCACCTCGCTACCTCATCCTCTCGACACGCACTACAACAGGAAAGTGCACCAAACAACCCCGAATACCGTCAGTGAATTACTACATACCGCGTTACGTTAGATTCGCGACACTTCCTGATATCGCGCTTAAACATATGCGTTGCGCGCGGTGAAGATTGCCATGGACTCGAGGATCGCGCGGAAACGAGTGATTTAATCGCGCAACTCTGGTGGGATGGGCTCAGGGTGGGCGCTCCCCTACGCTTTACTTCTTGCTGGTTTCGTTTTCACGCAAATCTAAGTCCATTCAAGTAATTTAGAAAATTGACCATGAAGTCCACGCATCTCAAACATGTCATACGTTACACAAAATGGCATGAATCATCCGTTCATTCTCAAGCGGAATTTCCACCCACTGGATCAGCCACGCCCGTTCAAGTCGATGACGAGCCATCGAACTGAGGATATTCGTAGGCGGCGCACCAGTCACGCAGAAAGCCGGAAAATGCAGTCAAACGCTTCCTTCTTCGATGGCGCTTGGTTACCATGTACTTCGGATAATTTTAATTTACACATGGTCGTGAGAGAGATGAAATCTATACCCTGAAAGTTGCCCCTCGGATCGCAGAACGGGGATGGTTTCTCTCGGCTTACTCATTCATTGATTGGCGGAGCTGCGGGAGTGACCGCGAGAGGGTTCACGATTGTACTTAACATAATTTATGCGCGGGTGGGAGGGAAACCATCCCACGTGCGTTTTGGTCTTCGACTACGCCACACAAAGGAATTCCCGAGCTTATAAGTACGACGAATTGCGTAGTCTTGCTACGCAGAAGAGAATCTACGACCAGACCTCTACAACGTGATGTGAATTACGCAGTTGGATATTTCACAACTTTCATATTTGAAGAAGGGATCAGGATCGCCCAGCAAGCAGAAAGTGAAACCGATCCATGTCACTGGCAACCACGTGCTAAGTTTTCATGTTGTTTGCTTAGGTGGAGCACTCGAACTTTCCCTCTCCGATCTCGACGACGGATAAAGGAAGCGACTTGCCGAATTTGAATGCCTCAAGACTTTTGTGAAAACTCAAACGGATCAATATGGTGATTTTGACACTGGCACGAAATGAAATGGATCTGGCGCTCGCTACATTGATTTGGAAGGAGTTTATAACGCATGGTAGAGCTGGATAATGGCCACGTCCGTTTTGTCAAAGAAGACAAGGGGATGGCCGTTTACGTTATATATATACTCGAAGTCTTGTTACGGAGCGCGACGCGACGCCAGAGGCAATTGATTCTTGATAACATCGTGATAGGATCAGACATACACAAAAGGAAACCCCGTCAACTGTTGCGGCTTCCTCCACGTGGGCGCCAATGAACTATTGGTCGTCACATTATGCATAAGTATATTGGTAATCTTGACGTTGCGTGGGCGGCACTGTTTGCCAACGGATGTTGTTGTCATTTCCTCACAACAGGTAAGTTGAGTTACTTAGCGTACGTGCAATGCTGTGACCTGAATGACATTATCTAGATAACCCCCTCATGACCCCATGACCCATTCCTGCGCGTCTTGACCCCAGACTTCGGTGCGTACGGCTTGCGGCGATTCAATCAAGTCGATCATTTCTTGTGTTTTCCGTTGACGTTTCGTATTGTTTCAGACGCCTCACTTTCGCCTCGTTTATTGCGGAGCTCTCTTACTGTAAGATACCTTCTCTAGCCGCTACCCCTAACCCGTCCAGCTGAATTGTTCCTATCCCCAGGTAATTGACATATATCTTGTCAGAGTCCAAATATCTCTCAACCATGCCCGTCTGATTGTCTGCTTGTGGTTGGCCCAGTTTTCTTCGACGGGATTCGCTCTGGCTGTTGGTGGAAGACGTCAACTGCTTATTTGCTGTCATCAGCGTTTTTAACCGTCCAGACAAACACGACGTCATGAATGACTGTTGATGCAGACTCCACGCGTCAAACAGACGACGTCATGAATGATCGTTTACGCAGACTTCACGCGTAGCCCCGCCTTCTGTTCAAAAACGAGGACATAGGATGATAGGATCATCGTATGCGAATAAACATACTATTTATCCATTACGTGTTGTTACCGTCACTTTTGTAAACACCACATAATATTTCGAATCCGAATGATCGTTATAACACTTCCGGTCCGGTTGATATTGTTCACCATCGAAAAGGGTGTTGTTCAACCCACGTTCCGCTCGTGACGTGATCACCATTGCGACACGTGGTCACAACGCGCACACTCTTCACTCCATCGGTGGGGGCACTCTCGTCATTAAACGGTGAGGGAACGCTTCGAACCGTGCCGTTCGGGCACTCTCCTCATAACCTCATAATGTGCGGTTGGCGCAGTATCCGATGGGGACATTCTCCTCACAGTGTGCAATGGGGCAATCTCCCAACAGTGTGCAGTGGGGGCACAATCCATACAAAACGCGATTTAGGCAATCATGAGCGGGCATGCCATCCCCTCACAATACGAGATGGGTGCACTATCCTCGTACACATACTGAGGGACGCCTCTCGTAACATGCATTGTGGGTCGATTAATTCTCGAAATATAACTCATCTGAATGTGTTATCATGCTCCCATTTATATGAATATTCCTTCTTTCATTGTATGACACATCAATCACATTTGTCACAACAGATTTGTTATCTTCGTGTTAATCCACACCTTTGCAGTGCGTCGGTTGGTACCCGCGCGTCCTCTGGTTTCGCGTGCATCAGAAGCCGACGTGGCCGCCTGCCCACCTTGCGGCGTGCTGCCATCTGACGCGGGTGACGTCAAACATGGAACCTCTCCCTCGTTATTGATTCGCGGATTGATACTGGCGAGCACTACCCTAACTCCATCTGACAACCACCACAGCCCAAAGCTGCCGCTCCACAACCTTGCCTCTCCCAACTCCCCTGCATGCTTATCGCCCCTGCCTTGCCCCTCTCCCTACAGGCTACAACGAAAACTTACACTTAACATATATGAAGGTTTGTTGTCCACGCGCACAAACAGACGACTTGTGGAGCCAACGCGTACACAACCGTGGAGACTTGCCCAGGTTGGCTTGGAGACGCTCCCTGGGCTGTCCACCTGAACCCGAATGATTCAGCGCCGAGCAGCTCGTCATCGCAGCCGACGTCTCCTCCAATTGAGACGGATTTTACGTGGAAGGTTTTAGTCATACTGCAACTGGAGCCGGTGTTGTCCGTCACGTTCTGGCGTCATCAGCCCACGTGATGTGCTGTTCAAATGGAACGTGAGCCGTCACCACACCATGACCCCTTGACCCCACGGCCGAACTGACAGCATCCATCCATACACGCACTAATCTAAATTCACCCGAACCACGCTAACCTTCTACGATAGATCTTTGAGGCTGGATTGTACAAGTAGCTATTCGAACGAAACGCCAAACCCTAGTCCCTGGTGTATGTTAGCTGTGACACTAGTTTCTGTCAGCCGTACTATTCGTCTGTGTAAGCCGTAGCTTTCCTCTGTGTAAGCCGTACCATTTGTCTGTGTAAGCAGTGTCATTTTTCGATATAAACCGTACGGTTGTTGAGAGTAAGCCGTGCCACTGGTCTTTTGAAAGCCGTACCATCGAGCTATGTAAGCCGGACCATTTTTCCATGTAAACCATACCATTGGTCACTGTAAGCAATACGAAAGTTCCATGTAAGCCGTATCATTCATTGTTCCATCTCATCCATAGTCTGTACCATTGGGCTATGTAAGCCACACCATTGGGCGATGTAAGCCGCATCATTGGGCGCTGTAAGCCGCACCATTGGGCGCTGTAAGCTGTAAGCCACACCATTGGGCGCTGTAAGCTGTACCATGGGGCGCTGTAAGATGTACCATAGGGCGCTGGTGAATGTCACATAATTGCGCTTACGATGTCAACGGCCCTCAATGCACACAGCCGTCTCTGCATGACACGTGACTTCACAACCGCATGGGTCAGGTCCTTAGGACGTTATGATCGGTCATCATCATCATGAACAGATAGCTCGTAGTATCTAATCACGATGGTGACCGACCTTATCGGTGTAGCCCATGTGCCGGGAGTCTACCACATTGTGATTCTTAACATCTAATTAAACTATGCTTCAACCAGGTGAGCGGCGGTTCGAATTCGAGTGGTCGGGGTGTGTGTTGTCAGGTTACAGTCGCCTGCTGAATTCCACGAAGTCAAATCCAGCCATTGAAGACTATACTATGGTGAAAATATCATCAGTGTTGAAAATGGGACAGGGTCTTATGGGAACATATTTAATCCTAATCGAACTTCCACGGGTCGCATTTCGTTGGTAGAGAAACTTTTTGAATGATTAACTTTGAACAGCGCCCACGAAATTTACTCGTTTGAAATAGCGCTGCTTGAGAATTAACACCGGCGGGAAATGACGGGGAGATATGATAATAGCCCAGCGCACCCCCTCTCTCCCCCGACTGGGCGGCGGAGGAGGAGATTATAGTGATGGCAGATGGAGGGAGTTGTAGCGTTTAGCGGCCCGTCAGTAAGTCGATTAGAGGTCAGCCAATACAAGAAGTCATTGTAGTGTGAGGTCACCGTCGGGTCAGTCTGGCGCTTGCGTCAGCGTCTCGCTCATCGCGTCTACACAGGTAGGCCACCTGGTGGTGAGATATAGAAAACGACCGGCCGGAGGGGTCCGAACCATCCGCTTATCCTACCGAGAATAGTTGGGGCCGTGTCTGAACAAAAAGCAGACAACAAAATCGAAAAAGTAAACGGTTTCTCTTAAACGACAACAAAAAAACGGTAAACGTTATACAATACTACTACACAAAAACAACAAGGAAGGGATTATTTTTTATGGATTCGTCAAACGCCTCCGTGAAGTGGTTCCTGTATAAAGCGACACGAAATCGGTCATTTGAGCCATGCTACGTGGTAAATTTGGCCATGTGATGCGGTAAGTTTAGCTCATGTTATGTGGTGAATTTGGCCATTCGATACGGTCACTTTAGCCATGCGACGCAGTAAATTTGGCCATGCTAGACGGTCATTTCGACCACGCGACGCAGTTAATTCGGTCCTGCGACGCGGTTAAGTCGGTCATGCGACGCGGTAAATTCGGCCATGCGACGCGGTCAATTCGGCCATGCAAATACTCAGCGCAATAAGTCTGAGATCTCAATGAAGTCCTCCAACTCAATGCTGGCAAGCAGCCAAAACAGATTATTGACTCAGATAGGCCGCAACTGCTATTACAGTCGTTTTTTAACAGAGAAAAATAATGTTTACTTGTTAGTGTTCATTACTGACATTTGACTGGCAATTAAATCAAATGTCGAAGAATAGCTGAATTTAGACGAGGGAAGTTAGATAGCTATCTATCCATGGACGTTGTGTTTAATTGTCTACCGTCAATATCTCGCGTCTGAATGAAAAGGAATAGACTAGAACACGATTGTCCTTGAATGTATTACTCACCATAACTCAATCCGACTCCACTACTGTAGACTACGCTACCTGTGATATTTCACAGCACTCCGAACAGCGTGACGTTATCCAGGACCACGATGAGCCATCGACACTTTTTAAGTCAATTCGCCAACCTATTAGGTCTAAAAGTCAAGGAGACAATCAGCAGAATACCAACATTTACACGAATGAGAGATGATTCCGCCTACGATGCTTGCACGATTATGTTAATACTTATGATGACGTGTTGTTGACGCATCAGTTGGAAAATTCATTGAAGTGAAAATGGTTGGCGTTTGTCCGACATGTTTTTAAACGTAATTTGTAGGCGTCGGGGGCACTTTCAATTTGTGCAATGTGATTACTGATTACGAATTGGATTCATAGACTTGTGTTTTTTTTATGAATATGCAAAGTTCCCAGCTGACCCAAGTTAATGTCGAGCACAGCCGACCCAAGTTCATGGGGTTCGAAGCCAAACCCTAGTTAAAGTTGTAGCCAGCCGACCCTAGTTATTGTGGTACATTACCGACCCATTCAATGCATAACAAAGCAGACCCTAATGAATGGGGTTCACAGTTAATGTCGTACCCAGCCGACCCCAGTTGACGTCGTATCCAGTCAACCCCAGTTAACGTCGTACCCAGCCGACCACATTAATGTCGTACCCAGCCGACCACATTAACGTCGTATCCAGCCGACCACAGTTAACGTCGTACCCCGCCGACCCCAGTTAACGTCGTACCCCGCCGACCCCAGTTAACGTCGTACCCCGCCGACCCCAGTTAACGTCGTACCCCGCCGACCCCAGTTAACGTCGTACCCCGCCGACCCCAGTTAACGTCGTACCCAGCCGACCACATTAATGTCGTACCCCGCCGACCCCAGTTAACGTCGTACCCCGCCGACCCCAGTTAACGTCGTACCCCGCCGACCCCAGTTAACGTCGTACCCAGCCGACCACATTAATGTCGTACCCAGCCGACCACAGTTAATGTCGTACCCAGCCGACCACATTAATGTCGTACCCAGCCGACCCCAGTTAACGTCGTACCCAGCCGACCACAGTTAACGTCGTACCCAGCCGACCCCATTTAACGTCGTACTAACCGACCACATAATGTCGTACCCAGCCGATATCACGTCGTACCCAGCCGACCTCAGTTAACGTCGTACCCAGCCGACCCCATTTACATCATACTAACAGTGACATCATGCTACCAGATATATCATGCTACCAGCTACACCATGTTACCAGTTACACTATGCTACCAGTTACATCATACTAACAGTGACATCATGCTACCAGATATATCATGCTACCAGCTACACCATGTTACCAGTTACACTATGCTACCAGTTACATCATACTAACAGTGACATCATGCTACCAGATATATCATGCTACCAGCTACACCATGTTACCAGTTACACTATGCTACCAGTTACATCATACTAACAGTGACATCATGCTACCAGATATATCATGCTACCAGCTACACCATGCTTCCAGTTACACTATGCTACCAGTTACACTATGCTGTCAGTTACACTATGCTGTCAGTTACACCATGCTAACAGTGACATCATGCTACCAGATATATCATGCTACCAGCTACACCATGCTACCAGTTACACTATGCTACCAGTTACACTATGCTATCAGTTACACTATGCTACCAGTTACATCATACTAACAGTGACATCATGCATCATGCTACCGGCTACACCATGCTACCAGTTACACTATGCTACCAGTTACACCATGCTACCAGTTACACTATGCTACCAGTTACATCATACTAACAGTGACATCATGCTACCAGATATATCATGCTACCAGCTACACCATGCTACCAGTTACACTATGCTACCAGTTACACCATGCTACCAGTTACACTATGCTACCAGTTACATCATACTAACAGTGACATCATGCTACCAGATATATCATGCTATCAGTTACACCATGCTACCGGCTACACCATGCTACCAGCTACACACCATGCTACCAGTTACACTATGCATCAGTTAACATCCTACTAACAGTGACATCATGCTACCAGATATATCATGCTACCAGCTACACCATGCTACCAGTTACACTATGCTACCAGTTACATCATACTAACAGTGACATCATCATGCTACCAGCAGATATATCATGCTACCAGCTACACCATGCTACCAGTTACACTATGCTACCAGTTACACTATGCTACCAGTTACATCATACTAACAGCGACATCATACTACCAGATATATCATGCTACCAACTACACCATGCTACCAGTTACACTATGCTACCAGTTACATCATACTAACAGCGACATCATGCTAGCAGATATATCATGCTACCAGTTTCACTATACTACCAGTTACATCATACTAACAGCGACATCATACTACCAGATATATCATGCTACCAACTACACCATGCTACCAGTTACACTATCCTACCAGTTACATCATACTAACAGTGACATCATGCCACCAGATATATCATGCTACCAGCTACACCATGCTACCAGTTACGCTATGCTACCAGTTACTTCACATTAACAGTGACATCATGCTACCAGCTACATCATGCTACCAGTTACACCATGCTACCACTTACACTATGCTACCAGCTACACCATGCTACCAGCTACATCATGCTGCAGTTATATCAATCTACCAGATACACCATGCTACCAGCTACATTATGCTACCGGCTACACCATGCTACTAGTTACATCATGCTACCAGTTACACATACACCATGCTACCATGCTACCAGTTACACATGCTACAACATGCTGACAGTTCATGACTACCAGATATATCATGCTACCAGCTACACCATGTTACCAGTTACACTATGCTACTAGTTACATCATACTAACAGTGACATCATGCTACCAGATATATCATGCTACCAGCTACACCATGTTACCAGTTACACTATGCTACCAGTTACATCATACTAACAGTGACATCATGCTACCAGATATATCATGCTACCAGCTACACCATGCTACCAGTTACACTATGCTACCAGTTACACCATGCTACCAGTTACACTATGCTACCAGTTACATCATACTAACAGCGACATCATACTACCAGATATATCATGCTACCAACTACACCATGCTACCAGTTACACTATGCTACCAGTTACATCATACTAACAGCGACATCATGCTAGCAGATATATCATGCTACCAGTTTCATTATACTACCAGTTACATCATACTAACAGTGACATCATGCTACCAGATATATCATGCTACCAGCTACACCATGCTACCAGCTACACCATGCTACCGGCTACACTATGCTACCAGCTACACCATGCTACCGGCTACACTATGCTACCAGCTACACCATGCTACCGGCTACACCATGCTTCCAGTTACACTATGCTACCAGTTACACTATGCTGTCAGTTACACCATGCTACCAGTTACATCATACTAACAGTGACATCATGCTACCAGATATATCATGCTACCAGCTACACCATGCTACCAGTTACACTATGCTACCAGTTACACTATGCTACCAGTTACATCATACTAACAGTGACATCATGCTACCAGATATATCATGCTACCATGCTACCAGCTACACCATGCTACCAGTTACACTATGCTACCAGTTACAGTTACACCATGCTACCAGTTACACTATGCTACCAGTTACATCATACTAACAGTGACATCATGCTACCAGATATATCATGCTACCAGCTACACCATGCTACCAGTTACACCATGCTACCAGTTACACCATGCTACCAGTTACACTATGCTACCAGTTACATCATACTAACAGTGACATCATGCTACCAGATATATCATGCTATCAGTTACACCATGCTACCGGCTACACCATGCTACCAGCTACACCATGCTACCAGTTACACTATGCAATCAGTAACATCCTACTAACAGTGACATCATGCTACCAGATATATCATGCTACCAGCTACACCATGCTACCAGTTACACTATGCTACCAGTTACATCATACTAACAGTGACATCATGCTACCAGATATATCATGCTACCAGCTACACCAAGCTACCAGTTACACTATGCTACCAGTTACATCATACTAACAGTGACATCATGCTAGCAGATATATCATGCTACCAGCTACACCATGCTACCAGTTACACTATGCTACCAGTTACATGCATGCTAACAGTGACATCATGCTACCAGCTACATCATGCTACCAGTTACACCATGCTACCACTTACACAGTTACACCATGCTACCAGCTACACCATGCTACCAGCTACATCATGCTACAGTTACATCATGCTACATCTACTACCAGTTACATCATACTGCTACCAGCTACATTATGCTACCAGCTACACCATGCTACCAGTTACACACATACTACCAGTTACACCATGCTACCAGTTACATCATACTAACAGTGACATCATCATGCTACCATCATATATCATGCTACCAGCTACACTTACACATGCTACCAGTTACACTATGCTACCAGTTACATCATACTAACAGTGACATCATGCTACCAGATACACCATGCTACCAGCTACACCATGCTACCAGTTACACTATGCTACCAGTTACATCATACTAACAGTGACATCATACTACCAGATATATCATGCTACCAGCTACACCATGCTACCAGTTACACTATGCTACCAGTTACATGCTACCAGTTACATCATGCTACCAGATACATCATGCTACCAGCTACATCATGCTACCAGTTACACCATGCTACCAGTTACATCATGCTACCAGTTACACCATCCTACAAGTTACATCATGCTACCAGTTACACCATGCTACCAGTTACATCATGCTACCAGTTACACCATACTAACAGTGACATCATGCTACCAGTATATCATCACCAGCTACCATGTTACCAGTTACATATGCTACCAGTTACACCATGCTACCAGTTACACTATGCTACCAGTTACATCATACTAACAGTGACATCATGCTACCAGATATATCATGCTATACCAGCTACACCATGCTACCAGTTACACTATGCTACCAGTTACACCATGCTACCAGTTACATCATGCTAGCAGTACATCATGCTACCAGTTCAGTCATTTATCATACTACACAGCTACTAACACCATGCTACCATATATCATGCTACCAGCTACACCATGCTACCAGTTACATCTATGCTACCAGTTACATCATACTAACAGTGACATCATGCTACCAGATATATCATGCTACCAGTTACACCATGCTACCAGTTACACTATGCTACCAGTTACATCATACTAACAGTGACATCATGCTGCAGATATATCATGCTACCAGCTACACCATGCTACCAGCTACATTATGCTACCAGTTACACCATGCTACCAGTTACATCATGCTATACTAACAGCGACATCATGCTACCAGATATATCATGCTACCAATACACCATGCTACCAGTTACATCATGCTACCAGTTACACCATGCTACCAGTTACTAACTACCAGTTACATCATGCTACCATACTAACCAGTTACACTATGCTACCAGTTACATCATACTAACAGTGACATCATGCTACCAGATATATCATGCTACCAGATACACCATGCATAGCTACATCATGCCAGTTACACCATGCTACCAGTTACATCACGCTAACCAGTTACACCATGCTACACCAGCTACCATACATCATGCTACCAGTTACATCCATGCTACCAGTTACACCATGCTACCAGTTACATCATGCTACCAGTTACATCATGCTACCAGTTATATACTACATCTACCATGCTACACCATGCTAGCAGTTACATCATGCTACAGCTACATCATGCTACCAGTTACATCATACTAACAGTTACATCATGCTACCAGCTACACCATGCTACCAGCTACACCATGCTACCAGTTACACTATGCTACCAGTTACATCATACTAACAGTGACATCATGCTACCAGATATATCATGCTACCAGCTACACCATGTTACCAGTTACACTATGCTACCAGTTACATCATACTAACAGTGACATCATGCTACCAGATATATCATGCTACCAGCTACACCATGCTACCAGTTACACTATGCTACCAGTTACATCATACTAACAGTGACATCATGCTACCAGATATATCATGCTACCAGCTACACCATGCTACCAGTTACACTATGCTACCAGTTACACCATGCTACCAGTTACACTATGCTACCAGTTACATCATACTAACAGCGACATCATACTACCAGATATATCATGCTACCTACTTTACACTACACCATGCTACCAGTTACATCATGCTACCAGTTCATGCTACAGTTTACATCATACTAACAGCGACATCATGCTAGCAGATACATCATGCTACCAGTTTCACTATACTACCAGTTACATCATACTAACAGTGACATCATGCCACCAGATATATCATGCTACCAGCTACACCATGCTACCAGTTACGCTATGCTACCAGTTACTTCACATTAACAGTGACATCATGCTACCAGCTACATCATGCTACCAGTTACACCATGCTACCACTTACACTATGCTACCAGCTACACCATGCTACCAGCTACATCATGCTGCAGTTATATCAATCTACCAGATACACCATGCTACCAGCTACATTATGCTACCGGCTACACCATGCTACTAGTTACATCATACTAACAGTGACATCATACTACCAGATATATCATGCTACCAGCTACACCATGCTACCAGTTACACTATGCTACCAGTTACATCATACTAACAGTGACATCATGCTACCAGATATATCATGCTACCAGCTACACCATGTTACCAGTTACACTATGCTACTAGTTACATCATACTAACAGTGACATCATCCTACCAGATATATCATCTACCAGCTACACCATGTTACCAGTTTACACTATGCTACCAGTTACATCATACTACCAGTGACATCATGCTACCAGATATATCATGCACCAGCTACACCATGTTACCAGTTACACTATGCTACCAGTTACATCATGCTACCAGTTACACCATGCTACCAGTTACACATACTACCAGTTACATCATACCATACATCATACTAAGTTACATCATGCTACCAGTTACACCATGCTACCAGTTACACTATGCTACCAGTTACATCATGCTACCAGTTACATGCTAGCAGACATCATGCTACCAGTTTCATTCATGCTACCAGTTTACATCATACTACCAGTTACATCATGCTACCAGATACATCATGCTACCATGCTACCAGCTACACCATGCTACCAGTTACGCTATGCTACCAGTTACTTCACATTAACAGTGACATCATGCTACCAGCTACATCATGCTACCAGTTACACCATGCTACCACTTACACTATGCTACCAGCTACACCATGCTACCAGCTACATCATGCTGCAGTTATATCAATCTACTAGATACACCATGCTACCAGCTACATTATGCTACCGGCTACACCATGCTACTAGTTACACTATGCTACCAGTTACACCATGCTACCAGTTACATCATACTAACAGTGACATCATACTACCAGATATATCATGCTACCAGCTACACCATGCTACCAGTTACACTATGCTACCAGTTACATCATACTAACAGTGACATCATACTAACAGTTATATTATGCTACCAGATACACCATGCTACCAGCTACATCATGCTACCAGTTATATCATGCTACCAGATACACCATGCTATTAGCTACATCATGCCACCAGTTACACCATGCTACCAGTTACATCACGCTACCAATTACACCATGCTACAACTTACACCCTGCTACCAGTTACATCATGCTACCAGTTACATCACGCTACCAGTTACACCATGCTACAAGTTGCATCCTGCTACCAGTTACATCATGCTACCAGTTACATCATACTACCAGTTACACCATGCTACCAGTTACATCACGCTACCAGTTGCACCATGCTACCAGTTACACCCTGCTACCAGTTACATCATGCTACCAGTCACACCATGCTACCAGTTACACCATGCTACCAGTTACACCCTGCTACCAGTTACATCATGCTACCAGTCGCACCAGTCACACCATGCTACCAGTGACATCATGCTACCAGTTACATCATACTTTCAGTTACACCATGCTACCAGTTACATCACGGTACCAGTCGCACCAGTTACACCAATGCTACCAGTAACATTATGCTAACAGTCACATAATGCTACCAGTTAAACCATGCTACCAGCTACATCATGCTACCAGTTACATCATACTACCAGTTACATCATGCTACCAGTTACATCATGCTACCAGTTGCACCATGCTATTAGTTACACCATGCTATCAGTTACACCATGTTGGAAAGCGCAGTATCCTGCCTGTTGAACCATGCAAACTGACAGTCGACCTTAAATACGGTCGAGAGGAGGTTGAGACACATGTGCTCTATTCTAGTTCTATATGGTAGAGGTGCGGACTTGCATGCTTAAATAATAGGGGATGAATTGATTGCTTACACAAAAGGTATGGAATTGAATGTTTACGAAAAAGGCACGGCCTTGAATGCTTGCATAAAACTGCTAACATAAAAGGCACGGTTGAATGCTTACATAAAAGGCGCGGACTTGAATATTTTCGAAAAAGGCACGGCCTTGCATGCTCACGTAAAAGGCGATGACTTGAATGCTTACATAAAAGAGCTACCTTAAATATCACGAAGTTGAATGCTTACATAAAAGGCGCGGACTTGAATACTTACGTAAAAGGCGATGACTTCAATGCTTACATAAAAATGCTAACATAAAAAGCACACAGTTGAATGTTTACATAAAAAGCGCGGACTTGATTGCTTACATAAAAGGCACGAAGTTGAATGCTTACATAAAAGGCACGAAGTTGAATGCTTACATAAAAGGCACGGACTTGAATACTTACATTAAAGTGCTAACATAAAAGGCAAGAAGTTGAATGCTTACATAAAAGGCACGGACTTGAATACTTACATAAAAGGCGCGGGATTGAATACTTACATAAATGGCAATGACTTGCATGCTTACATAAAAAAGACACGGACTTGAATGTTTACGAAAAAGGCACGGCCTCGCATGCTTGCATAAAAGGCGCGGCCTGAAAGCCTACATGAAAGGCGCGGGCTGGAGCGTTTACGTAAAAGGCAATGAATTGATTACTTTCATAAAAGGCGCGGACTTGAATGTTTACATAAAAGGCCCGGGCTATTCTTGGAAACCCAGTCTCAGTGTATACCATCAGTTCAATGATCTGCAATGATTCTCTAGTATCGTGGTTTGCAAGGTCGTGTGTTATGACTGTGCCAACCAATTGGTTTAGTCGTACATCCCTTCCATCCACTGCTACCCCCACAGCTCCCCTACCCTATCTTCACCCCGCCTCCGTATTAAATGGAAGTCTAATGTTCCTTATTAGAGAATAAAAGGTTAGTGAAATAATATTTACTATAAGTTAGCGGCTCCTTACAAGAAGGGAGAGGTCAGCGGGATATATTTACTACAAGTTAGTGGATCCTTATGGAAGAGGGATATGTTAGTGAGATTTATTTACTATAAGTTTGTGGCTCCCCCTTTAAGGGAGGGAGAGGTGAGTGAAATAGATTTACTGGAAATCTGTGGCTTTTTATTTGAGAGTGGGGGAGATTACTTACTATAAGTTTGTGGATCCTTATACGGGAGGGAGAGGTTAGTGAAGTTAGTTAATAATATTTAATATAAGCTTGTGGATCCTTATGCGACAGGGAGTGAAATATATTTACTATAAGTTTGTGGATCCTTATGCGACAGGGAGTGAAATATATTTACTATAAGTTTGTGGATCCTTATGCGACAGGGAGTGAAATATATTTACTATAAGTTTGTGGATCCTTATGCGACAGGGAGTGAAATATATTTACTATAAGTTTGTGGATCCTTATGCGACAGGGAGTGAAATATATTTACTATAAGTTTGTGGATCCTTATGCGACAGGGAGTGAAATATATTTACTATTTACTATAAGTTTGTGGATCCTTATGCGACAGGGAGTGAAATATATTTACTATAAGTTTGTGGATCCTTATGCGACAGGGAGTGAAATATATTTACTATAAGTTTGTGGATCCTTATGCGAGAGGGAGTGAAATATAGTGAAATATAAGTTTGTGGATCCTTATAAAATATATTTGTGGATCCTTATACGAGAGAAATAGGTTAGTTAAATATATTGACAATAAGTTTGCGGCTCATTATAAAAAGAGGAAGAAGGGAGTGAAATATATTTACTATAAGTTTGTGGATCCTTATACGACAGGGAGTGAAATATATTAACTATAAGTTTGTGGATCCTTATACGAGAGAAATAGTTTAGTTAAATATATTGACAATAAGTTTGCGGCTCATTTTAAGAGAGGAAGGAGGGAGTGAAATATATTTACTATAAGTTTGTGGATCCTTATTCGACAGGGAGTGAAATATATTAACTATAAGTTTGTGGATCCTTATACGAGAGAAATAGTTTAGTTAAATATATTGACAATAAGTTTGCGGCTCATTATAAGAGAGGAAGGAGGGAGTGAAATATATTTAATATGTTTGTGGATTCATATACGAGAGGGAGAGGTTAGTTAAATATATTTACTAGAAATATGTGGTTCTTTAATATAGTGGAAGAGGTAAGCTCGTAATATTTACCATTAGTTTGCGGCTCTTCATAAGAGGGAGAGCTTATTGAAATATATTTATTAAAAGTCTGTGGCGTAATTAGCGACAAGAACAGTGAACGCCTGAACGTGGGCCTGGTATTTTAACCACGTAGCACGAAGGTGAGGTGAATAAGGTGCTTCTTGCGACTATGACTGATACCGGACTAAGCTTGGTGCAATAGACACAAAAAATATAGAAATTTCTGAATTTCATTGCAGTGTTCGGCATGCAATATCGAAACAGGGTCGATGTCGGATAGTAGAACGCCGTGTTTACGAATTATTCATTAGAACAGAAATATCTTGTTGTGCGTTTCCAGCCGACGTGTATGATTGGATTGTGATTGCGAGTTTCTCTTGACCACCAGCCCAGGTCGGGAATTCGGACGATTATAAGAGTTATTAGATCATGCGATGTATTACCCAGAGGGAAATTAAATACCTTGCGGTGCAAGCATAGAACGGTTATTCTATAATTTAATAAATGTTCTTACTTAATTCATTCTGAGGAGTGGACATGGCTACGATTGATACTCAGTAGGCAGGGTTCCAGAAACTAGATTGATGCAGAGACATGGTTTTTTTTATCAAACATCGGTTTTTAATGTTTTCGATCACGAAATAAATTTGAATTTTACCATCAGATATTTATACGAACACACACACACACACACACACACACACACACACACACACACACACACACACACACACACACACACACACACACACACACACACATATATATATATATATATATATATATATATATATATATATATATATATATATTCGCGTTTGTTTATATGATATATATATACATATCGGATATATATGTGGACATATATATATATATATATATATATATATATATATATATATATATATATATATAAATTCATATATATGTATCTGAATAAATACATATATCTGTGTGTTATATATATATATATATATATATATATATATATATATATATATATATATATACATATTTGTATATATATATTTATATGTATATATACATATATATATAGATATATTCCTTGACTATTATAAAAATCGGAGATGCTTCTCTGTTTTTTCCTAGTGGATGGGTGACTCACCTGTTTTGGCGGAATTTGTTCGCAATATAGCCAGCATATTCTGTTGGCCAATATTCTTTTTTCTCAAGTTTTCCATAATTTGCTAGGTAAAAAATTATTTTTGTTCCACTAATTTCCAATGTAATACATTATTTGTTGTTCCACCAAGTCTATCCGCTTTGTCTGTGAAGCCGCTTGCGAGAAAGTAGTCCAGCGGATGGGTTTTGTAATTTTTTCTGTCATCGTCATTCGTGTAGGTGTTTATCCCAAATGAACTTTACCAAGCCTATTGATTTTATTTTAAAATGAAGGAATCAGATTTGTTCAATTGACCCCAATTAAGTCTGTGTTCGTATTTAACTCTTGACAGGGTAGGCATTAATGTTGGGAGACACGTGGGTTGCCAAAGCCGGTCTCATTGGGTATGTGTGCGCATGTGCAGCTGCTAACACGATACTTGGCGTGTATTTCAATTGGAGCTTGCCCACCTCACCCCTTTGTCCCTCTTGCATTCTCATCATTCGTAGGAACTCTCACTTTCGTGGGCGGACATCAGGTTATTTTGCCACAATTCGCCTCTTGAGTAGGGAACTTCGATATGTGAGTTTCTTGTCACCGCATACACCAGAGATCTGAGCCCAACTCGCCGCATTATATAATTTGAGACTGTGCGCGAAACCGCACTACTCTGGAATGTTCGCGCCAAACTTTATCAACGAGAACGAAGAAGGCATTTGAGAAGGAAAATGGCTGCCAGCCGGAAAACAACTGAGTCACGGTGAACATCTCTGGATTTCTGCCAGCATTGGACAGCAAAGCTTTTCTTTCGGATATATCATTGTGAATGCTGCCCATTCGGAAACAAATTTCTCAATTGCAAATAACACCCAGTGCGTAGGGGCGGGCAACGAATCCCAGAGTAAAACCACGGCTCTGTGCAGTGATAACGGGAAAAGGACAATGGAATTTTTGTCGGTTTTATCGTGATTTTGATGCATGTGTTTAGCGTCGACAGGATAAATGGCGAGTTTTCCTCAAACCAGACTGTTATTCGGGGAGATAAGCACGTTCATTGCTACATATTCGCGTCCGTGTGTGACGATTGCTTGGTTTAGTTTCATCTTTGCATAGAGTCCAAGTCGTAACCTGACCTTGTCCTGACCTCTGATTAGCCACCGCAGTTCCACTAACTATCTGTGTCGGTATGACTAACACACGCCGCCTATTCGCTTCTTGTGGCATGTCCTGGAAGACTCCTATGACCCTTCCAAGACATATCCCGTTTGGTGAGGCGTGTTGTCCGGGAAGCGCTCCAAGCGACCCGGCCTTTGACATCGCGTTTCCGCCTGTGTATCCTCACCTTAGAATATCACTCGTCAAAGGGCCTCATTTGGACTCGTCCCATTCACCTGACAGCCAAACGAGCGTATATTCTCTTGTTTGTTGTTTCATAGAATTGCTAGCGGCGTTTTTTCCCGGAGCGCTTTGAATCTCTCCCCGTCGAAGCATGTCCGCCGACTTGTGTGTGTTATAAAGCATTGTAGTTATTATGAATAACCGACAAGCGTCTGTTGTACGCATGTAAGTGTGTAGGTGTTGTAAGTGTGTAAGCGCTGAGCGAGTGTCCCGGAAGTATTGAAGTCACCGACGCCTCGGCCCAACTTTACCTCTCTGTGGTTGCACGTAATCGGCGAGGCATTCACTCTTGCCGTATATCAGTGACCGCATTCCACTACGTAACCTGTTGTTGCACTCATCGACCCCGGACGTATACAACACTGACGACAACCTGACTCGAGTCGTCATATCAGAGCTGCTGTGTGACGAACCAGGTAAGTACGCGGGGCGGGCATCATGGAACAGCGCTTTGACATCACCGGCCAAGTGTAGTGATAATTATCCACCTCAAAACATGAACGTATTCATCCAGTAAGTGAATATATTTTCCCTAAATATAACGTTTGTGACGGCAGTGACCGTGAAATATACCGCCGCTGTTCTCGACTGCAGCATGTAAACAAACAAACCGACGTCGACTCTGACGTCTTCAATGCCAAGGAAACAGAAGACGTTACAGCTACGGAAATCTATTTCTCTCCACTAACTTCAGACTCCAACACCTGTGTCCACGACTGTCCATAGCCATGACAACAGCAGATATATTCGGGGTTTTTGAGGGTATTCTTTGATAATTGAAAGGAAAATGCCCTTTGAAATCCTGGGTTTCTCTGTGCAGTACAGCTTTCTACTCAGAACGATTGTGAAAAGTACCTCAGCACTACAAAGAATTGTGGCCGCTCGTAAGCCATCGGGTTAACAGCTGGCCAGAGTTAGAATAGCGTGTGCACCCTATGCGTCCTGATATCCAGGTGACGAGACGGTAATTCAACTGTAAGACAATACTGTCTGGTTTTAAACAAAAAAGCTCGATTCTGAAAATACAACTGGTTTGTTAGAATGTACGGATGAGCGGGCTAGGACTATCTAGTGATGCAACGTACATGTCACACAGGTGTAACAGGCCTTCATATACTCCTCCTTCAGTCTATACACGGGTTAAAGAGGCCAAGACTGTTTAACACTACAGTTATATTCTGGGTTAGTTCATTTCATACCCCGGGGTATTATCTGGGCCAGGCCATTCCATTCCCCTCTAGGCCTGATTATACACAGCCAGACACACTATATTTAAGGAACATTTGTACTTTTTATTTGATCTAACACGCTGATTATTTTAATTGCTTTGATGAACAATGAAGCTCTACACAATTGACGACGTTTTCATACAATATAAATGAATGTGTTGAACCCGTTTGAACAAATTATGCTAACCCAAATCGCGTGCTTAGTTTGTTGACAAATATTGCTGACCTAAATCGCGTGCTTAGTTTATTGAGAAATAAAGCTAACCTATTTCGCGTGCTTAGTTTATTAAGAAATTATGCTAATCTATTTCGCGTGCTTAGTTTGTTAAGATATTATGCTAACCTATTTCGCGTGCTTAGTTTATTAAGAAATTACGCTAACCTATTTCGCGTGCTTAGTTTGTTAAGAAATTATGCTAATCTATTTGGCGTGCTTAGTTTGTTAAGAAATTATGCTAATCTATTTCGCGTGCTTAGTTTATTAAGAAATTATGCTAACCTATTTCGCGTGCTTAGTTTGTTAAGAAATTATGCTAATCTATTTGGCGTGCTTAGTTTGTTAAGAAATTATGCTAACCTATTTCGCGTGCTTAGTTTATTAAGAAATTATGCTAACCTAATTCGCGTGCTTAGTTTATTGTCGAACATGTACCCAAAATGCTACGAAATTTAAACATCATGATGAAAAAAAATTCTTTGCATTGACAAATTTATAAAAAACGCATTTAATTTGGACTGGAGGAATATAGTCTGCCCTAGGCTGAAATATACCCCGCGGTATAAACCAGCCGGGGCTAATTTGCGCCCCGGGTTATACTGTAACCTAGGCCAGTCCATACCCGGTTTTAATCTGGCGGGAGCCTCGTCTGGCTTGCTACGATCGATTCCATTGAATATGAATTGTATCCTCATGCTTCATACGCCTCGTCCTACCACACAAGCCTCATGCTTCATACGCCTCGTCCTACCACACAAGCCTCATGCTTCATACGCCTCGTCCTACCACACAAGCCTCATGCTTCATACGCCTCGTCCTACCACACAAGCCTCATGCTTCATACGACTCGTCCTACCACACAAGCCTCATGCTTCATACGCCTCGTCCTACCACACAAGCCTCATGCTTCATACGCCTCGTCCTACCACACAAGCCTCATGCTCCATACGCCTCGTCCTACCACACAAGCCTCATGCTTCATACGCCTCGTCCTACCACACAAGCCTCATGCTTCATACGCCTCGTCCTACCACACAAGCCTCAGTTGCCAATCAAGACAGGACATGGGGCAACACGACAAGGGTCTTCATCTTTTCCAGAACAAGAACAAGGAATATTCAAATCATTAAAAGAGATTGAGAAGAGAGAAGCCAACGATTGACTTTTGACGGACGCTGCGAACTGCGAAGCAAATGATTGACCCTTGATGGACAATACGGACTGCGTAGCCAACGATTGACCCTTGATGGACGCTGTAGTGTGACTGGTTTACTCCTTCGTTTGCATATCCAAAGTCGCTACCGTCATCTAGATCCGCGCTTTACCAAAGTCACTGCCATCATCTACATTCGTGCTTTACCAAAGTCACTGCCATTATCTATATTCGCACTTTACCAAAGTCACTGCCATTATCTACATTCGCACTTTACCAAAGTCACTGCCATTATCTATATTCGCGCTCTACCAAAGTCACTGCCATCATCTACATTCGCGCTCTACCAAAGTCACTGCCATCATCTACATTTGCGCTTTACCAAAGTCACTGCCATTATCAATATTCGCACATTGCCAAAGTCACTGCCATTATCTACATTCGCACTTTACCAAAGTCACTGCCATCATCTAGATCCGCCCTGTACCAAAGTCATTGCCGTCATCTAGATTCGAGTGTGGCCAAAGTCACTGCCATCATCTACATTCGCACTTTACCAAAGTCACTGCCATCTTCTATATCCGCCCTGTACCAAAGTCATTGCCGTCAACTAGTTTCGCGTGTGGCCAAAGTCACTGCCATCATCTAGATCCGCGTTTTACCAAAGTCACTGCAGTCATCTAGATCCGCCCTTTACAAAAGTCACTATCGTCATCTAGATCCGCCCTTAACCAAAGTCACTGCCGTCATCTAGATCCGCCCTTTACCAAAGTCACTCTCATCATATAGATCCACTCTATACCAAAGTCACTGCCATCATCTAGATCCGCATTTTACCAAAGTCACTGCCATCATCTAGATCTGTGTGTGGTCAAAGTCACTTCCGTCATCTAGATCCGCCCTTTACCAAAGTCACTGTCATCATCTAGATCCGTATGTGGCCAAAGTCACTGCTGTTATCTAGATCCACACTTTACCAAAACCTAAATTCGCCCTGTACCAAAGTCACTGCCGTCATTTAGATCTGCGTTTTATCAAAGCCACTGCCATCATCTAGATCCGCGTGTGGCCAAAGTCACTGCCGTTAACTAGATCCGTGTGTGGCCGAAGTCACTGCCGTCATCTAGATCCGCGTTTTTACCAAAGTCACTGCCATCATCTAGAATCGCACTTTACCAAAGTCACTGCCATTATCTTTATTCGCACTTTACCAAAGTCACTGCCATTATCTATATTCGCACATTGCCAAAGTCACTGCCATTATCTACATTCGCACTTTACCAAAGTCACTGCCATCATCTAGATCCGCGTATGGCCAAAGTCACTGCCATCATCTAGATCCGCGCTTTACCAAAGTCACTGCCATCATCTAGATCCGCGTATGACCAAAGTCGCTGCCATCATCTAGATCCGCGCTTTACCAAAGTCACTACCATCATCTAGATCCGCGTATGACCAAAGTCGCTGCTTATCATCTAGTCTGCGTCCCAGACTCCAGGTGCTCCGCTACGCTTCTCGCGTATCTAGGACAAGACAAGATCCGAATATTCATAAGACATTCGTGACAGCCCCTGCTTCACCAATCAACGCAAAGGTTGTGACCCGGTTCGATCTTTGTTGCGCGTGTCCGGTTCATGAAACTGACTTGTGACACGCACCCTCGGTTTTCTTTGACGTCATTTACACTGTTGTGGTCTGTGTCCAATGGAAATGCACAGAATGTCTTCAAGAATTTTGGGACGTCTCACGGGTTTTGGTGCCCTGTTCTTCATGCGAAATTTCAAATCAGAGACAATGGCTCAAAGTACCCGAGAGACACGTCTTCTGATAGGAGCATCCCAAATAAGGGATGCTGCACCACTTGAAGGCATGTTCTCATCCAAGACTCTGACGCGCAGTATTGAATATCATTAACATGTCAACACGGCCCGCACACAGGGGCTTGGGGACCTTGACTAGCCGTAATCTAGATCCGTCCTTTACCAAAGTCGCTGCCATCACCTAGATCCGAGTTTGACCAAAGTCACTGCCATTATCTAGATCCACCCTTTAGAACATCAGCTTTTTATGCTTTCTAGAATAGGGTTCCCGAAAGCTAATTCAATACCATTGCCGATCGTTTGTCAATCACGCTGGTAGATGGCAAAATCTCTGCCAAGGCGCTGAGATTTGGGGCCAGATCTGGCGCTGTATGTCACTGGCCAGCAAATCACATAGTGTATATCACAGGCCAGCACATCTGACACTATGTCACTGGCCAGCACATCTGACACTATGTCACTGGCCAGCACATCTGACACTATGTCACTGGCCAGCACATCTGACACTATGTCACTGGCCAGCACATCTGACACTATGTCACTGGCCAGCACATCAAACACTGTATATCACTGGCCAGCACATCAAACACTGTATGTCACAGACTTGCACACCAGGCAATGTACGTCACTGACCGGCACATCATACACTATATGTCACTGGCTAGAACAAAGGACAGTGTATGACACATGCCGACGCAAAAGAAACAGCAGGGCCGGTACAACTGACTGTGCCACGCTGCCCCAAAGATAACATTCGGATAAATATATTGATACCATTTCTGATAATAGGTTAATTTCAGAGTGGATATGATGATTAAAAGCACAATGCCGTGATTGTGGAACGTGATATCCATAGATACCTTGGCTGTGATGGATGGTATCCGTAGATACCCCGACAGGCAAGCAATGTATCCATAGATACCGTGACAGACAGACATGGTATCTATGGAAATGCTGAAAGAGAAACATGGCATCCATAAAACCCCAACAGGAAAGCAATGTATCCATAGATACCCGGACAGACAGACATGGTATCCATAGATACGCTGACAGAGAAACATGGTATCCATAGATTCCACGATAATAAATCAATCAATCCATAGATACCCTGACAGACAGACATGGTATCCATATATACCTCGACAGGCATGCAATGTTTCCATAGATACCGTAACAGAGAATCATAGTATCCATAGATAACTTGACAGTTTAACATGGTCTCCATGTATATCATAGCAATCGCAAACCATTATATTAGACGACACAAGCAATAGCTAAGCATGGTGATAGATCAGCTCAGCAATAGCTAAGCATGGTGATAGATCAGCTCAGCAATAGCTAAGCGTGGCGATAGATCAGCTCAGCAATAGCTAAGCATGGTGATAGATCAGCTCAGCAATATCTAAACATTATAGTCAAGCAAACGCAAAGCATTATACTTGATCAGCTATCGCTATGAATTGTATTCAACAGGCAATCGATGAATATTTACTGGATCAGCAATTGCTAAGCAATATATAAAATGAACCAAGCAAAAGCAATGCATGGTGATACATAAGCTCAGCAATCGAAAAGCATTGCGTCAGATAAGCACAGCAATCGCTAAGCGTTATACTGGATAGGCAATCATTTGGTAATGCTTTGGTATTAGATCAATAACATAGCACAGTACTAGATAAACAATCTTTAAGTAATGTATTGGGTTGAAAAGACAGGCTTTTTGACAGATATACCTGTCATCCCTGTGACACACACCATGACGAAACTTAGATGTTGAATAAAAAAAGGACTGACCAGTGTGAGATAGAGAAGCTGTTAAATACTAAATGACAGGCCAGAGTGAGACAGAGAAGCTGTTTAATACTAAATGACAGACCAGTGTGAGATAGAGAAGCTGTTAAATACTAAATGACATACCAGAGTGAGATAGAGAAGCTGTTTAATACTTAATGACAGACCAGTGTGAGATAGAGAAGCTCTTTAATACTCAAAGACAGACCAGAGTGAGATAGAGAAGCTGTTTAATACTCAAAGACAGACCAGAGTGAGATAGAGAAGCTCTTTAATACTATATGACAGACCAGTGTGAGATAGTGAAGCTGTTTAATACTAAATGACAGACCAGTGTGAGATAGAGAAGCTGTTAAATACTAATTGACAGACCAGAGTAAGATAGAGAAGCTGTTTAATACTGGATGACAGACCAGAGTGAGATAGAGAAGCTGTTTAATACTAAATGACAGACCAGTGTGAGATAGAGAAGCTGTTAAATACTAATTGACAGACCAGAGTAAGATAGAGAAGCTGTTTAATACTGGATGACAGACCAGAGTGAGATAGAGAAGCTGTTTAATACTAAATGACAGACCAATGTGAGATAGAGAAGCTATTAAATACTAAATGATAGACCAGTGAGAGACAGAGAAGCCGTTTTTGGGTGCGCTTATCTGACCAGAAGCTTTGCAACATCGTGGCTCATAATCACACAGTGACAGCATCTTGTCTTGAAATCACACATGTACGACATCATGGTTTATAACCACATACGGACAGCTTCATGGTTTATAACCACGCATGTACGACATCATGGTTTATAACCACATACGGACAGCTTCATGGTTTATACCCACGCATGTACAGCATTTTGGTTTTTAACCACACAGTATTATGAAAATAGCAAGGGAACGTATGTATTAAGTATATCCTGCGTAATTCAATCCGCCTTTGTATATTTTGCCTGTGTTATGTCCTGTGTGGATTATTTATCACGTCCCTCAAATATAATCGGACTCCATGAATTTAACCGGGGTTTCGGATTCACTTTTTTAGGACGGATAATTTTTTGAATGAAATGCATTCATGAAATATGAAGAACTGGTGCCTATCCATTGTCCCTTCCTTGTTACGTATATTCGGTGAGGCGCATTATTGGCATGAGAACTTCAGCGTTTTGAATTGCGTAGAATTATAAGCTTAGCATGTCAACATTTCCACTTGTGTCACGTGGCTATCTGATTTAATTCTAGGTCGTCATAGCTACAAGCACGTTATCACGTCATCTGTTTCTTCCTAATTGACACGTGACCATATTTTTTTCAACGATTTCATATCTGCTGCCCTTCCACGCGGACTCGCAAACCGAGCCGATGGCCAGTAAACACCCAATGACATTACTATTAATAGAAGTAAGTGCACCTGACTTGCGCGTTTTCTCTGCAGCTAGGCCATCGTAAATGCGGCAACACCGGGCTTCTTACGTAGCAGTGCGGACATGAAGCGTTCACCTTACACTAGATACGGATACATGGAGACGTTTCTTGGCATGGTGATGTGGTACTTCGACATCGAATCGAGCGATGCTTCACCTCGACGTAAATGTAACGATGCGTCATCATCGTTTATAGCCACACATGTACAACATCATGGCCCCTCACTAATATATAGAGCAACATTGCTTGCATGTACGACATTGCGCTGTATATGTGTGGTTAGAAACCATGATGTTGTATATGGGTAGTTATAAACTATGCTTGTGGACATTTGTGGTTATAAACCATGACGTTGTACATTTGTGGTTATAAACCGTGACGTTGTTTATGCGAGGTTACAAATCATTATGTTTTGCATGTGTTGTAATTAACCATGATGATGTACATGTGTGGTTATAAACCATGTGGTTATAACCTAGATGTTGTACATGTATGGTAACAAAGGGGGATATTGATGTTGTACATGTGTGGTTATAAACCACAAAATTGTAAGTGTGTGGTTATCGAACCTGACGCTGTTTATGTGTGGTAGCAAACCACGAAGTTGTACACGTGTGGCTTCGAACAGTGATGTTGTAAGTGTATGGTTACGAATTATGATGTTGTACTTGTGCGGTTATAAACCACATGTGTGTCTGCAAACCATGACGTTGTATATGTGTTGTCATAAACCATGACGGTGTCATGGCTGGTAACAAAGCCTGATGATTTACGTGTGGTTATAAACAATATTTTTGCACGTGATGTTGTACTTGGGTGGTTACAAACCACGCTATTGTACGTGTGTGGTTATTAACGAAGATGTTGTACATGTGTGGTTACAAACCATAGTGTTGTATATGTGTGGTTATAAACCATGATATTATAAATTTGTGGGTATAAAGCATGATTCTGTTCATGAATCGTTACAAATCAATATGTTTTGCATGTGTGGTTATTAACCATGATGCTGTACGTGATTGGTTACGGTTAAGGAGGATGTTGAACATGTGTGGTTATAGGCCATGATGCTGTACCTGTGTGGTTATGATGTTGTACATGTGTGGATATATACAATATCTGTTGTTAATAACCATAATGTTAAGAATGTGTGGTTTTGAACAATGTTGTTAATGCGTCGTTAGAAACCATTATGTTGTACATGTATGGATTTAAACCATGACGTTGTTTATGTGTGGTAAAAAAAACAATGATGTTGTACATGTGTGGTTATAAACAATGATGTTGTTCATGTGTGGTTATAAACCATGATGTTTTACATGTATGGTTATAAAGTATGATATTGAAGATGTATGTCTATAAACTATAACTCCGTTCATATGTGGTTACTAACAATGATGTAGTACAGGTGTGGTTATGAACCATGATGTTGTTGATGTATCGTTATAAACGAGGGTATTGTATATGTGTGGTTATAAGCTATGATGTAGCAAATGTGTGGCTAAAAACGATGATGTTGTACATGTGTTAATGTAAAACTGTGACAGTGTTCCTGCGTGGTAACAAACCATGATGTTGTACATGTGTGGTTGTAAATCCTTATGCTGTACATGTGTGGTTATAAAATATGATGTTGCACAGGTGCAGTTATAAACCATAATGTTATACATGTGTGGTTATAAACCATGAGGCTGTTCTTGTGGCGTTGCAATCCATGGCGCTGTTCATGTGTAGTTATAAACAGCGATTTTGAGCATGTAGTTATTAACCATGACGTTGTACACGTGTGGCTGCAAGCAATGATGTTGTATATGTGTGGTTATGAACGATGACCGTGTTCATGTGTGGTTACAAACAATGATGTTGTACATATCTGGTTATAAACCATGATGCTGAATACGTATGGTTATGGACCAAGATGTTGCATAGGTTTGGCTTTGAACAATGACGCTAATCATGTGATTATAAAACCCGAACTTATGCATGAGTGGTAACAAACGATGAAGTTGTACGTGTGGTTCAAACTATGATGCTGTCCATGTATGATTATTAGCCATTGTGCAGTTCAAAGTGTGGTTACAAATTATTATGTTTTACCTGTGTGCGTATAAACAATGATGTTGTACAAGTGTGGTTATAAACCATGTTTTCTACTAGTGTGGTTACCTAGGGCGATGTTGCACATGATGGTTATAAATCATGATGTGTGGTAACAAACCACGATATTGTACATGTGTTGTTACAAACGATGCTGTACAGGTGTGGCTATAAACCATTTTGTTGTACATGTTTAGTGTGGATATATACAATATATGTTGTTATTAATGTTATTATAAATGTGAGGTTCGAAACAATAATTTTGTTTATGTGTGATTACAATCCATGATGCTGTACATACTTATGTGGATATAAACCATGATGTTGTACATGCTTGGTTATAAACAATGATATTGTACATGTGCAGCTGTAAACCATCATGTTGTACATGTGTAGTTACAAACAATGATGTTGAAGATGTATTTGTTATGTACAATATGTATTGTTACTAAGCATGATATTGAACATGTACATTGGGGTTATTAACGATGATGCAATACGTGTGTGAATATAAAGCATGATCTTGTACATGAGCGATTGCACACCTTGATGTTGTACTTGTATGGTTATAAATCATGACGGTAGTCATATGTGGTAACAGGCGATGTTGTTCAAGAGTGGTTACAATGTCATATAGTTGTACAATTGTGGTTACAAACAATGATGTTGTACATGTGTGGTTATAAACTATGATGTTGTATAGGTATGGTTATGAACAATAACGCTGTTCATGTGTGGTTACAAACCAGGATGATGCACATGCGTGGTTGTAATCCATGCTCTTGTACATGAGAGGTTACAAACCATGTTCCACGTGTGGTTCTAACTACGATGTTGTAGATGTGTGTTTTTAATCGAGATGATGCAGATTTGTGGTTCTAAAACATGATATTGTACATCATTATGCTGTACATGCGTAGGTTTAAACAATGATCTCGTACATGTGCGGTTACAAACCATGTTGTACAAATGTGGCTATAAACCATTTTGTTGTACATCTTTATTTATAAACCATGCTGTTGTACAGGTGTGGTTATGAACCATAATGCTTTACTTATATCCTTACAAACGAGGATATTGAATGTGATGTTATATGCCACGATGCTGTACATGTGTGGGTATAAACTATGATGTTGTATATGTGTGCGTATGTACAATGTGTTGTTACAAACCATCATATTGAACATACGCGGTTATAAACCATGACGTTTTACATGCATGTTTATAGACCATTATGTTGTACATGTGTGGTTTAAACGACGATGTTGTACATGTGTGGATATAAACCATAATCTTGTTCATGTGTGATTACAAATCATGCTGTACAAGTGTGGTTACAAAGCTTGTCGTTGTACATCACTTGTTATAAAGCATGATGTTGTACATATGTGGTTATAAAGCATGATGTTGTGCATGGATAAAAAAACATGAATGTGTACCTGCGTGGTTATATACCCTGACGCTGTTCATGTGCGGTTGCACAACAAGACGCTGTTCATGCGTGGCTATAAACCATGATTTTGCAAATGTGCGGTTTAAGCCCCGACGTTGTAGAGGCATGGTAAGAAAGCATGATGTTGTACATGTACGGTTAAAAAAGATAAATGTTGTACATGTGTGCTTATAAACCACGATTTGTACCTGTGGTTACGAAGGATCAAGATGTTCAGGAGTGGTCATAAATCATAATGTTGTTTTTAGAAACCATGATTATGTACATGTGTAGTTACGAAACATGATGTTGTACATGTGTGGTTATAATCGATAATGTTGTACATGTGTAGCTATAAACCAAGATGATGCACAAATCATTATATTGTACATGTGTGGGTAACAACAATGTTGTGCATGTGTGGGGTACAAACCATGTTGTACAAATCTGGTTATAAACTATTTGGTTGAACATCTTTAGTTATAAAACATGATGCGATACATTAGTGGTTATATACCATGATGTTGTGCATGTGTGGGTATGTACAATGTGTTGTTAGTAACCATCATATTGAACATACGCGCTTGTAAACCATGTTTATAAACCATGATGTTGTACATGTGTGGTTATAAACCATGATGCTGTACATGTGCGGTTACAAACCATGATGCTCTATCTGCACAGTTATAAGCTATAATGCCGAGCTTAGCTATACGCTATAGGGTAAATGAGTGATTCAATGACAGTGGTAAGCTTGTGGTGGAATGCACCTGACATTTGTACAGAACGCCCAATGACAACAACGACCCACAACCAACACAAATTCGTCGTTTATAAACATAAATGCAACAAAGTCTTACAGGAGAGAACCGGAAAGGTCAAGGACTCTGACCGACCTGATTATAACTCTTGCTACATACATGAGTAAATGCTCGTTTCAGATCAATCACCAATAACAGAATGAAATGCAGTGATGAGGGTGCCGCTGATGCATCCACGTGTCGGCCTGTCGCGCGACTTATCGCGTCGTCAATGGTCAGTTTACCAAGCCTATCGCCTCCAAAGCGACACAACTCAACCGAGAAAAACAAGTTATTTCCTTGCACGTCAATGAGTTTTTAAGTGAGGACTGTCGGTTCATAGTTGCTAAGCTATTGGGAGGCGATGCGGCGGGTCGGTCCTATCATCAGGTATGACACCACTACTCCCACGACGTGGCTTCCACAAACAGCTTGCTGCTGGTGTCATCTGCAACAAGGTCAAGGTCGAGGAGAGAGCTACAATAACGTGTAACCGGTCACAACCAGAGATATACAGTAACCAACTAACGTGTAACTGGCCACAACCAGAGAGATACAGTAACCAACTAACGTGTAACTGGCCACAACCAGAGAGATACAGTAACCAACTAACATGTAACTGGCCAGAACCAGAGAAACAGTAACCTACTGACGTGTTATTGGCCACAACCAGAGATACAGTAACCAACTAACGTGTTATTGGTCACAACCAGATAGATACAGTAACCAACAAACGTTTTATTGGCCACAACCAGATAGATACAGTAACCAACAAACGTGTTATTGGCCACAACCAGATAGATACAGTAACCAACTAACGTGTTATTGGCCACAACCAGATAGATACATTAACCAACTAACGTGTTATTGTTCACAACCAGAGATATACAGTAACCAACAAACGTGTTATTGGCCACAACCAGATAGATACAGTAACCAACAAACGTGTTATTGGCCACAACCAGATAGATACAGTTACCAACTAACGTGTTATTGGTCACAACCAGATAGATACAGCAACCAACAAACGTGTTATTGGCTACAACCAGAAAGATAGTAACCTGCTGACGTGTTATTGGCCACAACCAGATAGATACAGTAACCAACTAACGTGTAACTGGCCACAACCAGAGATATACAGTAACCAACTAACGTGTTATTGGCCACAACCAGACAGATACAGTAAGCTACTGACGTGTTATTGGCCACAACCAGATAGATACAGTAACCAACTAACGTGTAACTGGCCACAACCAGAGATATACAGTAACAAACTAACGTGTTATTGGCCACAACCAGATAGATACAGGAACTAACAAACGTGTTATTGGCCACAACCAGACAGATACAGTAACCTACTGATGAGTTATTGGCCACAACCAGATAGATACAGTAACCTACTGGCGTGTTATTGGCCACAACCAGACAGATACAGTAACCTACTGACGTGTTATTGGCCACAACCAGACAGATACAGTAACCTACTGACGTGTAACTGGTCACAACCAGACAGATACAGTAACCTACTGACGTGTAACTGGTCACAACCAGACAGATACAGTAACCTGCGGACGTGTAACATGGTCACAACCAGACATTACTAAAGAGTGCGTCAATTTCGAAACGTCGCAATCTCCCAAAGACACGTCGAACTGGTAACGCCCCGCTACTACTGAGTACATGAATAAGGTGGCATTGAGATGTATCTGTTACGATAGCGCTATGACGCCCACTCCCACCCGGCCATTGATCATCCCATTCCTGGATCTATACAGAGGATATCGAGGCGGAATAAAGGTCTATAAATGGTCGGCGAACAACGGCGCCCCCAGGCCATGATTAAGTGGAATGGTCATTTTATGACTTCCCAAAGTTCACAAGAATGCTTCAAGACCCGTCAGGTAGCCTGTCGTGTTTGAATGAAGGCAGCTGACTACGATATCTGCGACAAAACGGTCGAGACTCATTACGAACCCAGTAGACCAATTAACCTACCGACGTCTCCTTCACCTCACTTGCTAACCTCACCTGCCCCCGGAAGAGCACCCACATCGCCTCCTCTTCTTGACCCCGAACTATTGACCTATCACCCACATTTGACCCCAACATTTGCCACTGCCGCATGGATACGACCTTGGCCTCGCTTAATAACAGCGGAGGTTTTGGGGTTACTTGGTGCATAGTGGCACTGAAAGCAATAAACAGAAATTTGTCGACGAAAGACCCCTTGTGACGTCACAGACCGAAGAGTCATTCTATCTGTCAACAGACGGCGCATGCAGTCCATCCAAACTCAGACAACAACAAGAATGACCGTCTGGAGAAAAGAGCGGGATAAGGGTGTGTGTTCTGTTACATGACCCCTGACCCCGCCAATCCTTCACGCGACTTCATTAATTAATTTCCAAAAAACCTCAATACTAAGATTCGTGGAAACCAGGCAAATAAAAACAGTGGTTGTCTCATTAGCATATCTGATGTCCACTCAGTGTTCGTCTCATTGGTATATCAGATGTCCACTCAGTGGTTGCCCTATTAGCATATCTGATGTCCACTCAGTGGTTACCTCATTAGCATATCTGATGTCCACTCACTGGTTGCCTTATTAGCATATCTGATGTCCACTCAGTTGAAACACTAACGATAGAGCCACAGGCGTCGGTCCCAAGAGGTCAGCAAGTAGAAGTCTTCAACACTTGTTAAATTACAGTTTGCGCCGCATCATATTTACAGCTGCGGCCAGGCCAGCTGCCTCAATCAACCTTTTATAAGAAGAAGCGCGGGAGACATGCACGTGACCCGAGAAGTCAGCATGAAATCAGCGTGGGCGTGTAACTAGCAGGACGGGAATTGTTTGCGTGAGACACGCTACGCGGTCGGCGAACGTTCATAACCGATTGGATTAGAACGTTAACTTCAACCCCGAGTTTCGGTCAAGGTTCCATCCACGAAGGGGTCGAGCACAGGGCTCTGCGCCCGAGCGCACGGGACAAGTCCGGAAGCGCTACAACGGTCGCGCATACCAAGCTAACCTCAACTATGCGGACCCGAAACCCACCTCACTCCTACTAGTCTTAACTACCGCAGCATAGGGGCGGGGGTAACTTGCTGCGGAAAATCAAATCCAAACCTCAAAATAAATACCCCCTCTAATTGCCGCTGATAATCAAATGAAGACGTTTTGTATCCAATGGTAGTATGAGCAGAAACAAAACGAGTTAACGTGTGGATAGAAAAAGTCGGGTTATGGAGCGGAATACAAGTGGACAGAAGTCGGGTTATGGAGTGGCTCGCATCACGGTTTAGCGACGCGCGACACAGTGCCGTGGCACGGGACACGGCTTGATGCCGCTCCTTTCATTGGTAGAGGTGCTAGTATCCTATCGTGAAGTAAAGTAGTTAAATGCAGATTATTAAACTCGATTTCGATTTGTGTGAAAGCGCTGCACTGTGGATCAGCCGCGTTTTTGTGGTCACTTCTAGGCTGATCCTGTTACGGTGTTAGCACGTCTGCCCATATACCATTTCAGATGCCACCAGAAAGTGATCAATTATTTATTCTTATGAAGAGGATGTACGCGCTGAGTGACGAGAAGCGGTCAACGAGAGCCGGATACGTCCGCAGAGACGTCTGAGTGGGACGCCCGCGAGATTCTACTTAAAATGGAGACTCTTCTCCGTCTCATCACTCACCCACCCAGCGACCCTCTTCTCCATCCCATCACTCACCCACCCAGCTACCCTCTTCTCCATCACTCACCCACCAAGCAACCCTCTTCTCCATCACTCACCCACATAGCTACCCTCTCCTCCATCCCATCACTCACCCACCCAGCTACCCTCTTCTCCATCCCATCACTCACCCACCAAGCGACCCTCTTCTCCATCCCATCACTCACCCACCCAGCGACCCTCTTCTCCATCCCATCACTCACCCACCCAGCTACCCTCTTTTCTGCATCTCATCACTCACCCACCCAGCTACCCTCTTCTCCATCACTCACCCACCCAGTGACCCTCTTCTCCATCCCATCACTCACCCACCCAGCGACCCTCTTCTCCATCTCACAACACTCACCCACCCAGCTACCCTCTTCTCCATCACTCACCCACCAAGCTACCCTCTTCTCAATCTCATCACTCACCCACCCAGCGACCCTCTTTTCTGCATCTCATCACTCACCCACTCAGCGACCCTCTTCTCCATCTCATCACTCACCCACCCAGCTACCCTCTTTTCTGCATCTCATCACTCACCCACCCAGCTACCCTCTTTTCTGCATCTCATCACTCACCCACCCAGCGACCCTCTTCTCCATCTCATCACTCACCCACCCAGCTACCCTCTTTTCTGCATCTCATCACTCACCCACCCAGCTACCCTCTTCTCCATCACTCACCCACCAAGCTACCCTCTTCTCAATCTCATCACTCACCCACCCAGCGACCCTCTTTTCTGCATCTCATCACTCACCCACCCAGCGACCCTCTTCTGCATCTCATCACTCACCCACCCAGCGACCCTCTTCTCCATCTCATCACTCACCCACCCAGTTACCCTCTTTTCTGCATCTCATCACTCACCCACCCAGCTACCCTCTTCTCCATCTCATCACTCACCCACCCACAAACACGAGACGAAGCCTCTGCAACACCACGGACTGATTGTCGAACTAGTCGACAAAGTATATACTATTCGTTGAAATTATTGTACCAAGTTAGACGTCTGTTACTACGACTCAAATACACATCTTACTGAACTGCTATGCGATTATAACCTCCAGACGGAGAATAGCATAGCTCCGCCCAACTCGTCATCTATATAGAAATATTGAGACGCCCTCAAGAGTAATTAAGTCAGAAAGAAATAGAGGGGTGACTTTCAGTTTCACTTGCCTAGCCCTGAAACCTTGGCAGTCTGCATAACTATGACACGACGGAAGCGGTTGGTGACTCGTTGATTGGCTCATCTCGCCACTGACCGCACCTCGCTAGGGTTAGGCCAATCTGACCACGGCGTGGCTAAGGTAACCATACCTGGTGAACCTCCCCGCCCACGCGACCCACCGGACAATGCGCTGATTCACCAAAGCCGTCTTCATAACAGGAAACCACAGCAGTCATCTAGAGTCTCAATCAATCAATCACCGCTAGTTCCAAGCCGGCTGTCGTGGCGTTCACGACACGTGTTCCCCATAGCTCGCCTGATAATCGGCGATTCGAATCCCAGGTCGCTGAAGAAAAAAAGATAAAAACACTGCGTTGTGACAGAAGCTGAGGTGCGCATTTAGATGATATCTCTATATAGGCTTTTTCTAAGCGCGCAGTAAGGACGCACATCCCAGCAGGTGCAACGGGGCAGGTGCCTCGCTTCTCAATTATTGCCTCATCCTGGGGCCTCACAGGTAACAAAGCCGTCACCTGACAGACTTCATCGTTGCCAAAACTGACTCACATATCTTATATCTACCCGCGAGACTGATCAATCAATTAACGCAGTTTCATATCCACACTGACACATATCAACCAATTAAACGCAATTATATATCTGCACGTGACCCAGATCAACCAATTAAACGCAGTTATATATGTATGCATGACACAGATGAACCAATTAAACGCAGTTTTATATCTACGCGTGACACAGATCAACCAATTAAACGCTGTTTTATATCTCCACTAGACACAGATCAACCAATTGAACGTAGTTCTATCGGGACATCGAAAACCCGTACCCGTCGTACAAGGTGAAAATAGCAAAAAGCATACCGCGTCGTACAAGGTATCATACAAATGTATAACTAGTCGTACAAGGTGAAATTGGCTAAGTGAGTGAGTGAGTGTGTGAGTGTGTGAGTGAGTGAGTGAGTGAGTGAGTGAGTGAGTGAGTGAGTGAGTGAGTGAGTGAGTGAGTGAGTGAGTGAGTGAGTGAGTGAGTGAGTGAGTGAGTGAGTGAGTGAGTGAGTGAGTAGAGTGTTTATCGGCACACCAACACTAATGTGTTATATGGCGCCTAGTAAGATTAACAGATAAGTTAGACCGGATAAAGCAGCCGCCTTCTAGGTTAAATGGGGGTGGGGGAGAGAGAAAACACATGGATGACGATGAAAGAGATAAAAATGCAAACGATTATCCCAGGGCAAGTCACCACCAGCTGATTGACTGGACCAGGCCATTCCAGCCTCTCGATAAGGCGAAATCCGGGCCTAAGTGGTATGTTGCAGAGTCGGCCCTTGCAAGGACCACTCCACTCAACCACCGTCACGAATCGCAACGCACGGCCAACAGGTTGCCCCCTTAAAGTCGCCTCTTACGACATTCAGGAGGATACAGTGGGCCTATTCTACCCCCTGGACCCACATGTGGTGTGAAAATTGCTGAAAAACATACCCCGTCGTACAAAGTACCATGTAAATAAATAACCCGTCGTACGATGTGAAAATGGGGTATGCGGCTTGGATGCTTAATCATCATAAATCAGATATGTTGGCACCTGTGAGAAGAATGCCGAAGATTCTCGGCGCGTCACATTCGGACCCATTAATTGCATTTGCATTATCAACGATCGATTGGAAATCCCGGGAGGAAATCTCGACATACCGAAACCAAATATATTATTCAACCCGTAGTACAAATGGGAAGAGAACATATCACGTCGTACAATACGAAGCCCACAAAAACCCCGTCGTACATATTGCATCTAGAAAATCCCGTTGTACAAGTCCCGGGCCCTATTAAACCCGTCGTAGAAGCCGAAAGGGCCGAAAAAACATACTCCGTCATGCGGCACATGTATACAATTAAGTGAACCCCGTCCCCAACCCCACCCGGGAGTTCTAGAACCGACACGAGGCTGAACGTTAGCTGCCCGTGTGCGCTGATCACGTGTCCCGTGCCTTAAGAAACCTTGGCGCTCGTTCTTCCATATTAGTACAACGGATCCCCTCGGCAGACATCGATTGACACGCGCACAGCTTCCCTGCTACTCGCCAACGATGTAGTCCCAACCTTTTCAACCTTTTTATCAACGACCGTTTTGATACATAAACTAAACTCAATAATGAGCTGTCTCATGTATGCAGATGACATAGTTCTAATAAGCAGATCGCATGGGGTCAACAAGCTTCACAGAGGAATGGTGTCAATCAAATGGAGAATGCAAATTAACATCAAGAAAACCAAAATTGTCATCTTCAATAATAGAAAAAGTGGAAAATGTCAACTACTACCATTATCTTGGTGTACAATTCACCAAAAACGGAACATTCAAAGCCGCAAAAACTAAATAAGCACAGAAAGCCACCAAGGCTTACTTCTCCCTCAAGTCAGCCGCAAGGAATACAATCACAGTCTAAGCAGCAGTCCAACTGTTCGATTCTGGAATAGACCTATACCTCTTTATGGGAGCGGAACATCGGGGTTGAAAGCAGTAACCCTCTTAGCATATTCATTATGAACGAAAATTCACAACACGAAAAGCTACATGCTAGGGTTAATAAAAAAAGCTTGGTGTGCCTCAAAACAGCAGCCACTTGGTGGCCAAATCAAAACTAGACAGGAACCCACTGAAACTAACGATTTTATAACAAATAGTTAAGAATTAGTTTTATCTTGTGAATACCCCCGCCACATCCCTTGTGTCCACAATATAAATCAACAGGTCGTATCTCACTCGAATGGAACCACCGCATTAGTGACCAACAGTAGAAATACTCTAGATCACATCAACTTTCCAAACCTCAGACGCAATGACTTATCACCAGTGGAGTTTTTTTCCAGATAGATTTGACAAAATGCTATCAAAATAACTTGAAAAATCCTACTATGAGCAACATCAATAACACCAAAGGAGGAAAGCTATCACTATACCTGCACTTAAAAAAACCAGCAACTCTTATGAACATTATTTAAACTAAATCGAAATATGGTGCCTAGAAAGGTGAATAAATAAGTCTGACCTGATCAAGCAGCCACTTTCTACGATAATCGGAAAAAAAGAGGATAAAAGGATGATGATGAAAAAGATAAAAATGCAAAAAATATCCTAGGGCAAGTCACCACCAGCCGATTGACCGGACCAGAGTAGTGTGATGCAGACATGGCCCTCACAAGGACGCTTCACTCAACCACCAATATCTCATTGTCCACCAACACAACCCACGGCTAACCGGCTTACAACATGCATCAGGATACAGTGGGCCTATTCTTACCCCGTACCCACAGTCCGCTCACTAACTCCCGGTAGAACCAGGAATATATAAAGCAGTACCAAGAGAGAAGAATACTGGAAGACTGAGGAACTAGCTCATTAGGTACTGGAAGACTGAGGTCCTAGCTCATTAGGTACTGGAAGACTGAGGTCCTAGCTCATTAGGTACTGGAATACTGAGGAACTAGCTCATTAGGTACTGCGACAACTGATGTCTAGTGAAGGACACCTAGCCCCTGGCTGCGGCCCATTTATACATGCTAATGATATTCAATACTGCGCGCCGGAGTCTAGGCCGAGAACATGCCATCAAGTGGTCAAGCATCCCAGATTTGGGATGCTCCAATCATAAGTCATGTCTATCGGGTACTTTGAGTCATTGTCTCTGATTGGTCAGTGTCTCATTATCCGAAGATTCGGCGACATATTTGCTTTTATACGCTCAGTTTTAGCCCTCTTTTCACAAGAACTGAAGTATATGGTTTTCCTTAACCATGTAAACGACTTCAACGGAAGCCTTCGATTACGCGCAACAGTCGCATGGTGTGATTTTGCTGCTTGGTGGGTCGTAATTGTTTCATTACCGGCGAAACCGACCACAACAATGCAGATGACGTCACAGAAAACAGAGGACGCGTATCACAAGTCAGTTTCATGACCCGGTCGCGCGGATCAAAGGTCCAAGCTCATCAGATACTGCATTTCCTGAGGTTCCAAGCTCATTAGATACTGTGACTACTGAGGTCTAAGCTCATAAGATACTGTGACTACTGAGGTTTCAGCTCATTAGATACTGTAACTACTGAGGTCAAAGCTCATTAAATACTGTGACTAATGAGGTCTCAGCTCATAAGATACTGCGTTGACTGAGGTTCCAGCTCATTAGATATTGTGACTACTGAGGTCTAAGCTCATAAGATACTGTGACTACTGAGGTTTCAGCTCATTAGATACTGTAACTACTGAGGTCAAAGCTCTTTAGATATTGTGACTACTAAGGTCTCAGCTCATTAGATACTGCGTTGACTGAGGTTCCAGATCATTAGATATTGTGACTACTGAGGTCCAAGCGTATTAGATACTGTGACTGCTGAGGTTTCAGTCCAAAAGATACTGCGTTTACAGAGGTTCCAGCTCATTGGTTAGATCATTAGATATTTTGACTACTGAGGAGCGTATTAGTTCTGCAGCGCATTAGCGTTTACTCCAGTGACTACTGAGGTCCAAGCATTAGGTATTACTGAGGTACTGTAGATACTGTGACTGCTGAGGTTTCAGCCCAAAAGATACTGTGATTACTGAGGTCCAAGCTCATTAGATGCTGTGACTACTGAGGTTCCAGCTCATTAGATACTGTGACTACTGAGGTTCCAGTTCATTATATACTGTGACTACTGAGGTCCAAGCTCAGTAGATACTGTGACTACTGAGGCCTAACCTCATTAGAAACTGTGACATCTGAGGTTCCAGTTCGTAAGGTACTGTGACTACTGAAGTCCAAGCTCATTAGATACTGTGACTACTGAGGTCCAAGCTCATTAGATACTGTGACAAGGTTTCAGTCGTCACATAATGCCACACCACCACTTACAGAACACATCAAGCCACACCACCACTTACAGAACACATCAACCCACACCACCACTTACAGAACACATCACCCCACACCACCACTTACAGAACACATCATGCCACACCACCACTTACAGAACACATCACCCCACACCACCACTTACAGAACACATCACCCCACACCACCATTTACAGAACATACCACCCCACCATTTACAAAACACATAAACCTCACATCACCACTTACAGAACACATAACCTGACACCACTTTCAGACCACATAACCTCACACCACCACTTACAGAACACTGAAGCGGGAACCTGTAAATGCCTCGAAAATACACTTCTCCGGGCGTGGGGCGAAGCAGCTGGCTTCCTGCTTTGCGAAAATCCCCAGAAATCCATAGAGCTGCGTGGAGTGACGGCGCTAGTACTCTGGACAGCCAATAGCTCTCTGGGAAACCAGCACTACGGACCTGGACTTTGTTCAACAACGCATCCGACTCCAATCAGTCAGGCCAACTCTCGTCATAAGCGTGAGAATAAGGAAGCAGTCATAAAGAGTCACGTGACAACAAGAAGCGACTGGAGCAGCACGGCCAGGCTTGTCCTTATCGAGGATACTACAGGCGTACAACATGGGCCCTGATTCAGGTAGCGTAGGCCAAAGTGAGGCAGCTGTCTGAGCAACCGTGACAGCTAGGCGAGTCAATGTGTAAATGGTTGCCAGATACGCCCAACTGTGACAGCTAGGCGAGTCAGTGTGTGAATGGTTGCCAGAAACGCCCAACTGTGACAGCTAGGCGAGTCAGTGTGTGAATGGTTGCCAGTTACGCCCAACTGTGACAGCTAGGCGAGTCAGTGTGTAAATGGTTGCCAGATGTAAATAGTTGCCTGATACGCCCAACTGTGACAGCTAGGCGAGTCAGTGTGTGAATGGTTGCCAGATACGCCCAACTGTGACAGCTAGGCGAGTCAGTGTGTGAATGGTTGCCAGATACGCCCAACTGTGACAGCTAGGCGAGTCAGTGTGTGAATGGTTGCCAGTTGCCTGATACGCCCAACTGTGACAGCTAGGCGAGTCAGTGTGTGAATGGTTGCCAGATACGCCCAACTGTGACAGCTAGGCGAGTCAGTGTGTGAATGGTTGCCAGATACGCCCAACTGTGACAGCTAGGCGAGTCAGTGTGTGAATGGTTGCCAGATACGCCCAACTGTGACAGCTAGGCGAGTCAGTGTGTGAAATGGTTGCCAGATACGCCCAACTGTGACAGCTAGGCGAGTCAGTGTGTGAATGGTTGCCAGATTACGCCCAACTGTGACAGCTAGGCGAGTCAGTGTGTAAATGGTTGCCAGATGTAAATAGTTGCCCAGATACGCCCAACTGTGACAGCTAGGCGAGTCAGTGTGTGAATGGTTGCCAGATACGCCCAACTGTGACAGCTAGGCGAGTCAGTGTGTGAATGGTTGCCAGATACGCCCAACTGTGACAGCTAGGCGAGTCAGTGTGTGAATGGTTGCCAGTTACGCCCAACTGTGACAGCTAGGCGAGTCAGTGTGTAAATGTTGCCAGATTACGCCCAACTGTGAAGGCGATAGTGTGTGAATGGCCCAGATACGCCCAACTGTGACTAGCTAGGCGAGTCAGTCAGTGTGTGAATGGTTGCCAGATACGCCCAACTGTGACAGCTAGGCGAGTCAGTGTGTAAATGGTTGCCAGAGTAAATAGTTGCCCGATACCCAACTGTGACTAGCTGTGAATGGTTGCGATACGCCCAACTGTGACAGCTAGCGAGTCAGTGTGTGAATGGTTGCCAGAAACGCCCAACTGTGACAGCTAGGCGAGTCAGTGTGTGAATGGTTGCCAGTTACGCCCAACTGTGACAGCTAGGCGAGTCAGTGTGTAAATGGTTGCCAGATGTAAATAGTTGCCTGATACGCCCAACTGTGACAGCTAGGCGAGTCAGTGTGTGAATGGTTGCCAGATACGCCCAACTGTGACAGCTAGGCGAGTCAGTGTGTAAATGGTTGTCAGATGTAAATGGTTGCCTGATACGCCCAACTGTGACAGATAGGCGAGTCAGTGAGTGAATGGTTGCCAGATACGCCCAACTGTGACAGCTAGGCGAGTCAGTGTGTGAATGGTTGCCAGATACGCCCAACTGTGACAGCTAGGCGAGTCAGTGTGTGAATGGTTGCCAGATACGCCCAACTGTGACAGCTAGGCGAGTCAGTGTGTGAATGGTTGCCAGATGTAAATGGTTGCCAGATACGCCCAACTGTGACAGCTAGGCGAGTCAGTGTGTGAATGGTCCACGCTGATCAGTGCATTCCACAATCGACAAAACACGCAACCTCATAGTATCACAGACACACACACTTTATTTGAGGGTGTCTAACAGCAATTTCCATTACATCCTGCATGAGAGATAGAAATTGCAGGCAACTATTTAAAAGAACTATTTCGGGCATAGGATGCTGCTTAGAAGCACGACCCCAGGGGCACAGCAAATTAGTCGCTGACAACATGTACAAACCAAGAAGCATATGTTCATGGCTAACCAAGTGAGGGACCATAATGGTAGAACCGCTAACCAGGCATCGGCGTTCGTGGTGTGAAGCTGTTGCCACATGCATATAAGAGAATATGAAGCATTCAAGTTAGATGCAGAGGAATATTGAATGAATACGGTTGAGGGGCATCGAGTTGTGGCACATAGCTAATCGCTCCTCTTCCAAGAAGAAACTTTAGGCCCATCAAGAGAGAGAAGGCCCTAGTCACAATGCGACACGGACAGCCGACAAAACATTGTAAAGCAATATGTGATTGTGGTAGTTTAGGTATGCAGCGTACACGTGGCTTAATAGCGACGGTATTCGATTCAACAGCGGAGAATTGAGTGTCTACAACACAGCGTCACCCAAGCGTGCTCAATAGACAGCAGCGTGAGAAGCCAGGGTCAGTCGGCGCAACCACGGCGCGAAACACCGCCCCCGCACACACAGGGCGCTGGAAATGTGGCGGGGGAATGCTCAGATGGAAGGAGGAACATTGATCTGGCGGCGAAGCCGGTCTGAGAAAATATCAATGACAAGCGTAAATTGAGACATAGAAGCTTGTTGGGTGCCGTGGATGACAGACCCAGAATCCAGCCAATAGGAAGCCAGACATGTTTTGCCAAATAAATATTTTAAAGGACAAGCGGTAACATAGTAGATTGCGAATGGAGGTTGAATGCATCTGTAACCATGACGATACTACCAACCCCCGCCGCATGTAAGCAGTCACGTGGCAGATAAACTGCGCATGCGCCCATGAAATTTCATTCATCAACGCCATCACCGACCGGCGAAACACAAGAGACGCCGATCATTGGTGGTTTTTGGTCACATGACCGAGGAAACGAACTCTTTGTACCATATCACTACGCTGAGTTTAAATTGGCTCCACCCCTTCTGGTAAATGAGGTTCATGAATTGCTAATCAGCGCCCACACAAACAAGATGTCCATAATTCATGTCCGACATGAATGCATGAATCAGAAATGAAGGCAACGTATTTGAATTCAGCAAGAAACCACACAAAGACCATCAATGGGAGGGGGCTGTGGCAGATGGAAGTGCAAGGCTGTGGGAGCCTCTTATCGAGAAACCAGCCTCCGCCATGTGCGCCCCCCACCTCAACCCCTACCCACATCACCACCAATGTGGTCAACCACACAAGGAGGGCAGTCAGTGCATGTTATGAGCTAACATTCCCAGACAAGTCTACGCGTAGAAATTAGCAACTTCCACTGGGGCTTGGTGACAGGAAGGTGACAGCATCAATCATGTCTAGTATATGTTGAGATACAATCAAGTGGTATATGAGCCTTAATTCAAGCGAAGATGGTTCACAGAAGCAGCCACACGGACTCATCTACGAGGAGTACATATGTAGTAAACATGGTAACCTTATGCTACATATGCAGCCAATGATTGTGAACCAGGTCTTGTGCTTGCCTGATATCATACGACCACAGTAACATATGGTTGTCAACATGTCCTTTTACTATATAACCACGCGCCCAATCATACAGACACACCAATTGACACCAAAACCGTTCCATCTCTGATTGAGGTGGGAATGGTGTCAGAGACTGTCCATACCAGTGGTTATCTCACCGGAAGTGCTCATCACGTCTCCTCGCTCCACAGCCACGCCTGCAACGAACAACAACCCACCGTCATGTGACATTAGTGGAACACTGGTGGAAAACTCACACCGCTAAAACTGCATCAACTATAAATATGTAAGATCCACCCACTACCGTATCGATGGTAACATAAGCTCCTCCAACTATAACTATACCAATTGTACATATACTGGCTCCTCCTACAACAACTTTAATCGTACATTGTAAGCTACGCCCACTATAACTAAACCAACGTTATATATATATATATATATATATATATATATATATATATAGATATATATATATATATATATAAATAAATATACACACACATATATATATATATATATATATATATATATATATATATATATATATATATATATATATATATATATATATAAGCTCCACCAACTATTACTATACCAATAATACATTTATTACCAACTACATATATCAATGGTACATATATTAGCACAAGCCACAATATCAGTACTAACATTAATTAGCTCTACCCACTGTAACAGTATCAGCACTATCATTAATTAGCTCTACCCACTGTAACAGTATCAGTACTAACATTACCTAGCTCTACCCACTGTAACAGTATCAGTATTAACATTACATAGCTCTACCCACTGTAACAGTATCAGTACTGACATTACCTAGCTCTACCCACTGTAACAGTATCAGTACTAACATTAATTAGCTCTATCCACTGTGACAGTTTCAGTACTAACATTACCTAACTCTATCCGCTGTGACAGTATCAGTACTAACATTAATTAGCTCTACCCACTGTAACAGTATCAGTACCAACATTAGTTAGCTCTACATACTGTAACAGTATCAGTACTAACATTAATTAGCTCTACCCACTGTAACAGTATCAGTACTAACATTAATTAGCTCTACATACTGTAACAGTATCAGTATTAACATTAATTAGCTCTACCCACTGTAACAGTTTCAGTACTAACATTACCTAGCTCTACCCACTGTAACAGTATCAGTACTAACATAAATTAGCTCTATCCACTGTGACAGTTTCAGTACTAACATTACCTAGCTCTACCCACTGTAACAGTATCAGTACTAACATTACCTAGCTCTACCCACTGTAACAGTATCAGCACTAACATTAATTAGCTCTACCCACTGTAACAGTATCAGCATTAACATTAATTAGCTATACCCACTGTAACATAAACTAGCTTCACTCACCCAGATCCGCCCCTGATCCATTGCTTGTTGTTGTCTGAGTGAGTCTGGTTTGCTTGGTGGCTGTTGCAGCATCTTCATCCACTTCTTCAGGAATGGTTGTAATGTTCCGGTTCACAACAAATGGGGATGCCACACTGCAAAAAATAACACCAATAAAATGGAGTGGTAGAAGACAGGAGGAGAGAGTAAAAATGAAGGTGCACAGGACCTCAGGCAGAGATCAAACAGAAACACCTACAAGCAAGAGGAAGAAAGGTAGAGGAGTTTAAGGCAGGAATATAAGTTACTGATGAAGACAAGGTGAATACGTTGAAGAGAGCCAGAAAGAGAGGATGAGAGTTATTCTGTGGCGTACTCGCTGCTGCGACGCCGCTTGCGAGGCAGCTCAGGGTCAGACGCAGGTACTTTCCGCTTAGTCGCTAGGCTTGTGGGCACTTCTCCACCGGACACTGTGGACTCCTGTGATTTCAGGTAGCTGTCATAAGACTGGACCATGAAAGCCTCTGATTTCTTGATGTTCTGAAGCACTAGCAGGGCAAGCAACATGCAGTATTTACACAGAGTGGTGAGGTGAGTGTTGTGTGGTACAGGAGTTCAAGAAATGAAAAGTACCATTTGGAGCCTTGTCCTTCTTGAAGAGGGACACAAAGGCAGAGGTGTCACTCAGCCACGTGATGTGACCACTGCCTGGAACAGAACACAGAGGGCGCTCTCTCAATCATGCCCACAGAGGGTGCTGTCACAAACACACCCACAAAGATCGCTCTCTCATCAAAACGGGCGCTCTGATTACCACACCTACTGATGACATTCTCATAAAATACCCACAAGGTGCGTTTAACCTGTTAGCCTGAGCTTCTGTTCTCTTGAATGGAGTAAGTACAAAGGCATATAACTTACAGCATTTACAGCTTTGTGACAGTTACGATTTAGATGTTAAACCAACGCATTTTACCAAACGGCATGAAGAGAAGGTTGATTTCAGAGGCTTTCCAATCGCCAGGAAAGCTGATGTGGAACACGTGACTCCGTGAACCCAACACTACACCAAACATAATGACAGGCAAAATGACGCTCGTCATAATGTTTCCAACGTTATGATGTAATAAACAAAGAGCAGAACAAGTGGCATCATAAAGCTCACAGTCCTCGGCATCCAGATTCATGTATGGGATGTCATAAACCCTCATCAAGTGTAACCTGCAGCACACACACACACACACACAATACCACAGCCGATACATCTCAATGACACACGACTACTCAATTCCACCATCCAGGGTTACATCAGCAACATATTGTGTAAGATGATATGCTGTAGATCTGGGAATGGGGTAGAACTGAGGTGTTTGAGGACAAGCCAAACCAGACTGCATGCTCTGTTAGGGTGGCAAGAGCAAGTTATGTTTGAGTGGACCCAGGTGGCATGAGCACACTGTTTGAGTGGACCCAGGTGGCATGAGCAAGTTATGTTTGGTTAGAACAGGTGGCATGAGTAAGCTCTGTTAGTGGGCCCCAGGTGGCACGAGCACACTCTGTTTGAGTGGACCCAGGTGGCATGAGCAAGTTATGTTTGGTTAGAACAGGTGGCATGAGCAAGCTCTGTTAGAGTGGCCCCAGGTGGCATGAGCAAGCTCTGTTTGGGTGGACCACGTGGCATGAGCAAGCTCTGTTTGGGTGGTCCCAGGTGGCATGAGCAAGCTCTGTTTGGATGCACCAGGTGGCATGAGCAAGCTCTTTTTGGTGGACCAGGTGGCATGAGCAAGCTCTGTTAGGGTTGCCCCAGGTGGCATGAGCAAGCTCTGTTTGGGTGGACCAGGTGGCACGAGCAAGCTCTGTTAGGGTTGTCCCAGGTGGATGGCATGAACAAGGTGGAGGTGGCAAGCTCTGTTTGGGTGGACCAGGTGACACGGGCAAGCTCTGTTAGGGCTGACCCAGATGGCATGAGCAAGCTCTGTTTGGATGGACCAGGTGGCATGTGCAAGCTCTTTTTGGGTGGACCTAGGTGGCATGAGCAAGTTCTGTTTGGGAGGACCCAGGTTTGAGAAATAGAGGTGAAACTGACTTGTTCGTGAAGGGTTGCAGTAGAGTGGTGTTGTTGGCCACGTCTGTCTGAGGCTGGGAAGTCAGCTCACCTGAGACAACACAGGTAACAACATGCTATCTGAGACAATCAAAACACCATGACGGCTTTAGACATGACAATAAGTGTGGCTTGCAACATGGCCAAGATTGACACGGAGACCATCAGCATTGACATAATCGCCATAGTAACCATTTGTAAGGCAATGAAATGTGTGGTGATCATTACCAGGGCGACAATCAGCACCATGAAAATGAGGTTGGAGACAATCAGCACCATGACAATGAGCATGACAACAATCAGCTCTGTGACAATCAGCACTGTGACAATCAGCACTGTGACAATCAGCACCCTGACAATTAGCATGGCAACAATCAGCACTGTGACAATCAGCACCATGACAATTGGCAGGGCAGCAATCAGTACCATGACAATTGGCACGGCGATAATCAGCACCATAGCTATAAGCATGGTGACAATCAACACTACAACAATCAGCACCATGGCAATTAGCTCCACAACAATTAAGACAGCTTTAACATCGGGTGATCAGTAAACCACGGCCACAGGCTTTGTGAGGACCTGGAGGGGGAAGTGTTGTAAGAGGGTACGTACTGAGGTAGTTAGCCATTGAGAGGAAGCAGTGGCCGGTGATGTAAGCATCATACCCAGCCTCGTGCAACAGTTCAGCCTTGTTCCCATAACCACCAAAGTCGCTGGCAAACTCTACAACATAAGGTCAATCCTGTATACAGAAGTCTTTGGGAGGAAGCCAAGCCATTGTTACACACTGAACAATGATGGCCTACCTATTTCTGGCCCTGCAAATGGGGTTTTCTCCAGTATCACCTTGAGGTCACCCAGTGTGGAGTTGCTGATCAAGTCCTGTTGCAGTCAAACCAATGGCACAATTGTATGCAACAAGTAATCAGGAAGAACAAAAGGAAAGTTACAAGAGGGGATTTAGGGATGGTGAGAAGGTTATACAGTGAAAAAGACTAGAGAAATCACTAACCCTGAGGGGGTAATATAGCGAGAAAGACTAGAGAAATCACTGACCTTGAGGGGCTGAGTGCAGGCCATGAGTTTGGTATCCAGTAACCTGCACATGTAACAACAACTGGCCCTTACAGCACTCAACCTTACACAGCCTATCACACACCCAGACAGAACTAACACATCAAGCAAATACATTGTCCTCTTACCTGGGGAAAATCGACTTGACCAGCACTTTGAATTCTTGGTAGTCCTGTAGGAGAAGCCGATAAAACAAGCTGGCATAACTAGTTGTTTATAACAAACACACCCTGACACTCACACACTAGCTCTAGCACTTCCAAGTTTTGACTCCAGTGTATTATATATTCACATATATATATATAATATATATATATATATATATATATATATATATAAAAAAGTAATTATATATATATAACAAAAATACTTATGATATATATATATATATAATATACTTATTTAGAAATAAACAATATATATATATATATATATATATATATATATATATATATATATATATATATATATATATATATATATATATATGTGTGTGTGTGTGTGTGTACGTGTGCATGTGTGTGTGTGTGTGTGGGTGCGTGTGTGTGTGTAAGACACACCTCGGGCAGTGGGCAGCAGAACTTGTCAACACAGTGGAGCAGGTCTAACAGCATGTTGTGACCAATAACAAGCTTGCCCTGCACACATCATAAGCAGTTTGTGACAAATATGTCAGAACACAGGACATACCCACCAGACTGTTATAATTGTCTCCCAAGGAAATATCAATGCTGTTTCATTTTAGTTGCATTTATAGAAATATCCAGGGTTCTCCAGTTCATTGAAAATTGTTGCGCAGAACATCAAAAGTGGATATAATTGTAGTCTGTCATCGATAAAAATGATAGCAGATGTCATCTAGAAATGACAAGCATTAAATGACTGCAGGAAAAGACACTTCAAATGACAAGCATTAAATGACTGTAGGAAATGACACTTCAAATGGGGGAGTGGCGAGGGACTGGGTGGAGAGGGGGGTTGGATGGAGAGAGGGGGTGGGTGGGTGGAGAGGGGGTTGGTGGGGGGGGGGTTGATGGAGAGAGGGTGGGTGGGTGGAGAGGGGGGGTTTGGGGGGGGGGGGTTGAGAGGGGGTGGGTTTAAATGATTTTCAGGGCACAGTGCACATTGACAATGTGAAATGACAGCAGGAGAGGCTGAAATCATCCAAAGATTACCATACACCAGCTATTTTCTAAGCTGCTTTACCAAATACATGGCTGATCCCATCAACAGGGGCTCCATTAGTGGAGATTGCAGTGGCATATGATATATAGGAAAACGGACATCACTCACCGACTTCGATATGACACTGATGACCCTAGAAAAACCAGCAGCGTCCTCGATTTCTTTCTGACAGCACACAAACAGATACACATTACTCTAATGAAATTAAAGAGGCAGACATTTACAGAAACATTTATCTGATAAGGAACACTGCTCATCAGCTAAGCAGTTCTCCATATTGTAGAACACAACAGTGACACCTTTATGGGGCCATTAGCTCATACTGTCTTTACTGGTGCATGGCTTGCTTGGTGACACGTCTTAATGAGACCATCAGAGGTTAGGAAGACAGATCATGAAAGTTATGGTCGTCACCAACGACACAGTGTACATATTGCAGGGCAAGACACAGCTAGTTGCCTACATGATCGTAACAGGTGCTTCATCTTGTGGGAAAAGTAAAAAGCACACATATGTGTAATTACACGGCCAATTTCAAGTCAAATATGTAGCAAATTTTGTACCCTACAGGCCGAGTCTCTCAATTTGCAGCTAAGCTGGCATGACAAAATAATAAGAAAGCATACAGCGCTGATGCTGAGATCAGTTGCATGGGTGATCTCACTGCTCAAACCATAAACTCAGATGTGCACTGTTTCATGTTGTACATTATTTAAGAGAGTTATATGGCTTATGTGATGTGATGTACAAATCTGGTAGCTATTCCCTTATCAGAATCGGGTGAAGTAGGTCTCGTAGAGACTTGGCTACACACATCCTGTGTGACAAGTAGATATACCTCTGTAGATAGCATATGGAGTAGTATACAAAGATGGGGTTCTGGCCCACCCCCACTAATAGCATATGGGAACATCCATCTAGAATGGGATCAAGAACAGGATCTAGAATGGTAACCAGAAGGGGATCATTATAGTGATTTGAACCATCCAACTCCAATCCTTATCAATCATTTTATGGCCCTTTATCGGCAATACAGGACATCATCATTTGGGGATTTGAACAGAAATAAAAGAAACTAATAATAATACTTACGAATTCTGCGAGTCTTTTTGATTTCTCACGTTCCTTCAGTTCTGATTCACTGCCTACTTTGCTGGCCTCCAAGTACCTCATTTTCTTGCTATTTGTCTTCGCTTGCAAGTGAATGCCTACAGGAAAACTACAGCAAACATATCAGTGATTGAGGCATCCCATCACTTGATAAAACAACCGTTCAAGGAGGTTACCAGGTTGAGGAGGAGATCGTAGCTTACTGCTGGTGAACTGTCTGGTAGGTTATCTTTCTCAGGTAGCCGTTCGTTGGCTCAAAAGCCAAAAAAGTATCGTCCGATTCCTGGAATTTTTCTACCTGTTTTCTGTTGAAAGGTGAGGAAAAGCAAAGATTTCTGAGGCCAAATATTCACTTGTCAGGAGCAAACATTGGAAACTAACATCTTAACCAGGGAATTCCTGGATGAATCATTTATCAGATGACAAATAATACCTTATGTTCTCAACAAAATCCTTGTGTTGGGCAGTGATTTCAATGGTGTTTTTGCTGTTTGGTGTCGCCAGAAGTTGGCTGGGAGCAGCAGTGGTCAATGGGCTCGTGAAGGCGGGAGATGATTGCTGAGCCTCGCTGGCCTCGTCAATCTGCTCATGCTTCTGCTCTAACGTGCTTATTAATCGCTGCTCCTCCGTCCGTGACAGAAACGGAATGCCTGCAGTGACATGTCCAACTCACACTCACTAGAGGAGAAGTGAAACTCAAACTTCACTGCCAAATAAAATGTTCATTTCTAAAAGCATGTACATAAGCAAGGGTAGCAGGCAGGAAACTTGGTAATGGCAGAAATAGAAAGGGTCACTTACCGTCTCTGAAAGATTTGTTAAAGTCAAAGCCTTGAGAAGCCAAAAAGTCAATACTGGAACTCTGTCAGACACAGCACATTAATAATCATACCCAATAAGCAGGGGTAATCTGGTTTAATTAGAATATGAGGGCTGAATTTGAAGGGACAATTATCACCTGGCAACTGAAGCGCTGATCTGGGGCCTGCCGACTGAACGGACGAGGGAACACATAGAAATTAAACGGCCTCGCAATATACCTGGCAAAACATATACAAAGTTAACTCCATGAAACAGTTCTTTTTCCTGCATAGAATGTCAATGTCTCTGACTTAAACATAACCAGTATATAACCACAGCTGAGGCTGCATTTAACAGATAAGTCTGTATATAACCACAGCTGAGGCTGCATATAACAGATAAGTCTGTATATAACCACAGCTGAGGCTGCATATAACAGATGAGGGTGTATAAAACCACAGCTTAGGCTGTATGTAACCACTGCTGAGGCTGTATATAACCACAGCTGAGGCTGTATATAACCGTGGCTTAGGCTGTATATAACCATGGCTGAGGCTGGAAGACCATTTCATGACTCAAGCAAACAGAAGGTTGTTTTTTTTCACTGACACACCCACCTTTGCTGGTCGCTGTCATATTCAAATGCGCAGAGTCCAAACTGGAGCACTTCAAACTGCATGGCCCCCTGCAAGGAGTAAACAGAGTTGTCATCGGAACAGGTTAGCTTGAACAAATCAAGCAGCTGGTAATTCCACCAGTAATTAATCTTTAAATCAATCCATGTGACTGCTTTCAGACTCCATTTCTACTTGATTTTAAATCACAGGCCATCAATGCCCAGAGTGACAGTAGTAGATTATCATACATCATTAGAACTTGTCTCCTGATATATATATATATATATATATATATATATATATATATATATATATATATATATATATATATATATATATATATATATATATATATATATATATATATATATATATATTTAAAGGTTTAAAGTATTTAGTTGGAGAAAAGTGAGATGTATAGCCACAGCAAAATACAACAGCATTAAGAAGTGTAACATTGCCTGACATGTGCCAGTATCTACCTCTCTCAGCTTATGGTAACGAGTTTCAGGTGTATCAAGTCCATGGATGCTAATGCCAGGCATCTGTAAACCTTAACACACACACAAGTCAATAGTTATAATATATATTGTTGAATCCCGTGTCTTAGACTCCAGTTGCTTCTACTGGGTGCAGTTTGTTGTGTAGATATCTATTTAGAGAGAAGTTCCGGCCCCATGTAAGGCAATCAGGGATCTTTTTTTTTCTACATTACCATGTTTCATGAGGCAAATAAATAATGGTGTCTTTTATTTTGTGTGGCAATATTTCAACATTATTATTAGGCTGTAATACACATGACATACAGCTCCACATGAATGATGGCTGTAAATCATTCTGTGTGCCATATAACTAACTCACTATTGATATGAATACTTTTGCTAATGTTACAATATGTAGATTTCATCAAATCTTCACTGAAAACTTTATATATAAGGGTTATTAGGGGCTGTTGCCAAGAGGCTTGCTAGGCAACCATGTTCCAGGTTTGGGGCTGGAACCCCTCTTTAATATAAATACCATATCACCAGCATGATAGTGTGCTGTTCTTACAATGTCAACTCTTGGGACTCATCCTTAACAACACCACAATTGATGGTGCAAAGGTCCATACCAGTGAACTCCATGTCTAAGTCTAAATCAGCAAAAAAACTCACCAATGAAATGTGTCTGAACCCAAATTGGCTACAACTCCCAGTTCACTGGTGAGTTCTAGCCAATCAATTTGGGTGGAGACACTTATTGTTTTTTTGCTGATTTAGACTTAGACATGGAGTTCACTGGTATGGACCTTTGCAGCTTCAATTGTGGTAGAAGGAGCATATGTCAGATGGTAGAGGGAAAGGAAACCAAACCCACAAAGCTCTGCTTCTTCGAACCTCAGTGTACACAGTAGAGTTCAGAATGCTAGCAATCACACATGTGTTGACGACAAGAGTGCTTGCCAAGTGATACCAGTTAATGACAACAACCAATCATGAAAGTGGTCAGCTACAACTGCCGGGGACTCCCAAGCCATTCTGACAAACTCTATGAGAGGCCTACTCTGGCACATCTATTAAATGATACTAACATTGATATAGTTTGCCTACAAGAAACCTGGAGCAGTCTTCAAAACCTCCATAAGCTCAACAACCTACATAAAGAGTTTGTTGGTACAGGTACTGCTACAGCGGATTATAGAGACAAACTGTATAGTGGTCACCCTTCTGGTGGTGTTGCAATCATGTGGCGCAAACAATATGACAGCTTTATTACCCCGATACGTTTTGAACAGGACTGGTTAGTGGGGCTGTCCATCTGTTACAGCAACAAAACATATGTTGTGCTCTGTGTCTACATGCCATGTCTGAACAATATGCCTGGACAAGAGGATCGATATCTCGAAAACTTAAGTGTTCTGTCCACTGTTATTGAAGAATTCCCATGTACTTGTATATCTATATTTGGTGATTGGAATGCTGACATAAACAAGGGATCACATCAGTTTGGAAACCTTATGCTTGAGTTCTGTAGTGACAATGGACTTGTATTATCTACTCAACAAAAACTCCCCAGTGACTCTTACACTTTTGTGAGTGATAGTTGGCACACAACCTCTTGGATAGACCACTGTGTGTCCACACATGATGGTAATGATGTTATACATAATATGGATATTCTATACTCCACCAGTATGGGAGATCATATTCCTGTTTATGCAGATATTGATAATAACTGTATTCCTATACTTGAAGACTTTGATAATGATATAACACCTAGAGTAAATTGGAGTAAGCTGAGAAAATGTGATGTTGAACAATATTTGTTACATTCTGATAATCTGTTGAAAAATATTGATGTACCAACTGATGTTATTTGTTGTAAGGATGTGAATTGTCAAGACAAGACGCATGTTGCTAAACTGAACAAGTTTTATAATTGTTTAACTGAGGCATTGATGGATGCAAGCTCTCAGTCTATTGGTTCTTTTAAAAAGGTTAAAAACTTGAATTGTAGACCTGGGTGGACTGAATATGTTGAAGATCACTATAAATGTGCTAGGGAACTTTACATTAAGTGGAGGGAAGCTGGCAAGCCAAGGCAAGGGCACTTGTTTGCTCATATGGTGCAAGCAAAATATAAGTTTAAATATGCCTTAAGGTTTATCAAACAGCATGAAAATACTATGCGCAGTGACTCTCTTGCTAAGAAACTTTCTCAGAATAAGTCGGTCGACTTCTGGAAAGAAATTAGGATCATGAACCATGCTAAAAAAAATTCCAATACTATTGCTGGGGTAACTGGTAAGGAGGACATTGCAGCTAAGTGGAGAGAGCATTTTATGGATCTCTTTAACTGTGTTCATGACGATTTGAGGTCACTGAAATATGAAACTGAATTTTCAAATGACATCCCTGTTACTGTGACGGATATTCAGGATGCTATTAAAAAATTAGAGTCAAATAAGTCTTGTGGACTGGACGGACTGTGTGCAGAACACTTAAAAGAATGCAGCAGCAGAGAATATTGCCCGCTCCTGGCAAATGTGTTTGACTGGCCTTTTTGTCCATGGTCACTTACCTGACTCTATGATATCAGTTGTACTTATACCTATAATTAAAAACAAAGCTGGTAACATCAATAGTATGGATAATTATAGACCCATTGCCTTGGCAAGTATCCTGTCTAAAGTTGTAGAGAGAATACTTCTTGATAGATCATCTGATTCCCTCGCTACTAAGTGTAATCAGTTTGGTTTTAAACGCAAGCTTGGTACTGATATGTGTATCTATGTACTCAAAGAGTTGGTTGATAACTATAGAAAGTTGAATGGTTGTATGTTTATGTGCTTTCTTGATGCATCTAAAGCATTTGACAGAGTCAAACACTCCGTCCTTTTTTCAAAACTGTTAAAACGTGGTGCTCCTGTATATATAGTTAGGCTTTTAATGTTTTGGTACTCTAATCAAACTATGTAAGTAAGATGGGGTGGAACACTATCAGCAAAATTTACTGTATCAAATGGTGTTCGACAAGGAGGGATTCTATCCCCTTATTTGTTTAATGTCTACATGGATGACCTCAGTTATGATCTTATTAACTGTTCAACGGGTTGTATTGCAGGTGATCAAATTGTAAACCATCTGATGTATGCAGATGACCTGGTTGTATTTAGCCCATCAGCTAATGGTCTAATGCAGTTATTAAAATCCTGTGAATCATATGGTATCAAACATGATATAAAATACAACTCCAAGAAGAGTGCTGTGTTGATATGCCGCAACTCTTTCACTAAAAAAGTGGTATTTCCGAATTTCTCAATCAATGGTGATAAAATAGCTGAAGTAGATAGTGTTAAGTATTTGGGTCATTTTATATGTAATAATCTCTGTGATGACAAAGACATTTATAGGCAGTGCCGTCAATTGTATGCACAAGGAAATTTGCTTGCGCGTAAGTTTCATATGTGCTCAAACAATGTAAAAATTGCTCTGTTTCACTCTTATTGTTCTTCTTTTTATACATGTCAGCTCTGGTGGAACTACAGAAAATCTGCTATCACTAAATTACATACTGCTTATAATAATGCATTAAGGATGTTGCTGAGACTGCCTCGCCACTGTAGTGCTAGTGGAATGTTTGCCTATAATAATGTTCATAGCTCCCATGCTATAATTAGAAATCTCATTTTCAGTTTTATACTAAGGGCTGATATATCATCCAACACAATTGTTCAATCAGTTCTTAGATCTGATATCAAATGGAAATCAAGATTACGAACTCACGGGATGAGATTACTCTATGTTCACTTTAATAATGTGACCTAATAATTCATGCTAGGCCATCTTTTTTTCTTTCTATGTATGTTTGTATCTATGTGTAAATATAAGTTTAGATTTCTATTTGCTATGGACCGCATATAAAGTTATACTTTGTTGTTGTGTTTGAAATAAAGAAATAATAAAATAATGATTGGGTAGAACTCACCAGTGAACTATGTGCGTCCAACCTAATTGATTGGCTAAAACTCACAGTTGAAATAAGTGCCTTCACTCAAATTGATTGGCTAGAACTCACGGTTTAAATACATGTCTCCACCCAAATTGACTGGCTAGAACTCACCAGTGAACTCTGTGTCGATGGTGAGGAAGGAAGCTGTACCGACTGCCTCTGCCACACGGCTAAAGTTGTCTTTGAAATCTGCAAGTTGAAATTTAAAATAACAGTTGAAACCAGTTACCCGCTTCAGAAAGCTAGTTAAATCTTAGCATGAAAATCTTATACACCAACAGAGAGCATATTTCATGTTCAGAATTTTCTCAGTTATCAATATAAGAAGTATCTAAAAGGTGAATCAACATTATCGTTTCCATGTACGTTCATGCAACTTCTTGACTCTTTCCAGGCAGTTTGACAAGCAAACGTGCGCATGCTTAAAAGGACCAGATTAACTAGAAATGCATTTGGCATTTCATACAATATTCGTACTATTGTAGGTTCCCCGAATGGTGAGGTGATATTGATGTTTGTTTTGAATTTATTAGTAGATAGTATTGAGGATCATGCGGTGTTGTGTATCAAGAAAACAAAGTACCCCACTTGTGAATAAAGATCATATTACAGGCAAATATTTTATTCACTATCAAGGCAAATCTTTAATAATTGCCAAATTAACATTGACTTAGTTTCGTTTGAATCTTCGATAACCCTCCGATTGGGTTTCAACCCCCCCCCCCCCCCCCCCCCCCCCCCCCCCCTTGCCATTTTGCAAGAACTGTGTTGCAGCACACATATTTAATTTTCCGGACAATGAAAGTTTGGATTTAAACCAGATCACATTAGCGACAGGCTAAGCCATAGTACGAGACTACTTGACGATAGCTCTTATGAACCAAGTGGAGCTTGCGCTCCCTCTTGAAGGGAGTACCCGATCGTCTCTTGGTCTGTTGGGCTACCTGACGATGCTAGTGGACGCCCATCCTACAGTGCTTCCATTATCGCCAATGAACAATTCTCAAGAGTAACAAATAAGATTTGAATGATCCACCACCATTATCACACTTTAATGAGATAACGCAATTGTATGACATGAATGTGTGGTGACATACTTTTAATGGTCAGGTCCATGGTCTTCGCTATTGAGACTGTGATTCTTACATGGAAGACCCGGTGGGTATGAAGTGAGGGCCGCTTAGGTCAATCATTGAAACAACCGAGTAGTGGGGGAGGGGGGGAGTGTCAATCTTTGTGAAAATTAGTAGGGAGTATGAGTTGGTTTTTCAGCATTTTGATGCACGAATGGGTCGTTTCTTAAGACTTCTAGGTAAACCAGGGGTGATTTTTTTGCATTGGCCACGTATACGAATGGGTCAGTTTTAAAAAAATAAATAGGGAAGTATAAATAAATAGGCCTGTTAAATGAAGGCATATACAAACATTCTTCAACTGCCTAATCGACGTGTTCTACACTGTTCCGTTCTGTAGATGATGATATCAGATCGTTGACAACCGTTCTCGGCGAGGGAATAACAACGATGGTCTGCTTATGCATTTCTGCTGGACTGATGGAACATGAAAAGTCTAGATTTACTTATACAACCGGACAATTTAATTACTTAGCAGATCGCCAGTCTTATCTTGAGTAAACATGCATGCTGAGGTTTAATGTGCCCTTCGAAGGATGTGCTGTGCGAGTCCGTCAAAATAGTCAGTAACTTTACAAACTGATCTGATGTATACACCATTTTGGTGTGGCAAGATCCTTTCGCTTCTTGTACCACAGACTTGTTCGACCAAGGTGTGACTAATCCCAGCACTCACAATCTACCAACACATCCCCAACCGCACGCCACCGACCCAGTAGCACTGACTTATCACTGCTTATTGCCGCTTTCGTCTCATGGCATGCGGCATGAATTCTGACAGAAAACAATTTACTAGTTGAGTTTTTGAAAATGTTATATCTTCGGTAATATACAGTGTAGATATATGAAATTATTGGTGTTGGTTTTTTTCTGCACTTGCTCTTTTATTCGATATATAATTTGTATCGATGGTTGTCTAATATCCCTATATGTATGCATCTGGTAGCTGTAACAGGGATACTGTGACCGTCCTTATCAATTAGATATTATGTTATAACTGCAGTAAGCGTCGTCAACCAGTGTGGAGTCATAATGCACCCCCTCCCCCCATCAATAATCAAACTTTTATATCTGAAGTAAACATTCCGATCGGGTTAGTTTCGCAGTTAAATAGTCCCGGTGTAGCAAGTAGAGCCCCTTGAAGTAAACATTCCCAACCCGTCAATTCCCATAACAATTAACATCAGCCCGTTTGATCTTCAATTAAAGCTAAAGGTAATTGTACCTCCACGCTTGCTGACGACGCCACACACTTGTATAAATACCTCCGTCCCAAGCAGTTAAAAACACATTCAGCATTGGGGCAACGAAACAGTCACCGTCGTACGGACCTAGTTGGAAGGCCAACTCCGTACGGCACATAGAAGTTTGGAATTCCAGCTCAGCAGTAGCCTCTGGACATCACCAGAGTTACTCTATATCACAGTTTTGTAAAATATATATTCGGACTTACGAGATACGGAATCCGTACCCCAACATTCTGAAATAAACCTCCTTTTTCTCGTTACCATTCAACTGACATCTCATCTTCATCACTGCGACCAGAAACATTGCCGACGTTCACGGTGAAAATACATAGGAGCACAGGCACTCGAATTCGGACATTATGATTTATTATCTCCCTTGCATTATAATATTATTATTATTTCTTTATTTCAGACACAACAACAAAGTATAACTATAAATATAACATATCATAATGCTAGCGTAGGGAAATCATGATGTCCGAACATTATGTCCGAACACGAGTGCCTGTGAAAAGGAGTCAAAGCGCTGGAGCTACAAAGCGCCAAGCTATTCTCACGTCAAAATATTTGCGCAAGCCCATGTATTTCGTTCAGGCACATGGATGGGTCGCTCTTCGCTGGTCCATTTTTGAAAGATGTGATAGGTCCATTTATCAAATATTTGGTTTATTGATGGATCCTGTTTATGCCCCACGGAGGCTAATCCCCACCCTTTTTCTAGGAGAGAACCGCGCAGTGCGATCAGTTCAGTCATTCATTCTATCATTCTATTTCCTGCCTCACACTCACAGAACAACACAGAATGGACAACAGTTGTTAAGAAAGCCAGACGTCAAAGGACTCCTGATAATGATTCACAGCTAGGTGGAAAAAAGGCTACTGCTACTACTAAGAAAGGTGTGGTTGGTGTAGCGCAAACTGTAACCTTGCATGCTGTTAAAAACTAAGTATGTTAATGTATTTGCATCACGGTTTGCTCCTGACATCGAAGCTACTTCTGTCAGGGACTATCTCAAGGAGAGGCTCAAAAGAGAGGTGACTTGTAGGAAGATTGTCTCGGCTACAAAACGTTATTCTTCCTTCCACATCTCGGCAGAATGCCTGAAGGATGAGGAATTATATGACCCCCTGCTATGGCCGGAAGGCATCTATGTTCGCAGGTACTATGTACCTCGCAAGCCTAGTCGGTGTAAGCCAGCCCAGTGCGGTCAACACGCATGATACTAACCCATCGTCTGACACAGATGCCCCAGCCTCACCACACATGGAAAATGGAGGTATACACTCTAAGTAAAATTCAAGGTTGTCACCTACAACTCCCGCGGCCTTCGTGTAGGGCAATCTGAGAGTGACAAAACTCGCCGTTTGGTGACCGAAAAACTGTTCGACGAGTTTGATATTATCTGCATTCAAGAGACCTGGCTCGCTAAGCAGGACTTATGTGCCCTCAATACTATTCACCCACACTTCCATGGTATTGGGGAGTCAACCACTGACTATAAAGACAAATTGATGAAAGGCCGTATTCCTGGTGGTGTCGCAATATTATGGAATAACAAGTTTGATCACTTAATTAACGAGATCAGATTAGATGTGGACTGGGCGGTAGGAATTGAAGTCAAATGTGATGATAAGAAATTTGTACTTATAAATGTTTATACTCCATGCGAGTCAAATGCTAATGAAGAGTTATATCTCGAAAGGTTAGCATACCTTAGTGTCTTTTTGGGTGAGATTGAAACAACCTGTGTGTATATTTTTGGGGATCTAAATGCAGATATATCTGACTGTAACTCTTTATTCTCAAACCATGTTAAGAATTTCTGCTCTGATAATAATTTTTTCCTCTCTAGCGAAATGTTGTTAGCACCCAGCAGTTACACATACATTAGTGATGCCTGGCATTCCACCTCCTGGTTGGATCATTGTATTAGCACTGAAGATGCTCATGCCTCTATTACTAGTATGAAGATACATTATGATATCTCTATATCTGATCACATACCTGTCGGTATGACTCTTGGTGCAGATTTGTTGCCTGGTTTAACAAATGAAACAAATGATACCACAACCAGCAAAGTAGAATGGGCCAGACTTCGCAAGTGTGATTTAGATAACTACTTTATGCACACTGACCACCTGTTAGACAAGGTTGAAGTTCCTGTGGAAGCATTATTGTGTAAAGATACCCAATGTGACTGTATAATTCATAACATTGCTCTTAATAACTTCTATGAAAATGTTGTCAATGCTCTCAAAAATGCTAGTGAACAGCTCAGTAATCCCAGAAAGGAGGCATTTAATATGAAACCTGGATGGAATGAGCATGTTGCAGAGCTGCACTCTGCCGCAAGGGCAGCACATATCATGTGGGTGGAATCAGGCAGGAACAAACATGGCCCTCTCTTTGAGCATAGGATTCAAACCCGCGCCAGATTTAAATATGCCCTTCGTTACATCAAAAATAACGAGAAGGCCATGAGAGCCGACTCCTTGGCAAGGAAGCTGGCAAACAAAAACTGTAAGGACTTCTGGAGAGAGGTGAAGAGTGCAAATAACTGTAAAACACCTCTACCCACTAACATTGATGGAAAAACTGGTTGTGATAAGATAATAGAACTGTGGCATGAGCATTATCAGAAGCTATTTAATTGTGTCAAAAGCGACAATTATGATGTTGGGGTTGTTCAGTATGCTGAGAATATGTTGGTCAGTCCAGAGGAAGTGCAGTGTGCTTTTGATAAACTAAAAGACAACAAATCTTGTGGTTTAGATTCTATAACAGCTGAGCATTTAAAATATGCCAGTAAAAAACTTGTCCATTTACTTTCTATGTGTTTTAGTGGTTTTTTAGTACATGGATTTCTTCCAGATTCCATGATCTCAGTGTTGCTTGTACCTATTATCAAGGACAAGAATGGAAGAGTCAATAGCAAAGACAACTACCGTCCTATAGCCCTGGCTAGTGTCATTTCAAAGGTTGTTGAGAGAGTGATGCTTGATAGACTTGAATCCTATATTATCACTTGTGATAACCAGTTCGGGTTTAAGCAGAAGCACAGTACGGACATGTGCATATATATCCTGAAGGAGGTTATATCCAAATATCGCAGTTTAGGGTCTACTGTTTTCACATGCTTTCTTGATGCCTCTAAGGCATTTGACAGGATCAGTCATGGTAAATTATTTCATAAATTATCTCAGTGTGGTGTACCTAAGTATCTAATTAGAATAATAGCATACTGGTATGCTCACCAGACCATGTTGATCAGGTGGGGTAGTGTTTATTCTGAACCTTTTAATGTCAGCAATGGTGTTAGACAAGGTGGTATTTTGTCACCATTTCTTTTTAACACCTATATGAATGATTTGTCTAATGAGTTGAATTCCTGTAGATCTGGATGTATGATTGGCTCAGTTATTGTGAACCACATTATGTATGCTGATGACCTGGTAATATTTTGTCCTTATAGTGCTGAATTACAAAATATGCTAAAGATATGCACCAGATATGGGTTGGAATTCGACATTATGTACAACTCTAGTAAGAGCAAAGTTATGATATTTAGATGTAAACAGGATATGATATTGCCTTTTCCCAAGTTTCATTTATCTGGTAAGGAGCTGTCAATTGTCACTGAGATCAAATATCTTGGCCACATCATAAATGAAGACTCAGCTGATGATAAAGACATTCATCGACAATGTCGAATGCTATATGCCCAGGGTAACATGTTGATACGTAAATTTAATATGTGTAATATCCCTGTGAAAGTTGCCCTATTTCGAGCTTACTGCACACCAATGTACACAGCACATTTGTGGTTTAAATTTAAGGAAAGAAGCATGAGAAAACTGAGGGTAGCTTATAATGATGTTATGAGAATGCTCACTGCCAGTGCAAGTGAAATGTTTGTCAACGTAGGTGTACCTTCATCTATGGCTGCATGTACTCAGAAATTTAATGTATAAATTCATGTGCAGGCTGGAAGATAGTGAAAACCATATTGTACAAAACCTAGTAAATCCTACCAGAAGCTGCACTAGATTTTCTTCTGACTTGTGGAGATACTGGTATAAATGCCTTTATACGCTGTATGTTTAACATGTTAATCTGTTCTATTTATGTGTTATATGTTCTCTTTGTATATATGTTTAGTATGTTGTCTATGGACCTCTTATACAACCATATGTAAGATGTGTCTGAAATAAAGTCTATCTATCTATCTATCTATCTATCTATCTATCAAGATGTAGACTATTTGATCTGACACAATTTGCAAATATCTATTACGATACAGACTTGACAATGTTGTATTTACCCCCCACCCCCCACCCCCTCCACGCACACACACCTCATACACACTCATACACACACACACACACACACACACACACACACACCCTGGCACACACACACACACACACACACACACACACATATATATATATATATATATATATATATATATATATATATATATATATATATATATATATATATATATATATATATATATATATATATATATAATATATATATATATATATATATATATATATATATATATATATATATATATGTGTGTGTGTGTGTGTGTGTGTGTGTGTGTGTGTGTGCGTGTGTGTGTGCGTGCGTGCGTGCGTGCATATGGCCCTGGGTGTGTGCGGATTATTTATTTATTGGCTTAAGCAATCGAGCTGCTTCTAAATGAAAGTGAAACTTCAATTGTTCAAATAATTACAAGAAATCTAACAGCAATCCTGACACTGCACATATATGTATACATTATGATATTTGAAGTTATAGCTCGAATTTGAAATGTTCGGATATATTAAATAACCGGTCAATATTAATAAATATATTGTTACTGTGCTTTGCCCAGTAATAATTCATTTATCTTTATACTACTTGTGTCATCATGTAATCAGTTACTTCTCAATGTCCTGCCTCGATATAATCATAACGCAAACTTAAAACTAACCGGTAGGCTTCACAGTTCGCGCCTGCAGTGAAAACCGAAGGGTGTTGTTTCGTACACTTTACATAAGTTTGGACTTCTTATGCCTTTTAAAGGAGTATCCCCGCCAAAGAGGTATTTATTTAGCACCTTCAATGTGTTAAAGACCGAAATACTTACATGTCAAATGTTTCTTCTTTTGTGTAAGACTTAATTTCTGTCGGGTTTCTAACCAGTAGTATGTTATCGCTAAATTTATATGCTATGGTCAATTTTAATAAATATATTGTATGTCATCATGTAATCAGTTACTTCTCAATGTCCTGCCTCGATATAATCATAACGCAAACTTAAAACTAACCGGTAGGCTTCACAGTTGTTGAAAACCGAAGGGTTTCACATAAGTTTGGACTTCTTATGCCTTTTTATCCCCGCCAAAGGGTATTTATTTAGCATCTTTCAATGTGTTAAGACCCGAAATACTTACATGTCAAATGTTATTCTTTTGTGTAAGACTTAATTTCTGTCGGGTTTCTAACCAGTAGTATGTCAACTGTATTATTGGCTAAATTTATATGCTAAGTGTTGTAATTTGAAATATCTGATTTGTCTACTATGTGTTTTTACAGTTTTACGTACTTTTAGTGGCTACAAGTGTGGAGTCGGAGAATAAAGAATCCATTTAAAGTCAACGTGTCTTCGTCTCTACATAATTTAATGAGTGTCGCTACATATATACAGTGATTTTGTGTATTTCCCTGATCATTACTCATCTTGAAAATATTTGTCCACATTCAATTTGTAAATCACTGAGGATTTTGAGTGTGAAATATATTGTGTCCTTGCCTACAGGCACGGGATGTTGAAGGAAGTAATGTGGAGGAATGCCTCGGCTACTTTCTGCAATACAAGCTCCGGAGTTAGTATGCTACAACTGTGCTATGTAAGATTTGCATTGGTATAGTTTTTTAGGAATGCTTGAGATGTTCTTATTCAGTGAGAGAGGAAACACCAAGGACAGTGATTGAAGTAGAAGCAAAACCAGTGAGCCTGCAAGATTACCTGCAACATGTAAGGTTTATTTAATAGCAAGGTGTCCATTTAAAAAAGTATGCATCATCAGATGCAGTAGTATAGATGTTAGCGGTACTGGCACACCTATCTCATATTGATTATGGCACACCTATCTCATATGGGTGCAACCCAGAAAACTCACGTATACAGGGTGACTCACATGAGCCAGCGAACCGCTCGCACCTCCCCCCCACCGTATTAGCCAGCCCTTCCAGCCCTATGGTATAGGCCCACACCAGTATTTAGTCACCATAGAGGTCATTGAGTGATAAATATCTGCAACCGTCGCTGTAAGTTCCAGTTTTCACGCGGTTGAGGTCCTGTATAAAGTGGGCAACCTTAGCGTCGTTCTTCTCGATAAAGTCGGGATCGGGACGAGCGGTTATCAATCTCATCGTAAAGAGCTTCCAACAGTAGAAAGCCCCCGTCGGCCTCTCTGTGATCCCACTCGGTCTTCCCAACCAAGGACCGTGATGCTCCTGTTCCAAGCCCAGGCAACTATTAAACCTCCCGTTCGCACTATAGTCGCCGTCTTCAAGCCCCTCCACCCCAGCCCACCCCCAAGCCACCGTCTCCTTATACTTCTTCTGATCCTTGTGATACACCTGGTTATACGTCTCAGCTCTCCCCAGGTCCTCAAAGGAGTACAACCTGAAAACGCAGTCGACAAACACCCCGATGGTTGCCACCGGACTGTGGTGCAACCCCAACAGAACCTGAGGCTTATACATATTAGGAATCACCCTCCCAGGACTCCTAGTGTAGGGGCACTTTATCTCGAGCAGCACAACCTCCTCAGGATGCCCCAGACAGACAGCATCCACTTCAGCCTGCCGGATTGGGAGCACACAAAAGCCATCCGGAGAGTAGGCCGTCGCGCCGCCCTCAATATAGATATTATTTCCGTAGACCTTGGTGTCGTACGCCTTCTCCAATACCGCAATTGCAACCTCCTCAAAAGTACCCCAGAGGCAGGGTGTGCTAAAGCGAACACCCCCGTTGCTAGTTTTTTCTGTCAGCTTCTTGCTATAGCTGCTGAAGTAGTTTTGCCCTATGATAGAGGAGTAGTCACTTCCTCCAACGCAGCCCTTCTTCGTGGTCTCCCACTGGTCCGTATTTTGTTTGACTCCTGTATGATCGTTGCAGAAAGATTTTATCGCCGCCTCCATTATATCTAGCAACCCCCACTCTTCAAATGGACTGGACCTAGGGGGCGATTCTGCCGCTTTCAAACATTTTGCTTTAATGTCATTTTTCATTTGACTATATTTCATGATCTCGACCGAAACGAGCTTAAACTCATCATCTGAGATATATCCATCTTCAAGCGCCGCCGATACAATGTCAGCAATGGTATTCAATTTGCTCTGAGCGAGAATGCGGATCTCGTCATGCTTTTTTTAACTTAATGGTCAGACGCCGACTGATGAATTTTCCAGCAATTACAAGTAGCCCACAAGCGGCTCCAGTAGCACCCAACACTGTGGCAGTAGGAATGGCAACTATTGTAGACATTACACCTGCACCACTTGCGCCAAGACACATACCCACAGCAACTAAAGCAGTGTCTACAGCGTCCACTGAGTTTACTGCACACCTATATTTTTTGTACATAGCACCATATTTTTCGATTTCTTTCTCAAGGTATTGCTTCTTAAGACTGATCTCATTCAGCCGATAGGAGTGCCCCAGATCACATGGAGGAGGCTCCAGATTTAACGGTGCAGTAGTTGGTTGTTGTTTCATACTGTCTTTGTATACATAAGTCTATATATCAAGTTCAATTAGGAATGAAGCTACAGACCAAGTCGCCCCTCTGTTTTGTGCGGTTGTATAAAAGTTAATAACGTTGCCTTCTTCCAGCTGTAAAGGCGGTTCTAAATATACTACAACAGCCCGTTGGTCAGCAGGCTTACTTATTCCTACCGCTTGATTCGTTCCATTAATAACAGGAACGACTGTTATAGCAGCAGTATCAGCACCAACACCAGAAGACAACCCCATACGAATGATCTTACCACCACATGTCATGGTATATCCACAGCTTGAGTCTTGTGAGTCTCGACCCCTAGCCCCATGGCCAAACGACCACTCATATCCTCTGCGAAGGGGGCCACTTGCTTCTGCCCAAATAGTAATGAGATGTTTCGTTTGGGAGCTTATGTGTTCTCTCAGGTCCCTGCGATGCTGTCTATGTCTGTCATCAACATACTTTTTATTAGCAGCATCTTTAGGCGATATTGGGTCTCCCAACAGAACGATTTTATTATCTCCCATTTCAAGGTCTCCGTACATATCTTCACCTTGTTTACTAACGCGTGAATTGGCTGCGGTAGTTACCAGATCTATTGTGTTTTGGTATGACATTGCTTGTCCTCCAGAGAATGGAAGGCCTATCGTAGGAATTCCCGTGATCAGATTGCCATCCATATTGAGATCCCCTTCCATTGTGTCCCCTACGGCACTTATTTTTTGTGAGTCACCAATAGATACATAGGTCTTTGTGGCATATTCCGAGAGGTCAGCACCACGCACAGTGCTTGCCGGTTTTTGCCTAGGTCCATAAATACTCGTTTTTATTGACATCTTGTAAATTCAAGAACAACGCTAACAGGTAAGTCGTGGTTATCTAATAGCCTTCCTTTATTATCGCGTAACTGAACCTTTAACTCATGCACTGTTCCACTAGTGACACGCTTACAGACAGGATTAGCGATGTTCGTGGTTATAATATCACCGAAAGAGCCACCCTCTAAGCCAACAACTTCAAGAAGCGTAGTGGGCGCACCATCTAGCATGTTGTGCGTTGTGCTGACTTGATTGATGTGAACATAAATTGTGTTAAAGATGCTAAAGTTGATGGGCCGGTCACCTATGTAAGTACCTGAAGGAATTAATTGCCTACCCTGACCGTCATCAAGACCCAACATTTTTAACACACCGTCTGATATGCGTGCAGCCCCATTATCAGGAATTGTGAGGGTTATAACCCCATTTGCAGCATTAATTGATGTAATCTGCTGCTGAAGAAGGCTGAAACTCCAGAGACCAGGTTTTAATTGGACAGATCCTCCCTCTCCTGAACTTCTTGACTGCCATTGAATGGTCTCGTTTGATTCGAGATTGTACCAGCCCACAGTATACGTGATTGACCTTAGGCCAACACATAGATCGCCCGCAGTGTTGTCAATAGGTTTTTGCAGGGACACAGCGACGCCGCTTTGAACATTTGACAGAGTGTGATACATAGCACTATGAATAAACAAGCCTTTACATTCAATACGAATAAAAGGTACAAAACCGGGCCGGTATACCTACCCCATATTGCCCGCGAGGATCTGACACATCTCCTCATCCAGGTAAAATCGGATAATATCACAGATGCGTTTGGTGTAGAGTTCTCCAACCTGTTTGATAAATACGTGGTGCCAAACATAAGCGACGACAGCCTTGTAGTTGGCTGGAGAACCAACCACATGCAATACTGGCAGAACCAGGTAAACTTTGTTGTATGGTGCGCAACCAGTGGCTGCGGAGTTTCTGCCCTGGACCACCTCAGATCTGACTCCCCAGCACTAAGTAACCTCTACAGGTTCCACTTCTACTACACCATCCGGAGACTTTTAGACGAAATGAGAATAGCACTGCCAGATGACGCCACGTGGTCGGCTACCAACAATTCCTTCGACAAGAGAATCTACCACTGGCTCTGCCACGAGTTTGGGGTTGACGAAAACAGCGACTGGAGGATGCAGGGCGGCAACCAGGGCTTAGGGCGGATCTACTTCACCGACCCCGAAACATACAAGGTACGGGTGATCTTTCATTACGGAGACCACAACCACTACGATTCCGGCGTGCAAACCTTTGAGAAAGGGTATTATCGGGAGGGTGGCAAGCTGCACATTGATTTCATAAAGCAAGACCAAGAATGGGCAAACATCGCCTGGAGCACCTTCATCCTGGACAAATCGGAGGGGTTTACGTCCCCAGGTATCTCACGGATCAACGACAGCATTCGGACCTATGTGTGGGGCATTCTTAGTGCTCAGGCGCAGACCCGCTCAGAGATACTAGGTGTTGGAACGTCCTTTGATGCCCAAAAGCAATTTAAGGCCAACGTTGAGGATGCCATCAACTACCCAGTGGATATTCCTTCATCTATCCGACGGTATCAGAACGTCCTCCAGAATGCCTCTTCAAAGGTTGATTATGTGTTTGGAACGGGCCTGTACATGGCTCCGTCTGATATGAGCCTCGCCATTGGAGACGTTGCTGGGTACAACAATCTGATTACCATTGCAACTGAGGAGCAGCAGATAGGCAGCAATGCTGATGTCAACTCGGTTCCGGTGGTTCCGGATAGAGGAAGCTTTGACCCTCCGCCAGATACAGATATGGAACTCTCCTCTCCAGGGCCCGCCCCTATGGCCGAGACCGGTCTGCGTGGGGCGCACGAGGATGAGAAAACCGCTCTTATTATAGGCGGAATCGCTATAGGCTTAGCTGTGCTTTGGTTTGCTACGTAGTAAGTCACGGAGTATCAGGAGGATAACTCCCCCCACCGCCACAGCTGCGGCCCATACATGTTCTGCCATCCAACCAGCCACCTTTGCAGCTGACGTAAGCAGCCATGATACGATGGAGCCAATGATTCCTGGAAGGGCAGCTGCTGCCTTACCGGCTAGGCCCTTCAGGACGTTTGCCAAGGAGTTCAGCTGTTTTTTAATCCATTCCTTTAAACCAGGCTTATCAGCTGGTGTCGGCGTTGGTGCCGGGGTTGGACTAGTGCTCCCTCCGCCCGTCAAAGCAACTACAAGGGTCGAGATTGCCAATCCAATCGCAGTGAGTATGGAGGCGATTGTTATACCCTGCTCCCGGAACAGGTCGCGTACACGCTCAGCTAGTGTTGTGTCCTCGTTAAGAAGTCTGTTGATCGTTTCCCTGATGCGGTTAATTTGGGTCCTTAGACGGTTACGGTTTTCAGAGGCAGCCTCAATACGGGCACTCCGCAGGTCCTGCAGCTCTGCAAGCTCATTTGCTTGGAATCTCCATGCTCGACTATCACCCCTCCCTTCCTCCTCCAGACTTGCCATTTTAGCTTCCCGATGTTTTATATCCCTTTCTAACTCAGTTATCTTAGCTAGGTTGTTGACCAGCTCACCCCTCTGGGTCTGCATAGCCTTGTCAAGCCCTATAAGCTCTCTGAGTGGTAGTTCGTTGTCTGTTTGTGTACCTAGGTCTTGGATGGTGTTATGAACGTCCTCTATGAATCCTGTTTCTTCCACACCACCTTGCTCTGTCACAGCTTCAAGGCTGCTCATTTCTAACATATCTGGAAGTGCAGCTTCCGCTTTAGCAGCAGCTTCGTCAACGCCTTGTAGGGCTTTTACTGCTTCTGTGGATAGTTCAGGGGTCACTCCAAGAGCTCGAGCAAGCGGTGTACCACCGTAATCTAGGATACTCCTAGGAGAGAGGAATTTGTTTGGATTGTTCTTCCATGTCAGAAGATTCCATTCTCGGCCCCACTTAACCCAAAGGTCACCTTGTTGAGACGATCTAAACTCCAGAGTGGCCTGCTGCCCATGCTTAGACACTGCCTTCTCCCACCTCTTAACTAAGACTTCAGTTTCTCCTTTGGAAGCCACCTGATCTTCTGTTAACCCAGCAGGCATTTCAGTAATAGCCCATGGTGGCATAGTCGAGTACGACGTATCTAAAGTTTCGTCAATCAGGTTAGTCTCCTCATCATCAAAGCTAGTCTCATTCCTATCCCCTCCCATAGCCCCTTCCTCCTCTGGGTCGTCAAATGCTGGGTTATCAAACTCCATGTCTGTGTGTTAAAGATATAAGTGTAATTAAACATTCAACATGACGAGTACTTACGGACGCAAACTAAACCCACACCGCCGGATACGCGAACCCCTTGGGGTAAAGGGCGTGCGACAATCTGTAGTCGTTACAAACAATCCAAGCACTATTGATCAGAACCAACAACTGCTGGTTCGCTTCCCCAATCTAGGTGCAGAAGACGTCATTGTTCCAGGGACAGCACGGCTGGCCTTTACAATCACGCTGACCTCGACTGATGTTAACCGCAGCATTGTGCAAAACTTGGGTCGCGCCGTGGTTAAGAAAATGACAATCAAGATTTCTGGCAATGAGGTCATGTCTATTGATGACAGCGATATGTACCACTGTTACCACGACTTGCGGCGGACAGCACAGGAGAGACAGGGCCTTCAGTACCAGGGCATTGACACATCAGATGATAGAAACGCAACTAAGATACGACTGGGGGCAGGAGACAAGGTTGATACCGAGGAAGAGGACAAGGCCGTAGCCGATGTGTATGGTAACAGGTTCTACGTTCCGCTTGATTTTGAACTCCTCGAGAGCCACATGCCATTCTACCAGAGCGCGCTTAATGACAGACTGGAATACGAGCTCACGTTCAACGACTACAACCACGTGATTCACGCAACAGGCGACACCGTTGCAAGCTACAAAATTGATGGCATCTCGCTGGAGTATGACATGGTTACCCAAACAGAGTTAGCCCGCATGATACGCACCCAGTACACAGGTCGACTCTCGATTCTGTATGACCGTGTGCTTCGTCACAGGAAGCTTGTATACAATAAAAGAGATACACTGTGGAACATCAACCTGAACGTGCCGGCTCGCAGCATGAAGGGCATCCTACTGCTCTTTGAAGACTCAGCCAATATCTCATACGCCAGGAAGACAGAGTCGTTCTACAACCCAAAGATTACGAAGGTCGAGGTGACCATTGAGGGCATCCCCAATCAGCTCTATGCCCAGGGCATGCGTGGCTACCAGCAGTGGGACGAGGTGAAGAAGGCCTTTGCAGCAACGTGTAAACGAGACCCCAGTGTAGCAATAGCATTAAAAGACTTGGCATTGTCAGACGTGTCCCTAGGAGAGTACCTAACCACTAAGTATGCTCTGTGGCTCGACTTAAGGACGAGTGATGACGACCAGCTGCACGGTAGTGGCAGGGCTGTGGAGAATGCGTCTGAGGGCATCACCATACAGATCACGAAAAAGGCAGAGGCGGCCGGTGCATTGAACGTTTATATGTATATTGTAATGGATGCACAGCTTAACATTAAAGATGGCAGGTTCGTCAGCGCAGTCTACTAAGTTTACATTTCCAGATTGTCCCTGTTCGGCAATTGTTTGTGGGCAGACAGGATGTGGGGAAAACCGCATTCATCCTCGACCTACTTGAAGGGCCCTTCTTTGGTGCCTTCGAGCATATTGTAATCCTCTGTCCTACCATACGTTTCAACGAGGCCTATCAGACGCGGTCATGGGTGTGGGATGATTCAGAGGTGTACGTGGTTGATCCAGGGGAGCGGCTCCATGACCACCTGAGGGCTTTCTACCATTGTTTTAAGGGCGAGCCAACCCTGTACATTATTGATGACTGTTTGGCAACAAAGGCCCTAACCAAGAAGAAAGACATGTTATCTGAACTGGCCTTTAGCGGCCGCCATGCGCAACAAAGTGTCTGGGTCCTCACCCAAAAGTACAACTCTGTGCTGACGGACTTACGTTAGCAGACTCGCTGGATGGTGCTCTTTCACACCAAGGACCGTGACTCGTTTGAAGACGCCTTACGTGAAAATGATGTAATTCCAACAAAGGAGGAACGTGCCACAGTACGCCAACTACTAGCAAAGACCAAGCACGCAAAACTGCTGCTGAAGACTGATCAGCCTACTGCATATGCCGTCGATTGAAGTGATATTGGCCTTGATAGCAGCCGCTGCCTCAGTAATCAATTTAGGTTTCTTCATCTGGGTAGCGGTGCAGTATTTTGAAGCTCGAAGGCGTATACGTATATTCATGGATCCTGATACCATTATTGATAAACTCCTTGAACAGGACTCGACTAGCTTAGTGGAGACAAAGTCTGGGGGAGCGGAACCTAGTTGCACCTCTGGTGTAAATATGTCTTCTAAGAGAGATAGGCTTACTGCCGTCATAGCCGGCGGTCAGACCCGTCAGTACCTTGGTTTGAAGGGCCTTACAATTGACCAGGTTGAATCAATGTCTGATGAAGAGATCATAAAGCTGTATGTGAGATACGAGGCTCGGCTAGGTGCCAGCATGACACGTACTCTAGGTCAGACACTGCTACAGCTGTACTCAGGTATTGCTTGTATGTTTTTACCAATCCCACCAGAACACCAGCCAAGGCTAATTACAGACCTCGAGACGGATCCGTTTGTTGGACACGCTCTAAGCACTGCCACTTGTGAGCTATATCATCGCTATGGTATGTTTTTAGCTCCCTTAACTGCGGCTTTAACAACAGTTAAGCACTGTCAATTTGGAAAAACAAGCACCGAAACAACAGGGGCCGGTGGAGAGGAAGACACCACTTCCTTGCTATAGTATGTGTTTAACTCTGATATAGCATGTGCTTAACTCCGCTATAGCATGTGCTTAACTCCGCTATAACAGGTGCTTACTAAGGCTATCAATTGGACAAATAAATTTAGTAAGTAAGCATGGAAGAAACGAACACGAATCAAGGGGAGACAACACCGGTGGAGATAACGTCAGTGACAAAAAACGCTAAAAGGGTTGCGGCAGGACGAAAGGGTGCTGCAGCTCGAAAAGCCAATCAAAATAAGCTTCTGAGAGAGCTCCGAGAGGCTAAGGCAGCGCTTACAGATGGTAGAGACGAAGCTGTCGAGCCAATATCAACGAGCAAACCTATGGAAAGGTGGACGTGGCCAACATGGGCTGTGCCTTTAGTTGTTGGCGTGTTGGCATTGTATTGTTACAGGCACCAGATGGTAGCCTCACACCCTAAACAGGTTGTGGTACAAAAGCCTCCAGACGCTCATTTAAAGGATCCGTTTTATATGGAATAAGATGACAACACCAATTACTGATGGAAAAATGCTCGTCAACGCTCTGTACCACGGTGTAGTTGTTTCCGGTATTTCAATAGGCTATGCCAAGCTTGCTAAGATGGCTCTGGGTGGTGGGGTGCCACGTCTTGATTTCACCCCACGGGACCTGGCTATGGCTGTTGTCGATGTATCACTAGCTATGGCCACAAAGGATATGCTAATTAAACAAGGAATCTTACCAGTTGATATACTGAAGTAATGGCCACACTCGCGCTACTTGTTGTGGGTGCTCTTGTTAACGCCCTTGCATTCTCTGGGAGCAACTTTTTATTCTCTAAGTTACGAGGCAGCCAAGTGGACGCGGAACGTAAACGCCATGATATGGCAATCGAGCAGCTTCAATCTGCTCAGGCAGCATGGGCCAAGAAGAGAACTGAGCGTTTAGACTTCATCAATGAGCAACTGCGCCGCCAGGGACATGCCGAGCATACTTTTAGGGATGCGGACGAGGCTATGCGTGAGTACTCCCTGATTACGAATAAAACCATCGACCCGTTGGGCTCTGAGCCGCAACTTTCAGACTTCTACGAGCCCTCAGATGAACAGAGGGGGCGTGAGGTGGCGTTCATTATACTGGGTATGGCTGCGACTGGGCTGGTTGCATACAGGCTTGCTAAGTAGGTCATTTGGAGACTCGAACGTTTACTGTATATGGATCGTCGCATGCAAAATATCTACTATAGTCCTAAGGGATACTGGAAAGGCATTACAGCTATCAAGAAGCTTGCAACAGAAGCGAGGGTCTCTGAGGAATTTGCCAGGGGGTGGCTAACAAAGCAAGCTATATTGCAAATATACCTGCCGGTGCCAAAACACATTCCCAGGCCAAAGTTTGATGTCCCTGTCCCTAATGAGGTTCACCAAGCCGATCTCTTATTTCTTCCTCATGACGTTGTGAAGCGCCGCACTTACAGGTATGCCCTAACATTGGTTGATGTGGCCTCGCGCTACAAAGCGGCTGAGCCATTGACTACAAAAGAGGCTAAGGAGGTCGCAGGTGCACTTGAGAGGATATACAAACGAGGACCGCTGCATTGGCCTAAACTACTTCAGGTGGACCCCGGACGGGAGTTTATGGGTGCAGCGAATCAGCTGTTAGTAAAACATGGAGTATCAGTCAGGCGTGGCCGTGTGAATATCCATCGAGACCAGGGTATAGTGGAACGCTTTTAACCGAACCCTTGCTGAACGACTCTTTGGTCACCAGTATGCCGTAGAGTTAAGGAATACTGGAAAACGATCGACTGAGTGGGTTTCTCGACTGCAGGCTGTAGTCTCTGCGATAAATAATGAGGTGACCCGCTTGACTGGAAAAAAAACCTAAAGATGCTATAAAGGCAAAACGAGTTGCACAAGAGCCCTCTGCAGTCGTACCAGGGCGCCCTCTGGGGGTCAAAGAGCAAAAGCTTCCCTCTGATGTTGGCGTTCGCTACCTCTACCAGCCTGGTGAGGCAGAGCAAGACCATCGGCGGCGGGCCACTGACCCTGTGTGGTCACTCAATGTTTACCGGATTGGAAGCTCTGTCACTAAATCTGGTGAGCCTGTACTATACTATTTGCTGGATGGACCTCTCCGTGGCTTTGTAAAGGAGGAGTTGCTTGTGGTGCCGTCCGATACCCAGTTGCCGCCAGACGGTATTATCAATTAGACTAATAGATATCTATATATATAACAATGGTAGTATTTGACAATAAGTGCCCATGGATATTGCTCGGAAAGAAAGTCCCCTGTAACAGGCCCTGTACGCAAGAGCAAGAGTTTTGTGGATTACACAGATATAAGATAAAACATGGTGTTATTAATCGTCTTTGTACGGGTTGTCAGAAGGCTATAAAAAATAATAAGGTAGGATTGTGCATGGATTGTGGGTTCGATAAAGTCAACCACAGTCGTCTTCGTCTTGCCCAAAAAATTGTTTCACAACGGCCTATAGCTGGGGACACGCCAGTCGGCGCCACTGAACGGGGATTCCCCACTGTATAAAAATAGAAATCTTGTGGCGCTGTCAACAACATGGTTTGGCGGCTAGGTGCGACGAAGCTTGGCACCTTGTCAGAGACGTGTGTTTACTGCATAGGTCAAAGTCCGCTCGGTGTATTGTTGTTGCCTTTTGTGTATCAACGAATTCCCTTTTAGACTAATGAAACTGTATAGTAAACATGACTCATAATCAGCGAGCACGTGAAGCCCAAAACGATTATGTTTCAATTCACGGTTTTCAGCCTCCTTATCCACGCTCTAAGGCTGCACTCAAAGCACTCCAAGTGCATAATGAATATGACCGTACATACAAGGAGATTTTCGCTAGATTAAAGGCTGGGGTGCGTGCCACCCCTGTCCCCACTCCTGACCCACGCAGACCAGTCCCTGCCCCACGCAGACCTGTCCCTGCCCCACGCATCCCCACAACCCAGTCCCCACAGCGCGTCTTGCCTTCAAGAAGACTAAGTGGGCTGTTAAAAACTATTTGCGTGGATGGGTGATGAACGTTCCTGAGTCTCACCCCCTTAGCTCGGACCTTATGATGTTCTTTAAGGGCATGCGTCAGAAGATGCATAAAGTTTTGACTGGTGAGCTGGAAGAGCTAGGTGGAATCAAGTGTCAGTTTGCCCTTAAGGTAAGACTCTCCAAGCACTCAGATGATGACAGCACTGAGTATTTTGAGCCTGTATTGCGTAATAAGCAGCAGGTGGTTCTCTCCCTAGAAGATATTAACGATGAGCTGGACCAGTGCAATGCTAATATCCAAGAGCGGTTGGAGAAGTGGACCAACCAAGGTTCTGGCTGGGAGTTTCAGGCGGTCACAACTCTGTGGATTGATATTGCCAACTACCAGCCATTGAAAAGTGGCTCCTACCTGAAACTGCTGAGAAAGCTGGCGGTAAAGAAGGCAATTAGAAACGCAGATCGAAGACCTGAACCGCCTGCTGTATGACCAGAGTAAGTACGAGCACCGCAAGTTCTTCTGCGAGCGATGCTTGCATGGATACACCACTGAGAAACTGCTCCTGGCGCACAAACCTGAGTGCATGGGTATCGGGCAGACTGCTGTGCGAGTTGACATGCCTGAGGAAGGGAAGAACATATTATCCTTCCAGAACTGGCAGAAACAGCTTGCCGTCCCCTATCTTATCTCTGCCGACTTTGAGGCGCTCACAGTAAAGCTTCCGGGACCTGCGCCTAATCCTGGTAAGAGCAACACGCAGAGAACGCAGGAGCATGAGCCATGTGGTTACGGCTATGTGGTTGTCCGATGTGATGGGCAGACAGAACCCCCTGTGGTTTATAGAGGAAGCGATGTTGTGGAGAAGTTCTTACAGGCTCTGCAGCAGAAGAAGCAAAAGATCAAAGCAGTTCTGTCCAAGCCTGTCCCTATGCGGGAGGATAGAAGGGCACATAAGGCTGCAACTCACTGTCATGTGTGCAAGAAAAAACTGGGCTGTGACTCAGTTCGCGATCACTGCCATATAACAGGCTTGTACAGAGGGCCAGCCCATAACGTGTGTAACCTGAAACTTCGGCTGAGTCCCAAGACAACACCCATCCCTGTGGTGTTCCATAACCTGCGGGGCTACGACTCCCATCTCTTGATGCAGGGTATAAGCAAAGTGGAGGGCAATATCAACTGCATCCCAAATAACATGGAGAAGTATATCTCCCTGTCGGTCGGACAGTTGCGCTTCATTGACAGTGCACAGTTCCTCCTAGCCTCGCTCGACAAGCTTGTGTCTGCTAACAACCCAGATGCCTTTGCGTGACGGCGGAATACGAGCCAGACCAGATGAAGCGGCGCTTGCTGCTGCGTAAGGGAGTGTATCCCTATGAGTTCATGGATGGCTGGGATAAGTTTGATGCTCCACTGCCGCCGATCCATGATTTCTACAGCAAGCTCTCTGAACAGGGTATATCTGCTGCAGACTATGAACACGCCCAGAAAGTCTGGAACGCGTTTGGTTGTAAAAACATGGGGGACTACCATGACCTTTACTTACGCACGGATGTACTGCTCCTGGCCGATGTGTTTGAAACATTCCGCAAAACCTGTCTTAAGCAATATAGGTTTGGATCCGGCCCACTACTATACCAGCCCCGGTTTGTCGTGGGATGCGCTTCTTAAGAGCACAGGGGTGGAACTCGAGCTTCTCACAGATTATGACAAGCACCTGTTTATTGAGAAGGGGCTGCGCGGTGGGATAAGCATGGTATCACATCGCCACGCTAAAGCGAACAACCCATACGTGGAGGGCTTTGAGCAGGATAAGCCAGCGAGCTATATCCAGTACCTCGATGCCAACAACCTGTATGGGTGGGCGATGAGCCAAGCCCTACCTACTTCGGGTATTGAGTGGGTGGAACGGCCTGAGAACCTAGAGATCCAGGACCATCCCGATGATGCTGAAACGGGGTATATACTTGAGGTTGACTTGGAGTATCCTGCTGCGCTTCATGACGAACACAACGATTACCCCCTAGCGCCGGAGCGGCTTCTTGTGCAAAATGAGTGGTTGTCAGACTACCAGAAAGATCTCCTAGGTGCATTGGGGAGCACCGGAAATGGAGTTGAAAAGCTGGTGCCCAACCTGCGGAACAAGGAGAAGTATGTGGTACACTACAGGAACCTCAAGCTATATCTGTCTTTGGGGTTGAGACTCACCAAGATTCATCGTGCGCTTGTCTTTGACCAGAGTCCATGGATGGAGCCTTACATAAGGATGAATACAGATCTGCGCAAGGCCGCCAACAGCGACTTTGAGAAGGATCTCTATAAACTTATGAATAACTCCGTCTTTGGTAAAACAATGGAGAATCTCCGGAGGTGAGTCAACGTCAAGATTGTGCGCTCATCGGGAAAAGAAAAAATACGTAGGCTTGTGGCCAGCCCCGCCTATGCTCGACAAAAAGTGTTTGACGATGATCTAGCTGCCCTGCATATGCACAAGACTCGCTTAGTGCTGAACCGTCCCGTCTATGTTGGCATGTGCATTCTGGACCTCTCCAAGCACTTGATGTATGACTTTTACTACAATACCATGAAGGCTAGATATGACAGTAATATTAACCTGCTTTACACAGACACAGACTCGCTGCTGCTTGAGATCCGTACCACTGACGTCTATGCTGATATGAGGGAGGATGGGCATCTCTTTGACACTAGTAACTTTGACCCTGCCCTTTCTCATGCCCTGCACAGTGACAAAAACAAAAAGGTTCTGGTTAAGATGAAGGATGAGTGCGCTGGCGTGCCCATCAAGGAGTACCTTGGTTTGCGCCCTAAGATGTACTCTATCCTGATGTCTGATGAGGGCGAGATAAAGAGAGCTAAGGGTGTGAAGAAGGTGGTGGTGAAGAAGCATCTACGACACGCTCAGTACGTGGAGTCACTGTTCGCCCAAAAACAGTTTCGCCACGGAATGAACATGCTCAGGAGTGACTGCCATAAAATATATGGGCTCCACGTTAACAAGGTGTCTCTCTCCCCCTTTGACTCAAAGCGGTGGATAGCTCCAGGTGGTGTAGACACTCTGGCCTATGGGCACGCGTCGATATGTTGAACATATGAGATCTGAGGTATAGAATGAGCACCGATGAACATATTGGGGTGGCCGAGCTGCAAGCAGATGTGGAACATATATGGGAGGAGAAGGTGGACCTTGAGAATGAGGTGAGGGATTTGGAATCAAAGTATGAGGACCTTTTGGAGCGCGTGAGTCGTTTAGAAGAGCTTATTCCTCAGGGTCCTGGTGTAGAGGAGAAGGTGAGGGAATTGGAATCGAAGTATGAGGACCTTTTGGAGCGCGTGAGTCGTTTAGAAGAGCTTATTCCTCATAGTCCTGTTGTAGATGGTTGACAATGCTGTCGCCCTCTTTAGTGGGCCTATACCATAGGGCTGGAAGGGCTGGGCTAATATGGTGGGGGGGAGGTGCGAGCGGTTCGCTGGCTCATGTGAGTCACCCTGTATATGTGAGTTTTCTGGGTTGCACCCATATGAGATAGGTGTGCCATAATCATATGAGATAGGTGTGCCAGTACCGCTAACATCTATACTACTGATGCACCAATAGTACTAATTGCACCATAAGTTATGTTTTTCTTTGTGCTTTATCCTTGCAGCGTACAGCAATACTTTCTCAATTAGAGAAAATTGCCATGGAGAGCAGGTATAATTTCAAATTTGTGAAACGGTTTTTTTCCTTATAGCTGTATGATAAACCTTACTACTTAATATTTTTTAAACAAGGTGAAATTAATTTGGTTTACCCTTCTTGCAACAACAATAAAGGAAATGATGCCTTTTCTGGCATTTCAATAGGTCATGCCAGCCGGCAGAACTTCAACGCCACTCTGAGTTCATCTCCACTTTTCCGGCGAGAATAAAGAAGGCTGGCTTTGGTAGTGAAATGATAAGTGATGAGGTGAGTAAAAGGTCAGATAATCAGGAATGTATATCCACATCTATGATTGACATACAATTAAAGATAGCTCATTTCATGTAACATTTTGTTATATTAAGTATGAATCACTGATATATGTGTGTGTGTATATATATATATATATATATATATATATATATATATATATATATATATATATATATATATATATATATATATATATAAATAAATACAGACTTCAAGGTGTTTTGCTTTATGTGTGTTGTGAATCAGGATCTGTCATCGATCCAAGAGGATTTGACCAGGCAATATGTCATCAGTAATTGCAGGTACTTACCATTATTGAAAGTGCAATGGTTTTGGCTGGTAATCATTTAACATGAAGTTGAAGTGCATGTAATTTTCTTTGTCTCTTTTGTTTTAGATTTAAATTTTGTCAGATGTTTGTCAGATGTTGCTTTACCATGAATGAATTGCAGATTACCAACTATGACATTTCCAAGTCTGGCCCTTAGAATGTCCACCACTCTGAAAAAGGCAGTGAAGGAACACAAAGGGTATGGGCTTATTTCCCATTTGCCAAAAAAATTCTGTTGATCCATGGTTACAGTTGGTAATTGATAAGGATCTCCTTAGTTCTGCTCTACAGGATGAAAGATCTAATTACCTATTTTGCATTCATGAGCAATCAAATTTGTATCTACTCTTTGCAGGTTCTTCGTGCCTTTATACATCCTGGATGTTCTAATGAAAGAAGCGCTTGTCGCATGTTGCATGGCCAAATTTAAACAAACTTATTTAGAAGCTGATGTTGTGTGCACAGCCTCTGAATTTATTTATCGTTTTTAATTTTTTGCAATAAACTTATCTGGTCATGTAGAATTTCTCATTCATTCATTCAGCATCTGTAAACCCATAGTTGAAAAGAAAGAGTATGATATAAACCCCCTCTGAATAGTGCTATAAGACTTGTTTTCACTCAACTTGTGACCTAAATATTTGATAGATGTGCATAGATTTCTTACGGAACAAATCTGGTCCAGTATGAAACAAGTTGGGTAACATGTTGAAATGCATATTGTGACAATTCAAAATAACTAAGACTTTTTGCAATAGGATATTCAACCAAATGATTCTTAAACAAAATATATTAAAAGCACTAAAGTGAATGGATGGACAAGTGGCTAATCATTCGAAAGAAAACACTTAAGTCTATGACATAAGGGCAATAAAAATCATTTGCTGTTCTACTTTAAGTTCAATGAATACCAGCCATTACAATTGCACAAACATATTGTACTTTCTGTGCATGCACAGACTTCATAGATGATTACAAACATTGTATATACATGCAATTCCTGATGACACATCCCCTGGATGAACGCACAAATATAAAACTCACTTAAGAGTGCAGCGATGGGATTGCCATATTGGACTTGAAGTGTGTGTGCAGCGATGGGATTGCCATATAGAACTTGGAGTGTGTGCAGCGATGGGATTGCCATATTGGACTTGGAGTGTGTGTGCAGCGATGGGATTGCCATATGCACTTGGATGCACTGGGAGTTGCCATATTGGACTTGGTGTGTGTGCAGCGATGGGATTGCCATATTGAACTTGGAGTGTGTGTGCTGCGATGGGATTGCCATATTGGACTTGGAGTGTGTGCAGCGATGGGATTGCCATATGACTTAGTTCAACTGGGGGTTTGTGCAGCGATGGGATTGCCATATTGGACTGAGTTCAACTGGGGGTTTGTGCAGCGATGGGATTGCCATATTGGACTTGAAGTGTGTGTGCAGCGATGGGATTGCCATATAGAACTTCGAGTGTGTGCAGCGATGGGATTGCAATATGATATCAACTGGGGTTATGTGCAGCGATGGGCATGCCATAGTTGAGTGTGACAGCGATAGGTTGCCATATTGGTCTTCGAGTGTGTGGACATATATTATGCGGCATGAAGTTGATGACAGCATGATCGATGAATGGGTGCGCATTATATAAATAATACGTATATATTTTAGCTACCCATTTTAATGCATAAAATCTGTAATTTCGTCGAATTTACATGCTAATATTAGAGCCAACTAAAGTCACACACCCACTGCCGGGGGATACAATGAATCATAGCGTTCAATGTGCAGTTTCAGGATTGCTCCTAGCGCTCTCCGTCAAATTATGCTTCTCTGAATTGATTTGTTCTGAATTTGTAGGTAGCCCAACAGACCAAGAGTCGATCGGGTACTCCCTTCTTGAGGGAGCGTAAGCTTCACTTGTTTCATAAGAGCTATTTGTAGGTGATAACGTTTGAATGTGACTCGTTTTTGCGAACATTGTATTTTCATTGTATGTTCAAAGACCATATGATATTTCTAACCCGATATAACCAGATAATGATAGCGTCAACTTTACTGTTGATTATAGACCATGTAGACAAAACCCAACTAACAGGACGTCCATTGTCTATTGATATCCTGTTATGAACGAATTAGCCCTACAAGACGTCTGAGTAGACGTCCTACTCTGTTTGAAAACGACGCAATGTTATAAATTTTGAGATCGATGCAGACAACTACTAGTTCTAAACACCAAACATACCCAAGTGACAGAGTTTTAGAATGCAATGATGTTCACGGACATTTTTATCTCTTTGTGGCGGGGGATTTCATTCAAGGTAATTAGTAATAGTTTGATAAATTTGGAAGCGGTAGAGGGTCTGAAACACAGCAACATGTTTTTTTTTCAAGTTCAAGACCACGTACATCGCGTATTGCTTCCTGCGTCTGAACTCGATAAGATGCAGCAGATTGTATTCAAAGTGCTTCGCAAGCTTAGCAGGGATCTTGAGGCAATGCGGATGAGGTGGCGGGAAATTGCGGGAAATCACGCTACCCAATATTTTCAGAAATGGCGTTCATCTTATCACGATTTTTCGGAAATGAAATATAGATGACTTTTCTTCAAGTATAGCATCGATCAGTGGTAAGCTTTTGGTGCGATGGGACATGTTTTTTCACAGGCTCTTGATATATGTCTTTTTTTCTAGATGCCAAACCCAGTGATATAGTCAAACGCATGTTTTAATGTGCGCCCAAAATATTGAAGCAGAAAGGTATTTATTTATATTACCGTTCGACCGGAGCTATGACCGAATCAGATTTGATTCCTAGAACAAGTTAAACCTGTTCAGCTATTTGCCATCCCCATCAGTGATATGTTGAACCAAGGAGTTACATATTGCCCAACAGACCATCAGTTGCTCGGGTACTCCCTTGTATGCAAGCTCCACTTAGTTCAAAAGAGCTAGTTACATAACTATTGGTTATAACTCCTTGGTTGAACTGAATTGCACTTTGATTGTTGTTGTTTCTATTAAGTCCAGGCTTGTACTGATATATCAAGACGTATTGAGAGTATATGGGACTATATTTCTAAACGTGTCCAGAGATCTCTGGACTGATCTATTTACCTGGGGGTATACATTCTACTTACTGAATGGTCAAATGATAAGGGAGCTGTGCTGTGATTGGTCATATTTTGTTCAACATTTTCAAGCTAGTTTCTGTAAAATGGCATGGTTTTAGTGAAAACAACATTTCAATTGTTGGCCACACAAGGACACAAACTGGACTATGGAATAATGAAATTTGTTTGAGCATGATTCGTTTCCTGTGCCAAAAGCAATATTTAAGCTTTAACTTCACATTAGGTTTTAAAAATGTATTTTGGATTTTTCATTAGAATCCCATTCAAATAAATCAATGACTTGTGTTGGGGCTCATTCAGTATTACAAGACACTTGGAATTATCAGTGAGTGAATGGATTTGTTTAATTACCCTCACCAGATGAGTTGTGCATGTTAGGTCACCATCTTGAAATGCCTTATCAGCAGCAACTTACTGGAGTTCATGTGAACGCTAGCTCATCTGTTCATTTGGTTTCAAGATTTCAAGACTAAAAGTGATTTTCAAGCATCACAGTTTCTCCGTATTTGGTAGTTACTTTACAAACAGATTGTCATGTTATCGACAAGGGGTTACTCCCAATAATTATTTTGTGATTATAAGATGGCTTTTCCATTTTTAGCAACCCATTTGTCTGAGTATTCTTGCTGCAGATGCAACAAGTGTATCTGAGGAGAGCATACTAACAATTGTGGACAGCACCAGGAAGAGGTTAAGCAGGAGTAGGGAGTGGGGTGAGATGTGTTGTACAAAGACTACTTTCATTCAGTCAAAGCAAAGATGTTACAGCTATATTATGAGTACTGTAGTAACAGATTGAGAATTAGGTTGATGTGGGCAGATATTGGAAGATTTCATGGAATTTTTATAGATCCGTATAGCAGTTTACATGTTAGCAACAATTAGTGTCTGGCCCTTTATGGTTATTAATGATGATTGATTGGTTGATCACAGTCAATGATAGTATGTGTATTTGCCGGTGATTTCCAATCATATTTTGGCACAAGATTTCATTAACTTGTGTATAAGATGCACAACTGGTTTTTTTTGGCTGACTTTAAGAAGAGAATATGTTCTATTCTCAAGTGAATACAGTGTATTTCTCCCCAATGTTGATCTCATTGTCCTTAATTCTTTGCTTCTTCTTTTCCATGATGCATAGATTACAGAAATGAAGTACCATTTTACCAATGCCTGCTGCTTATTGGTTGAACTTGTACCCACTGTACCAAATACTGTGATCTCTTATGAGGTAATTTGATATGTAGTTTGTAACTTCACATTCCAGGTGTTGCTGTGTGTGGGAGCCATACATGACTCACACACAGGCATGGCTGCTTCAGGAGAAGGCCTACTAATGGCTGCTTCAGGAGAAGGCCCACTAATGGCTGCTTCAGGAGTAGGCCCACTAATGGCTGCTTCAGAGAAGGCCCACTAATGGCTGCTTCAGGAGAAGGCCCACTAATGGCTGCTTCAGGAGAAGGCCCACTAATGGCTGCTTCAGGAGTAGGCCCACTAATGGCTACTTCAGGAGAAGACCCACTAATGGCTCCAGAAGAAGGCCCACTAATGGCTACTTCAGGAAAGGCCCACTGATGGCTACTTCAGAAGAAGGCCCACTAATGGTGGACCAGAACTGGGACGAGCATTTCCTGTGTGGTGTTTGTTATGAGCTCATGGTGAGACCCACCACACTGACATGTGGACATAGCTTCTGCAGCCCACTGTTGGTGGACCTGGTTGGGACGAAGGCCCCTCAATGTGTGGTCCTTGTTGCCAGACTCATGGTGAGACCCACCACAAATCAATATAACTCTCAGGTGACAATATTTCCTCAAGTTAATCAGTTTGATAGATGCTGTCCTTCTTGCCAGTAAGACAGGTGTCTTGATATAACTCTCAGGTGACAATATTTCCTCAAGTTAATCTCTTCATCTGTATTTTGGTCAATGATAAACTCTTCATCTGTATTTTGGTCTAAATCATTCATTCTTTGCAGGAATCTTATTGAGTCCCTGCGTCCATCAGAAAGCAAAGCTCGATCAGAAGTTGTCAATGGGGACTCTATTGCAATGAAGTATTTGGCAGATTTTGACAGGAAACTTAGTAGTCAAATAGACAACTCAAACCATGAAGTTGCTGCTGGCGGCAACAGAGGGCCAGTCTTAACTGGCATCTGTCTGGCATTATTATTTCAGATTATCTTAATGACCGTAAGGATATATATTTATACATATATTCTAGCAGATTGCCTGGTATTGCTCAGGCTGTTACAAAGCTGTGCATGGCCCTGATTTGTTGTTAATGTAGGGATCCCCTATTTTCTGCAGTCCCAACACCAACCCCTGCCACGACCCCACCCTAATCCCCACCATGACCTCACCCTAATCCACACCATGACCCCACCCTGATCCCTACCATGATCCCAGCCTAAGCCCTACTATGACCCCACCTTAATACCTGTCCTCACCCTGTTCCCCACCATGGCCCCTATTTATCCCTGTCATGCCACACTTAGCCCTGCCGTGACCCCACTTAACCCTGTCATGATCCCACTTAGCCCCACCCTAATCCCTGCTTAGATCAAAATGAAAGGTTATTCCACTGCATATATTGCGCCATTATCCCAAAGTGACCCTACCCTTATTCCTGCTGTTAAACCCCTAATATCTGGAGTAAGCCTGCCCTCTTTCCCAAATGACACCACTCCCTCTGATCCCCACCATGACCGAACTCTATTCCTGCCCAGACACCTGTCTTATCCCTGCATTTAATTCACACTAATATCCTTTTTTTTTTTTCCCCATTCTAATCCTCTCTGTGACCCTACCCTTACTCATGGTGTAACCCCTCTCTAATCCCCAAGCTTATGTCCGTTTGTGACCCCACCCTCCGCCAGTTGATAAGATGAATTGGTCCTGTGGCAGGCTTGGCACCAGTTGATTTGATGAATTGGTCATGTGGCAGACACAGCACCTGTTTGCGGGAAGGAATATGGCCGATGAACTGCTCATACATAAACCTCTGGTGAAATGGTGCCAGCGTGATGTGGACATTTGGATGGGTGGACTTGGGCCATGGGTACATGAATACATCCTGCCTGCCATCACCAAACATCATATAGGTCAACCATTTATTTGCTTTTCTTAAATTAACCAATCTTACTTTTAATTCAGTTGCATTAAATTTATTTGTACTGCATTTAAGGTATGCTTTACGTCCCAAACTAATGGTTATGGCTGAGAGGATACTATGGTTATGGCAGAGGAGATACTATGGTTATAGCAGAGGGGATACTATGGTTATGTCAGAGGGGATACTATGGTTGTGTCAGAGGGGATACTATGGTTATAGCAGAGGATCTACTATGGTTATGGCAGAGGAGATACTATGGTTATGGCAGATGGGATACTATGGTTATGGCAGAGGGGATACTATGGTTATGGCAGATGGGATACTATGATTATGGCAGAGGAGATACTATGGTTATGGCAGAGGAGATACTATGATTATGGCAGAGGAGATACTATGGTTATGGCAGATGGGATACTATGGTTATGGCAGAGGGTATACTATGGTTATGGCAGAGGAGATACTATGGTTATGGCAGAGGGGATACTATGGTTATAGCAGAGGGGATAGTATGGTTATGGCAGAGGGGATACTATGGTATTGGTAATGGCATTGGGGATACTATGGTTGTGGAAGAGGGGATACTTTGAAACACTACTGCTGACATTGTCAGAGCAGGGGTGTCATTGGTATCACAACTTGATGTTTATATGTAACTGTGAATTTGTGACAGATGGCTTACTGTTAAATGCCCTCACTGAGGACGATATTCAAAGTATCATGCCTGAAGCACCTACATATCACCAGAAGGCGTTCTATAACAATTTACAAGACATTAAAGTATTTGGAAGAAAGCCACCTACCGATTTCTGGGAGTTTAAGGTGAGTAGTATAGGAATGTTCATCTGATCCCTGAGTGATTACCCCTTGTTAAGATGCAGGCATTGCCTCTGCATTTGATGCACACATTGCCTCAGTGTTTGATGCAGGCATTGCCTCAGTGTTTGATCCAGGCATTGCCTCTGTGTTTAATGCAGGCATTACCTCTGTGTTTAATGCAGGCATTACCTCTGTGTTTGATGCAGGCATTGGCTCTGTGTTTGATGAATACATTGCCTCTATGTTTAATGCAGGCATTGCCTCTGTTTAATGCAGGCATTGCCTCTGTTTAATGCAGGCATTGCCTCTCTGTTTAATGCAGGCATTGCCTCTGTTTAATGCAGGCATTACCTCTGTTTAATGCAGGCATTGCCTCCTGTTTAATGCAGGCATTGCCTCTGTTTAATGCAGGCATTTCCTCTGTTTAATGCAGGCATTGCCTCTGTGTTTGATGCTGCATTGCCTCTGTGTAATGCAAGCATTGCCTCTGTGTTTGATGCAGGCATTGCCTCTGTGTTTAATGCAGGCATTGCCTCTGTGTTTGATGCAGGCATTGCCTCCGTGTTTGATGCAGGCATTGCCTCTGTGTTTGATGCAGGCATTGCCTCTGTGTTTAATGCAGGCATTGCCTCTGTGTTTGATGCTGGCATTGCCTCTGTGTTTAATGCAGGCATTGCCTCTGTGTTTAATGCAGGCATTGCCTCTGTGTTTGATGCAGGCATTGCCTCTGTGTTTAATGCAGGCATTGCCTTTGTGTTTAATGCAGGCATTGCCTCTGTGTTTGATGCAGGCATTACCTCTGTGTTTAATGCAGGCATTGCCTCTGTGTTTAATGCAGGCATTGCCTCTGTGTTTGATGCAGGCATTGCCTCTGTGTTTAATGCAGGCATTGCCTCTGTGTTTAATGGAGGCGTTGCCTCTGTGTTTGATGCAGGCATTGCACCCTGTTCTGACCCTCTTCCTGGCGACTGTAATCCCTCACTCTCCTCGCTTGGCCGTCTTCAGTCTCTTCCTCACCCAGTACCCTCACGTCTTCCTGCCGTTTCTACACCTCACCACCCCAAGTGACTTCACACCCCTGTCACAGTCAATCTACGCTACACAGGTAACACTCACCTGCATGAACAATCACGTCTGGCTGGTTGTGATGTGCCATATTGTTTTCTGTCTGTTTACCTAGGCTCTGTTGGTGTTGCTGCAGTTTCCAGATCCTACCTGGGGACAGTACATCCGATTCTCTACTCTATTCCTCCTTTTCCCCTACCTGACTCTCATTGACTTCATCCTCCACTGCGGCCTCCTCCACAACAACTTATTTGTAGCTCTTGTTGCTATAGGCAACTGTATTGCCATGGGAATAACAGAGGCCTTGGGTTTGTTCAACTGGTACAAATCGGAGAGCAGGTAGTCACTTTGAAACTTTCTTTTGGATATAAGTTAACAGAGTGAGCTTATCGCTCATACATTTAACATTGACATAAATGTATTGTGAAAGAGAACAGTTGCGACGCAAGCTGAGCTACATGATATGTGAGCAAGTGTTGTGTTTGTTTGGTTGTGTGGATGACTGTGTTGTGTTTGTCTGGTTGTGTGGATGACTGGGTTGTGTTTGTCTGGTTGTGTTGATGACTGTGCTGTGTCTGTATGGTTGTGCTGATGTCTGTGCTGTGTCTGTATGGTTGTGTTGATGACTGTGTTGTGTTGGTACAGGAGCTGGGAGGCTTGGAGGATCGCGGTCACTGACCATCTGACCTCTACTCTCAGTCATACCATCATGGTCTTCATTGTCCACGTCTTCTACAACTGGATCCCCTCCGTCGCCATCACTTTATGGTTCTATTTCAACATTTACATCTGCTCTTACAGCCTCTTGAAGTCAGTCCTGCCTCACTGACCCCCATGGCCCTCAACCTTGAAGTCAGTCCTGCCTCACTGACCCCCATGGCCCTCAACCTTGAAGTCGGTCCTGCCTCACTGACCCCCATGGCCCTCAACCTTGAAGTCGGTCCTGCCTCACTGACCCCCCTTGCCCTCAACCTTGAAAGTCGGTCCTTGAAGTCGGTCCTGCCTCACTGACCCACATAGAACCTCAACCTTGAAGTTGGTCCTGCCTCACTGACCCCATGAGCCCTCAGCTCGTGCAGAACATTCCCTCGTTGATGGAATGGTTTACTGATTTCATTCCATCCCATAATTTGACAGATTTTTGTCAAGATGAATTGACAAGTTGCAGCATTAAACCAAAACCTGCAGAATGGCGTGTGTAGTTGTGGAGCTAACAATATTTGACTTGGCCAGCTGATGTTTGCAATATTTAAAGGTTTGTTGTCTGTCACTTCACCTGAGTGACATTTTAATTAGCACAATATCAGTTTTTATGCTGACAGTGCATTCCTGACTGTTGGCATCCATCATTATATGTAAGCTTGTTATGTAGCAGAAGGCCCATCCATGCTAGGCTTTTATGTGGCAGAATAACACAGCCCATGATATTGCACAGAAATCAACCCTTGGTCATCAGGTTAATTTATTGCTGCTTTTATCATTAGTTTTCAATTTTTAGTCATATTTTTATTGCATTATTCATTAGATGTTGTTTACTTTATCAAGCATTAAGGAAATTCTTGCAATTGGGTTTTATTTGTCAATGTTAATGCTTTAATAAATATGACATTTCTACTGTATTATGGACAAACAATCCTAGGATGTAGACACGATGTTTGCCGCGATTTAATGGCACTCGTATCATAACGTGACGTCTTGGACAATCCAGGTGTGAAACCAAATAATGCAGCCAGACTGGTCAGGTGACCCTTTGGTGTCTTGCAAAATCGAAGACTATGCAACACCCTACATGTGCGCGACCCGCTGGGTGTGTGCGTGAGGTGTGTGAGGTGGGAATGGGGTTCAATCAAGGTATCTACCGCCCGGGGGGTGGTCACTTAAGTGTATAGAGGTAGTATATGTGTGCCGCGCGACAGGGTATGTTTTTTCGGACTCTCGACTTGTACGACGGGTTTTGGGCCTCATACTTGTACGACGGGGTATGTATTTCAGCTTCAATCTGTACGACGGGTTATACATTTGCATAATACCTTGTACGACGGGATATGCTTTTGGCCATAATGACCTTGTACGACGGGTACGGGTTTTCGAGGTTCCGCGGCACACCCCTATCCAGAATAAGCCCCCCCCCCCCCACACACACACACCCCGGGATCTACCGTAAGTTTGTTTTTCCATTTGATTTGTTCAAATAAAACGGAAAACGAACCTCTTTCCTACTTCCTATTTCATGTTTGGAAAACGGAATCCGAAGCACTTCCGTTTTCCCATTCATGGTCATGACAGGGTGGCTCTAATTAGCTTGTGATTACCTTGTAGGGCAATATATATATATATATATATATATATATATATATATATATATATATATATATATATATATATATATATATATATATATATATATATATATATATATACTTAAATATGTGTGAGCATTTGTTTGTGTGACAGTATGTGTGTATGCACTTGTGTGTTTTCATGTGTCTATGTGTATTTGCTTCCCTGGCCAGCTTCGTTCTTTTTATCCCCACCCTGGAACTCAACCACTCCCCCCAACCAGACGCATGGACTATCGTCATTGGTCACGACTGGTCACTTGGTTGGAGTGTAAGTGAGTGATTGGTTCGGGGTTGGGGACGCCAGCTGGAACACGCTGAGACCAATCCAACCATGTCCATTGTAATTAAATAGTTGACACCCGGTATTAGTGTCAATTCGAATTATTTGTGGGGATTGCTCTAGATCATTAAAAAGGTTGTTGTTACCATCAGATAGATAAAAGGGATACAATTTGTAAAGAATTTATACCAAACAAAAAGGGTCAAATGTCGGAATAATTTACGTGTGGAAAAAGGGCCTTGATATGGCAATTTTGAAAATACCGCCATAACATGTTTAGCTTCATTAGTGTGTGTGTGTGCTGTTATGTACTACGATTGGGGGTAAATAGTACAAGTCCGTTTTTGAGTAACAAGTCTCTTTATTTCCAATCTCTCTCTCTCTCTCTCTCTCTCTCTCTCTCTTCGTGCCTCGACTGCCCCGCACCTCAACCGTACCACAATACTTTGCTGGTCCTCCAGCCAATCACATATCGATACTTATACATTAAATAACATACATCCAATCAGAGGATGCGAGGAGTAGGGTCCATCTCGGCTGATTGTGGCACACCCTCCTCAGCATTTTTACGATGGGTAATCCCAACTGACCGGATGTTATAAACATCAAATGCACACAGGCGACTACTCATGTCCAGATGGGTCAATCACAATTAAGGAAACATCAAAGCTACAACGATGGTCAGAAAGACGGGATGTGACATAGAACACATACAACGATGGCAATAAAACAGATAACAATAAAGACGCCCAGCCAAGATGAAACACTACATATTCAACACAGGAATATGACAGTGCGTTGTGTGTGCGTTGTGTAGTTGCTTTAGTGTGTGTGCGTTTTTGAGCTGCGATAGTGTTTGTGTGTGTTAAAGCGTTAGTGCGCGTGCGTATGTGTAGCTGTATTAGTGTGTGTGCATGTGTGTAGCTGTGTTAGTGTGTGCATGTGTGTGTGTAGCTGCAAATATCTTTGTGTGTGCGTGTGTGTAGCTGCGTATGTGCAGCTGCGTAAGTGTGTATGTGTGTGTAGCTGCGATCGTGTGAGCGTGTAGCTGCGTTAGTGTTTGTGTGTGCGTGAGTGCAGCTGCATCAGTGTGTGTAGCTGCGTTAGTGTGTGTGCGTGTGTAGCTGCGTTGGTGTGTGTAGCTGCGTGCGCGCGCGCGTGTGTGTATGTTTGTGTGTAGCTGCGTGCGCGCGCGTGTGTATGTTTGTATGTAGCTGTGCTAGTGTGCGCGTGTGGGGCTCTCATTCACCTTCGCTACCTCATCCCATCGTTGGCCAAATGCCACCTGACACATACGCATTCATTAGATAATGACTCATAGCTAATCAAAAACATTTAAATGCTGTTGTATCGAGCCCTGGGAGAGGCACAGCAGCTGGTGATGTGTTCTGTACACTCCGTCATGGTACCCGCGTCAGCTCAACTGGTCCGCATTCTGTCTGACACCTACATGTCTCCACTGGTCGACATGCAGACTTTTGTACCAACATACCACTGGGGATTTGCTATCATTAGGTCAGAGTGTCATGTGTCCGAAATGCGTGCTTGTTATCACGGAAAACACGCTGTTTGCGCATGCTCACGGGGTGTGCGTACTGATCAAGCTAGAAGTGAGTTTATAAATGATCCGGAGTCACTGCATGAGATAACGACAGGCAACAGGTGAATATTTGGGCTGCGTTCGGTTGTTTGCCCAGTTTTTATACAAACCGCAGTCATCCACTTCGTGTATAAGCAGTTGCATCGCTCTTCTGTCACGACTTCCCGGTCTACGAGTGGGGTTTTCGTGTCAGGAGGAGAATTGAATCAAGTATTCGCTCAGTCGCCTTGCCAGTAAGAAGTAAGTTCGGGCATGATGTATCTCTTTCGGTCATCTCTATACAAGTCAACATGCTGTTTGAACTTTGAAGCTGGGTTCATTAACTGTCCGACATGTGGACAGGTTCTTATGTAGTGACGGTCTCCTGCGTGACACCGAGGGTCCTCTCCGCCTGATAAGCCCTGGAAGCTGGTTCGAGCCGACGCTCACGACCTCGAGAAGCCGTGATATCCCAGCAGACGTCTTATAAGGCTCTGCTCTGCAACATATTTAGGTGATCAGTAGTAACGCCACAACTTGCACCGTTGACAGGGGCGTTCATCAGATTTAGGCTACGGTTAGTGGTTGAATAATGGCACCGAAAGACGAGCAAAGAGCAGATATGGAAGACGTTGAAGTGAAACAAACTCTAGTAAATTCCGTCAAGACAACACTGAACGACGAGAAACCATCAGCTCTTTTTCAGATATGTGATACCGTCTTTTCGGTGGTCGTGCTTGGAATAATAACAATAATCCTACCATTTTGTCTGGTAATATCAGTTATATTCCGCATATATCGACACAAGTTGAAGGAAATGGTATTAGACCGCGAAGGCGATCGCGTCGTCTTAGTGGACGATAATGACTCCATATGGCTGCAAGATTCGTTCGAGAATCGCGCCATAATTAACGCGCTTATAATTTTCAAAGGAAAGGGGGATATCGAAATGTGGCGTTCCCTGATAGGTGAGAGGATGGTGGAAGCAGTTGGAAACGAGCTTCCTAAAGGAGAAAGGCTCTTCCCGAAAGTGACCATGTTTCACAACACTGTAATGAGACGCTATGTTTGGATGGAAGAAGACGAGTTTGACATTAAGGATCATGTGTACGTGCATGACGGCAAATCCCCTGAGGATAAGGCCGAGTTACAGAGATTGGTTGGGGATATATGTTCCAAGCCACTTCCGATCAACAAGTCACCCTGGCAGTTCGTTCTGATCAAACCGGAACAAGAAACTGGAAACTATCACGCCGTGTTCCGCGTCCACCACGCTATCGCAGATGGAATCTCTCTTGTGCGCATGCTCATGAGTAGGTTAGTGGACAATGTTCCAAAGGAATCTACCGTGCGTCGCTACGGATCTTCAGGCAAAACGGCCAAAATAATCAAAGGGATTTTGATGGGTCCTGCCTTGCTTATCAAACGACTGGCTTGGCCAGCAGACAGCAGTGTGTTGCATGGACCCCGCTTATTTGGCCAAAAACAGGTGTCCTGGTCAGATAAAATCGACCTGGAACTTGTGAAGAAGATCAAAAACCTCACCGGGACGACAGTGAACGATGTGCTTGTGTCATGTCTAGCCGGGGCCTTCCGGGAATACCTCCTCAAATACGGAAACACCCTACCAAACGATGTCTCGTCATACATACCGGTGGACACCCGACCACCAAAAGGAAAGCTCGTGCTAGACAATCAATTTGCCTTGGTCTTTCTTCATTTGCCCATCAATACAGACAGCGGGATAGAGACATTGGCGCGAACTAAAGCTCGTATGGACCAAATCAAGTCGTCGCCAGAAGCTCTGGTGAATACGATGGTGATCAGATACTGCATGTCGCGGCTTCCCAATTGGTTCACAACAATGGCCTTCAATTGGATCTCACGCAAATGTTCCCTTGTCCTTTCTAACGTACCTGGTCCTCAGGATAGGATGACGATCGGCGGAGAAAGCATGGAAGACCTTCTCTTCTGGCCGCCCCAAAGGTCCAATGTTGGTAGGTGTTGACCACTTCACGCATAGGAAAGAGTGAATATTATGCTTTTCCCATCGAGCTGTCACGCAATGGAAACGGTTACTATAACGATGATAACATCCACACCAATATGACTCTCGTGTGTCGTGTAGGTTTGTTCTGTTACCACTGATATAGAGCCAACAGTGTGTGTGTCGTGTAGGTTTGTTCTGTTACCACTGATATAGAGCCAACAGTGTGTGTGTCGTGTCGGTTTGTTATGTTACCACTGATATAGAGCCAACAGTGTGTGTGTGTGTGTGTCGTGTAGGTTTGTTCTGTTACCACTGATATAGAGCCAACAGTGTATGTGTCGTGTAGGTTTGTTCTGTTACCACTGATATAGAACAGTGTATGTGACAGTGTGTGTGTCGTGTAGGTTTGTTCTGTTACCACTGATATAGAGCCAACATGTGTCGTGTAGGTTTGTTCTGTTACCACTGATATAGAGCCAACAGTGTGTGTGTCGTGTAGGTTTGTTCTGTTACCACTGATATAGAACCGACAGTGTGTGTGTCGTGTAGGTTTGTTCTGTTACCACTGATATAGAGCCAACAACAACAGTGTGTGTGTCGTGTAGGTTTGTTATGTTACCACTGATATAGAGCCAACAGTGTGTGTGTCGTGTCGGTTTGTTATGTTACCACTGATATAGAGCCAACAGTGTGTGTGTCGTGTAGGTTTGTTCTGTTACCACTGATATAGAGCCAACAGTGTATGTGTCGTGTAGGTTTGTTCTGTTACCACTGATATAGATCCAACAGTGTGTGTCGTGTAGGTTTGTTCTGTTACCACTGATATAGAGCCATCTGTGTGTGTGTGTCGTGTAGGTTTGTTATGTTACCACTGATATAGAGCCAACAGTGTGTGTTTGTCATGTAGGTTTGTTCTGTTACCACTGATATAGAGCCAACAGTGTGTGTGTCGTGTAGGTTTGTTCTGTTACCACTGATATAGAGCCAACAGTGTGTGTGTCGTGTCGGTTTGTTATGTTACCACTGATATAGAGCCAACAGTGTGTGTGTCGTGTAGGTTTGTTCTGTTACCACTGATATAGAACCGACAGTGTGTGTGTCGTGTAGGTTTGTTCTGTTACCACTGATATAGAGCCAACAGTGTGTGTGTGTCATGTAGGTTTGTTCTGTTACCACTGATAGAGCCAACATACCACTGATATAGAACCGACAGTGTGTGTGTCCAACTACCATTGATATAGTGTGTGTGTGATGTAGGTTTGTTCTGTTACCACTGATATAGAACTGACAGTGTGTGTGTCAGGTTTGTTATGTTACCACTGATATGTGTGTGTCGTGTCGGTTTGTTATGTTACCACTGATATAGAGCCAACAGTGTGTGTGTCGTGTAGGTTTGTTCTGTTACCACTGATATAGAACCGACAGTGTGTGTGTCGTGTAGGTTTGTTCTGCTACCAGTGATATAGAACCGACAGTGTGTGTGTGATGTAGGTTTGTTCTGTTACCACTGATATAGAACTGACAGTGTGTGTGTCGTGTAGGTTTGTTATGTTACCACTGATATAGAGCCAACAGTGCGTGTGTCGTGTAGGTTTGTTCTGTTACCACTGATATAGAGCCGACAGTGTGTGTCGTGTAGGTTTGTTCTGTTACCACTGATATAGAACCGACAGTGTGTGTGTCGTGTAGGTTTGTTCTGTTACCACTGATATAGAGCCAACAGTGTGTGTGTCGTGTAGGTTTGTTCTGTTACCACTGAGGTTGTTCTGTTACCACTGATATAGAGCCAACAGTGTGTGTGTCGTGTAGGTTTGTTCTGTTACCACTGATATAGAGCCAACAGTGTGTGTGTCGTGTAGGTTTGTTCTGTTACCACTGAATTTGAGCTGAGATTGTGTGTGTCGTGTAGGTTTGGGTGTGTCCATCTTCTCGTACGACGGTTCGGTCCGCGTCGGTGTCATGGCCGACGCAGCTGTTCTTACCAATCCCAGTCTCCTCGCCAACGAGTTCGTCACCAAAGTTTATCAGCTCGCCAGTGAACTCAAAATTGATTAAGGATGAAGTTCACAATTACAAGAGGAATGTTGCGTTTGTGTCCTCTGTGTCGCTTGGTTTCAGTAAATTTGTTTCTAGTGCAGTGTGACATTTACTGCATCAAACACTGGGTGACTTCGGTAAAGATGTCAAATGGCTCATCACAGATCAAATGTTACGTGACTCTTATGATGACAGGGTTTCAGGTCGCTGCCTCGTTGATCGCCATTACATGTAATGGTGTGCATACTGATCAATTTGAATATATGAATTTTGTACTTTTTATGATTATCTACTTACCTGCTGTGATCGTATATCAATAAAATGATGACCCAAACCGTTGTCAATAAAACTACTAATTAGTGATGGCATAATAGTGGACTGTCCTAACAGAAGCGGGTCTGGTAAAGATGCATTTCTCGTCGATTTGGTTGTCAGAATGTGAAATTTAACATGCACCGTTCAGACATTAAAGCAGAACCTTATATAAAACACGCGCACCGAAGATAACTTTCATATTTGCTTCACGTTTGCCTATTACAAATGCCTTGTGTTCTCGTTATATTACGGCGTTGTTTCTTGGTTACTGGCGTGGTGGCAGCGGTTGAAACCCAACAAGCCTTGACCTTCAAGATAAGAGACGGCAACAATCAGGAGACGGTCGCACTTCATATACTAAAATTTCTCTTGTTTGTGTGCGCTCCTGAACCTAGGCAAAGTAACTCCGCTTGCATGAATCTAGGCAAAGTAACTCCGCCTCTGAAAGCTCCGCACTGTTTACTACTTTCGATCTCTCACATCCGAGCTGTAGAGGCGAAGCGCCGCCTGCGAGATTTCGGAGCTTCCGAAGTCAAAACGACCGATGAACTCGCTAAAAACTTACCAAAGCCCTCCAAGAAAACAAATTTGTGACAAAATGCAAGATTATATCACAAAATGCCACGAGGACTGTTTCTATTACTAGAGTTTTGTCTAATTGTTCTGTTTGAGCGCTAAAATACGGCACATCATGAAACTTTGTTCAAAAACTCAACATGGCCGACTCCCACAATGCAACATAATGGAGTTAATACTCGTTAATACGCTATGATATTGCTCATGTTTTCGATTCGCGCGGTAGCCATGTTGGACAACAATTTTAAGATTGTGTTGGATTTCGTCGATTCTGTGGATTAAGGAGAATGGCTGTTGTTGCACTCTAGGCAAGATTGATGGTAAGACATTTATGGATATGAAAATCTATGTTTTTTAAACTGTTCCTTGTCTGCATTGCGAGAAGGAGCAAATTTGCTTATAACACTCAGATTCTGCCATACGGACCCTCGCCCCTAAGGTGTCATCAGATCATCAAAACACCAGGGGCGAGTTGCCTTGCCTAGCATGAACCTAGAACGAGAGCGACCAGAGTTCAAAGCGTGGGCAACTGCGTCGTAATCCCCCCGCTACAACCTGCTGTCGCTGTAACAAGTGTGCCCACAGTTTAATGCAGATAACCAAGGCCAAAAGTTCTAAAGGATTGATGTCTAATTCTTCATTGAGAAAATGTGTTGGGAACTGCGTGTGATGAAATCGCCCTTCGAAGAAACCTCCGCATCCGTGAGACAGCTGTCGGACGATAGAAGTGTATCCAGTTGCGACCAGTGAGGATCTTGTATCAACGAGCACGAGTTGTATTGCTCAACTAATGTGTGCCACCACCAATAAATGTCCAGCCGGAACTCCGCATCCAATTCCACGGGCGAATCATTCAGTTTTATTACCTCGATGATTCTAGCCACAAAGCGGCGACCAGGTCGGATTACTTTAGCTAGATTTCGCCTTTCATTTGGGTATATTTTGTGACCTCAGCCAAAACGAGTTTAAACTCATGATCCGAGATATTACCATCTTCAAGTGCTGTTGTTTTTTTGCCTTGATGGTCAGTCGGTAGTCAAGGTCCCCTAGCCTGATGGCTGCGGGCGCTGTTTACATGTTACTGATGTTCATTAGTCTCACCTTCAGTCTAGGGGACCATAATATATTGAACTGGACGGGCAGAAGAAGAAGGAGGGGGACTTGTAAGGTTATAAATTGGTGAATTACCTCTCTACTCTCTTGCTTTGAGAGCTGAACTTCATCAAATGCTGCGGCCCCACCGTCGATGACACTGATGTCTATGCACTCTCGGTTAGCGCGTGGTGCTAGCGAGGTTTCTGGGCATGACTTTATTGGAGTGCTGTGTGAAGGCTGATTGTCTGCTGTGATGTAACTCAAATGCATGCACCCAAGCTCATCAAAGCCAGAGTCTCCCTCATGAGGACTATCTGAGCAAGCCCCATTGCCAACCATGCTCTCCACATGTAACTGATCAGCTCTGGTTAGGGTAGATGAATGGTCTGATTCCTAATAACAGGAGCAAAATATATATGTGAGCTAACCTTATCTAAATTGTAACCTTTTTTGAGAGTCATGTGTAAGGATAAGATAGGTTACCTGTCCTAAGCCGCTTTGAAGTTCCATGTTCTTTCTCCATTCGCAAACCGGTTTGTCATAGTCCAGAGATAGGTTATCAATCCTACTTCGTATAGTAGCCTTAGATGCTGTCAGGCCCAGGGCGTTCAACCGTCTGAAAGTCTGTAACATCAAAGTATCTCATATAATTGCTCGTTTAGAAATATTTAGCTTTGAAGCTCTAATAAGAAAAAGTATCTATCTGTCTATTATTTAGTTTCAATAACTTGGTACTGTATCTTACTAACATTTTCCATTTTAACTGTTTAGACTCTTTCAACATCCCACAAGGTATATAATTGTATGATTTTTTAGCCATACCTTGTCTTTTGCATTTCCTCTGTACAATATCATGCCCACGTACTTCTGAAAGGCACTCATTCGTACATTGCTGGCATGCAACAGGATGGAAATGACAGTGGCCAGTTTAATTTCGACAGTCTTTTTGGTATCCGTCTCTGTTGGCATAGCAGCTTTGAGTACTGTATACATGAGTGGTGCCCCATCTCGGAATTCTTGAACGACCTCTCCAAAATCGAACCTGCAAGCTTGAAGTGAACTCCGTAGCACGCTTTGGAATTGCGGTGAAATGACCTTTTTGCACTCAGCCCGAGCAACTTCACATGCAATTTGAAGAAAAGCTGTTCGCATTTGCTTGTCCCGGAAAGCTTCTCTGAGAGCAGCCTTATACCTGGATACAATATTAAATAATAAAACAACAATTAAATAAAGCTAAAAATAGGGGCAATAATTGGCATTCATCCACATTTAAATTTAAATTTCTAAAAGATTTACCGTTTGCGTAAAAGTTTCCTGACAACTTGCTTTAGACATGATCTTGCTGGTAGATGAGTACTTCTGTACCCTGAAGTTTGGTATCTGACTCTCCACCTATAACAAAATGATAATACATAGAGATTTTTAAATCACACAAACTGCTTTTTTCCAATAACATAATTCTTATACATTCATTTTCTTTGATTAATAAGTACTCACTGTCACTCGTGGGCTACTAGAATGGTGTTTCGTTGGGGTTGAAAATAGGGCCCTCCTCTTTGGATTTTTTTTAGGTGTTGTTGGACTATCCAAGGTAGCTTCGTTGGTGTTGACATCTTTGGGGGGCACATCACTCTCTCTCTTCCTTTTGAGGGAAGTGAAAAAACAATTGTCTGAGGTCAGAGCCTTTGACAAATCCCTCAACTTCTCCTGTTGGGCTGACAATTTATCGAAATCCCTGTGGCACTGGCGACATAAGAATAGTCCACTTGAACAACTATCCAAAACACTGTCTGCAATGTAAAAATACGCTCAGCGTGATGAATATCATGAAAAAGGCTACGTCTGACGCAGTTCTTCAAATTAGATAAATCAAAAATGAAGCTGCAGTTGACGCACTTCACATCGACAAACTACCGAAAACACGCATCCATCGCTATAATAGTATATCCATCACCGTCGTCTGCATCTGCATCAGGTGTTAAAATCGAAACCGAAATTCCGCGCGAAGAAACGGCGCCAAAACCCGCGAGACGGCCCCTAATTCCAGATGAAATTCTGTGTGTTCTCATTGGACGCAGACCACAACAACGTACATGACGTCACATAAAACCGAGGGTGCGAAGTCAGTTTCATGAGCCGGACGAGCGCTACTAAGGTCAATCTGGGTCACAACCTTTGCGGTGCGTCTGCCACGAAGATTAACGAACTAATGAATATTCGGACGCGCCACTTTTAGACCTTGTCTAGCCGTAGACTCTAGGGCGAGAAGCGTAGCGGAACCCCTTGAGTCTGGGACGCAGACTAGTCAGTCGGCCACTGACGAATTTTCCAGCAAATACAAGTAGCCCACAAGTGGCTCTAGTAGCACCCAACACTGTGGCAATAGGAATGGCAACTACTGTAGACATTACCCGGGAGACATTACACCTGCACCACTTGCGCCAAGACACATACCAACAGCTACTAAATCAGTGTCTACAGCGTCCACTGAGTTTACTGCACACCTATATTTTTTGTACATAGCACCATATTTTTTCAATTTCTTTCTCAAGGTATTGTGTTATAATACTATTTTGGCTCATACGTTCTTAAAAAGCCTCCCCCCTTAATTAGCAGCACAAGAGCCCGGGTTACATCACACCACTCTTTGGGAGGGGTGTAACCCTGATAGCAATCCTCACAGCAAGCAAGTTCACCCTCCAAGTGGACTTGTCGTGTCACGTGGGGATTGTTTTAGCCTGGCCTATCGCGGGACTCTTTATAAGGAGTCCAGATGGGTTAGTCTTAGAGATTCATCTAGTCAGAGAAACGATTCGGACATCGAGATTCCAGGGAGCTTCAGAAATATAAATCAAAATAAGCAACTCTACTTCAGGACTCGCGTTAATTTCCTCTGATTAGTCCCCACTCCACAACTACAGGCAGTGAGTAACAGTACTATAACGAAGAGCGTGCATAAGCAAGAAAAGCCAATAAAAAAATAGTTTTACATTTGGTGTGAGAGTCCGGGTAGTTGGCAACTTCCACTGTTGTCAACACATACAATTTCCCGACGCTTACGCGCTCTTACGTTAGCGAAGAAAGCTGACAAATGCTTCACACGCCGAGAGAAGAGACACGAGGCTGCAAGCTACGACGCGATCACGATCCAGGGCAACGGCAGCGTACATCGGCCTCTTCCATTCGACCTAACTAAGGCGTACTAGCGACCTGGCGCCATCAACACATCGGAGATGACAACCACATACCCCCCTTTCAACTTCTTTTTCCTTGGTAAGTACCTCACTCATATTTTACATTAAAATAAGTTGACTGTAAAATTATTATTGCTCATTTGGACCTTCCGTCGCGCATAAGTACCTCCTCAACACAAAAAAAAACACCCCTCCTGCTATCGCCTTAATTTTATCCTCTCACATCCGACAAGCCTTATGCAAGGACGGAGAAACGAGAAATTTGTTAAATTATTCGAGGTCAAATATCCTCCATATTCAAGTTAAGTATTCAATATTATATTTGTTGGCGAACAATATGAGTGGGTCTTCGAGGACGCAAGGATGTGGCGCGGAAGATGAGCATTACCAATTTTGAACCAATAACGAATTATGTCTACCTAGCCTCATTGATTCATTTTCATAGTATTCTTCGTACATATTTCCCATTTAGAAATTTTTCCAACCAATGTCATATTATTTTTAGCCATATACTATCATCTCAGAACAGGACGCCTTTATTCATTTTATATGCATAACCATTCTTTACATGCACTTATTTCACACCACCTCCACACGCATGTATCTTCCATTATTCCAACCATATAACATTTTACCAACAATACTATCTCAGCCACGTGTCAAACGCATTCACACGCATGAACCTGATCGTTAGACAAATTCAAATTTTTAACAAGCCATGAAATTCAAATTTTGATCAGTCCAATTTAAGGCTTTAACAGTCCGCCCGTATAGCGAATGATTAAACATCCTGCACTCAGACATTCACACAGATAAGAGACCCTCATTTTGCGTCCGCCAATTATCAAGGATTACAGACTCCTTTGTAATTCCAATAAACACGGCGTATCTGAGGCCCAAGCTGCCACCCTTTAATTGCACCTAATTTAAGTCTCAAAAGGCAGTCTTCAAAGTGACATACACATTTGACGCTTAATCTCACACATCCTTTGCCGCCACACGAAATCCAGTAAACTGTGAGTCCAGGTTTAAATTAATAGAAGACTTTTAAATTGTCTTCTTCCACGCAGCGCCAACTTGACACAATGATATCATCAATTATACACACAATTATTTAGCCTCTATGTCTGCAGATAATAAGACAAAATCTTACAATAAGTGAAGTCAAATGCGCTATTATCGCACCGTCTGGCATATCATGGGGACACGCGTAAAATTTGCGACCCTTTATGTTACACATTACCCGGATTCTCCACCACCTCTTATAACTTTATTTCCTCCTATATAGCTATACTCTTGTTATATTTATATTTCTTGGTTATTCGTATTTCTGCGCGCTCCTTCGTATATAGGAATATTGTAGCTGCTTGTGTAGTTGCTTGAGTGGGGACACTAGCCAGAGAAAACACACGAGTCCAGGAGTTGAGTTGTTGTTGATTTATTCGAGTTTGGCTTATTAGCTTTCTCTGGAATCTCGGGTCAGAATCTTGTTCAGATACTTCGTCTCTTCGCTAGGTATTTCTCCCTGTACTTCGGCGAGGCGAGCTATTTTATCGGGGTTCCGGCATTGGATTACGCTCGGAACCACACCCACAGCTGGCCTCCCATTGGTCCTGGTATAGCCGGTCCCCCTTCACAAAGGTCAATCCCAACAGCTCACATGGGGCGTGGGCACGAAGGGTCATTGGCCAATGGGAAAAGGTACCAGCCAGGTCTACTTATCAGGGTCACACCCCCGTCTTAAGGGCAGAGGTTGACCCGGGCTAGTGAAACATGTCGTGCTGACAATGGAAAAGAGGGGGAGCGTTTCAAAAGTCAAAAGAGCTAGATTAATATTATAACAATTGCTTCTTGAGACTGATCTCATTCAGCCGAGTGCCCTGGATTCTCATCAGGCTGCTCTGGATTTAACGGTGTAGTATGAATGGTTGGTTGTTGTTTCATACTGCTGTTGTATACACATAAGTCTATGTGTCAAGTTCAATTAGGAGTGATACTAATGACTTTGTTGCCCGGGAGGCACCAACACGTGTTCTGAAACTAATTTGGTCACCTTCAGCGAACTGTAGTCAAGGTCCCCCAGCCTGATGGCTGCGGGCGCTGTTTACATGTTACTGATATTCAATAGTCTCGCCTTCAGGTCTGGGAGACCTTAATGTCTTGAACTGGACAGGCATCCCAGATTTGGGATGCTCCAATCACAAGCCGTGTCTCTCGGTCACTCTCGGGTACTTTTGAGTCGTTGTCTCTCATTGGTTAGTTCTACATGTTCCGAAGAACTTGTCCAACCGGACGAGTGATTTTTATGAGCCGGGCACACATTCTACAACACTCCGATTTGTTGTTTCACGCTGAGTGGCACCGTTAATCACACAGTCGGCGAGAGAAGCAGACACACAACTGGTTCTTTTTAACTGACTATTACGTAAACATACTATTGTGCAGCTAAGCGATTAAAGCGCTTGATGTGGTGTCAATATGAACTTTTGAGACGCCCCATAATTCCAGAAGACATTCAATGTGTTCTCATTGGACGCAGACCACTACAATGTCCATGACGTCACATAGAACCGAGGGTGCGTATCACAAGCCAGACACGCGCAATTAAGGTCAATCCGGGTCACAACCTTTGTGTTGATTGGTCACGAAGATTAACGAACGTGTCTAATGAATATTTGGACGCGCAAATTTAAGACCTTATCTTTTCGTAGACTCTAGGGCGAGAAGCGTAGCGGAACCCCTGGAGTCTGGGACACAGACTAGTCAACTGGAGAGGTGTGTTAAACACCTTGACGCCCAAATGTTCGTCCCTTTCTTTGGTTACATAATAGCCGCCTTGCATGACATGATTAACAACCATACTTGCACCTATAAAGTCAGGCCGGGCACTCAGACTAGTTGATAGCCCCATACACCAAACTCGACCTGACACCAACATAGGATAAATCGGAGGGGTTCACATCCCCTGGTATCACACGGATCAACGACAGCATTCGGACCTATGTCTGGGCCATTCTTGGTGCTCAGGCGCAGACCCACTCAGAAATACTAGGAGTTGGTACATCCTTTGATGCCCAACAGCAATTTCAGGCCAACGATGAGGATGCCATCAACTCCCCAGTGGATATTCCGTCATTCATCCGACGGTATCAGAACGAACTCCAGAATGCCTCCTCAAAGGTTGATTTTGTGTTTGGAACAGGCCTGTACATGGTTCCGTCGGATATGAACCTCGCCATTGGAAACGTTGTTGGGTACAACAACCTGATTACCATTGCGACTGAGGAGCAGCAAATCGGCAGCAATGCTGGCGTCAACGCGGTTGCTGCTGTTCCATTTCCACCTGAAATAGGAGATAGAGAAAGCTTTGACCCTCCTGCGGAACCGAAAATGGGAGATCTTTGAGTCCCCTCTCCAGGTGCTTCAAGCGGCGCAGCCGATATACCCGTAGGAAAGGCGCACAAGGATGAGAAAACAGCTCTTATTGTGGGCGGAATTGCTATAGGTTTAGCTGTGCTTTGGTGCTATGTAGTAGGTCGCACAGCTGCGGTCCATACGTGTTCTGCCATCCAACCAGCCACCTTTCAGCTGACTTAAGCAGCCATGATATGATGGAGCCAATGATTCCTGTAAGGGCAGCTGCTGCCTTACCGGCTAGGCCCTTCAGGACGTTTGCCAAGGAGTTCAGCTGTTTTTGAATCCATTCCTTTACACCAGGCTTATCAGCTGGTGTTGGTGCTGGGGTTGCATTTCTGCTCCCTCCACCCGTCAAAGCAACTACCAGGGTCGAGATTGCCGATCCAATTGCAGTGAGGATGAAGGCGATTGTTACGCCCTGCTCCCGGAACTGGGTGCGTACACGCTCAGCTAGCGTTGTGTCCTCGTTCAGAAGTCTGTTAATCATTTCTCTGAAGTGGTTTATTTTAGTTCGCAGACATTTGCGGTTTACAAAGGCATCCTCAAGATGGACACGCCGCAGGTCCTGCAGCTCTGCAAGCTCATTTGCTTGGAATTTCCATGCTCGGCTATCACCCCTCCCTGCCTCCTCCAGGCTTGCCATTTTAGCTTTCCGCTGGTCTATATTCCTTTCTATCTCAGTTATCATAGCTAGCTCTCGGTATGTCAGACCATCTGTCTGTGTGCCCACGTCTTCTATAGCGTTATGAACGTGCTCTATGAAGCTTGTTTCTTCTACACCACCGGCTTCAGGGCTAAGGGCGCTCATTTCAATCTCTCCAGCTTTAGCAGCTCCTTGGTCAATGCCTTGTAGGGTTTTTGCTGCCTTTGTGGATAGTTGAGAGGTCACTCAAAGAGCCAGAGTAAGCTGTGTACCACCGTAATCTAGGATACTCTTAGGAGAGCGGAATTTAGTGGGATCGTTTCCATGTCAGAAGCTTCCACCCGCGCCCCCCTAACCCAAAGCTCACCTTGTTTAGACAATCTAAACCTCATACGGGGGACCTGCAGCCCATACTTAGACACTTCCTTCTTCCACCTCGTAACTAAGGCTTTAGTTTCTTCTTTAGATCCCACCTGATCTTCTGTTAACCCTGCAGGCATTTCAGGAATATCCCATGGAGGACTAGTCGTACTCAAAGCTTCGTCATCGAGGTTAATCTCCTCATCATCATTCTCCAAGGTAGTCTCATCCTCTACTTCAGCGAGCCAATCCTCATCCTCTCTTCCATGGTCGTGCTCATTGAGAGATAGGCTTGCTGCTGTTATAGCCGGCGGTCAGGCCTGTCAGTACCTTGGTTATCAGCGACAATTGACCAGGTTGAATCAATGTCTGATGAAGAGATCATAAAGCTGTATGCGAGATACGAGGCTCAGCTAGGCGCCACCATGACACGCACTCTAGGTCTGACAGTGCTACTATCGCGCCTTGGGGTAAGGCTTAGATATTAATATTTGTCCTTCTATTGCACGTTCTTTTTACTTCAATTTACCAACACGGTTTTTAGGTGTACAGGTAAATGAAGGACTCCGGTTTATTTTCTATTTCATTCCACAAGCAGAACACGAAGTAGAAGTCTATCTTGAAGTTGACGAGAGTCAGTCTCTTTTGGAGTCTGGCTGTCTTCCTTCTGACTTCTGTGAGACTTCTGTGAGACCTCTGTGGACTTCTGTGTTGTTGCGCGGTTTTTGTGGGTCTTATATACACTAGGATTGGCTTAACTACTCCAGATAAGGAAATGAATAATTCACCACACCAGATCTACCTGCCCCTCCAACGCATTCTGATGGTATGCATTATACGAGCGATTCTGAGGTAAAGGCAATTACATGGCAGATAAAACATAACCAATCGGTTGAGATATGGGAATTGAAATGCTACGCATACAACACTCAGCCACCAAGTCAGATAAAAAGGGAAAACATTACTCATTAGTAAACAAGATGAGTAAGCAATTGTACAGATATAAGTAGATCTACATTTAGCAATAACATCACGCTTAATCCTGGCCACCAATCTCGACATAAATTACTTTCCTAACTGGCAGCTCAAAACAGGATCGTTTACAGCACTCAGGTATTGCTTGTATGTTTCTACCAATCCCACCAGAACACCAGCCAAAGCTAATTACAGACCTCGAGACTGACCCGTTTGTCGGACACGCGCTAAGCACTGCCACTTGTGAGCTATATCATCGCTATGGTATGTTTTTAGCTCCATTTCCCGCGGCTTTAACAACAGTTAAGCACTGTCAATTTGGCAAAACAAGCACCGAAACACAGGGACCGGTGGAGAGGAAGACACCACTTGCGGGCTATAGTATGTGTTTAACTTCGCTATAACAGGTGCTTAACTCCGCAATAACAGGTGTTTACTAAGAGCTGGACAAATAAATTTAGTAAGTAAACATGGAAGAAACAAAGACGAATCAACCGGTAGAGATAACGTCAGTGACCACTACAAAAAACGCTAATACCCTCGACGCGTGGTACGAGTGGGTTAAGTGCACAAGGGGTCGAGCGTAGCGGGGTATCACAAGGTTCCGATGTTACTGATGTGGGAGCAGGAACACGGTCGCAGAATAGATGGGAATGTTACTATTGTTGGGTGAGAGGGCATTTGCGGCGAAATTGCCTGAGAGGACATGGTCAGACTCCTTTAAACACCGACGGGATGCCCCCGAGGGCCTACGGACGTCCGCGTTAGAAAGGACAGGGAATAGTATAGAAAATGGCGGTTCTGGTCCAACACCACATCTTTACAACACGTTAAATTATGTCTTATACAGGATTTCGATTTTTTGCTCCCTGCTCACTTTGGGTGAGCTTCACTTGAGAGAAAGGGGGTACGACTCCGCTTCGTTAGTTTGCCGGTAAATTGACCATAGGCCAAGGTGTCTACGCCATTTGCAGCTATCCACCGCTTTGAGTCAAACTGTGAGAATGACACCTTGTTGACGTGTGGCCCATGTATCTTGTGACCTCCACTGCGCATCCTATACTTCCCTAGCACCTTCTTGTTTATGTTACTGAACAAGGGATGGGAAGGACCATAGTTGTTTGTATCACAGAGGTCACTGTCCTCCTGCATGTCTGCATACACGTCAATTGTGCAGATCTCCATAAGCAGCGAGTCCGTGTCTGTGTAAGGCAGGCCCAGGTCACTACCATATCTGGATTTCATTGAGTTGTAATAGAAAAGGCCGAGTATGCACATGCCTAAATAAACAGGATGGTTGAGTACAGGGCCAGTCTTGTGCATATGCAGGGCAGCTAGGTCGTCATCGAATACTTTGAATCGAGCATTTGTCTTACCAAACATGGAGTTGTTCATCAGCATGTTCAGGTCCTTCTCATTGTCGCTGGTGGCAACCATACGCAGTTGTTGAGGCGAATGCAGTGGTCCTCGATTGTATATCCTTTCAAGTGGATCTGCAACCTCTTTAGCCTCTTTTGTAGCCAACGGAAACAAGAGATCGACTCATTAGGCCCAGACACATCAAATTTTGGCCTGGGAATGTGTTTCTGGATTGGCAGGAAGCAACTCTTTTAGCGATTTTGTAGGTCGTTTCAACTCACTAGTCACCCGTCGGGCCCTGCTGATTTGTGTTCATTACCTTGTTTGTCCAAATTGACAGTGCTTAGCTGTTGTTAAGGTCGCGGTTAGCGGAGCTAAGTACATGCCATAGTGGTGATATAGCTCGCAAGTAGCAGTGCTTAGCGCGTGCCCAACAAACGTGTTGGTCTGTAATTAGCTTTAGCTGGTGTTCTAGTGGGATCACTAGAAACGTACAAGCAACACCTGAATGTAGCTGTAGCACTACCTGACCTAGAGTGCGCCTCATGCTAGTACCTAGCCAAGCCTTATAGCTGGCTTACTGCGGCACGTTCCTCCCTTGCTGGGATCACATCATTCTCACCCAGTGTGTATTCAAACAAGTCACGGTCCTCCGTGTGAAAGAGCACAACCCAGCGGGTCTGCTCACGTAGGTCCTTGAGCGCAGAGGACCCAGACTCTTTGCTGTGCATGGCGACTGCTAAACCTGTCTTTTTTTCTTGGATAGGGCCTTTTGTGGCATAGCAGTCATCAATAATGTACAGGGTAGCCTCGCCCTTAAACCCATGGTAGAAAGCCCTCAAGAAGTCATGGAGACGCTCCCCTGGATCAATCACAAACACCTCTGAATCAGATCACACACATGACTGCGACTGATAGGCCTCGTTAAAACGGATGGTAGGGCAGAGGATCACAATATGTTCAAAGGCACCAAAGATGGGCCCTTCAAGTAGGTCGAGCGTGAAGGCGTGCATCCATATCAACATACATTCAATGCACCATCCGCCTCTGCTTTTTTGTGATCTGGATGGTGATACCCTAAGACGCATTCTCCACATGCCTGTCACTACCATGTAGCTGGTCATCGTCACTCGTGTCTCATGTCGAGCCACGGGGCATACTTGCTGGTTAGGTACTCTCATAGGGACACGTCCGCCAATGCCAGGTCCTTTAAGAGCTCTTGATTCTCCTGGTGACAGCTTTTGTACCCGGATTCTCCACCAGTTGTTCTGCTGCCCCCTTGTTGAAACCTTCCTCCTGCCGCCCCCTTCTTGAAACATTCCTCCTGCCGACCCCTACTTGAAACCTTCCTCCTGCCGCCGAGTGTTTTTGTAGTTTCTTAGAAACGGGTTGTGTGCAAAACTCGAAGATAATTTTGGTAAATTGCCTCTCGTACAGTCTCTGTCTCTCCTGGCAAGCTTCTTATGGAGATTAGCAAGCTCAGACCAATCCAACTATGTACATTGTAATTAAATATAACAGTATACTCATATGTCTGCCAAGTGGAGAAAATCACTGTGGCATTATCGACCTCAAACTTGCCTCAGATTTGTTTTTTTGACCAGGCTATTGCAGTTCTTATGCGGCTTTCTCTGTACTTAGCTACATTGTGGACGTCGGCATCCAGGAGGCTTTTTCTGTACTTAGCAGATGAACTTTGCAACAAGGGGTTGGCAGGAGGAAGGTTTCAAGAAGGGGCCAGCAGGAGGAAGGTATCAAGAAGGGGCAGCAGGAGGAAGGTTTCAAGTAGGGGTCGGCAGGAGGAAGGTTTCAAGTAGGGGTCGGCAGGAGGAATGTTTCAACAAGGGGGCGGCATGAGGAAGGTTTCAACAAGGGGCGGCAGGTGGAAGGTTTCAAGTAGGAGTCGGCAGGAGAAAGGTTTCAACAAGGGGTGCCTGCAGGAGGAAGGTTTCAACAAGGGGGCGGCAGGGGAAGGTTTCAAGTTGGGGTCGGCAGGGGAAGGTTTCAAGATGGGGTCGGCATGAGGAAGGTTTCAAGAAGGGGGCGGCAGGATGGTTTCAAGAAGGGGTCAGCAGGAAGGTTTCAACAAGGGGGCGACAGGAGGAAGGTTTCAACAAGGGGGCGGCAGGAGGAAGGTTTCAACAAGGGGGCGGCAGGAGGAATGTTTCAACAAGGGTCAGCAGGAGGAATGTTTCAACAAGGGGGTGGTAGGAGAAAGGTTTCAACAAAGGGCCAGCAGGAGGAAGGTTTCAAGATGGGGTCAGCAGGAGGGTTTCTACAAGGGGGTGGCAGGAGGAAGGTTTCAAGTAGGGGTTGGCAGGAGGAAGGTTTCAACAAAAGGTCAGGTGTGAGAAAGTCCATTCAACCCAGACACATGGATTATATCAGTTGTCCACCATGGGAGACTTTATTTGACTACAGTGCTGATATATCACACAAGACAATATTTATTAATCCAGTTTTTGTCAAATAAATGCATTCACGTATATTATTAACACAGATGGAACATCATTGTTGACCTTAATATCACCATGGAAAAAAGAATCGATTCCATGGCATATATTCATTTCCATGCATTTCATTAATTATAGAGTAGATTAGTGTATATTGATTACCATACTCGAGTGATAAATAGTAATAGCAGTGAGCAAAACATAGCTGTAAATTTAGAAACTACCTATATGGCAGTAGACAACCGTAATTCAAAATAGAATATCTTCTCAATAACATCAATAAAAGAGCCAATGAGCAAATACTGCAAGAGCTTCTGCTTGTAGCAGGAGGCGATGAAATATATACCTTAAGTAAAAAACCTGGACATACTTGTGACAGGACAAACATGGTAGGCACTAGAAATGGCAAACAAGGTCATGTCAAGGCAAACAACTGTTTCATGGACTTTTGTATAATTATGACCATGCCAGGTTGAGGTGAACCTCGCACACAAGACACGTTTTCAACTCTCTTTGAACAGAACATTTAAAGCTCTTAACAAGTAGCAAGAAATCTTACAAGAAACAAAAATGAGGTAAAAATCATAAACTTTTAAGAAACGTGTACTTATCCACATTGTATAGGCAATATATCTTTATATAACATATGGATATAAGAACAACAAAAGATCTTACACTTAGGACTTCTCATTATATTTTTTTCACAATTGTTTTTATTTGAAAACAACTGAAATGAGGCAAGTTCAATATCACAAGTTGGTTGATGCAGAAATTACCATAGCATATCTGAGGCTATGTAAACTTGACAAACAAAAGACCAAAACCGGAATGTCATCAAAGCTTTCAGCAAGCATGAGTGGACATATTTGCAACCACATTGAGCACATGAAAATAAATCAACCTGACAGGATTGTAACTTGATTCACCATGCAAAGAAATCAACCTGACAGGATTGTAACTTAAGTCACCATGCAAAGAAATCAACCTGATAGGATTGTAACTTAAATCACCATGAAAATAAATCAACCCGACAGGATTGTAATTTCAGTCACCATGCCAAGAATTCAACCTGACAGGATTTAAACTTAAGTCGTCACTTGACACAACTTGGATGGTGTAGCACATCAATTAAGTTTCATTCAAATGGCCATTCACAACAATCTGAAATGAACCATACCCAGCATGGTTTTATACTCCATCTATGAATAATGCATGGTAAATATTGCATGGATTCATACTTTCTCTATAAATAATGCATGGTAAATACTGTGTGGATTCATACTCCATCTTTGAATAATGCATGGTAAAAACAGCATATAATTCTACATCTATGAATAATGCATGGTACAAGTACAAACAGCATGGTTTCATACTCCATCTATGAATAATGCAAGGATAAATACAGCATGGTTTTATATATAAACTTTCTACCTTTGGTGCATGAAAGATCATCTATAGTTCCTACATATATGATAAATAGTCATCATAAAACCATACAGTGCAAGTTAATGAATGCTTTAACATAGATGTGTTATGGCATATATACACGCATTATGTGTATGGGCTTGTAGAGAAATGTACAAGTGGCCTTTACGGCAGGAAATTATGACTCACGTTGGTAGGCTGTTGAAATGGTAAGAAGTTAACATTGACTAGTTCAAACCCCATCTTCCCTGGCTACTGCCCCTGCAGCAGCTGCTAGTGCTGGGTTAAACAGAACACATTATTCGGGATGCAGGGTGAATGGAACAGCAGCACCATCCTACTCCAAACAAATACATTGGGTGAAAAAAAAACTTACTTGGATGGAATGGACAAAAGACATTAACAATGTTATACATCTGGTAGCCATAATAACCATGTATAGTGATGCTTTTCTTCCCTAGAGACCTGTTCTCGGCACCTCAGTTACACCAACAACAACACATGACTTGTGGCCAACATGCACACACATATCTCAAAACTTTAAAATGGTCAATTCCAACAGCTTAATAGTGGTCAACAGAACAATGGACCTGCATTGTTTGTAAAACTGAATGCTCTTTTGGAAAACATCATGGAACTGGCAGTGATTTAACAATAATGCACTAACAGTTGAGACACATCATGGGTAGACTTCTCATCACAGGAAGGCATCATATCAGGGGCAATTTCTCATCTTGTGATGACTTCTCATCATGGGAAGATATCTCATCATGGAAGTATTTTCCTTATGGGATAACTTCTTACAGAAGACTTCACATCGTGGGATGACCTCTCATCATGGGATGACCTCTCATCATGGGTAATTTTCTTCATGCACAAATTCTCATTGAAAAAGTCCTCTAATGGGAAGGTTTCTCATCATGGATGCATTCTTCTAACAGTGTGACTTCCTACCATGGGTATGTTTCCCATCTTATGAATGCTTCTCCTTTCAGGATAACATCTCACCTGGGTACTGCAGTGCTTGAAGCCCTCCAGATGGCCACACGCCCATCTTGACTTCCGGCTCCTGTAATGACGTAGCGCTGCTGAGCACAGCACATGGCTCTGATTGAGTCCTCGTGGGCCTGTAACACCTTCTCTTGCTCATAGCTGTAGCTGTCAAATATGTAAAGTTTCCCCTCCTTGGAACCTACCCATATCTGCAATACATATACAGAAGTAATAGATGGGTAGAGATAAGCTATTCAGTAGTGGTGCTTGATAGCATTAGTTGTCTATCATCGTAAAGGGCTCCACCTTATCTCCAATCTGCTCCATTTTGCCTATTCCACGACAGCCAACTTTGAGGGATGTTTTCACCTCCCATGTGTCTGGGTGGTACACAACAATCTCTCCTTGTCGACCAGTTCCTATCCACAGCTACACACAAACAACAAATGCATGCTCAGTATAAACTCTGCATTTAAATGATACGTAAAAGACAAACCTCATTGACTGGGGCCAAGAGGGTCAGTGTAAAAGACAAACCTCATTGAGTAGGGCCAAGAGGGTGTGGCATAACAGACAAACCTCATTTGTTGGTGTGAAGAGGAAGCAATCTAGCTGTAAGTATTCCACCAAGCCGTGATCCTCCGTCTGTATAGCAAGGCGACGCATCAGGTGACCGTCTTCACATGACACTTGACACAGATCGGTTCTTGTGGCTGTAAACATTATTCCTCGAAGTTAGGGCATTTATGAAACAACCTACATCTGCAACCAACCATCAGATTCTGCCACAGAGCAAGTGAGAAAGAAGAAGAAGTTAGGATGAGGCACCCACCACACCAGAGGTGCTCATCGTGATAAAGTAGATTTCGGACAGCCATCTGGTCAGGAAGAATCAACGTCTTGCATTTCTGCCCTGTGCCTGTGTCCCATTTCAGAATTTGACCATTTATGCTACTGGAGAACACAAAGCTGCAAACAAGGCAGAAATTGAAAACAAATCATCTCTGCTATCAATACACAAAGTAAGTCTTCAGGCAGAGGCATGACTTCCAATCCAATGAGTTATAATGTGATGCTCTGTGTATATCAAACTTTTTAATTAACTGAAGACACTCTTGACAAAAAGTTAATTCCATGGACAGCACACCTGTGGTCTGGGGTTGGGGAGAGATCTGTCACAATATCAGTGTGCTCCCGCAGGGCCTGGTAACAGCTGTGTGTGTGCATTTCAATCACATAGATCACCTTATCAAATGAGCCGGCCCACACCTGGTTCTCTCCAACAGCACACAAACATACCTGTAACCACAAACATACCTGTAAAACAAACATACTTGTAAGCAAACCAACACACCTTTTGTCTCAAACACACTTGTAATCACATGTATATCTGTAATTACAAACATGCTCATAGTCACTCACACACATCAGGAATCACAAAACATGCAATCACAAACACACTCTTTATCACACTCATCTGTAATAAACAAACACACTTATTATCAAACTGACATCTGTTATCATTAACACACCTATAAACACAAACACTCTCATTCTTACAAACAAATCTGCCAGGTTAATCTCAAATACACTCTTAGTCACACACACACACACACACACATCTTTAATCACTTATACACATGGTAATCTTTAATAGTTCCCCCACTTGTAATCACAAACATACCTGTAATCTTCCCCAACAAACAGAACTCTGTTCAAGGCAGAATTAAAATGTTAACTGGGGAATTTTCATTGGCCAATGTGTGTTTCTGTGGGTAGGGATCAAAGCATGCCATGAATCAGTTGTTTGTCTCACCACACGGTCACCGGCCTGTATGTGATGGGTACTGAGTAGCCAGCTGCTGGCATCATAGACCTCGATTCGGCCACTTGCCAGTCCACACCACAGCTGAGGTCCACTGTCTGCGTCATCTGCATCCCCACTCTTACCTGCAAAAACACACATGGGGATCAGGCAACACACTGGGGGATCAGGCAACACACTTGGGGATCAGTCAACACACAGAGGGATCAGGCAAGGCACCCAGGGATCAGGCAACACAGGGGGACCAGTCAACATATATGGGGATCAGGCAACACACAGAGGAATCAGGCAATACACAGGGGGACCACACCCTTTGTGCAGATCCTTACATTGGGTAAGGCAGAAAACTAACTGACCAGCCTCTTATTGTCTTTACTAGACAGTTAACCTAATGCCAGTTCAGTTTCGATTATTTATGACACTCTTTTGTTTTGGTTAAATTCTCAGGCTATACTAGAGACCCAATGGAGACCCAATCTGATTTAATAGGTGGCTGTGACATTGGGTATCAAGGAGACGTACGTCCGGGGGTGTAGAGCAGTGCCTCCACAGTTGAGCGGGTCGGCTGTTGAGCACTTGGATCCACACGGTGCTGTAAGACATCCTTGGTCTCAGGCGGCAGACATGTTGCTCCTTTCTTCCATCGCAGGTAGTAGTAGCAGAGGGAGGCGGCACGCTCTTCTACACAGCCATGGTGCTGGGTCAGCTCAGAGTTACCACTGCAGACCACATAATAACAGGTAAAAGGAAATGAGCCTCATAACATATTTGTAGAAATAGAACCTGGGTTGCTTTATCACTGACATTAGACAGAGACTTGGGGGTATAAGGCCATTGCTGTAATAATAGAAAGCTGTCACCTGTTGATGAAGGCATGGAGAAGCAGAACGTTCTGTGCAGCCAGTTGTATGATGGCAGGGTCCATCATCTCTTCAGATACCATCTTGCCCGCCCACATCTCACTCACCATCCACAGCCAGGTCTCACTGCTCCCCTTCAGACTCGCCACAAACGACTTGGACTTCTCCTCTACATGGTCCACACAGGGGCTTGAACATTACCACAAATCAATATCACAACATCCATTACATGACAGCATATTATGAAACCACACCACACCTGTCAGTGGCACAGCATATATCAAACCACATCACACCTGTCAGTGGCACAGCATATTATCAAACCACATCACACCTGTCAGTGGCACAACATATCATCAAACCACATCACACCTATCAGTGGCACAACATATTATCAAACCACATCACACCTATCAGTGGCACAACATATTATCAAACCACATCACACCTATCAGTGGCACAACATATTATCAAACCACATCACACCTGTCAGTGGCACAGCATATTACCAAACCACACCGCACCTGTCCTAGTTAACACCTGTATTGCATTGGTATCAGACTTGGACGAATATCATACACCAACTCACCTTTACTGTAGATTTTCAGGGCAGGTAAGACAGACAAGAAAGACCGCTGTTGGATGACATCAACGGACTTGATGTCCCGTAGTCTGATCACATTCCTGAACTTATTGCTCCCCTCCTGCAGGTAAAACACCCTAACAGCAACACACACACAGGTAAAACACCCTAACAGCAACACACACACAGGTAAAACACCCTAACAGCAACACACATACACACAGAGGCAGGTAAAACACCCTAACAGCAACACACACAGGTAAAACGCCCTAACAGCAACATACACACACACACACACACACACACACACACACAGGTAAAACACCCTAACAACACACACACATAAAACACAGCACACACACACACACACACACACACACACACACACACACACACACACACACCGGTAACACTAACACACAAACACACACCACACACAGCAGGTAAAACACACACACACAGGTAAAACGCCCTAACAGCAACATACACACACACACACACACAGACACACACACAGGTAAAACACCCTTACAGCAACACACACAGTAAACAGCAACATACACACACCTAACAGACACACACACATACACAGCAACACACACAGGTAAAAACACACACACACACACACAGGTAAAACATCCTAACAGCAACACACACAGGTAAAACACCCTAACAGCAACACACACAACACACACACACACACACACACACACACACACACAGGTAAAACACCCTAACAGCAACACACACACACACACACACAGTAAAACACCCTAACAGCAATACACACACACACACACACAGGTAAAACACCCTAACAGCAACACACACACACACACACAGGTAAAACACCCTAACAGCAACAACACACACACACACACACAGGTAAAACACCCTACACAGCAATATACACATAGAATCCTAACGAAAACACACACATAGGTAGATAAGTAAGTACACTTTACCACCGATTGTTTTGAACACAATATGCAAGCCGCTATGGGTTTCATGGAAGTCAAGAGACAGTTGACACTATTGTCTTTTTAGGTGCCTACAAAAGTACAGTACATATGTAGAGATAAGATTGACCTGACTGATCAGCCCCTTTCTATCCATGTGGAGATAAGTGAACCAGAAGGTGGAAAAGATAACAAGAAGCCAATAGTCGTTGAAGCTCTGCTACTTTCATAAGCAATTTATGACAAGATAAATTAAGATGCAACATTGGGTTAAATGATGCATGAAATTTCCAAAAATAATTCAGTGCTAACAAACGGGTGTAGGGGGGGCTTCGGTCTGTAGCATGGACCAATAAGAGAATCAAGCAACTAGACTTTATCAACGAGCCGCTTCACCACTGAGACTATGTTAAGGTTGTCAATGACACCATCCATGTGTACTCCATGGTCACAGGTAAATCCATCGTCCCATTGGAGCTTGAACCCCAGCGCTCACACTTATATGTGCTGTCAGATGACCAAAGGGGATGTGAGCACGGCAGTGACCAGCCTGGTCCTCTACGTGCTCCCCAAGTGGTGTGATTTGCGCACTGATTTTTTAGGTTTATTTGGAGGCTTCTTTTGGTATACATAACGATGAATCGCATGTCTTGTCAAATGCAAACAATATATGAAGAATATATCTGGTGTTGGCATGACTAGCAGACACATTCCCCAGCCAAACTGAGACATGTCAGCACCTATTGAGGTGCACCAAGCTCATCTCCAGTTTCTTCCTCATCATGAACATGGCGTCATTGCAAGAAGCTCGGCCATGAGGACGGGAAATATGCACCTTGTGTACTTAGCTGAGTTAATGAGTCCATGCCACATTCAGGGCACAGCTATGCCGCCCTATGCGTCTGCAACCCGAAATTGGGGCATGGATTTGGTAGTGTGATCCCAAGCATCATATTATACTGTGCATTGTTCATACACTCATGGATTTCCGGGTCCCATTCACAAGCCAGTTACATGCGTTCTTAGTTTTTTATCCATGCATGGTTTCTGTTGGTATTCAGCATAGGAGCATCTGTTTCAATGGCTGTATGCACTCCCACTTGGCATACTTCAAGACAAGCTTTGAAAGCATGCGTGTGTTGCTCTAGAAGCTGCGGTAGTTTGGCAATAGCAAACTGCTCCAGGGCGGCTACTCGGGATGGAGCCTTTTAGGAGGTTGTCAAGAGCTCCTCTACTGATCATAGTGGGGCAGGGTGTGGTAGAGTTCCTGATGGCTGCTGGGAGCTTTGAGGAGCTGGGAGTGGGCTCTGGAAGTGGGTGGTCAATACAAACCTCTCCTAAAGGAGGCTGAGGGGGTGGGGGCCCAAGGCAGCATGCACCAGATCACCACTGCCGAACAATACTCAAGGAAGACAGACCCTAACGAGTAGAAGACCCTGACGAGAATACACAAGAAGAGGACACTATCGAGAAAACACACAGAGGTAAAAGACTCTAACGAGGATACACAGGTAGAAGACCCTGACGGGAATACACAGGTAAAATACCCTAATGAGAATACACAGGTAGAAGACCCTACACAATAATAAGGTGGAACTGACATGGTTAGGCATTGATCAAGCAAGTTCCCATGACAGAAGACTCATTCCAGACTTCCTTGTACTGCTCACCTTTTATGTGTCAGACCAATGCGCCCCATGCCATAGGAGCATTTAATCATAGAAGAGAGGACTAGGAGGGCCTCATTGGGGTCAAGGTGGTGTGCTAACAGCGGAACCAGGTGAACACGCTGTACTTCCACTTCATTCTCCTTCCAGCATTTGTAAAATTCCTCAAATGTCCCTGCATCAACTTGAGAAGAAACACATGGGGAGGTCAATGCTAGGATATAAATACAAAAAAGCGAGGTCATCAAATAAAAGGCGCAATCAGTCTCAAGCAGCTGCTGCATTCCTTCTAAATATAGCACCAGAACAGCTTCTGAACCGATCCAATCACACATCAATGCACCACTCACCCAGAGACATGTAACAGGTCTGTGTAACCACTAACCCAGAGCCAAGTAACCACTCATCCATGATGTGTAACCACTAATCTAGAGCCAAGTAACCACTCACCCAGGGATGGGTAACCACTAATCCAGAACTGTGCAACCAATCGACCCAAGCTGTGTAGCCACTCACATTATGCTGTGTAACCAATCACCCCAATCATCACAAAGAGCTATGCTGGCACTCACCCAGAACAGCCTCGCCGAGAAAGGCGCAGAAGAGGCGAGTTATTGCGTCATGGTCACTTGCAATTTCCAACATTTTTAGCAGGTCAACAAACTCCACTTCACCTGAAACATGTGATGCATTATGTAAGCACGTGGTGCAAGCTGTAAGCATGTGATGAAGCTGTAAGCATGCGATGCATAATGTACGTATGTGATGCAAGCTGTATGTGATGCATGCTGTAATAATGCAAGTGGTGCATACTGTAAAAGGTGTACTTGTAATGAATGCTTTGTTGAGGACTGCAAGCTAAGCTCCGATGCTTGCATTACTACTGGTAATGGTTCACATCACAAGTACCCACCCTTCAAGCATCAATCAAAATTTGCTCCCTTCTGAAACACATACCAATAAGTCTTGGTAATGATGATAGACACACCTATGTCTGACTGGGGGAGTTTGTTCATGTCCATGTTGACAGACTGTAAGCGAGCGTACTTTAGGGCATGGTCTCGGGCGTGTATGATCGGGGAGTTGGGGTAGAAGACAGACTCTTGTAACAGCTTCCGCTCCTCCTCCGTCAGACGCGCATACAGTTCCCCGATGTACCTGTCACACAATTCACGCTGTGCATACAGTTCCCCGATGTACCTGTCACACAATTCACTCTGCCCATATAGTTCCCCAATGTACCTGTCACACAATTCACTCTGCCCATACAGATCCCTGATGTACCTGTCACACAATTCACTCTGCACATACAGTTACCCGATGTACCTGTCACACAATTCACTCTGCCCATACAGTTCCCCCATGTACCTGTTACAAAATTCACTCTGCACATACAGTTCCCCAATAAACCAGTTCCCCAATGTACCTCACACAATTCACTCTGCCCATACAGTTCCCCCATGTACCTGTTACAAAATTCACTCTGTTACAAAATTCACTCTGCCCATACAGTTCCCCCATGTAACTGTTACAAAATTCACTCTGCCCAAACAGTTCCCCCATGTACCTGTTACAAAATTCACTCCACACATACAGTTCCCCAATAAACCTGATACGAAATTCATAGTTCCCCAATGTACCTGTCACACCATTACTCTGCACATACAGTTCCCTCACACCTCAATTACAGCTCCTTGGTGTAGCTGTTACACAAATTCACTCTGCTGTCCATAGCTCAATTACCCCTGATGTAACTGTTACAACCTCATTACTGCCCATTGAGTTCACCCCCATGTACATCTCCTTATTATAGCTGTCACACACCTCAGTTGCCCAAACAGTAACTCCCCCATGTACCTGTTACAAAATTCACCCTCCACACATTACAGCTCCTGAATAAACCTGTCACATACCTCAATTAATCTCCCTGATGTAGCTGTCCTCAATTACATGTACCTGTCACACCTCAATTACAGCTCCTTGGTGTAGCTGTCACACACCTCAATTACAGCTCCCTGATATAGCTGTCACACACCTCAATTACAGCTCCCTGATGTAGCTGTCACACAACACACCTCAATTACAGCTCCCTGATATAGCTGTCACACAGCTCAATTACAGCTACCTGATGTAGCTGTCACACACCTCGATTACAGCTCCCTGATGTAGCTGTCACACACCTCAATTACAGCTCCTGATATAGCTGTCACACACCTCAATTACAGCTCCCTGATGTAGCTGTCACACACCTCAATTACAGCTCTCTGATGTAGCTGTCACACACCTCAATTACATCTCCCTGATGTAGCTGTCACACACCTCAATTACAGCTCCCTGATGTAACTGTCACACACCTCAATTACAGCTCACACACCTCAATTGATATGTAGCTGTCACACACCTCAATTACAGCTCCCTGATGTAGCTGTCACACACCTCAATTACATATAGCTGTCACACACCTCACCTCTGATGTAGCTTCACACACCTCAATTACAGCTCTCTGATGTAGCTGTCACACACCTCAATTACAGCTCCCTGATATAGCTGTCACACACCTCATTACAGCTCTCAATATAGCTGTCACACACCTCATTACAGCTCCCTGATGTAGCTGTCACACCTCAATTACAGCTCCTTATTATAGCTGTCACACACCTCAATTACAGCTCCCTGATATAGCTGTCACACACCTCAATTACAGCTCCTGATACCTCGATACTGTCACACACCTAGCCTGATGATGTAGCTGTCACACACCTCAATTACAGCTCCCTGATGTAGCTGTCACACACCTCAATTACAGCTCCCTGATATAGCTGTCACACACCTCAATTACATCTCCCTGATGTAGCTGTCACACACCTCAATTACAGCTCTCTGATGTAACTGGCACACACCTCAATTACATCTCCCTGATGTAGCTGTCACACACCTCAATTACAGCTCTCTGATGTAACTGGCACACACCTCAATTACATCTCCCTGATGTAGCTGTCACACACCTCAATTACAGCTCTCTGATGTAACTGGCACACACCTCAATTACAGCTCTCTGATATAGCTGTCACACACCTCAATTACAGCTTCCTTATTATACCTGTCACACACCTCAATTACAGCTCCTGTCACACACCACACCTCAATTACAGCTCCTTATAGCTGTCACACACCTCAATAGCTTGATGTCACACAGCTCAGTTACAGCTACCTGATGTAGCTGTCACATACCTCGATTACATCTCCCTGATGTAGCTGTCACACACCTCAATTACAGCTCTCTGATGTAACTGGCACACACCTCAATTACAGCTCCCTGATGTAGCTGTCACACACCTCAATTACAGCTCCCTGATATAGCTGTCACACACCTTAATTACAGTGCCCTGGTGTAGCTGTCACACACCACAATTACAGCTCCCTGATGTAGCTGCCACACACCTCAATTACAGCAGCACCGTCACAGTGAATCAGGAGTGCTTACAGACCTGGATGGCAGAAGACGAACATCACATGAGGCCAGTGTATGGAAGTCCTCGAGACCCTTGACAACATGACCGAGGGCAGCCAGTGTCATACCCCGCATGTAGAGGAGAGAGGCCCGCCCACTCACTGTATCACACGACTGAACACAACACACCACAGACAATGAGCAGAGGCAGTCAGCAACAAGCGAGGGTCTGCTACACAGATGGTGCCTCAGGCAATAACTAACATACTACGATGGAACACAAATACCATCAATGTATTAAAATGTGTACAAAAAAAATCACTGCTTGATATTTATGCCCAGCCAAGTTTCAGTACCCAGGAAACATAGATATGCACATACGTAGCAATGCATGTTGGAGTGGAGAAGAAAGCAGTAGAATAAGCAGGTCAAGGTGGGTCAAGCCATATTACAGTAGTAAAAAGATCATCAGTGAGTCATTCAGAATTTTGTGTTGATGTGTTAACTGTTGGGAGATAACTCTATCCTTTCATCATCTTACCCCATCAACGCGGAAGTTGTGAAATTGCATAAACAACAGCTGATTAAAAGATAACCCACAGGTCATGACAACAGCTGATGATAAGATAACCCACAGGTCATGACAACAGCTGATGATAAGATAACCCACAGGTCATGACAACAGCTGATGATAAGATAACCCACAGGTCATGACAACAGCTGATGATAAGATAACCCACAGGTCATGACAATAGCTGATGATAAGATAACCCACAGGTCATGACAATAGCTGAGAGGCTGTCTACAGACTGCACTGAGAGAATTGATATAAATTGGAAGGAAACATTCTAAAATATAAGGGGCAAATCATGTTATCTGACAAAAATAAGTGATCATGACCTTCTAGAGGTCAGGGGAGACTGACCTTGAGTTCCAGACTAAGGTGACTAGCACTGTTCTCCAGGAACTTGGGACTCAAACCATACACAAAGTTGGGAACATGAAAGACAGGCAGATTAGATGAGGAGGAGGATACAGGTCTTGATCCAATGGAGCTTAAGGCAGACACTGACGAGGTTTTTCTCATGGCAAGCCGACTGGAATGACATACACACCTCCATAGCAACAACCACCAACTTCTACAACGCTACTCATCAGTGGCAAATTTCTTATCCCGCAACAAATAACTGCTACATTGATTAAAGAAACACTCAAATGAAGTAATTGTGAGGATGAGTTTGGTGCCGTACGAGTCAGAGGAATCGAGGCCAGATGCCAACGAGTTACGCAGCTGAGGGCGAGTGAGCTCAACTAAGTCCGTCCAGTAATCCTTCTCCTTTGCTAGACGCGCCCGCAAAAACTGGTTAAACATATCTGTGTCAAGAACCTACACAGTAACAAAGAGCCACACAAGAACATGAACAAACCAAACCAGTTAACTTGTTCACTATACATTGTTTAGGTGTTGATATGGCAGCTATTTAATGTAATAACTGTTGAATGGAAGACAATATATTATTCAGAAGTTAGTAGTGTTGTACTATTTAGATGTAAATAATGCTGAGTGGAAGACTATATAATATTTATACATAATAATCATTAAATAGAAGACTTCATGCTATTGAGATGCTAGTATCTTTGACTATAAGACTATCATTGTTTTCAGGGTGACCTGCCGATAGAACATCTCTTCATTCTCCTCAAGACCAGCCAAGAACACATCCTTGTGGAAGAAATTACGTTCCGGTTTAATGTAGACAAGAATGTGTCTGAAACAAATGGTCCATTGTCTGCTCATCTACTGAGAGAACTCAAACAAGAGAATGGCAGCTGGAGTAGTGCCCAGTGATGTACCTGAAGAGGTTAGCCATGAGCTGGAGAAAGGTGAGAGTCACTGCTGAGTTAAGCAGCTGTCTCTGTTTCAACTCCTGTTCCTTGGTCCCCTCATATGTAAACTCCCGCCTCCTGAAGACCAGAGAACAGCGTGGACGAAATACGGTAGATATTGAATAATATTGATATTACCATGTCATCAGTATGCTACAGAACCATGAGACCACTAAGCTACATAACCATATGACAATTAAGCTACATAACCACGTGACAATTGAGTTGCACAACCATATGACAATTAAACTTCATAACCATATGACAATTAAGCTATATAACCACGTGACAACTAAGTTACATATCCACCTGGCAACTAAGCTGTGCAAATGTACGCACACTATGCTGCATAAACAAATTATCACTATACTTCACAATCATACAATCCAAATGGTCCACAACCAAGTGACCACTATGCTAGATAACCATGTGGCTACTTAGCTACGCAACCATGTGACTATTAAACTATGCAACCATGTAACTATTTATCTATTCAACCATGTGACTTATTAGCTATGCAACCATGTGACTAATTAGTTATAAAATCATTTGACCACAGAACTGAGAGCTAAATTATAAAACAAAATCTAGATCAGCAGGACCCACCAGTCAAGTCCCTCAGTGTGCTGCTGATGCTGTAAATGCTTGTACGAGTCTGCGAACATGGCGGCTGGCTCACTAGGCATGGCAGGAATAGCCTCGCATCCATTTGGTATCTCTAACTTACCTCGGTCCAGATCTACCAAAAACGGCCCCTCCTCCATCTACACCCACAACACACCAGTGTACACAGGAAGAGGAAGCAGACTACGTGTACACAGGAAGCAGACTACATGTACACAGGAAGCTGACTATATGTACACAGGAATCACACTACCTGTTGTATGAAGGACTTGTGCTTGGCATGGCAACCCATGATATAGGTACCCGGAGCATCCATTAACTCCAGTAGACTCTCTGGCGTCATGGGAACGTAGGTGAAGTGCCATTGGAATGGTAACAGCAGCTGTAAAAAGCTCTGTACAGAAAACAAAAGCATCATGCCACAGTCATGAGTCAAGGGTTTCATTGTCATGAGTATGGGCACATGTTTATGCCAGAAAAATAAAATATTCTGAACTCAATAATTAAAACTGGGAAATCACATTGCCAACCTCTGTGATGAGAGGGAGCAAGGAGTAACTGGAGGAGACAAACACAAGTCTCTGCTGAGTCAAGAGGCATGTCATGATATCCAGTACCACTTCCCCACTGAAGCACTGGAGAAGCACACCCAGACTCCAGTCCACCACAGGGCGCCCAGGCGACACTGGAGCTACCACTGTGAACCTCGTTGAACACAACTCAAACTCCTGAAAGACAAACACAACTCAAACTCCTAAAAGACAAACACAACTCAAACTTCTGGAAGACAAACACAACTCAAACTCATGAAAGACAAACACAACTCAAACTTCTGGAAGACAAACACAACTTAAACTCCTGAAAGACAAACACAACTCAAACTACTGAAAGACAAACACAACTCAAATTCCTGGAAGAAAAACACAACTCAAACTCCTGGAAGACAAACATAAACTCAAACTCCTGGAAGACAAACACAACTCAAACTCCTGGAAGACAAACACAACTCATACTTCTTAAAGATAAACATAGTTCAAAATCATGGAAGATAAACACTACTCAAACTCATGGAAGAGAAACACAATTCAAGATAAATACCAAAAACACCAAAGCCGTTTTATAGACAAATGAAAAGACCACATACCACATTGAGGCTGCCGGGGGGAGGCACTGGAACCATGCATAAGTGAAGGGTAGTTTCCTTCAGCACATGGACCCAGTTATCATCAGCAGCATCTATTCTGATAACCAACCTGTGACAGCAATCACAGTCACATGACCACAATAGCAGTCCCAATGTCAGTCAACATCAGACACTTTAACAATAATACTTGATATAACTAGCCACATTAACCATCACAATATAAGTTACAATGCCAGGCAGTCCCAATACAAGTCCCAATTATGTCCAATGAGAGGATAATGGTTTAGTGTTTCCTCCAGTAGAGGCACCAGAAGAGTCCAATTTTTGTCATCATTTAGTGGGAAATAACCACCATTTAGTTTATAAAATGTGGTTAACACACAATGGTTCCTGTTTAAATCAAACAGTTATAAGCTAGACAATCAAAAGACAACTGGAGTGAGCCAAATTCATAGCGAGTACGGCGCCAACCTCCTAGTTTATTCGTGGCAGCCAAACAGATTGACCAACATAGAGCTTTACCAGCTTAATACAAAACTATTTCTGTGGCGCTGCATGGCCATAGCCCCAGCATGAGGTGATGTATGGGAGAAATGGGGTGGGGAGAGAAGGAAAGGGTTATGCAACGACATGTGTCATTCTCAAGGTCTAGGCTGTAACCGTACATGGACCTGTACTAAGTAGTGAAGGAAACTTGCAATGGAAAATTAAGAGCATATTCCACAACCTTAAGCTGAAATGTAGCACCATAGAATGAAGGCTTCCCTTAACACAAGTAGAACTAGAAGCTGCCATATCAACCAGTTGCTCCGTTCCCCATGCCGAGCTTCTCAGGGCAAAGCTGCTATCTGTATGAATCAATATATAGATATGTCATATATAGATAGCCCCTCGGAAGCTTGGCATTTGAAACTGAGCGTCTGAGATCTCATCAGCTACACATGAACTTCATGAGCATCCTGACATCAAACTTGATTTTGGTAGTCATGGTGCGCATATTTATTCATGGAAGATGCTCTACAAGGGGGCATGCTATCAGTTTCCATCGTGATGGTCACATTACAGCCCACACATACCACTGAGATGGTCACATTATGGCCCACACATACCACCTTGATGGTCACATTATGGCCCACACATACCATTGTGATAGTCACATTACAGCCCAAACATACCACCATGATGGTCACATTACGGCCCAGACATACCACCGTGATGGTCACATTACGGCCCACACATACCAGAATAGATTCTTAAATTCATGATTTGGTTCAGTCAATTTCAACACCACATAAAGAGGTCACAGAGAGGGAATTCTTAAGCAAGATCTGGAAAGAACATCTGTAAGTGAGAGTATTGGCAACCTTAAATAAGAAGACCCTACCTGCAGAGGGCATAATTAAGGAGGGATAACATGTAGTAGGCACACCTTACCTGGAGAGAACATCCTTAAGTAGGGACACTTTACATGGAGAAAACATCCATAAGAAGGGACACCTTACCTGGAGAGGACATCCTTAATTAGGGACACTTTACCTAGAGAAGACATCCATAAGTAGGGACACCTTACCTAGAGAAGACATCCTTAAGAAGGGACACTTACCTGGAGAGAACATTCTTAAGTAGGGACACTTTACATGGAGAAAACATCCATAAGAAGGGACACCTTACCTGGAGAGGACATCCCTAAGTAGGGACACCTTACCTAGAGAAGACATCCTTAAGAAGGGACACCTTACCTGGAGAGGACATCCTTAAGAAAGGACACCTTACCTGGAGAGGACATCCTTAATTAGGGACACCTTACCTGGAGAGAACATCCTTGAGTTGGGACAACTTACCTGGAGAAGACATCTTTAAGTAGGGACACCTTACCTGGAGAAGACATCCTTAAGTAGGGACACCTTACCTGGAGAGGACATCTTTAAGTAGGGAGAAGTAAGGGAACTTGGAGATGGTGACATAACAGCAGGGAACATAACACAGCTGTGGAGATGACCCCTTCTTGCAGCGGCCCTCGCTGTCGTACAGTCGCCACAATCCTTCCCGCTTCTACAACAAGACCGAGCAGTTACTAGTAACATATGTCAACTACTCAATGATAAAAATACCAAATTTCTTTTAGATTTATGCAATAATGACAATATATTTTACAGTATTTAACAATGGTTGAATCATGTTGGTAGATTGCATTGACTTGATCCCTTTAGATATTGGTATTCTGGTGACCCGAAGACCTGCCGGTATGTCAGTGACCTTCATAGGTCAATGTTCTATGTATAAATGACTCTTTCAGTTGATGATATTTCAAACTGCTGCAAGTCATATGTTAATGAACCTAAAGTTTCTGATATGTCTGTGACATTCAGAGGTACAGTAAATGCTTCCTTAGTCAAAGGTCAAACAGGGAGTGTCAATGACGTTCATGGAACAGATGAGGATGTTAGTGATCTCTGAGAACACCTTTGTATCAGTGATCTTTTGGGCTCTGATGTGTGTCAGTGACCGCTATGAGGTCACATGCAGTTGTGTCAGTTAGATTCGTTATCAGATGAAAAGTTGTGGGTACCGATCGGGTTGTGTAGTACTTCCGGTAGTGTGTGAGACAGGTAGCATAGGATCGGTCTCCTGTGACACTGGTAAGACAGAGGTAATGAACAGAGTCCCTCACTTCCTCACACTGCACTGTGATAGCGGAATCTGTAAACAACACAGCACAAAACAGCATGCTACAACACAATGTGATAGCCATATCAGTAACCACCACAACACATTGCAACTTTTTTCTAATCACAGGCACTCGAGTCATAAAATGCCCCTCCTCTCTGGTTTAAATATATGTATATACATATATATGTAAATATATATATATATATATATATATATATATATATACATACATATATATATATATATATATATATATATATATATATATATATATATATATATATATATATATATATATATAAGAAGCCTGAGAGTGGTTGTGTTTAATGACTCGAGCACCTGAGCTTCCAAGCATTTAACTTACAACAACTTTTGGCACGTAACCACCACATAACATCAAACATGAGCCCTCAACACACGTGCAACACAATATACGTAAGTTTATGGGCCTGAAACTAAACAATGACGCTGCTGCACGTGGCCCTTACCTGGATAGCACAAAGACACAAGTGAATTGAGGGTATCAGCCCCGACGGGGAATTCTGTTGGCTGGAAGGAGTGTTGTAAGTAATCTACAGCTCGGTAAGTTGGCATGGATCTGTGGGACATCATTCTAGTTGTGCCAGGCTCGGCTGCTCTCCCATCGTCCCGCCCCAACGTGCCATTTGACATTTTAGGACTTTCAGAGGTTAAAGATTCCCCTTTTGGACGTGGCCATGTTCTGGTACTGTATAATGCAGTTTGCTTGGGCTGTCCAGGTGGGTATGTATTGTCAAGACAACCAGGTGTGCTTGGAAACAAGGCTACATTCTCTGATATAGCAGCCAAGATTTCCGTCTCAAATGGTGTGCTAAATAGGCCATGTTCCGCTTTCTTAACAGCTCTCTGTCATGAAATAAATCCTCTTTTAATTCATTGATGTCAAAGGCTGTAGAAATAATGCCAAAAGACTCTATCAAATATTCTGACCTGCTTGTCTTTGGCAACAAGGCCTGTACTTTCATCCGTTCCCACAACAACGAGCATCTCTATCAGGCCATTATGTAGTTTGCCTGTCATCGTTATGGCTTCACCACGCCAATGCCAGCAGCATCACACCATGCTTTCCTCCTACACCACGAGTGGATTCACAGAGTTGGGATGAAGATCCAGAATCCAATCTGAGACAGGAAGGATCCTGTGAATAGTAATGTGGTTGACACCACAATATATTTGTACAACAACAGGATGTTGGAATGAAAGGGTCAACAGAAAATCTTGGTATAATCAAATCTTGGTATAATCATTTAAATTATTTTGAGAAATACAAAGTGAACAAGAACAAAGTGATATCTTGTATATGAGTGTTCATCACATTCAACATCAAAAGCTGCATATCCAAGAACCTTTCTTGAGAATATGATTAAGATGAAGAAATAGCCCCTCTACACCTGCAATACACCTGCAATACACCTTAATACACCTGCAATACACCTTAATACACCCGCAATACACCTGTAATACACCCACATGACAATTATATATGCAACCAATATGTCCAATGTGACCAAGGGTTGCCAAGCAAATTGGTTATATGACCATATTGGCAAATTTATGGCTAATTTTTACACATTGTGACTTATGCCAGTTCACTTGGTCTAGGTTGATAAATTTGCACCATAAGATGAGCGCCCTGAACTGGCCATGTATTGCTTTGACAGAATGATCATGTTCCTCGAGTTGATCAAATGACAGCAACGCCAACCACTTATTGCAGAGGAACTTAAATCAATAACAGCACCGATATCTAATCATTCATAATTTGCTAAAAATGAACGGCAAATTTGATTCAGTTAACAAAAAATAACCAAACAAATGAATCTACAGAGATAGTGCTGGGAGGAAAACATACGTCATAACGTTTGGGTGATAATAGGTTCCCTAGACATATCGAAAGCTCTTAAAAAAAGGGATTGCCCATCTCTACTTATCAACTGAGATCATTTTCTAAACAAATCAATGTACATGTTGAATCGATTGTGATATATTCAATGTGTCATCAATACATATATTGATGGAATTATACTTCTCGTTTCTTGTAGGTATTTGTTTTTGTTGACAGAGGCACCAAAATATGGATCGCCGAGAGAATCATATCCGAGATGGCATATGAATCTCCATCTGTCCTTCGACCTCATCGGGTACGCCAGATCACAGGCGCTCGGTTTCCGATCCTAACCTTCCGGGCGTCACTTCTTAGCGTCGAGTCACGCTCTCCTCTATAGATATATATAAATATATATATATATATATATATATATAGATATATATATATATATATATATATATATATATATATATATATATATATATATATATATATATCTATATATATATATATATATATATATATATATATATATATATATATATATATATATATATATATATATATATATATATATATATATATATATATATATATATGTATGTATAACCGCTGTAGGCTTACCAACCACTGTTATATTCCTATACCACAAAACACAGCGCGCCAAATCGCGCGCATGCGCAATCCATTTTAACGAAGGAGTCTTTTGAGTAATAGAGATGTAATTGCTAAAATAAAACCACATGTCCGCGTTGAGCTTGTTTAGGGGTAGACCTTTGGCGCTCATTGACTCCCACCGCAGGCATTCGAGTTATAAAACGCCTTCCTTTCTGGCCCCTAGCAATTATATATACTAGAAGCCCGGGGGGGGGGGGGCAACTTAAGTGTATAGAGGTAGTATATATGTGCCGCGCGATGGGGTATGTTTTTTCCGCCTCTTGACTTGTACTACGGGTTTTTGGGCCTCATACTTGTACGACGGGGTATGTTTTTCAGCTTTAATCTTTACGACAGGTTATACATTTGCATAATTCCTTGTACGACGGGGTATGCTTTTGGCCATTTTTACCTTCTACGACGGGTACGGGTTTTCGAGGTCCCGCGGCACACCCCTATCCAGAATAAGGCCAAGTGCCCCCCATCCCGGGACTAGAAGCCCGAGAGGAGGTGCGTGACATGAATCGAGTGCCCGTGACTTCCACAAGTTATCACAGTTATGTACCGATTTAACTGACTTAACTACTTTCGATACTGAATTAAACGCAGAGGCGAAGAACATCTGTTCCCAGCTAATGATGACACCGGCTGTGCCAACCTTTCATATTACGAAAACTGTTTTGGCGATGACCATGATTGAAAATGTTGCGAAAATTATTTGTAATTTTGTTGTTATAGAATCAAAAAAATACAAAGAAAGGATTCCAAATGAGTGCTGCTCGCGAAGGAGGCCATGTTTATGTTACCCCGAACCCCTACATCGCCAGTTGTGCTGTAGTTTGATATAGTTTGATCACTACAGAGTCTTGCTACACACCATGCTTCCATTGGCCACATTTGAAGATAATTGCCCGGCTTAGAACAACATGTTTCCATATGAAAATTACAATATGAGTAAGATTTATACGTAGATTTTTATTCATGTTTATATCATAGGCGAGTTTACTCATGAATAATTCATATTCTGCCTTCCACTTTCCGATCATTGACAACAAAGAAGAGGGCTTTGGTGACCCCGGGCATTTTATGGCGTTTTATCAGTCCGGTTGCTTATGTTTGACGGGACTCGAAGAATAGGACTTATATGGCTCGTGGTAGACACTATTACTCACCCTAAGCTGAAAACAGGCGAGGTTTAAGTGATAATTCCGTAAAGTAGTGCATGGCCATGGGTAATTACTCAACGCTATCGATACTCGCTTGTAAGGTTTTCTTTATGTAAACGAAGTTGGAAGACATTTTAAGGCGCCGATACTGATAAAATATCATTTGTTGGGAACTTCAAAGACAGGATTTTGGTGACTGGACAAAATCCGTGATCCCGACTGTATTTATGCCCTGTGTGTAGTATGGTTGCTTACTTTCAACGGGGTGTGAATAATGAAAAAAAAATGGCTGTTCAAATCTAAAAACGGGTGAATTTGAATAAAAAAAAAACAGGAAATGATGGAGTTGCGCAATCGGTAAAACAAGACACGCTCGCTGCTCATTTGTATAATTTTGTAAACTGAGCTCCGGGCAGCTTTCAAGTAGGCGATATTGATAACTCATCGATGATTTGGTGTCATCAATACAAAGAAAGGATTTATATCAAAACTTGCGAGTATAATATTAAAATTTGAGTGAAAGTTTGAAGACGCCACCTGTGAACCGCGTGTTGCTTTGTCATAGCGTAAATCTTAAAACCACGTGGAATCTCTGATTCATTCGAAGGAATGGTCGCCTCGACCAATCAGATGACACCATATATTTTACATACGTCGAGCCCCAAGACGTTGGATCAAGAGTACGAAGTGCTTTTGTTGATTTCACGGTATCGTCACAAGGGGGTTTATTTCATGTTATTTCATTATCACCACACAGCTTGACGGAGTAAACCCCTTTTGGACAGATATAAACTCTTTGATGAAAGATCGAGAACCGTTTTCGAAAGGTCTACCCTAGACCGGGCAATTTATCATGTTGCCATTTATCAAATATTGTACTTGTTATATTTCGCTATTTTTAAGCCTATTATGCGACGTGTTTTGGCAGCGGAAAGTCTCTGCGAAACGCCACTCAGAGTAATCCCTTTAGCGAAGCCTTAAACTCTTTGCTGAGAACACCAAATCATCGAAAATTCATCGCATTGCATCGAAAGTAGTACAGTAGCTAACAACATATAGCAAAACGCCCCAGCAGGCACATTCACAAAACAGTCACGACCCATCAAGCAGCAGAGCGCACAAGTCTTTCAATGCCACGCCATGCGACTGTTTCGCGTAATCGAGGGCTTCGGTTGGAGTCATTTTCATGGTTACGCAACAGCAAATATTTCAGTTCATGTGAAAAGAGGCGTAAAACGGAGCGTACATAAACAAATATGGCGCCGAATCTTCGGAAAAATGTGACACTGACCAATGAGAGACAAAAACTCAAAAGTACCCGAGAAACACGGCTACTGATTGGAGCTTCCCAAATCTGCGATGCCAGTCCAGTTCAAGTAGTCTTGTCACCCTAGACCCTTGGCGCGAGTATTGAATATCATTAACATGTAAAAAGGGCCCGCAGCCAAGGGGCTAGGGGACCTTGACTAGGCCGTAACTTCATCTGCGCAATTCCAGGATTTTCTGGCATTATTGCACAAATCGTTTTCAGCTTCGGATGTCTAGTAGCCTCTTCCACGTGCCATATTTGGCTTATAATTCACGCCCCATCATAAATAAACGCGCTGACTTATTATAGCCTCGGGTACAACAGGTGTCATAGATTGGACACGATTTCACGAATATCTTCGCCAAAAGTAAATCGGTCCATGATATTTTGTTCACGAACGAATTTCGATGATTGTTTTACAAACACATATTTAACACGTGCATCAAGATATGTTATATAGTGTGATATTTATTCATCTTGAGATGATTTAAATTGTAATAATGCAACGCATGTAGCTGTACAAACAGCATAATGTATCTGACAACCAACTGACAAACTCAGCCAAGGGTTTTTGAAAGCTGTTGGATCAGGCGATTGGTTTACTGCCGTTTGCTCATTGGAGATGAATAATTCTGTTGAGTGTCCGAGAACCTTGCTCTTTTGGAGAAGCTCCTCTACGGAGCAGTTCATTATTCATACACCAGGGCAACCATGGCGTGCAGTCGCAGACGATACTTCAGCGGTTCCATCTCCACTGGGATGACCGGACTGTAATTCAGCGTCATTACTTGATGCTGAATTAAATTACCGCAAAAACTATTTTCAGACATTCACCACTTACTCTAAAAACAATCAATTTATTAAAATTGTATTCGGCATTTTACGATCGATATCACCCACAACTGAATTGAATAATTCATCACACTATCAGGCAAAACCAATCTAAAAAAGAATTAACGTGCCATATATCGAATTGACTGATTGGAAATAATCAGTTTTATCTCTGTTAATGGTGAATTGGTCGACCGTTATAGGGAGAGCGATCCAACGGATGTCACGGCATCGCAAGCTGAGCCATCGGTGAGGGCACTTTCCATATTGCTGAGAGAGACGGACATCAGTCATTACCTACAAGTGCTACACCGCTTGTCTGGCTTCGGTGTATTATCTTTGTGCGAGCTGACGGCAGCATGTCACTTGCCATGCATATCAATTAAGAGATACATGCAGACTGGCCATGAACGCCGCGAGGCCGTCCGATGCGATCGCTTCTACCTGAACAGCAATTGTATCTGCCGCCTATTAATGAGAGAGGGTACAAAGGATTGTCTGCAGTTACACACAAAACTTTCGCACCGTTGAACACGGAAATAAGAATGAAAATGTGAACTCTGTCGAGAGTTACCCTGCCCCGCCTCACCTCGCCACATTTCTCCCTCATCCCCGACCGACCTTCTGACACTGAAGTTGCAGCGTCTTTGAACATGCGGATCATCTTGGAGAACTACATGAGCATCCGAAGCGCTGAAATCATTGGTATAGTCCGAGAAAGCCACGTGTGCGATTTGATTTTCAGCAAATATGCCCCGAGGCGACTTGATGCTGACGTCGATCTCAGAAGTTGGAGATAATCAAAATGACAAAAAAATCGACAAGGAAGGTGTTGAAGATGTGGTAAATGCCACATTAAGAGCCGCTAATACTGTTCCAATGTCAATGGCTTCGCCGAGCTCAGGACCATCCCCACAATCGGCCAGCCTTCCTCCGGTTCTATTTCAACTCAGTTCTGAAAGAAACCCAAAGAAGAAGCCCCTAACAAAGTGTGCATCCCGAGTCATCCTACCGGCGTTAGCGACAAGCAGACGACGTTCAGTGACGTCATCGGCTCTTGATGACGACGACAAAAGTGGCAACTGGGCTAACATGGTCGGAAGAGTGAGAAACGCCGACCCAGAGGATCATCTCTCAACTACGCATGGAACGATTATGAGACGACCCAAGTAAGCATGAGCTTAAAGATGCATTTTTCGGCGATTTTGTGCAATTTTTTACTTTGCTTCCATTTTTGTGTAGTTGGTACTGTGACTCGTTTATAATCCTTACATGTAACTGGGAACACCAAATCATTGATAATTAATCGATTAAGGCGCACTGAACAGCCTCCGAAATTTGTTTACTAGAATATTCAAATGAATAGCGAATTAAACCAGTAACTACGCATGCGCAAAGCTACCATTTTCTGGTACTATCTCTCAAACTCCATCCGTTTTCAGCTTCGGATGTATTATAGAGTCTACCGTGTGGCACATTCAGGTTAAAATTCTCGTCCCGTAAAAAATAAAAAAATCGAACTTTACAAAGGCCATAAATTACATAGCTGGGGTCACCGATTGGAGTTTTTGGATATCATTACTAAACCTAGTAGGGAATCGATCGACGAATTTTTTTTCAGACCAGATTTTCGATGATTGTTGATGAAATGCACCTTAAACGTATATTGACGAATTTATATTTTTATGGGTAATTTATAGATCTTATACTTATTTTGCCCAGTCAATCATAACGCTATCGAACTCATTAACATAGACCACTAGAACATGGTAAATACATCAAGGCAAAAGTTAATCAAATGCATTATAACAGATAGTATGGCGAAAAAGTAATAGTAATAAATATATGCTTTCTCTAATATACATAGCGCTTACATCATTTCATAAACAAATCGCTTGGCAGATCTAACAATCCATGCATGGTTATAATTCTATCTTCTTTTCCTGTATTTCCTATATCCTATTCGTTGTGTTACAGAGGCTTCGGTATCGGAAAGAATGGCGTCTCCCGGGCAATTATGCGTTTTTCTCGCCCCCCGGAAGATTATCCGCTTACACTATGCTTTAATTTCCCCAGCGTCTTCCTCACTCACAATGACGTCTTAAAGTCGATCAAGATACGACTGTACCCCATTCCGGACGCCAAAGTCATATCGCTGCAGTTTCATGATCGCAATACATTGCTGGGGACGCAGGCATTGGACAATCGCTGGATGATCACTCTGAATTCCGTTAAGGCACGAGACGAGCTGCAGCGTATCGGACTGCACATGTACAACCGCAAAATCGTCTTGCGGAAATATGACGACATCGTGCAGGAGGAATACAACGAATTTTTACGATACGAAGAAACCAAGAATAAACTGCTCTCAAAAAAGGAAGCAGACGTGGAGTCCGGTACCGGAAGTCAGGAAGGGAATGTGACGACAGGCGAGCTTAGCAATCCACCTGCACAGCCTAAAAAAGGAAAAGGACAATTTCCGACGGACAAGCGATAATGATCAATTAAATTGTTTAGTGACGGCGTGAAAATTACACACGTGTCTACAACATGGCTACTCTTTATTCAATACCACACCCCAGAGGGCGCTGTCTGTATTGCAAGCCAAGCGATACGAAATGGATAGCATTTCATTTTATTTCAAAAGTAACTCTTGCGTTATGTAAATTACTCAGATCAATAAATAATAGCGCGAACAAATTAAGAGACAATAATTACTGCGTTCATACAACAAAAGGAGTATAGAGAGTGGGGATTCTGGCCAAGGGGGGGACGGTTTTGGGATTACCTCCAGGAGAGGGCTTCGACCCGATCTGCGTTCAGGCACACCAAATATACAGCCAACCGGGGAATCCCCAGCACCTACGTCTCTACACATGTAGCAGCACCACCACACATGCAGCACCACCGCTAACCACATGCATATATGCAGCACCAGCCAGCCAACTGGGAAATCCCCAGTGCCACACCAATAGCACCACAAGGGGAATCCCCCAACGCACAAAGCGGCGGTTCTGGCGCAGTAGGGGACATTTTGGGATCACCCCTAGGAGAGGGTTTTGGCCCGATATTTAGCCAACTCGGGAATCCCCATCCGAAGTACCACTGTACAGATCTATATATCTAAAAGGAAAATTTGAGTTGTAGTGAAAGCAACAGCAGAGCGCAAAGGTTCTATTTTTAGACTTTTTATAAAGACGTACATTTTGTTGGGACTACTGCCTGTTGGGACTACCATTTTTTGTGCCACCAGCCAGCGACACGAGAGCCAGTGCAGTGACAGTGACAGCAACAGCAACATCCACCACCAGCACGCCATCCCAGACAACAATCCAGCCAGCGCAGCCCAACCGCACCAACCCAGGGACAACCAACAACACAGCGACAACCCCCAACGACGACGCTTGTGATGGCACCAGTGACAGACCCAGCCCAAGCGACAACACAGCGACGGCACCAGCAACAACCCTAGCAACAACCAACAACCCCAGCCCAGCGACAAGCGAGTAGACGTTTCTGTCTACTCCTATACCATGTATAACAGGTCCCAAAGGCTGGCCACCAGCTGGGTCTCCTCTTTGGGGTTTGTCGCTACAGGCGGCTGCCCAAACCAACGCAAGAGCTCCCAGATCTCTAGGACACGAGACGCGCTGGCAGAGCGATACGCCACACGAGCAACCCCAGAAGGTCTGTCCAACAGGCTAGCAGCCATCTCTTCCGAGGGAGTATCTTGTTCCTCAGATAGGTCGTTGGTATGTGGCATGTTGTGGTACGTATGTGTGTATATGCATATAGCTCCAAATGGGCATTCCTGGGTAGTCTAGGATATTACTGGGTAGTCCTAGGCATTCCTGTTACTGGTCCTAGGTATTCCTGGTGCTTGGTAGTCCTAGGCACGGTAGGCTGCTACTCAACATACCAGGCATGCCTACCATATAGATATATAGATCTGTATAGGAGAGTTTCAAACATGGAATGGACGCAAGTATTCCCCCAAGATTTGCCAACTTTGCAGATATGTTGCGAATCTACGAGGCAGGGGATCCCAAGAAGGTAGTTGGGTTGGACGATCCATATACATCTCCGCGCCTAGTCTACACAAGAGGGGCGCTTGTACATCCTCTAGCTTGCCTATCCTTTCGACATCTCTGGATTGGAAGTGGCTGTAGGCAGGTATTTCTACGCCTGTGGCGTGGGCCTCGTCGGCATCTAGTTTCACAAGGAAGAGTATTGGCTTCGATATGGTTCGGGACGTGGCCATAGCGTAGCGACTAGGTATTGTCTCCAGGCTGTAGGTACAAAACCTTGCACTGTTCCCGGAGAGGAGGGGTGGTGGTGTAGAAAGGAAGGCCTCGCCTACCGCTGCAACATACTTCTCTTCGCCAAGTGCCACCTCCTACATCTTGCTGCTAGGTGGGAAGGGTCTGGCGTCTGTAGCACCTCTATTGGGTTCCACACTATCTCCACCCCTGCCCCATTGCGAAACGTTTTCGCCACTTGTATCCCCACTTGCAAACTAGAGGTGGTGCTTGGGAGGCTGGCGGTGGGCAGCCAGAATGTGCGTCTGTACTTGTCCTGCGAGGATTCGAAGTACCGCTCTGTTTCTACAAGTATCATTTCCAAACCCTTGGTGGCCCACACCGCTGTTGGAAGCGTAGCTGCAACGCGTACAACGACCCACGGCCTTTAGCTTCCACCCCTATAGCCCAAGATGATATACTTGGTCTTTTCCACCTGTCTGTTTGCCGCCCAGTACCTTGTCTACAAGTGTTTTGATGTTGTTGGATGCTAGCGTGTACACCTTCTTTGCACGTGCCACAGCAGCAAAGATGTCCTGTAGGTGTTTGTCTCGGTTGCGTGTCGAGAGCGTGGATATGGTGCGCTTGATTTCTATCTTAGATATAGGGTACACAGACACGTCTACACCGATGGTGTGGCACTTTATGGTTCGCCAGGTCCATGAGATGTGCTCTGTCGATGGCAGGTAGTCTTCTGGTATGGGGCCATTGGGGTGGAGTGCGGAAGGTTTCTTGGAGGAACACAGTCTTTGCGTCGGCCCATTGTTGTACCACTGCAGTGGAGACAGCTCTATGCTCGGAAGATGGGGCAGTTGCGAAAACCTAAGTCTGCCATAGCCCATAGGATGGCTCGTTCCCAGCTGTTCGTCTTCAATCTTTGCTTTGTTGCGGTGGACCCGCGTTCAGTGCCTGTGTGGGCATACTAGGCCACAAATATATCTCCCTGTTTTCTGTTCAAAAGTACAAGCGTTCGATCGAGGCTGTGTGCTAGGTTTTCACTGCTTCTTTGATGGCTGTACCACGAAGCGGGCCAGCTTGTCACTGAACACACGGTCTTAGGCTTCTTGGACCATGATGTTGCCAGCATCAGTGGAGTGGGTAGGAGAGGCATATACAGATACCTCTACGCGTGTGCACCCACGTGCTTGGCCATCTGGGTGTTGGAAGTTATTGCGCAGGTAGTCGTTGGGGCTGTCGACGTAGTCTGCCAGGTAGCCGCCCATCGTTTCTTGCACCTCTCCTGCTTTGTAGTTGGAGGCGACCTTGTTGTACAGCTTGGTGCATACAGTGTAGCCTGCTAACGTTGTGTGCACTCAAGTACATACATTGTGGCCTAGGCTTCCAGTGTTATCAATTCTTGACAACACTGGAAGCCTAGGCCCCAATCTCCTTGTTGCACGCGGAAGCCGTGGTTGGTAAGCAGGTGACGGACCAATACCTCCCTTTCCAAGACACAGGAGAAATCCTTTGTGTAGTCTACAGGGTACAGACTATACCCTGCCACCAACAGTCTTATTTCGAGGAGGGGTAGAGCCCCTTGTAGCTTGTAGATGGAGATTTCGGAAACCGCCACTTTGACCACGAAGTATCCAGCCACCTTTTGTTTGGGGTATAGCTGCTCCAAGTTCTTCCTTGCTTTGGAGTCGGTGTTGTTATCTATGTGCGTTATGGTTTGTCAAATAGTGCCTCCCATGGACAGGGTCTTGGCGAGGATGGTGTGTACCAGCTTTGTTTCGACTCTGGAGCATAGGCACTCGTGGACTGCGAGGGATATATAGAAGAACTTGCTCTTTGCACTGCTTTTCCCCTGGGTCACAAGAGAGGTTGCCGCCTACTGCCATGTCAACAAACAGAAGCAGGCCAGAGTGCGGCTGTAATTGTGTGTGGCCAAGGTTGCCAGCTAGGTAGTAGACTTTGGAGATGTCTGGTACCAGGTTGCTGTCGTGGGCGTTTTCGAGCTGTAGGCAGAGACCCATGCTTTGGAAGGTTGTTGTGGTAGCCATATTGCAAAAGCTGCTTGTGTATATTAGTGGTAGTCGTTTGTTCAAAAGGGCGTAATCCTTGTTCATTTTGTGTATAGCTACTATATTGTAGGCGCGGAAGCCTTGTAGTGGCCTGCTGTAGAAGCCTTGTGGTGGCGGGTGGCTGGCTGGGCTGGGCTGTGTTGTGGAAGCCTTGTGGTGGCGCGGGGCCTCTTGTGGTTGGGACGGTGGTTGTAAAAAAGGTAGCTATAAATTTGGTAGCTCCGACCATATTTGCACTCTTGTAAAGGATATTGTGATAAATCTGGAGTCTAATAACGATGATCTTATGGAGCGAGTGGAGCGCCTAGAGGAGTTTGTCAGCAGGTTTTACACAAGCTTGAAAAAACATGCCAACAAGGTGTCACTCTCCCCGTTTGACTCAAAGCGGTGGCCTATGGGTCACGTTAATTTACCGACAAACTAACATGGCAGAGGTGGGCCTGCTGGGGGTCGGGCCCGATCCGCCTCCATGTTGGGGGTCATTTTAGAAAACACAAAACGCTGTATAGGCTGTAATTAGTGGTGAAGTGTAGATGAGTGGGGAAATGACAAGAAATCCCACTCTCTATACTACTACGTTATTGACTTGTTAGCCGTCATTCTTGTGACAATTTTAAACTCTTATCATAACGACACGAAGACATAAAACATTTTATCCGGACTCGATAAAACGTCGTGGTGGTTTTGAGGCTTTTCCTCTGCTTCCTAGTGACAGAAATTCTGTTTGGCAAAACACGCGATTTTCTCCCTTAACATTGCTAAATAACCCTTTCATATTTTACAGGTATAGGTTCCCACTTTTCACTGATCAACATCAATATTTACTGTGGACAGCAACGTGTGTTTACAGTTCCTCCTGGATTCCCTACCATTGCTATCTACAGCAACACCTCTTGTAATGGCACATTGAAACCTTCAAGTAACCTTTGGCTAAGTATTGTTTTTATTTTTGTACCTGTTCACTAACATTCGTGGTACAATACGAGTACTGATGGCGGGGACTCTTGGGTGTGTTTCTGAACTCAATCAATGACGCAGAACAACCACCATTAGATTGTGTAGCCTTTTCATTGTTTGTACAGTTCTCTAAACTTGGCCATTTACTGTGGGTATCTGGTGATGCTAGTTACATGATCTATATCTCAAATACCTACATCATTTCATCATTGGGGTAACGATTGTGTACGTTTCCGCAGTTCTCATAAAACTTAGACTCAATGAGTTCAAAGGTTAACTTGGGTTTCCTGAATTAAGCAAGTGCCGCGCCTTTTGACACAATCTCCAATCTGACCAACACTTCCCCGAGCCCATGTTTTTTTATTGACGATGCCCTAATGATTTCCATATGAGCGTGACAGCATTTCTCGCTGCAGGGCATTCGGGACAATGATTCGATCCCCTTTGATTAGAATTACCATCACAAAATACAATTTCATCGCGGCAGGGGGAAAACGTAGTCAAGGACCCCTAGCCTGATGGCTGCGGGCGCTGTTTACATGTTACTGATATTCAATAGTCTCGCCTATAGGACTCTAGGGCGAGAAGCGTAGCGGAACCCCTGGAGTCTGGGACGCAGACTAGGGAAAACGGGAAGTTGTCTCCGTTCTGACACTTCAGCCTCAACAAGCTTTGTAAGAACCCGATCATTTTGCGTAGCATTACGAAATTCGCCAAGGCTTTGCGGTGAAATCGGTAAATTGGCATATTGCCGGATCTATTTCAAGATAAATTTCATCTGATTCGTTCTCTTGGCTCCACAGGGCTATGTTATGTTTTGAGGTGGGGCATCTCCGCAAAAGTATATTACTGCGCAGGTGCAGCCATTTGTATGAAATTGGCGATGGCTTCTTCGCTTTCACTGACAGCTATAACGCATGCGCTTTATATGATCTAGCCTGGTTCTCCATGATGAGGCTAAATACGTCATGTGATATCTTGCCGTCGATAAGTGCTGCAGAGATGTGGTTTATGATTGAGTTCTGTTTGCTGTCGGTCAGGACCCTGACCTTGATGTGTAGCAGAAGTAGTAGATTTATTCACTTACAACAACAATTCAATTATATCAAATGTCAACATACATACATACATAACAAATGTAAAGTTGTAAGTAGGGGCAATGTAGCCCGGGGCTGTCCTACTTTGTCCCTCATAGGCTGTGCAGAAAATAGCTTTGCGAGTCCGATGTTGAGTGACAAAGTAGTGTATTTAGTTATGGATGCTTGAACGGGCAGGGGCAGAGGGCTGGTAAATAATGGCCATAAGCTACCAGGGTGATACTGTTTATGGCGGACATTTGATTAAGGTGCACATAAACACATATATAAGTTTTGACTGCAAGATGGCAGCCAACAAACTGTTCGGCCTCAAAGTGAACGCCACATTCAAAAGCTGCAATGTCAAGCCATATGACAAGAGGCGCTGTGACTTCAGTTGACAGCAGGCGCAATCGACACCATCTGGGGTATTAACCGCACGGCAATATATTTTATAAAGGGCATTGCGTTGTCACTCTCCTTTTCGAGTCGCCTTTGCAGCTGCGAGTCGATAGGACCGACCAGGCCCAGCTGTCTTAGTACTAGTCCGAAGTTCAGGGTACAGCGGTGCTCTTTCGTTGTCTCAGCACATAGATACTAGTTTTGATTGACTCGATATCGTTGTTAATTCAAGAAAAACATTATCAGGAAAGTCGTGGTGGTCCAGTAGCTCCCCCATGTCATCCGGTATCGGCCCACAGCATAGGTGATCGACCTACTAAGTATTCCCGCCACCCTACTCAGTATTTCCGCCACCCTACTCAGTATTCCCGCCGTCCTACAAAGTATTCCCGCCACCCTACTCAGTATTCCCGCCGTCCTACTAAGTATTCCCGCCACCCCACTCAGTATTCCTGCCGTCCTACTCAGTATTCCCGCCACCCTACTCAGTATTCCCGCCACCCTACTCAGTATTCCTGCTGTCCTACTCAGTATTCCCGCCACCCTACTCAGTATTTCCGCTGTCCTACTTAGTATTCCCGCCGTCCTACTTGGTATTCCCGCCGTACTACTAAGTATTCCCGCCCTCCTACTAAGTATTCCTGCCGTCCTACTAAGTATTCCCGCCCTCCTACTCAGCATTCCCGCCGTCCTACTAAGTATTCCCGCCGTCCTACTTAGTATTCCCGCCGTCCTACTCAGTATTCCTGCCGTCCTACTAAGTATTCCCGCCACCCTACTAAGTATTCCTGCCGTCCTACTAAGTATTCCCGCCACCCTACTCAGTATTCCCGCCGTCCTACTAAGTATTCCCGTCACCCTACTCAGTATTCCCGCCACCCCACTCAGTATTCCCGCCGTCCTACTCAGTATTCCCGCCACCCTACTCAGTATTCCCGCCACCCTACTCAGTATTCCTGCTGTCCTACTTAGTATTCCCGCCGTACTACTAAGTATTCCTGCCGTCCTACTCAGTATTCCCGCCGTCCTACTCAGTATTCCTGCCGTCCTACTCAGTATTCCCGCCGTCCTACTCAGTATTCCCAGTTTATCATTATCTAGATAATAATTTTACTCATGCATTTGGTACATTGGTTAAAACTTTCTTAGCTGTCATAACATTTATCCAATCTAAATTACCTACCCTATAGTATCTTTCTCATTTGGACACTCTGTATTTGGTATTAACTATTTTCACTATTATATACTCATTATATGTACTTAGTATAATATTTCTTATCACACAATTTTGTCAAAGCATAAATTATATATATTTTGTCACCCATGTAATTACTACCAATCTGAGTTATGTATTTGTATTTGCAATATCAATCTGTATACTTTATTTACATACTTGGTTAATAAACTGTTTGTATTTTTTATATATACCCAACCTCCATGACTTGTTCTCTTTGACTCCCTCACAAAATGAATATCATAGTAATCAGGTATCAATGTAATAAAGGTACAGGTGAACAATTATCTATAGAAAAAAGAAATCAGTGCACAAGACTACACAAACTCAGGAACAGAAATGTTGAAAATACATGGAATCGAGCCCAGCATCTTTGAAGAAGTCCCTGAAAAAAAGCCTCCAACTTAGCAACCATAGCAGAAATAAAGTCATTGTCACGTGTCACTGGAACAAAATCAACTGTTTCCACAAAGCAACTGGCCCTGAATCTGGTAAAAGTAGTCATGTTGGCTGATGAAGGTCAGTTGAATGTTCACACTAACCAGGTATGGCACCGAGACGGGAGAGACAGACTTGTCCCTGGTACTGATGGGGCACTTGACCTCAACTATCAGGTCATCAGACACAACACCATATGGTGAGCATGCTAGGTGTGTTTGGGACATAACAATCCGACATGGTTCGACTTCGGCCCCAATCAACCCGGCATATTTCCTAACAGCCACAGGCTCATTATGGATGCCATGGTTTATCACTCTCCGTAACGCCAGCTACCTTCACTAAGGAACGACCAGCCTCGCTATGGAGAATGATGGTTTATAGCTTTGACACGAATCTGATTGACGCGGGTCAGTGACCATGTCCGTTTTGATTGTGGCTTTGCATAGCCTGACAAACTAGGAGGACTACAGTCTCTAGCATCTTTCCACATGCCAAGTTTTATTACTAGCTTGTCCCAGAGTTTTGTCCCTCACCTCTTGGCATTGAGTTTCTATGAGTGGATGAGGCCTTCATGCTGGGGGAATTCATCTTGTGGAGAAAGTTTTATGAAATCGTGGTCATTTGCAATTCCATATTGGTTTGTTAGGGGGAAGAGCTGCGAGGTAGGCATGCGGCAGGTGGATGTGGACGCGAAGTTGACACATTTGTTCATGAAAGATGAGGTGTAGTCTGGCATTCCAAGAAGTTGCTGACCTCAGCTTCAGGTTCAGCTTCTTCAGCTTTATTTTCACTTGTTGTAAGGTCAGAGGACCGTACTTATCCGTAAGTGATGATTTTCCTCAAGGTAATCAACGATATAACTCAAAAGGATCGATCAAAAATCACGTAGGACGTTGTGAAATCTACTATGTATACCACGCGTATATAACCACCGGAAGCGGGCGAGGGACCGCATTGCTCCGTGCTGCCGCGTAGCTGATTAAAACTCGCGGTCTCTAATTGTCCGAAGTTGCAAAAATACTCGTGAAATGATTGTTTGATGTGTTGATGAAAACAAGACGGAAATTCTGCGAGTCATTTTAATGAATCACTCAGTGGCAAACTCGCAAGCGCTCGGTTCCCGCTGCCAAGCTTCCAAGATCCGAGCCGCTATAACCGGGTGGGGGGAGGGCTTTTTTTGCCATTTCACCTTGTTCGGCGGGTTATACATTCGCATAATACCTTGTACGACGGGGTATGCTTTTTGTCATTTTCAGCTTGTACAACGGGTACGGGTTTTCGAGGTCCCGCGGCACACCCCTATCCCGGATAAGGCCAAGTGCCCCCCCCCCCTTCCCGGGTGCTATAACAACATTAAAGGCTCATGGATGTTTAGCAATGCCCCTAATATAGCGAATCCCAGCCTGCGCAGAAGCCGATGCGCAGGAGATCGGCTCGGATAGTCAGTCCCTAGATCCGTTATGACTGGGTCACCTCGAAGTCTGAGCCCACAGCAGCAGCAGCGTGTTGACGATATGGTAATTATGCATACTACAACTGAACTCCGTTACTCATTTCACTTCTAATCATAGTGAATATCGATTTGTGACAAAGGCTCATAACTTAATGAGTTCAACAGTTTGAGGACGCAGTTTGTTGAAAGTGAGCGATATTAAGGGGACCTTACATGAATGGTACAGCTAATGTATACCCAGACCACGGCTAACATAGACGGTATTTACCCTGTTGGTCCAACGGCGATTTTTTGCAAAAGCAGCAGATTCGCTCTCATTCTCAGAAAAAGAGTGAAAATGCCACAATTATAACGTCGTAGACTTGCAGCCGATTTATATAATCGAGGATAAATTACCAACACTGAGGTTAAACTAGCCGTGCACGACGGTAATATAAATATATACCGTCGTGCCTGAAAGTATGTGGGTCGTGTGGCAATTCTTGTTATTTCGCGTCTCCGGGGCTTACCACCAAGTTGTGTACTTACGTAAATATATATGTCGACAAATGAGATGAATATCCGCTTATGCGGCCTATTTTGGTTATCCACTGTCTCGTTATTATTTAGCAATTGTCAAATGAACTTTTAGAATCACAACTTTCATTCGCGGCAGCCCCAGTTTTGGAGATGTGACGTCACATTACGAAGTTCCAGTCTCACTCGCCATGTGACTGCAGGTCCCAGGGGAGGGGGCACTTAAGTATATAGAGGTAGTTTACATATGTTGGGGTATGTTTTTTTTGGCCTCCGGACGGGTTTTGTTGACCTCATATTTATAGGATGGGGTATGCTCTTGCCATTTTTACCTTGTACGACGGGTACAGGTTTTTGAGATGCCGGGGCACACCCCTACGCAGGACTTGGCCAAGTGCCCCCTCCAGACTGCGGGAATCAATAAGTGTTATCTTTTTTTCATTGTCAATGTGATATCGTTGAATACATATCGCCCTTCTAAAGTAGGAATTTCCAAAAGATAATCATTGACAAAATGACACATACTTAAATAATAAAATTCAGAAAGAAAAGGTTCGCTTGCGAACAACCTTGTCTGCGCGTGCGCGCAGAAACCGATCTTGTCGTTCAAAATAAACATGAACTTTTCAAAATGTGTCTGGCCAGATTAAATAGCCTTTGACGAAATCTCACACGTAAGCTAACTCAACTTGTTAATAAACATTCAATTATGTGAAAAATTCTTCTTCATATGTACATGTGTGTAATTATCGTGTATAATTGAAACTCATGTATTGTCGCGCCGCATTTGGTTACGATCATCGCACGACGTCAATAAGACGTCGTGCACGGCTAAGGTTAAACATGAAATGCCATCGAAATAGTCTTTATTATTCTTTAAGACAACATTTTGTGATATTATGAATTTATAAGGCAATTGCAATTGAATTAATGATATTGCAAAGAAATGATTACTTCTCAACTTTTCGATTTCTTATTTTCCTAGCCGTTGTTGGCACCATACCACACTAGTGTTGGTGTGCCAATAAACCCTTTACTTACCTCATCTTACCGCACACCATATCTTCTTTTGTTTACAGGTACTGGCTTTGTGCACTTTGTAACCTGATGCATCAGTCACCTTCCCACTAGTAGCACTGCCCTGTGTCTGTAGCCAGCATGAGTGACGTGCCAGCTGAATGTGCCCACCCTCTTCTCAATAAACCTACACCTACCAACGATGTCCCTGTCGATGATCATCGAGAACCATCCTCTCAAGATGTACCGACTATAGCTGATTCTGGCGTGCAGCCTGACAACCTGTCTCTGCGGAGTAGTCCTGATGATGTCACTATCATTGTTGTTAGTGTCTCCATGGACTCATTACGAACATTAGTTTTAGAACATTGTTGACCCTGGTTTAAGTGATTGGCTAGCTGTTGTTTTTGTTTGTGTGAAGGCCAAGGATGGAATGCGGCTCACACTGTCTCCTGCAGACACCCCGGAACCAGACCACAATAATGGCCACGTTGGTCATTTATGTCATCGACTCATCGCTATGGAGGAGGTGGCACCCTCTGCCTCCAGCATTATTGATGGTAGGGCCCCTCTGTGACTTACATTTATCAGCTTCATGTACACAAAGCTCCCTCTTTTCAAGGCCAACTTCACAGTGCAATCAGCTGCCCCTGATGGTGTGGTCAGCTGTCCCACCTGCTGCCCCTCAGGGTGTGGTCAGCTGTCCCACCTGCTGCCCCTGATGGTGTGGTCAGCTGTCCCGCCTGCTGCCCCTGATGGTGTGGTCAGCTGTCCCGCCTGCTGCCCCTGATGGTGTGGTCAGCTGTCCCACCTGCTGCCCCTGATGGTGTGGTCAGCTGTCCCACCTGCTGCCCCTGATGGTGTGGTCAGCTGTCCCGCCTACTCCCCCTGATGGTGTGGTCAGCTGTCCGGCCTACCACCCCTAAGGGTGTAGTCAGCTGTGCCATCTGCCGTCCCTCACCCATATCTAATAGACTGGTATATTGTATTTGTTTTTAACATTGCCAACCATTCCCTTATTAGGGCATGATATTTTCCTCTGCCAGTATTAGTCTGTCATCAAGTCGGCCAGACACTGACCTGGGTTGGCAGTGTTTATATGGTTAGGGTGGTCAAAATATTGATATGTAAATGAGAATATATGAGTTCACTAGGTAAGGATCCACCCCTTTAGCCACAGGAAAGTAATTTCACAGATGTAGAATAGTAATACACTTTGTTTGAATCTTGAGGATGAATGTTTCCCATATACAGACTTTTTTCAATGCACTTCTGTAGATCATACCAGCACCTCCAATGGTAAGCACAAGGCCACTGGGCTGAGCTTGCATTTTCTCTGAAATCTCATGGTCATTGTAGTGTGGCCACATTAACAGGTCTGTCCAGTCGCTACTGTGTCCAAGCACCTGCATGCCAGTTGTACCTTTCAGTTACAGCACTTAATGATTTCTATAGTTCCCATAGCATCCTCACCAAGTGTGCTCCACACAAAGCTCATATCACATGGTGTCTTCAATAGTGTATGCTGGTTCAGGAATGACTTATAAATATATGAGTCTTGTGATTTTCTACAGTCCTTGTTAGTGCCTCATTACTTGATGGCTTTTGCATCATGGGGTCGCCCAGTGCTGCCTGCCTCCTGCAAAATCCCGTAACTTTTCTCACTAAATGGCTTTCCATCTTGTTTTTCTTTGGAACTAACATGTTTCAACAGTCTTGATTTAATGGCCAGATGAGTGTATGGCCCAAAATGAACCTCGTTGATCCCTGGCTAGCCTGTGCCGCCTGCTGTCCCTGACAGTGCAATCAATCAGCTGTCCCGCCTGCTGCCCCTCAGGGTGTAGTCAGCTGTCCCGCCTGCTGCCCCTCAGGGTGTGGTCAGCTGTCCCGCTTGCTGCCCCTGATGGTGTGGTCAGCTGTCCCGCCTGCTGCCCCTGATGGTGTGGTCAGCTGTCCCGCCTGCTGCCCCTGATGGTGTGGTCAGCTGTCCCACCTGCTGCCCCTGATGGTGTGGTCAGCTGTCCCGCCTGCTGCCCCTGATGGTGTGGTCAGCTGTCCCGCCTGCTCCCCCTGATGGTGTGGTCAGCTGTCCGGCATACCACCCCTCAGGGAGTAGTCAGCTGTGCCATCTGCCGTCCCTCACCCATATCTAATAGACTGGTATATTGTATTTGTTTTTAACATTGCCAACCATTCCCTTATTAGGGCATGATATTTTCCTCTGCCAGTATTAGTCTGTCATCAAGTCGGCCAGACACTGACCTGGGTTGGCAGTGTTTATATGGTTAGGGTGGTCAAAATATTGATATGTAAATGAGAATATATGAGTTCACTAGGTAAGGGTCCACCCCTTTAGCCACAGGAAAGTAATTTCACAGATGTAGAATAGTAATACACTTTGTTTGAATCTTGAGGATGAATATTTCCCATACACAGATTTTTTTCAATGCACTTCTGTAGATCATACCAGCACCTCCAATGGTAAGCACAAGGCCACTGGGCTGAGCTTGCATTTTCTCTGAAATCTCATGGTCATTGTAGTGTGGCCACATTAACAGGTCTGTCCAGTTGCTACTGTGTCCAAGCACCTGCATGCCAGTTGTACCTTTCAGTTACAGCACTTAATGATTTCTATAGTTCCCATAGCATCCTCACCAAGTGTGCTCCACACAAAGCTCATGTCAAATGTTGTCTTCAATAGTGTATGCTGGTTCAGGAATGACTTATGAATATATGAGTCTTGTGATTTTCTACAGTCCTTGTTAGTGCCTCATTACTTGATGGCTTTTGCATCATGGGGTCGCCCAGTGCTGCCTGCCTCCTGCAAAATCCTGTGACTTTTTCTCACTAGATGGCTTTCCATCTTGTTTTTCTTTGGAACTAACATGTTTCAACAGTCTTGATTTAAAGGCCATATGAATGTATGGCCCAAAATGAACCTGGTTGATCCCTGGCTAGCTGTCTCCCGTCAAGATGCTTGTTTCCCCTTGTTTGTTTGCTGAGTTGGTTGGTGGATACGGTAAAAACATCCAACAGTGAGGATCCTTTTTAGTTGCTGTCAGTTGTGAATTAGTTGTTATGTTATTTTGATGTCATGGTAACCCTAACCCTGAGAGACCATCCTAGTCTACATTTAATAAGCCCTCGTTTTGTTATGTGATGCTCGGCCCCAAGAGACCACCCTAGTCTACACTTAATAAGCCCTTGGTTTGCTTAATATTTGAATGTTATCCATACTTAGAGGCTTGTCCATGTTAAAGTGTGCTGCTCTATTTACATATGATTGTTCATTGTGTAGCATAATCAATTTGCAGTGAATGACATAGTTGGCTTACTTTTAGGAATTGCGAAAGCCTCCCATTAGAACTGTGCGGAGTACGCTTTACATATTGAAGAGTTCGCGCCAGAATCTGTATTTAGAACAGCTAGATGCTAGGAGTGAAGATTGGCTCATAAACACTTCCACAGATTGATTCACATGTTAGTTTGTTACATTAATTGTAAAGTTATTTTGTAGCAGTTGACTTTGAGTCTGACTGGCGCATTTCGCTTCACCTTTTCTCTTCAAAGAAGCGAGGCAAACAAGACGAGGACAAGAATCTGCCTAAGCGGATAAGGTGTGTATGGCAGATAGCTCATTGAGAAAGATGATTACAATTAAAGAAAATATATATGAAAAAGATTGAATCAACTGGAATAGATGTGGTGGGAAGATGCATGGAAAATGTGACATATATTAATTTATTATGACCGCCACATCAAGTCAACCACATGCTCTCGAGTTAATTTATTCAACGAGCGCATTTGCTAGAGTTCAGTTTCGCCTGACTGATATATATGTAAATAACTTTGTACATTTCACTGTCGCTCTGGGGTATTGCCTGTGAAGTCAACTTGTGTGTCATATGTTATGATGTGCACATAAAGACAACTGGTGTTGTGCGTTATGATGTCAACTGATTATGTGCGCTGCGTTTTGTATGGCCACATCATGTTAATTGGTTGTGCCCTGACGGCCACAGCGGGCCAACTGATGCTGGTCTGCGTTATGATTTCGACTTCAAGTCAATTGATTTGCGTCATGATTGCCAAATCACGCCAACTTGTGCTTTATGATTTCCGTATTAAGCCAATTGATGGTGTGTCATGCGTCATGACAGTCGTTCTGTGTTCTACCTGCTTTACGTTGATGTGTTTTCAGGAAGTACTACAAGCATCAGGATGAGATGATCACAGCGTTTGAAGAGATGCAGCTGGAAGTGGATGATGCCATGGAAAATACAGAGGACAGCACACGACTTAGAAAACTTGTCTTGCTGCTCAGCAAAATCACGTTTTTTGCCAACCTTGTATGTTGCTCAACGACAATATTAATTCAAAAGTTCCTGCACTTGTGTTTGAAAATGTGATGTATGTACGGTTGAAGCTTCAGCTTGTAATGCTGATTGCAATGTGATTGTAGTTCCTGCTCATCATCAAGGCAGTGGCAGGTGGATTATCAGGGTCTCTCGCAGTCATTTCTGCGGTTATTGACAGTGCGGTTGATCTTGTCAGTGGCGCCCTCATGTGGTGGAGTGGAAGAGCTATGAAGCGGAGAGACATCTACCAGTATCCACAAGGTATTTGACTGGAATGGAAGAATGAGGCAACAAATAAATAGTGACTGAAAGAGGGGCAGTTGAAGGTGAAGAGACAGGTGGAGGGCAGTTGAAGGTGAAGAGACAGCTGGAGGGCAGTTGAAGGTGAAGAGACAGGTGGAGGGTTGTTGAAGGTGAAGAGACAGGTGGAGGGTTGTTGAAGGTGAAGAGACAGGTGGAGGGTTATTGAAGGTTAAGAGACAGGTGGAGGGCAGTTGAAGGTGAAGAGACAGGTGGAGGGCAGTTGAAGGTGAAGAGACAGGTGGAGGGCAGTTGAAGATGAAGAGACAGGTGGAGGGTTATTGAAGGTGAAGAGACAGGTGGAGGGCAGTTGAAGGTGAAGAGACAGGTGGAGGGTTGTTGAAGGTGAAGAGACAGGTGAAGGGCAGTTGAAGGTGAAGTGACAGGTGGAGGGCAGTCAAGCTGGAAGGTGAGGTGGAGGGACAGGTGGAAGTAGAGATGGAGAGATAGGTGGAAGTTGGGATGGAGAGACAGGTGGAAGTAGGGCTGGAGGGGCAGGCGGAAGTAGGGATGGAGGGACAGGTGGAAGTAGGGGTGGAGGTGCAGGTGGAAGTAGGGACGGAGGGACAGGTGGAAGTAGGGGTGCAGGGATGGGTTAGAGTAGATGTGGAGGGACAGGTGGGGGGTTGTTGAAGGTGAAGAGACAGGTGGAGGGCAGTTGAAGATGAAGAGACAGGTGGAGGGCAGTTGAAGGTGAAAAGACAGGTGGAGGATTGTTGAAGGTGAAGAGACAGGTGAAGGGCAGTTGAAGGTGAAGTGACAGGTGGAGGGCAGTTGAAGATGAAGAGACAGGTGGAGGGCAGTTGAAGGTGAAGTGACAGGTGGAGGGCAGTTGAAGGTGAAGTGACAAGTGGAGGGCAGTTGAAGGTGAAGAGACAGGTGGAGGGCAGTTGAAGGTGAAGTGACAGGTGGAGGGCAGTTGAAGGTGAAGAGACAGGTGGTGGGCAGTCAAGGTGGAAGGTGAGGTGGAGGGACAGGTGGAAGTAGGGATGGAGGAACAGGTGGAAGAAGGGATGGAGGGACAGGTGGAAGTAGGGGCAGAGATCCAGGTGGAAGTAGGGGTGGAGGGGCAGGTGGAAGGAGGGACGGAGGGATAGGTGGGAGTAGGGGTGGAGGGATAGGTAGGAGTAGGGGTGGAGGGATAGGTGGGAGTAAGAATGGAGGGACAGGTGGAAGTAAGGTGGAGTGATAGGTGGAAGTAGGGATGGAGAGATAGGTGGAAGTAGGGATGGAGGGACAGGTGGAAGTAGGGATGGAAAGACAGGAGGAAGTAGGGATGGATGGACAGGTGGAAGGAGGATGTAGGGACAGGTGGAAGTAGGGTGGAAGTAGGGGGAGAGACAGGTGGAAGTATGGGTGGAGGAACAGGTGGAAGTAGGGATGGAGGGACAGGTGGAAGTAGGGATGGAAAGACAGGAGGAAGTAGGGATGGATGGACAGGTGGAAGGGGAATGTAGGGACAGGTGGAAGTAGGGTGGAAGTAGTTGGGAGAGACAGGTGGAAGTATGGGTGGAGGAACAGGTGGAAGTATGGGTGGAATAGGGGTGGAGGGACAGGTGGGGTAGGGGTGGAGGGACAGGTGGGGTGGGGTTGAGGGGCAGGTGGAAGTAGGGGTGGAGGGACTGGTGAAAGTAATGCTGAGGCTGTATGTGGGTGATGCAGGGTGGATGTTGTTTCAGGTCGCACCAAGCTGGAACCCATCGCCATCGTCGTTCTCTCGGTCATCATGGCCTCCGCCTCCATACAGATGATCAGAGAGGCCATTGAACAAATCATCGACTTTGCTTTATTTGATTCACAAGGCGCGCTAAACATGAATGGTACAGACACACTATGTCTAACGCTGGAAGAGATCCGTACTGTTGTCGTCAGCGGAGAAGGGCCTGAGTTCACTGCTGTCCCTATCATTATCTGTGTCATTACCATAGGTAAGCATGGTGATGACTGTGGTGTTTCAATTAAGGCATGGTGATGACTTTGGTGTTACACTGTAGGCATGTGATGACTGGTGTTACACTGTGTAATCATGGTGATGACTGTGGTGTTACACTGTGTAATTGTGGTGATGACTGTGGTGTTACACTGTAATTGTGTTGATGATTGTGGTGTTACACTGTGTAATTGTGGTGATGACTGGTGTTACACTAATCGTGTTGATGACTGTGGTGTTACACTGTGTAGTCGTGGTGATGACTGTGGTGTTACACTGTAGGCATGGTTATGACTGTGGTGTTCCATGGTGTTTTCTGATTATTGGGTGATGGTTCTCTGATGTTTTGTCATAATGAGATGATGCTGTATGATGTGGCAGCGGTGAAGCTGGTGCTGTTCCTCATATGTTATCGCATCAAAAACCCAAGCATGCAAGCGCTGTCCCAGGATCATCGAAATGATGTCTTGTCCAACACAGTGGCTTTGGCGTGTGGTCTCATTGGTAAGTGTACAAAGTGATGGCAGAGGGCAATTACAGGTAGGTGTTGACTCAATGAACATCACATTGTTGTCTTGTAAAAGCTTCAGATGTGTTGGGCAGGCATGTTGGGCAGGTTTTCTGGGCAGTTGTAGTTGGCAGGTATGTTGGACAGATGTGTTATGCAGGCATGTTGGACAGATGTGTTAGGCAGACGTATTGGACAGATGTGTTAGACAGGCATGTTGGACAGATGTGTGAGGCAGGCATGTTGGACAGATGTGTTATGCAGGTATGTTGGACAGATGTGTTACACAGGCATGTTAGACAGGCATGTTGGACAGATGTGTTAGGCAGGCGTTTTGGACAGATGTGTTATGCAGGTATGTTAGACAGATGTGTTACGCAGGCATGTTGGACATATGTGTTAGGCAGGCATGTTGGACAGATGTCTTAGGCAGGCGTGTTGGACAGGTGTGTTATGCTGGCGTGTTAGACGTGTTACGCAGGCATGTTGGACATATGTATTAGGCAGGCATGTTGGACAGATATGTTAGGCAGGCATGATGGACATATTTGTTGGACAGGCATGTTTGTTGAGTAACAGGCTTGTATTGGTGGTTCGTAGAGGGGTGTGCAAGGTGGATGTGTTTAGCGAGTGTGTTGTGATTGGGTGTTGAGCAGGTATGATTGTGATGAATGGTGTGTAACAGGTGGTCACCTGTGGAAGTATGCTGATCCACTTGGTGCAGTGGCAATTAGCTTCTATATCATCGCCTCCTGGTTCATGACAGGATGGGGTGAGTAAAATACTATCACAATTCAAAAGCAATAACTCTTATTTCATTATCGGAGAATTTAGTCTTGAAATAGCTTATAATTGTGGTTACTTGAGGATAATTGTGTTCCTTGCAGAGCAAATCAAGATGTTGACCGGGGTCACTGCCCGGCCGGATTTCCTGAAGAAGATCACATGGATCTCACTTAACCATCACCCAAAGGTAGAACTCATAGACACAGTCAGGGCCTTCCACTTTGGCAACAACTTCCTCGTCGAAGTGGACATTGTTCTTCCAGAGGAAATGAGCCTCAAAGAGTCGCACGACATTGGCGAGAGTCTGCAGATCAAACTGGAGAAGCTTCCGGAGATCGAGCGAGCATTTGTACACCTCGACTACGAGTGGGATCATCACCCCTGGTCGGAGCACAAGCAAGTGTGATAGATGGAAGCGCATTAGCGGGGCAGCAGTGAGTAGGATGGAATGATAGATGGAGCAGAAAGGATAAATGGAGCGGCTTAAGCGATGTCTCCTAGGATACTGGATATTTGGTGTGAACTGTATGCCTTTGGCATTTGTGATTGGTTCTGTTTGTTAACCATGTATAAATTTATGGCCAATTGTTTCAGAAGTAGGTTTTTGTTATATACCATGTGACTGGCTTTTCTTGTCTATGCATTGATACCAGTTATGGCTTCAAGCCCAAATATATTATTTTATCCCTTGTTTGATGTCATCATTTACCTGGTTGCCTGGCTAGTGTCATTACTTGCCTGGTTGGTGACATCACTTGCCCAGCTTGTGACATCATTAGTCTGGTTGGTGCTACCATTTACCTGGGTTGGGTCATCACCTGCATGTCTGGTGCCATCACTCGCCTAGTCAGTGCCATTACGATGACATCACTGTACCGCACAACATATCTTCTATATGAGTTTGTACTATGTTTCTAAGATGGAGCACAAGTGAAAAGTTACTAGTCACATGTAACAGATGTTATCACCAGCCTTTTTTCCTTGTCACAAATGGTTTTGCAATCAGTAATGTACGATACCGTTTTCTTGTTTGCTGATGGTCGGATATTTTAAAAATAACATTTCATTTGTGGGTTTTTCACCACAGTATCAATATTTTTACAAAATGATTAAGATTGAAATGGAACAGAGGACACTTCTCCTGTGTTTTCTATACCACACTTAGTTAATGGTTTTGTCTCTGTTGTTTAATCTTGCATCATATTGACTGGTTTGTTACAGGACACTTTATTGATACTCTTGAATCTGGCTGTACTAAAATCTTATAAAATACACTGCCAGTATGATTATTTTGTGTGTAATATTCATGGTATATTTGATGAGATGAATTGCATGCGAGATCAGTATTCATTGTGTTGATAATCATGTTCATTAGATTGTTGCACCCACAATCCTGGTGTCGGGTCATTGCATTTTTTTTTACTATACTATACCAACAACAGATAAAATACTTTGTAAAGAAAGCCTCCATTTGCTTATTTTTCCGTGGCTCTGTTGATTGTTGCTGGTCAGATATGTTACAAAAATAATGGAAGATTCTACTCAGGGATGTTGATGAATCTGCCACTTAGATGGTAAGCTGGGAATGAATCCCATGAAACTTCATGAATTATTCTCTTTTAATATGGCCAGTCTGCCACTGCATCAATAGGAAAACATTTTCCAATGGACAGAGGTCCAGTGACAAGGTTGGAAGAATTAAGTACATGAGGACTGTCTATGTTGCTTAGCATATGTATATACATATATCATACGTATAGATAGTCGCGCGCGACGGTAATATAAATACATACCAGACGTCGTGCACGGCTAACGTATAGCATATATATATATAATATATATTTATGTACGGTGAATACATGCGTTCGGTGATATGCCGACTCCCATTGTTTTCAATCAAACGAAGTGAATTATGTCTTCCCTTGGAGCCACAACATATGTTGTGCAACATCATATATTGATCGACCGGTTGGTTTTTCTTCAGTCTCGCGTCTGCAGGGAAGAATTATCTAACCGGCTAAATCTGTCGTTCATTGTTTATGATAGATTTGTCTGTGGCATTTTGGGTTAATTGCACGTTTCCAAGATATCAACACAAGGCAGTTAACCTATATGCTGCAATTTATTCGCAATGAAGTTGGTAATTAATCTATTCCAAGAAAAAAGCCGTTGCCTAGTGATCGAATGTCCATTAATTGGAGCTCCAACCGTTTTCTTCAGACAGATTGGTCAACCACCGTTTTCTACTGCCGGAATATTTCGATACGTCAACTTATCGGATGTCTAGAGCACTCAACCAAATGGCTTTATATATAATTATTTAACCATAAGAGTATCTACATCTGTCACACACACACACACACACACACACACACACACACACATATATATATATATATATATATATATATATATATATATATATATATATATATATATATATATATATATATATATATATATATATATAGCCCTACAAGATATATATATGACCGGAGCTATGTTATATATATATATATATATATATATATATATATATATATATATATATATATATATATATATATATATATATATATATATATATATATATATATTTTACAGCTATTGAAAATAGAGCTGAGAAGCGAAATGCGATTCTAAGCGGGCAAAGAATTGAACTCCTAGTTTGGCAGGATATGCAAAGCAACTATCAAAACAGACTTGGTCCGTATGGCGAAGTCGCTGACCCGCGTCAACCAGATTCGGGTTCTCATGCCTGACAACATACACTTGCTGGTTGGGTCTCCTTTCATGCCTCACAACATGCAATTGTTGACTGGGTCACCTTCCCAGCTTCATATTACATATGCATGTAGCCGTGAACGACGTTTATTAACGTATATATTTATATTACGGTCGCGCGCGGCTAATATGCATGTTGGACTCTTGCTGTAATGATGTTTTACCTAGCGTAGGTTTTAGAGCCATAATTTCCGTTTAGCGGATTGTTTTTCGATAGCGATTTTAATGTTCGTTTATTTTATTAATAAAAACTATGATACAAATAATTTCGGAGCCAATTAATTGGTTTTGCAATGCTTATGGAAAAGTGATACCTCCCTAATGCTTGCTCGCTGGGTAGTACCCAGCCAGCACACGTGTGTTGGTTCATTTTCTCCCGCAAGGGGCCACTTCCTGTCCCTTACAGTCAGTGCGAGAGCGCGCGCCACATTTCGGGCGAAAATGGTGCTGGTTGGGTCGCCTCCTTTCTTCGCTGATCACCCGAGTCCTGAGGAATATGCAGAGTTGACTGGGACCGAAGTCAAGCCATGTGGGATTGTAGTGTCCCAAACACACCCCTACCTCGCATGCTCATCAGATGGGGTTGTGTCTGATCACATGATTGTTGAGGTCAAGTGTCCCTACAGTACCAGCGACAAACCTTTCACTCCTGTCTCCTGGCAAACTGTTTTGCACGAACAGTCAACTTTGTCATCTTGCGGTGTTTACGTCTCAGAGTATGAAGATTGTTCCAGTTACCCGTGACGATGAGTTTATTACTACCATGATTTCAAAGTTAGAGGTGTTTTTCAGGGACTATTTCAAAGATGCTATACTTGATTCAATGTTTTTTTTCACATTTGTTCTTACTGAGTAGTCTTGTGCACTGATTTCTTTATTCTTAAGGGAATCATTTACCTGCATATTGCATTTGGTGGAATGTATAATAAACTCCTGAAACTTGAAAAGTACAAAATGTTTTAATTGAATTATAAACAATTAACCCATTGGGGGTTCCACAGTCACTAATTCAATGAAAGGGACAAACACGAATAGGGTGAAAAACAATATTTTTCTTCAACAGTATTCACGTGTAGGGTTATTATAGATTACATTATAGGGCACATGGTATAATAAGACTACTACATATCACCTTTCATTGAGATTCATATAATATCACACCCTGAATGGAATAGACTTAAAAACATACACAGTCACACTAAACTTCACCTTAGGCAGTTGTGGGGAAGATGCACTGCCGAAAGTTACATAACATATAACAAACAAAGATTATGTCAGAGGAAATTTGATCCTCACAGTGGATCATAGGATCCACCACGATTTTGAAGATTTTTCAGAATCCTATTATCCGCTCAATGTGCACCCTCTTGCTGGAGATCTTCCGGTCTCTCTGCACCACTTTCCCTGTCAGCTGATTCTTCTTACTGAAAAAGGTTGGTATATTTACGGAGCAAATAAGTCCTGCATGTCAGAGCCATTACCGAGTCACCCTGGTCACACATTTCTGGTAGTTTTCTCCTTTTGCTGAAAGCGTTCTTGACTTTGTTATTGAGCCATCTAGGTTTATTATACTACGGGGTTTTGTAAATGGTATATATTTCCTGGTTGCAGCCGCAACTACATCTGTAAATGCATCCCACTGTTGGTGTGCACTTTGTCCTTCCATAATATTCGTCCAATGCTCACTGAACCCTAACCATAAGGGTTCAGTGACCATTGGACGCTAACGGTGCTCTGTGGTTTACATTGCTAACCATTCCATTCTCAGTCGAAATAATAAGGTCTACATAATTCCTTACTCTAGCTGGTTCAGATACGTGCTGATACGAAAAAGGTTGTGTCATGTTGGCTTGCGTAATGGTCCTGCCAGCTAAATCACCAGCAATCACACATTGCCTATCTGAAAAGATGACAGCAATTCATTGACTATCATTAATTTCTGTTGAGCTATTTGAGAGAGGAAAACTAGGCTTGAGGTAAAACTAAGCAACTTTATTGCCTTCTAACTTTCTCGTCGACAGTTCAGCGTGGACTGGCGACACAAAACATAATACTCTTGAATCTAATAAAAACAAATACTCCATACGCTAAAACTCCAATCCCTTACGCTACCGTGAGATAAACAATAGTACATGGAAATACTAGGCTGCTGTAACTGCGATTGATGGGAGCGGGAAAATGTCGTTTCGCAGAACCCTTCCGCTGCCAAAACACGTCGCGCAATATAGACTTAAAAATAGCGAAAATAACAAGTTCAGTAACCAATTAACTTCGTGTTGTTATTATATATGTAACCATCCAACCGGGGCTAGGTCTGGGGTTGACCTATCGAAAATAGTTCGCCTCTCACAGCGTTCGCGCCGTTTACTACCCTCGATCTTTCATGTCCGTGCTGCAGATGATGATATTGGATTGTCAACAACCGTCTGAAGCGAGGGAACTGGCCTGGGGTAGAAATGACATTTTTGGCTTATCAGGGACATGTGAAGATCATGCTCAACAATGTAATAGCTACTCTAAACTGTGGAGTGATAGTGAAATTACATGAAATACACACCCTTCATCAAGCAACGATGCCATGGATTTATCAAGAGCGCATGGGACTGTTGATCCAACGTATCGGGGTCGATGTCTGTTGCAGATATGGAAAAAGAAGACGGCCACACATTCTTCGCCTCTCACAGCGTCCACGCCGTTTACTAGATAAAGACTTTTGACGTCATGCATTTTGTCCTTGATATTTCTCTGATTCGTAGTCACCACGCGATATTGTATCCCATACATGACTGGAATATGCTACAGCGAAAAGGTGTTCAGGAGCCAGTTAGGACAGCTATGTCATGTTTAAAAAAAATATGGTGATGGTTTAAAACAAATAATTATTCTCGGTTTTCCATAGCAACAGCTGTTTTTTAAGTGGAATTGGTCACCTATTTTTGTTGCCCAAACATTACAGGCCCTTACATGAAGTAGAATAATTTTGATAGCGCTGAACTTGAGGACTCCGGCATGTATGGCTGACATGACATGGTCTATAGCCCTGCAGGCCCCGGGTGGGGGGGGGGGGGGGGGGGGGGGTGGCACTTGGCCTTATCCCGGATAGGGGTGTGCCGCGGGACCTCGAAAACCCGTACCCGTTGTACAAGTTGAAAATGCCAAAAAGCATACCCCGCCGTACAAGGTATTATGCGAATGTATAACCCGTCATACTAGTTGAAAATGGCCAAAAAAGCGTAACCTGTCGTACAAGGTATAATGTTAATGTATAACCCGTCGTACAATCCGTCGTACGTCGTGGGCAGGATAAAAGTTGCGGATAATCTGATTACATGCAGTAACAACTTTGCGCTCTTGCACGGTCGAGCCACAGGGATTTGTATTGGCTGCTATCTTCTATGTATACATAACCATAAAAGGTTTGTATACATAGAAGATATCGGTTAGACGGCCAATGCAAATCCCCGTGGGCTGAGCGTGTAATTCTCGGGGCGTCACACAGGGACCATTCATTGCATTTGCATTGTCAACGATCGGAGGGAAATCCCGGGAGAAAATCTGAACATACTGCATGGGAAGAGAAAACATACCCCGATGTATAAAAACTCGTCGTACAGATTGAAGCTGAAAAACATACACCGTCGTACAAGTATGAGGCCCAAAAAAATCCGTCGTACAAGTCGAGAGGGCGAAAAAATATACCCCGTCGCGCGGCACATATATACTACCTCTATACACTTAAGTATTCCTCCCCCACCCCGGGCCTGCAGGTCGTCTTGTGGACGTCTTGGAAGGTTCGAAGCCAATGCTATGCAAAATTTCAGAGTTCCAATTATTCACGAAACGTTCAAATGAAGAAATTAGTTTTCAAATATATGAATGTTTAATTGAGTTCCCCGCATGTAATTTTGTCAGGAGAAACTTCTTAGGTTCACTTCTCCGACATCATATTTTGTTGTGGAGCAATATGGCGCTGCGGTGTCGAAAGTTGCGATTCTCGATGTTTGTGGTGCAAATTACAAACGATCACACAACAGTGGATGACCATAATAGTGTGGGACGCGATAAATTCACCCCGAATCTCTGTCCATAAATACACAAAGTATTGATGTAAAGTGCGGGTTGCGTTGGATAGCATCGTTGGGCAGGTCAAAAATTACGCAACGGTTTGAGGGGGTGGAGGGTATTCAAATCGGCGAAAAAAGTGTAACGTAAATTTTGACCGGGGCTACGCAATGCTCTACCCCAAGCGCGTGAGTGTGCTACTGCAAAACCGAGGTCGAGTTGGTCTGGCACCTTTCGTCATAGCGCGCGCTAAATCATAAAGTGACTAGCGCTCTCCAGAGAAGTTACGAAATGCTTAACAACGGAAATACAACACCAGCCCCAGGAAATTGTTCATAATTTAATGAGACGTAGGACACATCCACTTTTATGCGTTATGTTTAATGGACAATACCTGATTCTATTTTCGATGCATATTTATATATACAATGAGCTTATTCTAAGTACGATGCTGCAAATTTCAGCGAAAATAATGTTTTAGCGTATTTGGGCGATAATACATTTTCTGAATCAGTGATGTCTCTTGTGAATAACGATAGAATCATGACCAATTTACGAATTGAGTTTATAGCATGATCGTTTGGCGCATCTCACATGACCCAGCTCAATGTAATTTTTGCAAGATCGAGATCACGTCAGAAATGATCGAAATTAAAGGTTTAGCAGACAATTATATATATATGTATCTCCACAAATGGGGAATGTGAGATAATTGTGTAACACAGGACTTATCATGGGACTGTAGATTCATACTATTCTCAAGATACAGATATCTATCTGGTGCTTGTCTTAAAGTTCTGATCAGAGTATTTTACAGAGGCAGAGGATGTTTGTGCGGCAGCTGTACGAATAATTAAGACAGGTATAGGCCATTCGTTACAGATGCTGTATGGATAAGGCTGGTGATAGGCTATTTGTACTGTTGATCTCTTATTAAGATATTTCAGCGCCTGTTGATCGAACTCAACAGATGTGATGATTGTTGTTTATAGATAATGTTTGTACGGTTGACATATCTGCTGCTTATCCTAGTTGGCTGTATATCAAAAAAGCTCTTTTGTGTTTTATGAAAAAGGCCTTTGCTTATTAATGGTACCACAGTTATCATTAATTGTTGATTCTCTTTTTAGGATGATCCCTACACTACAAAACTTACTTAACCCCCACCCCCACGATAGATATTACTTAACACCAAGGACAGAGCTCTAGTATCCAGGGCATGACCAAATGCCTTTGTGCATCTTTATTACAGATCTTTTTGCTGTACAAATAATTCCCACAACATCACTGCTGTATCAAAACTGAGCCTTTATATATGACAGGTATATATACAGGTTTTATTCAATATGGCAGAAATATAGAGCAGGGCTTTTTTGTTTGGTAGAAATATTCCTGTGTATTTCTGTCATACAAATATGCCCAGGTATATATTTCTACCTACATGTAAGCTCTGCTCTATTTCTGCTCTACAAATAAGCTCAGGAGGATTTCTGCTGTACAAATAAGCCCAGGTGTATTTGTGCCATGCGAATAAGCAAATGAGAATTTCTGTTGTTCTTTTGATAGAGCAGAACTGGTTGAGGTGCCTCTGGTGTGTCCATGCTCGTTATTCAGGTGGCAATAGGTGAAAAACAGTTTATCTTTGTTCAAAGGAGCCTTCTTCAAACAAGCATTATGTCTTTCCACCCTTTCTTCATGTCTCTTCAAGACAGAATTGAAGTGGCCCCAAGGGAAGTTCCTGTCTGGCCTGCAGGGAATCATCATCACATGTTAGCAGAGTGCGTGCAACAAATTAGTAATGCATGTGCATCAGGAGATTAGTAAGCAGTTAAACGTTGACAAATCATGCTGTTGGTGTGTTGGGTTTTCGAATTCAAAAAAGCTACCGACGACTATCGGATACACATGTCTGCAATTATATGCACTGCATATGTGCCGAGAGATTCATTAGTGATTGGACAAAAATTATATATGTTGTGTGGGCCCATATGGCTATTTGTACAGCATAGCCACTGCACTAAAGAAATGACACATCTGCTTAACCTACCTCTCCAGCACTCAACACACCTGTTTGTACCCATATATTTATATATGTGCCTGTACATGTCACTTTGCATGTACAAATTTTCTTAAAACTCATTACTTATTTGCAAGCAAGGAGAGGTGGAGGATCCAGCTTGTTCAAGGTCTCTATCGTTTCTGACAGAACTGCACCCTTTTGCTGAGAAGTTGATGACATTTTGCATGTTGACGTGTCAAATGTATTGCCATGGGTCAGAACAGTTGGCTGCAAATACAGAAAGTATAATTTAAAAATAGCACTTTTATCGCCTCACAAGCTGTGATTGTCTTGATGAAATAGATGAGTTAACATAGTTAATTACAAGTTTGCTTGCTTGGTAGATTGTCAATGTTGATCTGTTTCAGAAGATGAGTTCCCTTAGCAGACAGCAGGGCGATGAGCCACCAATGTTCCTTCAGAGACCAAGTTCCGCTCGCTCTCAGGATGTCAGCCACGTACTGGCTCACACCTTCAGACAAATATTCACCCGAGACACGATTCCTGAAGACACAGTGCGTTACCTCAACACTTCCAAAGGTGGTGACAATCTTTACCATGAGTTGTATGTGGAGCAACTACAGAAGGTAAGTTGTGATTGGCCTTCCTTACTGGTCTATAGATATTCTGTAAGAAGGTGGATAAGGCAGTAGTTTCCTGGCAAATACTGAATGATAAACTATATCAGCAGACTGAGCTAGTATTACATTACTGAATGATTTACTTTATCAGCAGGCTGAGCTAGTATTACATGCTCAGCTAGTAATTCATGACTGAATGATAAACTATATCTGCAGGCTGAGCTAGTATTACATTACTGAATGATTTACTTTATAAAATATATCTGCAGGCTCAGCTAGTAATTCATTGCTGAATGATAAAATATATCTGCAGGCTGAGCTAGTATTGCATTACTGAATGATAAAATTTATCTGCAGGCTCAGCTAGTAATTCATTACTGAATGATAAAATATATCAGCAGGCTGAGCTAGTATTTCATTACTGAATGATAACTTATATCAGCAGATTGACCTAGCGTTGTTTTATTATTGGTTGGTCTGCTGATCATTATGTAGTCTATTGCTTGCTCTACCTCAGATAAAATTTCAGGCTCTGCTGATTCATGAATTCATTATGTAGGTCATCTGTATTTCATTCTGCTGATACTTCAGTCTGCTGATCATGTTTTCATTGTGTAGTCATCTGGTCTATTGCTTGCTCTACCTCAGTCAGTCTGCTGATCATGTTCATTATGTAGTCAACTGGTGCTTGCTCTACCTCAGTCTGCTGATCATGTTCATTATGTAGTTATCTGGTGCCTGCTCTACTTCAGTCTGCTGATCATGCTCATTATGTAGTCATCTGGTGCTTGCTCTACTTCGGTCTGCTGATCATGTTCATTATGTAGTCATCTGGTGCTTGCTCTACCTCAGTCTGCTGATCATGTTCATGATGTAGTCATCTGGTGCTGGCTCTACCTCAACTCTTCATCTTGATGATCTGTCCACTGTTGTTTGATGGTTGCTTCATTTATGGTTGCTGTGGTGATTGCTATGTGCTATTGCTCTGGCTGCTGATGCAGGTCCAACAGGAGCACGAGCGGCGGTTGGCAGAGGCTGCGATGTTGGAGCGCCATATCATGCAGGCTCAGGCCAGAGCTATGTCAGCTGATGAACGAGCCCTGAAGCGCCTTCAAGCCAGTACACAGGGCTTCCCTGACCTAGGTCTTCCTCCATGTAAGGCTATATATGGTGTTACTTTCAGTCATGTATATGCTGATCACAACAAAACAATCCTTTCCTCTTTCACTCTACTCAGTATCCAAGACATTAACACACTAAACTGTCTAGCTAATTCCACCTCATATACCACCCCCTCCCACCTCACTAACAAGCTATCTCCACCTCTTATATGCCCCCTGTAACCATTCACCCACCTCACTAACAAGCTATTTCCACTTCTTATATACCCCTTGTAACCATTCACCCACCTCACTAACAAGCTATCTCCACTTCTTAAATACTCCCCAGTAACCATTCATCCACCTCACTAACAAGCTATCTCCACTTCTTATATACCCCCTGCATCCATTGACCCACCTCACTAACCAGCTATCTCCACTTCTTATATACCCCCTGTTACCTTTCACCTACCTCACTAACTAGCTATCTCCACTTTTTATATACCCCCTGTAACCATTCACCCACCTCACTAACTAGCTATCTCCACTTCTTATATACCCCCTGTAACCATTCACCCACCTCACTATCTAGATATCTCCACTTCTTATATACCCCCTGTAACCATTCACCCACCTCACTATCAAGATATCTCCACTTCTTATATACCCCCTGTAACCATTCACCCACCTCACAACAAGCTATCTCCACTTCTCATATACCCCCTATAACCATTTACCCACCTTGTTCATTTGTTGACTTTGTGCACACCCATTTATTGCCCTTGTCTTCAGCTAAATCTCACCTGCGGTCCTGCCTCGACTCGGCTTTGCTGCGCAAGTTCAACTTGTTGACGCCGACGGATTTCTCTACCGAGGAAGCTCCTACCGTGCCTCCACCTACTGGCAAGTGTCATTCTTGTCTGTACCTCTTATGTCACGTGTCATATTCACTCCTGCATTTAAGTATCTGCTAACAGAAAATACCAGATCACCAGATCCTAAAACAAACTAACTGTTGTTGTAAGAAGTGTTTCCTGACATGATTTGACCCTGTGCCTGTATTGTTAATATGTATGAAGTGTGTTCTGCTGCAACCAATGAATTCTGTGTTCTGTCTTACACCTTGTTGTTGTTGATTAATCCGTACCATTGCCTACCTGTGATGTGGCCTCCTCTACCCAAATGTAAGTAACGCACTAACGCTACTCGACCAAGCCATTGGTGCCTATCCACATGCTTCTTTGCTCCCACGTCCTCAATGCACATTATGCAGTGTTTACAAGATTATAATCAAGTAGAACATTTGTCTAAGTTATAATAAGCATGCTTATTATCAACTTGTAACCATGTGAATTGGCACCAAAGGTTCACAAGTCTTACCAGCACTCTGTTAGTTTAGTTGTATCCAATTCCTCACTAGTCTAGTCATATCCACACTACGTTCCCCTGCTGATCTAGTATCCACACCATGTTCCCCTGCTGGTCTAGTATCCACACTACGTTCCCTTGCTGGTCTAGTCGTATCCATGCCATGCTCCCCTGCTGGTCTAGTTGTATCCACACCACGTTCCCTTGCTGGTCTAGTCGTATCCACACCACATTCCTCTGCTGGTCTAGTCATATCCACACCACGTTCCCCTGCTGGTCTAGTCGTATCCACACCACGTTCCCCTGCTGGTCAGGTTGTATCCATAACCACATTCCCCTGCAGGTCTAGTGGTTTTTTTTCTGTGCTTTGTTTTTGTAGATGGGGTATAGTGAATTAGTAGATATTGTACATATGATACTTGAATGTGTTGCTTGTATGGAATACGGTCTGTGGGGTGCGGCAGCACTTCGTGGCTTGTGCTCTGAGTGGGCTGCACTTGGCTGTATCGGGGTGGGGGGGGGGGGGGGGGAGGTGTGTTTGTAGAGGAGAAGAATGTGAATCGATGTGATATATGAATATGATTATCTTTGGTAAATGTAATTCACAGCAATCATTTTAAATGACCGTCCAATAAGCAGCATCAACACATTGTTATCATAGAGAGCCACATTGATGAGATTTGTTTATCATTCCTCTTTGATGAAGCATAACAGTCTTTGATTAGTTACATGTGGACCAATGAGAAAAGCCATGTTCTGATATAATTCCACCTCACAATTCCGCCTAATATGAACTCCTGTAATGCTCATTTGTCCTGCTTCACATATCTGCAGCTCCAGATGTTCCTTCATATGCCCGTAACACTGAGTCATCACAGATGAAGACGGGGGAGGAGAGGGATGCTGGTGCTCACAGCCCCCTGCTCCCTCTACAAGCCAGCTTCATACAACAACACACCAGCCTCACTGACTCAGTGGACAGCTGTGACAATCCACCACCTCATCAGCACACCAAGGTGGGTCTGTTCTAACCATCAAAGCAAGGTGGGTCTGTTCTTACCTTCAAAGCAAGGTGGGTCTGTTCTTACAATCAAAGCAAGGTGGGTCTGTTCTTACCATCAAAGCAAGGTGGGTCTGTTCTTACCACCAAACCAAGGTGGGCCTGTTCTTACTAACAAAGCAAGGTGGGTCTGTTCTTACCATCAAAGCAAGGTGGGTCTGTTCTTACCTTCAAAGCAAGGTGGGTCTGTTCTTACAATCAAAGCAAGGTGGGTCTGTTCTTACCATCAAAGCAAGGTGGGTCTGTTCTTACCAACAAACCAATGTGAAGAAGATAAATGGGTGTTTGAAGCTGGTTTGTTGGTTGGTGATTCTGTGCAGGTGACGATAACGACTAGGTTAAGTTTACGGCTTATTGTGTTGTGTGTAGGAAGGAGATGAAGACCAAGGGTTATGGAAGAACCAGATCTCAGCAGAGACACGCACTGTCAACAGAACTGACCTGGCCAACATGGAAGCCCGAGTCAACCACCTAAGGAATCCACGTCATAACGCACCTCCTAGTGGGCCTAAGACACTCGTCAAGGCAAGCAATAGGAAACCCAAGGAGATCTCCATAAAAGCCAATCCTTCTCCCCTCAAGTGGGTCCCACAGTTTTATGCTGCAGCAATTGTCATCTCATTCTGTTAAATGATTTTTACATGCTGATCTAAGAGTCAGCTCATTCTGTTAGTTAATTCCTACACTCTTAGATAATAGTCAGCTCATTCTGTTTGTTGATTCCTACAAACTGTGATGATGGTCAGCTTAATCTGATAGATGATTCCCACAAGCTGAGATAATGGTCGGCTCTTTCTGGTTGAGAAGTAACATGGTGTCCATAGAGCTGTGTATGTGTGTTCAGATGTAAAGAACCTACACAGATCTTCCTGCCCTCGCCCCCTGTTGTCACCTTTGAGAAGTATGAAGTAGGGGAGATATATGAGGTGTGACATGCCTACAAGTCATAACGCACAGAACGGATCACTACCCATCATAGTCGCAATAACGCTCCGACTGATCACAACTCAGCCATGTCGTCATAACGCACCAAACTCATGACGATCCAGCCATGTTGTCATAACGCACAAAACTCAACAAAACCCACTCAAATCTTAGTAACGCATAAAGTTGTCATATAGCATCACATTCCATTCTCCTGAGCAGAGGATACTGTTCGTACCCACTTATGTGTCCTCTGCTCAGGAGAATGACCAAATTCTTCACCACCTACCCAAGTTGTCATAACGCACAAAACTTACTACCTACCCAAATCGTCATGAAGCAGCGAATTTATCACAACCCACCCAAATCATCATAATGCACCACATGTATATCTCTGCAGTTCTCTAGCGATAGTGTTTTTGCAGTTTACACTTCAACTGAAGAACCTGACAACAGTCCTACGCCCTGTGCGAGTCCTCCCCCCATCAACATCATACTTCTCTGTCGGACTGGGTAGGTTTCATGGAATACAAAATCCAATTTACAACTGTGCAGATATACCATACATAACTGGGTATGGTTCTGTAATATGGTTCACTTAGCGTCTATAGCATTGCTGTATGTTGTCGGTGAGCATAGGGTGCTTTCTGATCCTCAGGCCAGTTTCCAGGTGAACATGGGCTGGTTGCTCCAGGTATGAGCTGTCACTACAAGATTCGATTCATCCCAGACTCGTTAGGAGACTTTGATGACAGCATCACCGTCCAGTCACAGGCATCTTCACCTCTGGTGATCCCTATCAGAGGTCGACGACCGCCTCCTATACTCACAGGTAAGAGATGTAATCTTTTTCCTATCATATTGTTAGCTACAAAAGTTTCACCTGGCATGTCCAATCACAGGTGATATCTAAGTGTCATATCTGATAACAGATCCTTGTGCCACTTCTGATCTCATACCATTTTTGTCAGGTGTAGCAATTAACAACGTAATTAGCAACAATTCTGTGTGTAATTAATTATTCACTTACTATTCCCCATCTACTTTGATGCTATTTCTATCTCTCTTACAAATTTGAGATCCAATATGCACAGTTGTATTCAGGATACTTGCTTGATGACAGCCTGTTGACTTTGTGTGGGCAGTACCCAGTGGTATACATGTGGGAGAGTGCCTGGTTGGAGGCATCAAGATGGGTCATTTCACAATGCAGAACAACGGGGGAGCTGGTCGCTTCTGTCTCATGCCTCGTTCAACCTGGCCGCCAGCTAATGCTAAGGTACAACCTTCTCCGTCCCTTCATAACAATGCATCTTACTTTCTTGTAAATGTAGTGGAGTTCTGACCTGTTGTCATGGTCTGTAGAGTGCAGCATCACAAAGTGCTGTGCGTATGGCCCCATTCGAGATCCGTCCATCCATATTTGAACTCGGTTCCGGACAACAGATGACCTTGGAGGTGTTGTTTGCTCCAAGGTCAGAGGGATCATTTAACCAAGAACTGACAATGGTGTGTGACAACTGTCATGTCAAGCACTTCCTTGTGGCAGGTAACTTTCACACCCTCCATGTATCTCAAATGGTCTGTCTTTATCTGTCATGAACTATTATAGAACACATTTAAACTTGATTACAGGTGTAGGCCGGACAGCTCAGGTAGACTTGGTGTCAGTAGAGGGTGGATTGAGTGAAGCATTACCAGGAGAACAGACTGACCTAACAGCTCAGCATCTCATTCGCATGTCTCCTCTCAACCCCTTCACATACGCCCAAAAAACCATCACCGTCAAAAACGCTGTGTATGTGTCACGTATGAGTGATTTACTGTGACTTAACTTTTGGCTGGAATGAAAGCTGTACGTTTTCTACCACTCACTATATGAACATGTAGTCTTATTGGTTTCAGTGATATCGACATTCCATTCAACTGGGTTGTGGTGAAACCATTCATCCAAGTAGTAGACCCCAGCAGGGAGGCTGACGATGTCTCTGTTCCATCAGAGCGGGTACAGGACCTTAGCTCAGCATTCAGCATCGAACCAGAGAAGGGATCTCTCCCTGCCAGTGGCACAGTCAACTTCACACTCACATTTGCTCCTCCTGAGGTAAGTCTTGTTATATGAAGAGTGTGACTGGGAGAGATCGGCATTAACCTCCCAGATATAAGTCTATTGTAAGCTGGTCTGTCTCTTCTGCAGGTAGACATGTTCCATAGCGCACTACATATGGTATTACATAACATCCCATGCGTGGAACCCTCTTCAACCCCCCAATGTCAGGACAAGGAGTCCGGTGAGGTCATCAAGTGCAGATCGCAGTCAGTGCTTCCAGCCTCAGGTCAGTATGGTGATTTGTGCAGGTGTGGTGCTGTGAGGTCAGATATGTTGTACAGTATGGTCCTGTGTATAGATGAGGTGCTATATGTTGTACATTATGGTCCTGTGTGTTGGTGAGGTGCTTTATGTTGTACAGTATGGTTCTGTGTGTGGGTGAGTGATATATGTTGTACCATATGGTTCTGTGTTTTGGTGAGGTGCTATATGTTGTACATTATGGTCCTGTGTGTTGGTGGGGTGCTATATGTTGTACAATATGGTCCTGTGTGTGGGTGAGGTGCTATATGTTGTACAATATGGTCATGTGTGTGGGTGAGGTGCTATATGTTGTACAATATGACTATGCTGATAACAGAGCCACGGGTAATGGACATGACGGTGATGGAGTTAGAGGTGAAGTCTGAATGTGAACCCCTCCAGGTCCTGCTGCAGCCTTATGCCATCAACATCCCAGGCCATGTCCTCATAGAAACGGCCATCAAACGACAGTTCAGGGTACGAGGCCTATGATTGTGAGCTTGCTGTTTTAATGTCTGTTTATGAGCTGATTCAGCATGTGTTGACCTTGACTCACAGATGCTGAACCACAGCAAGACAACCATCATCTACCAGTGGGAGAACCTGACCAGTGAAACATCTATTGTTCAAGTGGAACCACCCATTGGGGAACTGGGTAAAGTCTCATCCACTTCCTCCCTTCCTGCATACTGTATGGGTGAAGCTGCGTTTCTAGAAGTATGTTAATGTTGTGTTGTGATACAGGGGCGCAGTGTGAGATGGACTTTGATCTGTGTGTCTGTGGAAACCAGCCCGGTCCTATTAACCACACTCTGCTGTGTCATGTTCAGCACCTCAAAGATCCAATCACCTTCAACATTCAGGCACAAATCAAGGTAGTTATGGAACATGGTAAACAATGGAGTCTGGCAGCCATGTTTGAATCAGGCATTATGCCTATAAGCAGGCATTATGTAGACATGGTAAATACAGGCATTCAGTATAGACAGGCTTACAGAGTTTATGTTGGTTTCCAGTCTATAGTCAGTGCCCAGACTGTCAGCTATTACCCTGGGCTACAATCAGTGATTCTCTTCATTGCATAGCTTTTCATTTGTCTTCTGTCATCGGCCAGGCTTTCAGTTGTTACCCACACTTTCATTCCTTGTACAGGCTTTCAGTCATTGAACTGGCTTTCAGTTAGTGCCCAGGTATTGAGTCATTACCCAGGATTTCAGTCATTACCCAGGATTTCAGTTGTTACCCAGGCATTGTGTCAATAACCAGACTTTTAGCCAATAGCCATATATTAAGTCATAACCCAGGCCTTCAGACCATTTGTCCCTGCCCACTTTCAGTCATTGACCATAATAGCATCATTTATTGTCCAGGCATTAAGTCAGACTTCCAATTCAGTTTTTTCCCAGGCTTTCAGTTATTTCCCAGGCTCTCATTCATTGCCCAGACATTCAGTCATTAGCTTGGCTTTCAATCATTAGGTAGGCTTTTAGTCATTAGCTAGGGTTTCAGTCAGCTCCCTGACCCCGAGCCAGTGCCCAGGTACACCATGGCCAGGTTAGCCATCTTGTATTGAAGTTGTCCATGCTGACTTGTGTGTGAACGTAGCGTACTGCTGTTGCCTTCAGGGAGCTGAGATACAGGTGGAGCAGCCGAGCATCAACTACGGGCTGCTGAGGCTGGGGGATGTTGCCAAGAGGAGCATCAACATCAGCAACATGTGTCGGGTGCCAGCCAGATGGAGAGTTGCAGAGGCTGACACACATACATCTCTTGAGAGCTTGGTGGATGTAGGTTGACCAACATCATCCCTTCAAATTCTAAAGCACTCCATTTTAACACTCTCCAATATAGGTGTGATGATCTTGCGAGGATCATTGCTTACACCATTTCGGCGTTGTGACAAAAGCTGTAGTGGATTGTGGTTCACCCCTTTGTATTTATGATGGTGTTCAGGAGGAGAGTGAGTTTACATTCTCACCCAGTGAGGGTCTGTTAGCCCCACTGGAGTCACTAGAAGTGAGTGTCACATGGCTACCTCGCCAGTGCAAGTCTCTCTCAACCATTTTCGTGGTGGATGTGGAACAGGGCAACCATAAGTAAGCCCCACTTCCTCATACATTGTTAAGGAAATGGCCATTCTATCACTCTGTCCTATGTAACAAAGTCACATGTCACAAGGTCTCATGTCTAGCAGGAAGATGCCCATCTTCCATTTGTGGGAACACAGATTGAAGCGCTGGGTTGTAATCCCCAGTGCATACTGCCATTGGTCGGTGTATATTGGGCATGTGTTTGCTTCATCAGGGCTTTGTCAGTGACGGGAGAGGTCCAGTTGCCAAGCGTCTGCCTCATGTCATGCCAGCTGCCGATGGACGAAGTGTACATCGGTGTCACCACCTGCCAACAGGTGGAGCTGCTGACCCTCTCACTACTGCTGGGGACAGGACCCTCTCTTACCCTAACCTAATTACCAATACTGTTACCCACCACTTATTGGTGAGGGCAGGTAATTACCCATCTCTCTATTACCTGCATCTAACAGGTTATTAACTCACCATGTTATGCTGGGGACTGGTAATTACCCACCTTATGTTACCTCCACCTAACGTTTGGGACAGATAATTACCCATCTTTCTGTCACCTCCACCTAACCTTTGGGATAGGTAGTGGCATATGCATGTTTTGGCCAATGCCATCAGTGTTACTGGATGCAGGTTGAGGGGGCTGATGCTGACCGCTGTAGAGTGACAATAGAACCCAGCTCGGGACAGCTTCCTGCCAGAACACAGTTGCCAATCAACCTCTACTTCACCGCACATACTACGGTCAGTTGACAAACCTACTGACTATTTAATAGGCATCTCTCCTGTCTATATTTGTCTAATGGACTTCTCTCAACTAGTGCAACTATTAACTGATGTACTGCCATTAGTTTGTCTGTGGTGGGTGGATATTGTTATCAGCTGATGGACATTATCATGAGGGTGTCTATCTGATGGATATTGTAATGTGTCTATCTGATGGACATTCTCATGAGGGTGTCTACCTGATGGACATTCTCATGAGGGTGCCTGTCTAATGGACAATCCTTGTGATGGATATTGGCATGAGGGTATCTCTCATGAGGGTGTCATTATGAGGTTGTCTGCTTTTGTTGTTGTCTGGTTTACTGGGGCAGTTTTTTTCCTTGGGGGATAAATTGATGGCCAAACAATCTGTAGACTGATGTTGAAGTTTTAATATCATGGTGGCTTCTGTCATTAGGGCGCGTTATCCGATCTCAGGATAGGCTGCCAGATTGATGGAATGGACAAGCCCTTGTGCCTCAGTCTATCCAGCATTGTCAAGGGACTATCTGTGTCATACAGAGGTCAAACTTCAAGGTCAGAAAAGGAAGAAACGATGTAGGTCACAAAGTAAACAGTACTTTTAGCATCTGATGTGTCTGATCGAATTGTGTATATAAGTGTGTAATATATAATCCAGTTCTGTCTGGTATGTTTGAATGACAGTGAGACGGATGCAGCTGAAATCAAATTGGATTTTGGTCAGGATGTCAAGCTGGGGGATTCTCCAAAATGTCAGCTCTACATTGTCAACCACTCTGCCATAACAGCTCCATTCTCTATCAGCGTTGAGCACTTCTTTGCCAAGCCCCCTACTCCACCAGAGGCAGCCAAACCAGCGTTAGGCACTCAGAGGTAAATCACAGCACACCGCATGGAACGCTCTATCCATAGGCTCTGTTTGTGCTCAAGGTTGAAGGGATCTTGTGCAAGACTATTCATGTCGTTGTTTTCAGTCAAAGGCGCAATATGTTACTGGGGAAGACTCCTAATTTGGCTGATCCACTGAGCCGTACTCCAGCCAAACTGCAAGCTGGTAGGAGGAATGGCTATTACAAGCCATTCACTTATTCTTACTCTGTCATCATTATTGAGACAGTGTTGATGCATTGTATGACAGGAAGTGTTCAGTAGGCGGGAGACTGAGTGACTGGTTGTTTGTGTAGACATGTGCCGGGCCATGCTTCAGGAGGGTAAGGGGGCGGCCTTCACTGTCAGCCCCGCTTCAGGTCTACTCCAGCCATTTGGTGAACAAGCCATCGAGGTGACAGGCTTCAGTGACATGTGGGGCAGCTACTCGGACAGTCTGCTCTGTAAGGTACGCTTCTTGTGTACAGTCTGCTCTGTAAGGTACGTTCCTAGTGTGCAGTCTGCTCTGTAAGGTACGCTTCTAGTGTACAGTCTGCTCTGTAAGGTACGCTTCTTGTGTACAGTATGCTCTGTAAGGTACGCTTCTAGTGTACAGTCTGCTCTGTAAGGTACGCTCCTAGTGTACAGTCTGCTCTGTAAGGTACGCTTCTTGTGTACAGTATGCTCTGTAAGGTACGCTTCTAGTGTACAGTCTGCTCTGTAAGGTACGCTCCTCGTGTACAGTCTGCTCTGTAAGGTATGCAGTATCTTAGCACCTGATGCGTATGTAAGGTACGCATCACGTGTGATGTCTTAGCACCTGGTGCATATGTAAGATACGCTTCTCCTGTGATGCGCTTATCTTAGCACCTGATGCGTATGTAAGGTACGCATCTTGTGTGATGTGCTTATCTTAGCACCTGATGCATATGTAAGGTACGCTTCTCCTGTGATGCGCTTATCTTAGCACCTGATGCGTATGTAAGGTACGCATCTCGTGTGATGTGCTTATCTTAGCACCTGATGCATATGTAAGGTATGCATCTTGTGTTATGTGCTTATCTTAGCACATGATGCATGTGTAAGGTACGCATCTCGTGTGATGTGCTTAGCACCTGGTGCATATGTAAGATACGCTTCTCCTGTGATGCGCTTATCTTAGCACCTGATGCGTATGTAAGGTACGCATCTTGTGTGATGTGCTTATCTTAGCACCTGATGCATATGTAAGGTACGCTTCTCCTGTGATGAGCTTATCTTAGCACCTGATGCGTATGTAAGGTACGCATCTCGTGTGATGTGCTTATCTTAGCACCTGATGCATATGTAAGGTATGCATCTTGTGTTATGTGCTTATCTTAGCACATGATGCATGTGTAAGGTACGCATCTTGTGTTATGTGCTTAGCACCTGGTGCATATGTAAGGTACGCTTCTCCTGTGATGCGCTTATCTTAGCACCTGATGTGTATGTAAGGTACGCATCTTGTGTTATGTGCTTATCTTAGCACCTGATGCATATGTTAGGTACGCTTCTCCTGTGATGCGCTTATCTTAGCACCTGATGTGTATGTAAAGTACGCATCTCCTGTGATGTGCTTATCTTAGCTCCTGATGTGTTGTAAACATTATCTTTATGTTCAGGTGGGTGATCTTGAGGTTACTAGAGTTGCCATGGAGATGAAGGTGGTAGGGAACCCCCTGCAGTTCCAGATGGTAGCAGCTCAGCCTGAACAGAAGCCTTGCATCAGGTATTGGTTAAAAGCAGCTAATTCCATCAATGCATTAATATGAAGGAATTGGACTTGACCCCTTTGATCAGAACGCCAGTTTTTACATGTATGACATCAGTAACCAGTCATCAAACTGATTAAAATGATTTGGATGGTGATTATAAACTAGAAAATGACAACCATCTAGCATCAATACTTCTGTTGACTGACATATATTGACCTTGACCTGTTTTGGCTGGGTCAGATTTGGCAGTCACGTATCAGGAGTGGATCCGATTCATCGTAAGATCAGGATCAACAACCCCAGTCCGTTTGGTGAGTTTGTCGACCTGACCGCAGTCCTGCCAACTAACTGTCAACAGGCAGTGCATGGATATCGATGAGAAGACAAGTTGTAAATTAAAGCGGAAATATGATGCTGGGTGGGATTGATGGTGCGGGAGGACATTGCTCAGACTGTTGGTATGTCATGCAGATATACGTGTCGACTGGCAGGAATTTAATGTGCATGAGGACGATCAGCAACTGTTGGACCTGGTTGTTACATACGGACAACCATTCCCTCTACAGGACAAGCTGGGGCGAGAAATCATTCCTCAAATGCTCGGTCAGTAAACGCTACATGGTCTTCTTGTTTGCTTACCACCTATCATGTTAATCAAACAGTAGAGCCTGCCACCTATCACGTTAATCTAAATGCCTGCCACCTGTCACGTTGATCAAACAGTAGAGCCCGCCACCTATCACGTTAATCTAAATGCCTGCCACCTGCCACGTTGATCAAACAGTAGAGCCCGCCACCTATCACGTTTGTGCACGTGCTCTTGTCATGTATGTGTATAGGGGTATGAGGACGGTTGCTTCTCTGTAACATAGCTGTGCTGTGCTATTTCTACTTCCATATAACTCCTGTTAGCCTCTGATGAAGCTTACAAACACCGCGGTTCTCGTGCCTCACACGTACCATATTAGTGTAGAAGCATTGTAAACAGTTTGGTCGTCGTTGTCATTTCGTCACAATTCACATATAGAGCAGACATAGATGGATTGTATGTGGTGAATGGCAACTGATATATTAATGGACTCCTTCCCTCTCTCTGCACTCCTCTCACTCCTCACCTCTCCTCAACTTGCAGCCCCTGAGCCTATTCCTCGCCAGCCTACGGATTTCATCCAAAACACACCAGATTCTACCCCGGCCACGAGCAGACAACCTACTCTCGACGCGGGTCTGACTGCTCAACAACGCCCCCAAGTGGTGACCCTCAACCTGAGGGTTCACGAGGGCAGCCAGAGACCTTCCCCATTCTGCTTCACACCATCACAAGTGGTGAGCAAGTTCATGTGTTCATGACACAAATAAAACTTGCAGGCTTCCTGATTGTAACTTAAGGGTGGCACAACAACCCTCTATTATTGGCCTATGTTGTTATTTAAGAGTGAATCATGTTAACATTGGGGATGAACATTATTGGGTGACGTTACCAGTTAACGTTAATGGCTGACGTGACCAGTTGACGTTACTCATTGACATAGGCGGTGTCACAGGTTGACTTTACTGTACGACGTTAGTGGCGTCACAGGTTGATGTCACTGAATGACCTTGGTGGTGTCACAGGTTGACGTCACTGTATGACGTTGGTGGCATCACAGGTTGACATCAGTGTATGACGTTGGTGGCGTCACTGGTTGACGTTACAAGCTGATATTACTATATGACGTAACCAACCTAGATGGCACATTATCAATAAACGCTCCTGTCAAATAATGTGACTCTGCATGAGATGGATGACACTTCAGGTGGTGCCTGGTAAGGGAAATACGTCGGTGGATGTCACCTTCTCACCGCTCTTGGACGTGGATGGCCATGATGGCCAGCATGACGTGGCCACAGACGGTCAGCATCGCGTTGCCTACGCTCTGGGCTACCTCAGTCTGGAGGATCAGGTGAGGAGAGCTGATCATCGTGCTCTTCTTTCCTTGTAATCAGATGTTATTGATTAAGCTAGGTATCCAATGCATCACAGTATCTATGTCAGGTGAGTTCTACTCTGGTGAGGTGTGGTGCAGGTAGCCGCAGTAGAGGGCAGAGTGACCAGACGAGTGCATTATGATGTCACACCTCTCCACATCGACATGACAGCGCACGTCAAACCCGCCTTGTAAGACTTCCATTCTCTGTAAACGATCTTCCATGTAAGACTTCCATTCTCTGTAAGCGATCTTCTTTGTAAGCCTTCCATTCTCTGTAAGCGATCTTCCTTGTAAGACTTCCATTCTCTGTAAACAATTTTCCTTGTAAGATTTCCATTCTCTGTAAGTGATCTTCCCTGTAAGCCTTCCATTCTCTGTAAGTGATCTTCCCTGTAAGCCTTCCATTCTCTGTAAGTGATCTTCCTTGTAAGACTTCCATTCTCTGTAATAGATCTTCCTTGTAAGACTTCCATTCTCTGTAAGCAATTTTTCTTGTAAAATTTCCATTCTCTGTAAGTGATCTTCCCTGTAAGCCTTCCATTCTCTGTAAGCGATCTTCCTCATAAGACTTCCATTCTCTGTAAGCGATCTTCCTTGTAAGACTTCCATTCTCTGTAAACGATCTTCCTTGTAAGACTTCCATTCTCTGTAAACGATCTTCCTTGTAAGACTTCCAATCTCTGTAACTGATCTTCCTTATAAGCCTTCCATTCTCTGTAAGTGATCTTCCTTGTAAGACTTCCATTCTCTGTAAGTGATCTTCCTTGTAAGCCTTCCATTCTCTGTAAGCGATCTTCCTTGTAAGACTTCCATTCTCTGTAAACGATCTTCCTTGTAAGCCTTCCAATCTCTGTAAGCGATCTTCCTTGTAAGATTTCCATTCTCTGTAAGCGATCTTCCTTGTAAGATTTCCATTGTCTGTAAACGATCTTCCCTGTAAGCCTTCCATTCTCTGTAAGTGATCTTCCTTGTAAGGAAGTAATCTTCCGCTGCTTAAATTTTGCTTTATATTCTCTGAGGGTGTTTCAACTTGTAAAACTTGCATGGGATGATCTTAATGGCTGAATGGTGTAAATGACAACCTGAAATAGGGTGATGTGAATGGTGTAGATGAGAGCCTGAAGCAGGGTGATGTGAATGGTGTAGATGAGAGCTGAAGTAGGGTGATGTGAATGGTGTAGATGAGAGCGTGAAGTAGGGTGATGTGAATGGTGTAGATGAGAGCCTGAAGTAGGGTGATGTGAATGGTGTAGATGAGAGCCTGAAGTAGGGTGATGTGAATGGTGTAGATGAGAGCGTGAAGTAGGGTGATGTGAATGGTGTAGATGACAACTTGAAGTAGGGTGATGGGAATAATGTATTTGACATTGTTTTGTGGTGTTGCGTGTAGGTTGAGCATTGAATGCAGTGAGGAGGAGGGAATGAGGTACCGCACGGCTGCTAGCGACCTCATCATCAACGGCCAGGTAATGTACTGTCCATGATCCACCAGTAAAGTCTGTGTAGGTCGGCTAGATCTGTTAGGACATTGATGATGTGTGCGTGCTGCTGTAGCTGCAGACGGAGTGCATGAAGCTCTGCAGTAGCACGCTTCATAACACCACAGAGACACCACTCGTCTTCCATCTGGCCACCAAGGAGCCCTTCTACGTGGTCCAGTTAGATCCTGACACTCGCTCACCTGTCAACTGTGTCACCGCCACTGGTAGTATCAACCTCAAACCCCGCCAGAGCGCCCTCGTAAGTCATGCATCCTTACACTGATCAACACCTGTCATTGACAACTGTAATCAACACCTGTCATTAGTTTGTGTGACACAAGTCACCATGTGACCTCAATCTGTTGTTGAAGGTCCACGTAGGGTTCCGGGTGAGCCGTGAGCTGTTGGAGCACCTCCACCTGGCGTCTGAGAGGTCCTCTGAGGCGAAGGAACCTCAGAGCGGGATCACAGTAGATGAGTTCATGGAAGGGAAGAGGTTGCACTACGAGGAGGACCTCCACATTCAGTTCAACAACAACTCCCTGCAGGTGAAACACCCACTATTTACCATCATTAAACAGCTACAGCATAATATTCAAGCTTTTGAATCTGGTTGTCTTGGGAAGGCTTTGTTTGATGTCACTTCATCTTTGGTCTGACCACGCTCTGTGTTCGCATGGGTCTGGTGGCTGTAATGGTTACAGAAGCTGCCCCTGCATGCCACCCTCAGCATCCCTCGCCTTGTACTGACCCGCCAACAAGTCGACTTCGGTGTGTGTCTGGTTGGACAGCGCAGGGAAGTGCAGCTGATACTCTCAAACCCAACACCATCTCACAGCTTCTGGACCATCCAGCAGGGTGAGTCTGACACACCAGAGAGAACCAGGTTATTGTAACAGGTGTATACACACAATAGCCATTGACAATGAAATAACAAAGGCTTTATCTTTATTTTCCATTTCAATCATTGATTACTTCTTATTCCTTTGTATTGCTCCACTGCTGTTGGCACCATATAGCACACACGTGTTGGTGTCATGTTAAACCCTATGCTTGTCTTACCTAAGAACAATGATACAGTCAGTAATGTTTCTACATTGTGTATGTTGTGTGTGTACTCAGAGAGCAACTCGACGACCTGCGCCTCAGACACATTCTCGGTGGCGCCCACTAGTGGCTTGCTCGAGGCTCATGCCACCAATCTCTCCAACAACCGCGTCCTCATCCAGGTCTTCTTCACAGCTAAGTAGGTTCCTGCTCTCTCAGGCGAGTCCACTTAGGTAGTTAAAGGGATATGCTGACCTGATAAAAGGGTCTAATCATGGGGTAAACTGAGCAGTCTTTAGGATCCTACGATCTGGAAGAGCGAGGTCACATTGAGGGTCAGTTGACTCCATTTAGTTGGTGAGCGGGGCCACATGGAGGGTCAGTTGACTCATTAAGCTGGTGAGCGGGGCCACATGGAGGGTCAGTTGTCTCTATTAAGCTGGTGAGCGGGGCAAAATGGAGAGGCTGTTGTCTCTATTAAGCTGGTGAGCAGGGCCACATGAAGGGTCAGTTGACTCCATTAAGCTGGTGAGCGGAGTCACATGGAGGGTCAGCAAACCCTACATAGCTGGCCAGATATTGTAACTTGACTTGGACTGTCCATCACTTCCATCATTCATGTTTCTTTACTCTTCTGTGTGTTATCTGCAGGCACAATGAGGATTATGAGGCTGTTTACCTGCTGACGGGCATGCTGGGGGAGGCTCCCCTCAGACTCTACCTCCGAGGGGCCGGGTCCTACGATGGCAAGCATGAAGCAGTGGTCGACATCTAGGCTAACTCATCCTGTCATAGGAGGCTCTCATTTGATACACCTGACTGATCAAGCTTACCTATAATACACCTGTCTGTGATCAAGCTCACCTATAATACACCTGTCTGTGATGAGGCTCACCTGTAATACACCTGTTGGTTCATCATCATCATATCATTCTGGTTCAACCCTGAGGGCTGACCTGTAAAATATCTACATATTGAATTATGAAAGTTCTTGAAATCTATGATCTATTATGTGATAGATTCACTTTTGGCCGATGCAATAAATGACACCTTTAACTAAACCTTCAGTCAAACAAATACATAGTATGAGCTGATTATTGCATTCCAGAAATCGTGATTGGTTCTATTTGCAGGCAACACATAGCTGGCTACCTCCACACTACCTGCTATCTCCCATCCTTCAGTCAGGATTTGACTTGATTCGCATGCATTTTTCAGACAGCCATTCCCATATTCTCTCAGTCTAACAATCACGTGTGGGCTCAAATCCTGACTTGTGTACATGCTAGAGGTTTTGACCAATATAACCCACATTTGGGACCATTACCAATATATCCTGCATTTGGACTGGATTCCTTCTGGCAATTCTGGGTCTACTTCAGTCCGTGTGTCACTGGGATCATAGAGACAGAGAGAGGGAGGGGTGTAGAGACATAGAGAGATCAAATACTGAGAGGGGTGGATGGAGAAATAGTGGGAGTTTGAGCGAAAAAAAAGAGGAGGTAGTGGGAAGGGATACAGAAAGAGGTAGTGAGGGAGAGGTAGTCGAGTGTAGGGGAGGAAGGTGGGAAGAGGGTCATCCAAGTTAGGTGGGTCTTCAGATCAATGGCTACACTTGGCAGAGAAAGTTATCCACATTTTATATTTCAACAATAATAACTATAACAAAATGGATCCACGAACCCAGTGCATATTGGGCAACCTAATGATGGCTCGTCAGACTAGGAAGGATTACACAATGCAAGCAATAACATTTGTGACACGTTGAAGATTAGCTTCGATTATGGAATACCAGAGAGCCACACAAATGCAAACACTTCGATGACTTTTCAATAAGCAAATATATTCAAACTATCAAACATACCGAATTCAGCTATTGCATTATGATCCTCTATAACATTATGATAATCTGTCACGTTATGATCATATCATAAAGCAACCATGACAATTAAGTAAGGTGAGTTTCGAGACAGAACCTTATTTTAAAGAATTACATATATTTAACAGAAGGAATTTCAGTAATCATGGGAAAGTTACAGAATTCATCCACTTGTTTTAGATAAAAAGTCTGCCTGTCTGTCTGTATGTATGTATGCGTGTGTGTGTGCATGTATGTATGTATGTGTGTATGTATGTGTGTATGTATGAACTTACTAACCTTTTCTTGCAGAACTTTCTAACGCTTTCTTGCAGCATTTACTAACCCTTTCTTGCAGTCACAGCGGATAAGTTTAAAGCAGCTCTGTAGGACGTCGCGAAGGGTCGTCCATTATGGCTTCCTCCACCCAGCACCAATGAGAAGCTTTGGCAGCTCCACCAAGCACCAATGAGAAGCTTTGGCAGCTCCACCACACACCAATGAGAAGCTTTGGCAGCTCCACCAAGCACCAATCAGAAGCTTTGGCAGCTCCACCAAGCACCAATCAGAAGCTTTGGCAGCTCAGTGTCAGATACAGATACTTTGTTTCAGATATTGGCCGGCCAGGTGCTGTTGCTGAACGACTGTTTGGTGTGCCTGGCTTCAAGCGTTGAAATACGCGACTAAGCAATACACACATTCCTAGACTGAAGAGAACATCAACTCATCAACTGATGGCGTGGAATGTCGCTACCAAATCAAGTGGAAGCGGAGTTTAATTGCCATGTGACACACTGTTCCAAATTACTCCCCTGTCTATGCATGTTTGACAATGTTGAAGACAAACAGATGTGTGACTTTGAGAACTGCGTTGGTGACAGGTTGATTGCTGTAGTATTGACAGCTGCTAACACAGATTGATTGCTGTAGTATTGACAGCCGCTAACACAGATTGATTGCTGTAGTATTGACAGCCGCCAACACAGATTGATTGCTTAAGTATTGGCAGCCGCTAACACAGGTTGATTGCTTAAGTATTGACAGCCGCTAACACAGGTTGATTGCTTAAGTATTGACAGCCGCTAACTTAGTGTGATTGCTTAAGTATTGACAGCCGCTAAAACGCAGATGAGCGATTTCGAGTAAGCGAGATCACAATTGATGAAAATCTTGTTGAATCCCCTTGCATCATGTGGTGGCTGCGGAAGAGGAGCGCTGGCGTTGCTGGCGGCGCGATCATACAGTGGTTGGTTCATAGAAGTTTTCCATTAATTAATAGAGTAACCACCATGTCGCCCTGACGCTGTGGCAACTTCTGACGCATCACGACGGTATGAGATTCAATGAACAAAGGAAGGAGAGACGTCAATTGGAGGGTGGGGTTGGGGCCCCGGGGGGGGGGGGGCACTTAAGTGTATAGAGGTAGTATATATGTGCCGCGCGACGGGGTGTTTTTACGGCCTCTCGACTTGTACGACGGGTTTTTGGGCCTCATTCTTGTACGACGGGGTATGTTTTTCAGCTTCAATCTGTACGACGGGTTATACATTCGCATAATACCTTGTACGACGGGGTATGCTTTTGGCCATTTTGACCTTGTACGACGGGTACGGGTTTTCGAGGTCCCGCGGCACACCCCTATCCAGAATAAGGCCAAGTGCCCCCCCCCCCCCCCCCCCCAGGGTTGGGGACTGGAAAACGGAGGTTCCATTTCGGTCGGGAGAGATTCCGTACTGCAGTTACTATTTTGGTTCACAAGGAGCGGTGCTGCAGGTCCGTGTGTTCACGTGTTAACGCGGAGAGCGCTGACTGCGCATGGAATGCAAGAGGTATTAGATGCAAGAGCGTCGTCTGAACGGGCAACGCAATCACGAAGGGAATTCAGGACAAGTTGGAGAAATAGTGAACGTGAACTCTAGCGAGCCATTGTTACGCACAGACAAACACACACGCACACATAAACTCTCACACACATATGCACATGCTCATGCTCATATATATATATATATATATATATATATATATATATATATATATATATATATATATATATATATATATATATATATATATATATATATATATATATATATATATATGTATATATATCTGCGTGTGTCCGTCATAGATAATTTCTCCGGCAGATTTGTACCAAGTACCCTCTATTAGTTGCTAATGGCGACAATGACGCTGGTTTATTGTGCCTTGAATCCTGCTTTTGTGATCGAGTGACCATCATAACGTACACATGTTGGGCGGCGCCATCCACTTGATCAGTGATGAATGGTCCACTTGTGTTGATGAAAGTTTTCCCGGGCATGATCTATGACAGTCAGCTTGTGCAAACATCATCCGCAACCTAACAAAGCGTGGGAAATGACACCCGGGGTGTGTTTTTTTTTGGCTGACTCGGCGACTGACGCGTGTAGATGCTGCTGGTGGCACGACACGACGCGACGCCACACGTGCTGCACGCGATGTTTGCGGCTGCCGTTAATAAGTATAAGCACGCGTCTCGAAGGCTTTGCAGCGGTAGGAAGACCCCGGGGGGGGGGGCACTTAAGTGTATAGAGGTAATATATATGTGCCGCGCGACGGGGTATGTTTTTTCGGCCTCTCGACTTGTACGACGGGTTTTTGGGCCTCATTCTTGAACGACGGGATATGTTTTTCAGCTTCAATCTTTACGACAGGTTATAAATTCGCATAATACCTTGTACGACGGGGTATGCTTTTGGCCATTTTGACCTTGTACGACGGGTACGGGTTTTCGACGTCCCGCGGCACACCCCTATCCAGAATAAGGCCAAGTGCCCCCCCCCCCCCCCCCGGGAGGAAGACCCCTCGTTAGGTGGTTATATGCACATTTCCTGATTAGTATGTTGTCGATTGCGGGGTCGTGACGTCATCACTAAGCGCATTGTACAACCCAACACATTGCTGATGCCTTTTTAGTTGTCTATTCATTCAACGAGCACGTTCGGAAGTATATATGTAATGCAGGTGTCTTGCCACATAGTGTAGGTCTCGCGCTGACTTCATGAATATGACTAGTATAAACTATAATGGTTGGGAGCTTGCAGCGATAACTTTCAAAGTAAATAATTATTGAGTACTTTGAACAATAAGTTACTCAGGGTAGATTGCGTGGTAAGTCACTCGGAATATCCTGCATGGTAAGTCACTTGGGGTATCCTGCATGGCAAGTCATTTGGGGTATCTTGCAAGTTATGTCTCTCAGCGAAAAAGTTGAGTAAAGTCGCTGAGGAAAACTTATATGAAAGTCATTCAGCACAGTTTTTATCGTAAATAACCCAGGACAGATTAAATTGTAAGTCACCCAGGACAGCTAATATTGAAAGTCACCAATGTAAGATTTTTTAAGGCTATAAGTTCGTCCGATACTAGTCATTCGTAAGTTATGAAATTAATAATAACACGTAAGCAACTCGGATAATGATAACAGCACTTTGTCGATGTCTATTTCCAACAAGTTTGAGCCTTTGGTAAAATGTTCCTTTTGAGGAAACTCTGTCAATCTCTGGGGCCGGTAAGTTACCGGAGAGCCATCAGCGTGGGGTTGGTTGTTTGTGGTGGACCGGAATGGCATCAGGCCAATGCAGCCTTGTCCCGTGATATGTGACGTTCTCTCGGTTTTGAGGAAACTCGGAGTGGACCGGAATGTTTGTGGTGGCCAATGCAGCCTTGTCCCGTGGTAGTCGAAAGCAGTGACGTTCTCTCGGCACAATGTTTACATTGGCATTAGGACTTGGCATTGGTATTGCGCAGATGGGCTGAAGGTTTGTATAGGATAGGGAGGTGTGGCGAGACTAATGCCTCACAACATTGACACACCAACACCGTGTTTGTCTCGACAAAAGAGCGCTCTGCTGGTAGGGACTATGGTGCTCGGCCTGTTCACTTACCAACTCAATGCATCCGACTGGTCTCCTGTCTTGACACTGCGCAAACATGAGCACTCCCTGCTCGCGAAGCCGCAACCTGTAGCTAGCGCTGCGTTGCTGTGGGTTGCTTCAAGCTGCGGTCCAGAAGCGCTGCGGTGGAGAGCGGATTACCAGCGGACACTCACACGGCAAAGACACCGCTCCTATACAGCCACGGACCGCGCTCATACAATTATGGATGCGAACCGCATGTGGAGAAGCGCTGGCTGCCACGCGTCGTACATCGCGTCGTGCAATCCATCTATTGAACTGGACTAGTTACTTAATCCATCATCTGCACGGGTGGAAGGAATTTGGAGAATTTATCAGATCAAATAAGGGAATGTGTCGAATCACTGATATCAATAGAAACGAATGCTGTTAGGATATCAACCAGCTCTCACTCTTGAAAAGTCATAATGTGACGCGTGCAACAGCGATTACATCATTCAGAGCAACGCGGTTTGACTTCCGGGTGTTTCACAGGAAATTCTGCAGATTGGCCTTCTTTAATAAAAAAAACATGAAAAGAGACGCCTAGAAACAGGCGCGTGGGCCAGTGACGTCACAATACACGATTTGCTATTCTGTAGCGTTTCCAGTGAACACCTCTTAAGGCGGTAGGTAACTGGGAGAGTGTTTACAGGGAAGCGAGAGCAGCGGTCAGCGAAGCTGCGTCTGAATGAGGTAGCAGCAGACAGCGTCCGTTGTCGGAGAGAGAGAGATAGAGAGAGCGAGAGTAGACGAGCCAGGCAGGCAGCCAGTGAATCCTGCCGTGAAACTGATTAATAAGCCTCAGCTCCTCACAACAAACGCTTCTCCTCCTCGCCTCCATTAGGTGCTGCGGAAAATAAACATCGTGCCCACGGAATCTGCCGACAGTCAACGGAATCTGCCGACAGCTGATGCAGTGGATGAAGCATTGGTTGTTGACAGGCGCTTCCTAACCGCGCGTGTGCAACACGACGCGGGAAGGGACGGGGGCAGGGGGGTGGGGGGGGGGTTATCGTACCACGGTACGATGCGTCTTCCCTACGGAGCTCGAGGATCAAGGTAATGAACGACGCTAAGCGGCGGACAGGTGAGGCGCCTAACGGGCGTTTTACACCTGGCGCTTGTTCGTGTAACTGGGAGGTTAAGCGTTAACCAACGTGTGCATGTTGACGCGCGTCTTAGTGCCGCCAGCAGTCGTTCGAGTTGCTCGTGCGTGTGTAAACAAACGTGTTTACATATCGGTATACCAACGAGCAAATCGGATGTAACCATTGCTTGAACCGCGGAATGAAGAAGGACGGTTGGGGAGGTGTGTGTTGGGAGGGTTGTGTGTGTGTGTGTGTGTGTGTGTGTGTGTGTGTGTGTGTGTGTGTGTGTTTTGTGTGTTTTATTTTGGGTTAGCAAAGGGGGGGGGGGGGGGGTAGACGTTCTCGCTTAGTGTTCATTAGGGAACCCGCCATGTCCGCACCAATATTTACCTTGCTATGTATTCAACGAGGTGCTCGCCTATCTTGTACCCGCCGTAATACACCATAACTGACTTCCAACCCAACTCGCCACAGGCCAACTAGCTTCACTTTCGACGTCAGCTTTTGTTTCCCCTCTCTCACACCTGGTAACTGGTAACAATAATGATACATATGACAATGCTAGTGATTATGATGATGACGCCTTAGCCATGATAATGACGTTGACGGTGATGATGTTGACGACGATGGGAGCGATGATGCCAACAACGATGAGACTGCCGAGTGAGGCAATCCAAGCAGCAGCTGAAAATGTTCAATATCTTGCAAAGTAGGCTCTCGGATGCCCGGAAACGAGGTCCGAGCGCCTGTGAGTTCGTTCATTGTATAAGTTCATTATTAGTGTATGTACAAATTTCCCCTGAAATGGCTGAGACATCCTCGAGGTTGCCTCCAGTCTTACCAGCTAGTACAGTCGACTCACGGCCGGCCCGTTCACCCAGCACATAATGACTGGCTTCACCAGCGGCGGCCGACATCAGGAGCTTAAGTTTGCTTGCTCACTATCAATATGGTGCTACCCAGTGTCGTAGTATTTGTGTCAACTCCCGTTGTAATTTCGCTTTGCCAGTCTCTGTACAGCGTTCCTGAACAAGATGGTATGTACATTGTGGTTTATCGCATGGCACCCTACTCTCAGCCGATCACAGTTTTCCGTGCGATAACTGCGACCGTGTCGATATATCACCAAGCTGCAACCAGGTTTGAGAAGGTCCCTCACAGAGCACCGCTGCTCTAACATGACAACACTACGGAGGGTCTTAATATCACGCACACCTTGCAAGTCTTATAACGAAGGTTTTCTTAAGAGTCATTTGCTTGTCAGCCGCTAATTTGGTTGCGTATCGGTCATCGAGAAGTCACGGTATTATCCCGTCACCCCCAAATCATGCTGAGGCGCGAAATTCTAGCACCTGCCGAGCCGTGTCTACTGCGCTACTGTGTTGGTGCTGATCCGACCAGCACAAGAAGCACCTCTTACTTCCCATTTGGTATCCATAAATGGATCCAAGGGAGCAACAAACGCACCATCAGGAACACTAAAATCCGTCTCAAAATCACTGGCGTCGAAAAAAAGAAACATCTCCGCGATCTCCCATAGATGAAACCATCATCACAGGCTGCTGAGACCGACTGGGGATTAAGGGAATAACTCGCATATTTACACGTCCCAGACAGATACATTACATACCATAGTTTCACGCTAATTATCAGTATTAGGAGACAGCGTCGTGCGCTTGATTATCGCGTGTAGGTGCCATCGCGATAAGTATGTTTTTGCATGGTCACGCGGATGATATGGGTTCTTTCCCCATATCACCCACGTGACCATGCGATAACCAACACATGAACAACCCCAGTATGCCCAGTGTGAATACTTATCTCAGGGCACTCTTCTCTCAGCCAATCAGAGCTCGAGAAAAAACTGCATCCAGATATGAGAGGTGCTTATTATCAGGCACGCCTTGCAAGTGGTTTACCCAAGCAACGTGCATGAAAAACCGCTAAGCCAAGTATAGTGGTGGTTTACGCAACCTTCTTGAATAGTTCTACTGTGGCAGTGACGTTTTCATCTGTCTCTCTTAATTATAGATTAAAAATCGGAGATAAACCGATCTCGTCGGACTCTCGGACACAAACGAGACTCCAGATGAATAAAGCATCTGCCCCCTAGCGACCAAAACGCCAGCGTTGCGTGATTTCCGTCAGGGTAGCTTTATATACGCTGCGATCATTTGGGTGTTAAGTTGCGCTTGTTTATCGCGTGCAGGTGCCATCGCGATGTGTATGTTATCGCATTTCACTCGCGTGACCATGCGATAACAAACACTTAAATATACGTGCATATACTCGCACGCGCGCGCATGCACGCACATACATTCTGACATACACGCACTCACATTCACACACACAGTTTTCGCGCATGCATACACACTTTGATATTATTTGTTCATAGAGGATTGACTGGATGTATCTAGCGCGTAGTTATAACATATGAACGAATGCAGCGCGGAGTGGTTCAGTTAATGAGGAGTGGTTCAGTAAATGAGGAGTGGTTCAGTAAATGAGGAGTGGTTCAGTTAATGAGGAGTTAGTGATGGATGGACGCCTTCCAACGTATGGGAGGAATGTAAACATTGTAATGACGTCCGCCAATGAAGCTTGTTTGTTTAATGTTAGATCTAACTGTACACGACGACCGGACGGGAGCTGACTTTTCCTGTTTCCCTCCTGCCGGTGGGGCGTCGGGGGGTAGTGGCCGCTGGGGCAGTAGGGTGTAGTGGCCCCTGGGGTGGTGGGGTGTTGTGGCCGCTGGGGCGGTGGGGTGTAGTTGCCTCTGGGGCGGTGGGCTGTAGTGACCTCTGGGTAGTGGGGCGGTGAGGGTAGTTTCCGGTGGGCGGTGGGGGGTAGTGACCGCTGGTGCGGTGGGGTGTAGTGGCCGACGATCACGTCAAAGTAGCCGTCCACATTGTCATCAACTCTGCCTGGTCCCTCGTTGTATCATAGCATTTCATAAAATGGCCCAGTCAGCAGGTGTATACTGCCGCAAGGTGTATTCTGGCACCAAGTGTATACTCTCCAGGGTGGTGTAAGTGCATTGGTGTTTCTACACCTGGAGCGACACATTATAAAACAATGATTGCCGTGGGTAAACATGTGAGATTGCGGGCCAGTTGCGTTCCACAAACGCCGGCTCTGAAATGTTATGTTCTTGGACTAGAGTGATAGTTGCATATCACGTTCCTGGCAGCAGCTGCAAACATATGAAGGCAATTTCGATCCCAATTAAGGGAGTCGTCCCCGATTGAACTATTTCTAAAATGTGTGTTATAATTGCATATAGTCCGGTGAGTTTTCAAGGTGGTATGTCATCGACTATCCGAATGGGATATCATACATGATATACGTCTTACTGCTGAGCCGACTGGTTATAAAGAGATGATTGATATGAAATCGAGGGCGTCTAATCATGTGAATTCTCTGTCACCTGGATGAGTACCACGTGACCGACGTGTATTCCCCCCCTACCCCCAGCAGGGAGGACAAATAAGCTCCGCATTCTCTTGGTTCCTATCCGACCAGATCCGATCTCCTTCATATTTGCTTCAGGAACAAAATGATTTCATCAAACAGGGCTTGTTGAATAACGTGACGCCCTGGCTTGTTAAATAACGTGACGCCTTACCTTTTTGATTAACGTGACGCCCTGGCTTGTTGAATAACGTGACGCCTTACCTTTTTGAATAACGTGACGCCCTGGCTTGGTAAATAACGTGATGCCCTGGCTTGTTGAATAACGCGACGCCCTGGCTTGTTGAATAACGTGACGCACTGGCTTGTTGAATAACGTGACGCACTGGCTTATTGAATAACGTGACGCCCTGGCTTATTGAATAACGTGACGCCTTACCTTTTTGATTAACGTGACACCCTGGCTTGTTGAATAACGTGACGCCTTACCTTTATGAATAACGTGACACCCTGGCTTGGTAAATAACGTGATGCCCTGGCTTGTTGAATAACGTGACGCCCTGGCTTGTTGAATAACGTGACGCACTGGCTTGTTGAATAACGTGACGCCCTAGCTTGTTGAATAACGTGACGCCCTGGCTTGTTGAATAAAGTGACGCCTTACCTTTTTGATTAACGTGACGCCCTGGCTTATTGAATAACGTGACGCCCTACCTTGTTGAATAACGTGACGCCCTGGCTTGTTGAATAACGTGACGCCCTACCTTGTTGAATAACGTGACACCCTAGCTTGTTGAATAACGTGACGCCCTGTACGAACCCCTTTCTCTGTTCGCCTGTATAGCGCTGACGCACCAAGCCAGCGCACTATCACTATCATGTAGCACTATCATGTTGCACAAACTCACTTATGGAAGTCTCTCCCGCCGAGTCCAAGTCTCAGTGTTTTAAAAAGAGATCAGAATACCTTTCCTTTTTAAAACTAAATTCCTGATTGTACAGCGGATAGAAATACGATGTGTTGCGCAATATAAATGAACAGCATTATTATTATTATTTGTCCCTTGTCTGAAAAGAGAGCTATGGGGGGCTCGCTGCAGGCTGCCTTTACTGGGCGCGGTTCAGACTTTACCGTCAATCAGCGTACCCGCCTACTTTATCATCAATCAGCGTACCCGCCCACTTTACCGTCAATCAGCGTACCCGTCCACTTTACCATCAATCAGCGTACCCGTCAGCATTACCGTCAGTCAGCATGCCCGCCAGCATTACCGTCAGTCAGCGTGCCCGCCAGCATTACCGTCAGTCAGCGTACCCGCCAGCATTACCGTCAGTCAGCGTGCCCGCCAGCATTACCGTCAGTCAGCGTACCCGCCAGCATTACCGTCAGTCGGTGTGACCGCCAGCATTACCGTCAGTCAGCGTACCCGCCAGCATTACCGTCAGTCAGCGTGCCCGCCAGCATTACCGTCAGTCAGCGTGCCCGCCAGCATTACCGTCAGTCAGCGTGCCCGCCAGCATTACCGTCAGTCAGCGTACCCGCCAGCTTTATCAGCGTATCCGCGCTCTTTTCACTAATTGAATCGACACATTTGGCGTAATTGCAGTCTTGTATACTACCCGACTCGGTTCTTTTCTGTTTCAGATTGGATCCCCAAAGCGCTGGTGATGGAGGTCATGGCTGGATTCTGTACCCTTGGCATTTTCCTCTGCCTAATCCTGTTCGTGGTCAGCTTGCGCTATGATTGGATGATGAGTCGTTTCGTTCTCGTAGCGCTTATTGCTCTCGCCATGTTGGCAGGTAGGTGACTTCATCCTCCGGGATACCTGGCTCTCTCAATACGGGGCAGCCAATCGCAGCTTCTCGTGTTGCTGTCTTTGCTTTATGGTATTACTTTCAGTTAAATGTCGTATTTTGTCACGCGTTACATGTGTTTTGTTTAACATGTGAATGCATAACGTCGTGATTCGTTCATTTCCAGGTTTGTTCAACTTTATTGGCGTGGTAACTATCGGGTCGAATATGAGCCGCTTGGGAGCGTCTCCTAGTTACTCGGTGGGACTAGAAGTCCTTTCCGTTCTCAGCTTCTTTGCGGGCTGCGTTACTGGGCTCATGGACATGCAAGGGTGTTGCATGAAGCGACACGAGCTGGTCGGCAAGGGCACTACCAGACCCATCTAGAGGGCGCCACCGAGCTCGCGCACGCGCAGCGGGCCTCAGGATGGCGTCAGGTTACACTGGACGAATGTTACCCAAAACACTTTCAATGCTTGTATGGCGAAAGCTATTCCATTGTGTATGATGTTTTCCAAGTTAAGAGTATATAGAATGTTCTATGTGGTAAGCTCAATCGATGGACGTGTTTTATTAGTACTGTATAATCGCTGTGTCAGCTGTTGTCACATGAGGCTCGCTACTTAGACATGACCTTCACAATGACGCAATCGCCAGCGGATATGGCCACTTTGCCGACTACGTTTGGCGAATGTCGACTTGTAATGTAATGCGGTGCTCCTTTTTATTTAACCTTGTAAGACGATCGTTGTTTCCCTTTGGTGTGGTTCACGTATATAAGCCTTAAGCATGCTGGAGATGTGAATCGTGTTAGCTTCGACATGTTGACGCGTTGCTCGGGCTTCCACCTGTCAAGCTCCCTGTCTTACCTGTAGACAGAACCAAGTGGCCTTTCACTGGCATCCCAGCTTTACTTGTGGCTTGTCACCGCCAACACTGTTCAAAACACTCATTGGTAGGCTTTGTAAGACTGTTCGTCCTGCCCCAGACACAGTTTGTTCTGCTCCAGACACAGTTTGTCCTGCTCCAGACACAGTTTGTATGGCTGTTGTTTTTCTGTGAATTTGGTGCCAATGTATCCGTTGAAACTGTGCTGCATCTGAAGCGGAATTCCTGATTAATTTTGTGAAATCTGATTGAGTTGCGGGTCATAGCATTCTATGTTTTTATAACACACCGAGACGTAGGTGATATGACTGGTCGTGTGGTGATGTGCGAATGTGTATTCGATTGATTTGGTGAAACTGTGTGTAAACAAAATATACTGTCGTCTCTCGTTGCAAATTAAACAACATATGTAAACAGTGTTTGCCGTACATCGACAAAAAGGACGACTCGCCTGTGGCGTCAGGTTTCTGGGGTGTGTCACCTGTGGCGTCAGGTTACTGGGGTGTGGCTGCTTCTTTGCCTCACCAGCAAGCATGAAATCTGAGGTGTTGATTGCTGCTAGATATGAGCAGGGTGAATTGAATATTTTGATAAATAGATTCTGGCTGGTTCCAGAAATCACACTTTGTATGACTGTAATAAATACGTTTAAAAACCAGGAGAGATTGTCTAGTGTATCTGGTCGTACATATCCTTACTTAACCAAAACGACTAAGATAGGGAACAACCAAATCAATGACTGGGGAAGCTCATTCAGCCTCGTCACTGTACTGACAGAGCATGCTGGGCTGGCCACAGCTTAACCATGTAGTGATGGGCAAAGGCAGATCATATCGTAATGGACAAAGGCAGAGTATGCTATGGTGGACAAAGACAGAGTATGCTATGGTGGACAAAGGCAAAGTATGCTATGGTGGACAAAGAGTATGCTATGGTGACAAAGAGTAATGGTGAACAAATGCAGAGCATTCTATGATAGACAAATGCAGAGCATGCTATGGCACACTAAGGCGTAACATTGTGTGATGACCAGGGCTAGGTGTGGTGATTGCTAGTATTGACAGATACACATCACATCTTCAAGAAAGGCTTGGAAAACCACAGCAATAATACACACAGTTTCAACAACTACAGACCGGTGTAGTAGAATTAAACAACTTCAGCATAAAGATCACATTAAAAACCATAACTTCGAGTACAAATTAAACAACTCCTTTATCGACAGAAAGTAAAACAACCAAGGATGAAGAACAACTTATGCAACTTCAGTATTGAGAACAACTACAACACCCGCAGTTCTGTACTCAACTTTCACTTATTAAGGACAACTAAGCAACCTCTGTATCAAGATCAAGTTCAACAACGCATTTTTAACTCGAACAACCACGACAAATTAAGCAGCAACACATCGATGGCAAGTTAACCAAGCAAATCATGAAGAACAAATCAAGCAACCAGAGTATATGAACAACAACTTCATCAGCGACTACAACAACAGCTGGAACACCAACACCGGCTACTACAGCTACAGCCGGAACACCAACATCAGCTACCGCAACTACAGCTGGAACACCAACACCAGCTACTACAGCTACAGCCGGAACACCGAAATCACCTACTACAGCTACAGCCGGAACACCGAAATCACCTACTGCAACTACAGCTGGAACACCAACACCAGCTACTGCAACTACAGCTTGAACACCAACACCAGCTACTGCAACAACAGCTGGAACACCAACACCAGCTACTACAGCTACAGCCGGAACACCAACATCAGCTACTGCAACTACAGCTGGAACACCAACACCAGCTACTGCAACTACAGCCGGAACACCGAAATCACCTACTGCAACTACAGCTGGAACACCAACATCACCTACTGCAACTACAGCTGGAACACCAACACCAGCTACTGCAACAACAGCTGGAACACCAACACCAGCTACTACAGCTACAGCCGGAACACCGAAATCAACTACTACAGCTACAGCCGGAACACCGAAATCACCTACTGCAACTACAGCTGGAACACCAACATCACCTACTGCAACTACAGCTGGAACACCAACACCAGCTACTACAACTACAGCTGGAACACCAACACCAGCTACTACAACTACAGCTGAAACCACCAACAACCAGCTACTGCAACTACACTACAGCCGGAACACCGAAATCACCTACTGCAACTACAGCTGGAACACCAACACCAGCTACTGCAACTACAGCTGGAACACCAACACCAGCTACTGCAACAACAGCTGGAACACCAACACCAGCTACTACAGCTACAGCCGGAACACCGAAATCACCTACTGCAACTACAGCTGGAACACCAACATCACCTACTGCAACTACAGCTGGAACACCAACACCAGCTACTACAACAACAGCTGGAACACCAACACCAGCTACTACAGCTACAGCCGGAACACCGAAATCACCTACTTCAACTACAGCTGGAAAACCAACATCAGCTACTACAGCTACAGCCGGAACACCGAAATCACCTACTGCAACTACAGCTGGAACACCAACACCAGCTACTACAACTACAGCCGGAACACCGAAATCACCTACTGCAACTACAGCTGGAACACCAACACCAGCTACTGCAACTACAGCTGGAACACCAACACCAGCTACTACAGCTGGAACACCAACATCAGCTACTACAGCTACAGCCGGAACACCGAAATCAGCTACTGCAACTACAGCTGGAACACCAACATCAGCTACTACACTACAGCTGGAACACCAACACCAGCTACTACAACTACAGCTGGAACACCAACACCAGCTACTACAGCTACAGCCGGAACACCGAAATCACCTACTTCAACTAAAGCCGGAACACCAACATCAGCTACTACAACAACAGCTGGAACACCAACATCAGCTACAACAGCTACAGCTGAAACACCAACATCAGCTACAACAGCTACAGCTGAAACACCAACATCAGCTACAACATCTACAGCTGAAACACCAACATCAGCTACAACAGCTACAGCTGAAACACCAACATCAGCTACAACAGCTACAGTTGGAAGACCAACATCAGCTACAACAGCTACAGCCGGAACACCGAAATCACCTACTTCAACTAAAGCCGGAACACCGACATCAGCTTCTACAACTACAGCCGGAACACAGACATCAGCTACTACAACTGCAGCCGGAACACAGACATCAGCTACTACAACTGCAGCCGGAACACCGAAATCACCTACTTCAATTAAAGCCAGAACACCGATATCAGCTACAACAACTACAGGCGGAACACAGACATACCCAGCTACTTCAATTAAAGCCGGAACACCAACATCAGCTACTACAACATCAGCTACTACAACTGCAGCCGGAACACCGTCATCAGCTACTGCAAGTAAAGCCGGAACACCGAAATCACCTACTTCAATTAAAGTCGGAACACCAACATCAGCTACTGCAACTGCAGCCGGAACACCGTCATCAGCTACTGCAAGTAAAGCCGGAACACCGAAATCACCTTCTTCAATTAAAGCCGGAACACCAACATCAGCTACTACAACATCAACTACTACAACTGCAGCCGGAACACCGTCATCAGCTACTGCAAGTAAAGCCGGAACACCGAAATCACCTACTTCAATTAAAGTCGGAACACCAACATCAGCTACTACAACTGCAGCCGGAACACAGACATCAGCTACTACAACTATTGATATTGGTCATAGCTGATACACCGAATCGCACCATGAAGCAGGAGGCCGTTCGTACATTGGACTAGCATGTTGAAGACGTCGGCAGCCAGACTAAGTCTGTACACTTTGTGCTGCACTGATGACGAAGACACCAGCAGCCATATTAGATCTGTACATTTTATGCTGCACTAATGATGAAGACCCTAGCAGACAGACTAGGTCTGTAGACTTAATGCTGCATTGATGATGAAGACCCTAGCAGACAGACTAGGTCTGTAGACTTTATGGTGCACGATGATGAAGACCCTAGCAGACAGACTAGTTCTGTAGACTTTATGGTGCACGATGATGAAGACCCTAGCAGACAGACTAGGTCTGTAGACTTTATGGTGCACGATGATGAAGTCCCTAGCAGACAGACTAGGTCTGTAGACTTATGCTGCACTGACTAGGTCGCACTTATCACATATGTATGTCATCAAATAATAACACATATATTCAGCACACATGCAGCTGGTTAAGCGAGTCCGGTGCGGGGACATTAACCGGACTGTAGGGCTATTACTTCCGCATTTTGCTTTCGGGATGTTGTTGACGCTCCGGAAGGCGAGGTCAAATTTGGAAGCATTGTATCAACAAATTGTGAACAATTAGCCGACCAGCTACATCAACCTAGCTAGACACAATATGCCTCCCGCGTCATGTTTACGGAAGCAGCCGCTTGGGTTGGCGCGGTTAAGGTGAATTGTTGATAGAAGATAAAACGAACACCAGGCTCTTATCGTGGCACAGACACGCAAACAACCCACGCTCACTTTGCTTTTATGGTCAAGTGTGAAATAACATCCAGGTGCGTCAGGTGGGAAATAGTTACCAGGTGTGTCAGTTGGGAAATGACATCCAGGTCTGTCATGTGGGAAAAAGCATCCAGGTATGTCAGGTGGGAAATGACATTAAGGTGCTTCAGGTGATAAATAACATCCGGGTGTGTGACATCCAGACGTTACCGGTGAGAAATGACATCCAGGTACGTCAGGTGGGAAAAAGCATCCGCGTGCGTGAGGTGAGAAATTATAACAAAGCACATGGTACCATAACTACAGCACTCGTACAGCGCATCTTATTTGCTAAGCGTCTATTACAGGTGACGCAATAGCATAGTAATTTGATTAACATAATGATTTAAGCCCTCGCTCATCCTTGCATGAAGCAGTAAGACAATTGATCATGGGCTGTCCGTGCTAACCCCCGCCACCACCCGCCCTACCCTCACCCGCACACAAACCCTCGCCCACCTTCACCCCCCACCCAAACCCCAACACCCTCCACCCTCCCCCCCACACAAAACCCCCCCCCCAACCTCACCCCCACACAAACCCCCGCCCCACCCTCACCCCCCACACAAAAACCCCCGCACCACCCTCACCCCCACACACAAACTCCCTCCCCCCCCTCCCCCCCCCCCCCCCCCCCCACACACACACAAACGTCCCACCCTATATTTTTCTGAAGCTCTAGAGTGTCCTGAATATAAGTTTGACACTGCATAAGTTTGGACGAGCCTGTCATTTTGGGTCCATTTTTAGGGGTACCTTCAATAAAGCTTTGCGTCGCGGTACGTTTGCCAGTTTTCCTATTTTGCTGAATGGCGTGGTCGCAATAGCATCGTAACGTACGAATAATGTAAACATGTGATAAGTTTGCTTGAGATACTTCTTGATACGACTTAACTTACCATTTGATACCCACTTTCATGAATGTATGACATAAATTGACAAAGTGAAGGCAGCTCGAATCTTACAAATGCTATGTTAAATAATGATGTCAGACAATATTAATTTACTATTCAATACTTCATGTAGGAGCAGTTAAGCTAAGTTATTAATTCCTGTTGATGTAATTGGTGTTATAAAAAAATCGCGGAGACAGACGAAGTTGTTGACACGAACAGGAAGGTGATGCAAACAACGGCAAAGAACGAATTATGCAGTGTAACCACTGGTTACTTTTGTCCATTTGTGAAATCTCAAAGCCAGATGGACGTGCAGGAACTGATGACATACCCATTGATCCCTAAAGGAGCTGCGACATAGGGTCATACAGGAGCTGCGACATAAGGTCATACAGGAGCTGCGACATAGGTCATACAGGAGCTGCGACATAGGGTCATACAGGAGCTGCGACATAGGGTCATACACGTGCTGCGACTGGAGCTGCGACATAGGGTCATACACGTGCTGCGACATAGCGTCCTAAAGGAGCTGCGTCATAGTGTCATACATAGGAGCTGCGACATAGGATCATACAGAAGCTGCGACATAGGGTCATACAGGAGCTGCGACATAGGGTCATACAGGAGCTGCGATATAGAGTCATACAGGAGCTGCGACATAGGGTCATACAGGAGCTGCGACATAAGGTCATACAGGAGCTGCGACATAGGATCATACAGAAGCTGCGACATAGGGTTATTCAGGAGCTGCGACATAGGGTCATACAGGAGCTGCGACATAGGGTCATACACAATTTACAGTGTTCACTTAAGGCCGATTGTTGGTTGGTAGTCCGGATTTCTAATGTGTTTACACTGAAGCTAGATTAACCCTATATATGACCCTTTTTGCGGATTTTGCTGCTACAACAACTCCGCAATCTAACAACATGGTGACACGCGCCAATGAATCGCGACGCGATGCGCAATTAAGGGAACCACAAAAAATTTAGGACCCTTGCGGGCATCAGACAAATATAGCGGCAACGACAGTAGCCCATGGACTAATAACAGGTGCGCTAGCGGAGTGAGCCATTCGTTTGCGTCATCATGCATTGCTGTATGAGCAAGTTGTGTGTGAGAAGGAGAGGGTGGCTTGAATGGAACCACGTGTGTGTACCAGTACCATAACCGTCACGGTACGACCAATGCACAGGCAACATCCACTAATGATGAACAGCTGGGCAAAACATTCTTCCCTAATGGCAGCTCCGGAAATAGCCTGCCCGACATGGTCGTCAGTGCCATTAATATATGATGCAGCATAACGAGGTGAAAGGCCATTAATATATGATGCAGCATAACGAGGTGAAAGGTCATTAATATATGATGCAGCATAACGAGGTGAAAGGTCATTAATATATCATGCAGCATAACGAGGTGAAAGGTCATTAATATATGATGCAGCATAACGAGGTGAAAGGTCATTAATATATGATGCAGCATAACGAGGTGAAAGGTCATTAATATATCATGCAGCATAACGAGGTGAAAGGTCATAAATATATCATGCAGCATAACGAGGTGAAAGGTCATTAATTTGGTACAGAGGGTCCGAGATGGCAATGCAATAGCGCCGTCAGTTCGCCGGCATCGTGCGTTGTTGTATAGCCCGCTTCAGAACCAATCGTGACCGGAACACGAGGAGAAATGGAATCATGCGCTGGAAGAGAAGCAGAAGAGAACCAAGTTACTGTAAATGCGCGGTTGGAGAGAGACAACTCGCACTAACTGCCTCGCAGGCACTTTGCTCATCTAACCGTAAGACCAATGCTAGTCACGATACAATGTCATTTGAAGGAGCGAATGTTAATCAGCAGTACGCCCAGCCACCGCTTGCTGTACGACAGCGGTCACATGGCTACTGCGGGTATCAAGCATCCGATATCACTGGGCTATAACACGTAATAAAGCATCCGGTATCACTGGGTTGTAACACGTAAAAAAGCATCCGATATCACTGGGTTGTAACACGTAATAAAGCATCAGATATCACTGGGTTGTAACACGTAATAAAGCATCCGATATCACTGGGCTGTAACACGTAATAAAGCATCAGATATCACTGGGTTGTAACACGTGGTAAAGCATCAGATATCACTTGGTTGTAACACGTAATAAAGCATCAGCTATCACTAGGCTATAACACGTAATAAAGCATCAGCTATCACTGGGTTGTAACACGTAATAAAGCATCACTAGGCTATAACACGTGATAAAGCATCACCAACCACTAGACAATAACACGTGATAAAGCATCAGCTATCAGGTATCACTGGGCTATATAAAGATGATAAAGCATCAGGTATCACTGGACAATAAAACGTGATCAAGCATCAGAAATTACTGGGCTAGATAAAAGGTAATACAGAATTAGCTACCACTGCGCCAAAACACGTGATTAAGCATTAGGTATCACGGTGCTATGTATAAGATTATAAAGCATCAGCTATAAAAAGGCTATGACACGTGATAAAGCATCAGCAATCACTAGGCAATAACACGTGATTAAGCATCAGCTATCACTGTGCTATATAAAAGGTGATAAAGCATTGGCTATCACTGCGCTATAGCACGTGATTAAGCATCAGGTATCACTGGGGTGTATAAGATTATAAGGCATCAGCTATCACTAGGCTATAACACGTGATAAAGCATCAGCTATCACTGGGCTGTTACACGTGCTAAAGCATCAGTTATCACTGGGCAATAACACGTGATAAAGCATCAGTTATAACTGGGCTATAATGGGTCATAAAGCATCAGCTATCACTGGGCTGTTACGCGTGATAAAGCATCGGTTATCTCGAGGATGTTACACCTGATGAAGAAGCAGCTATTTTGTAGGCTATTACACTGGGATATTACAAGTGGTAATCATTAGCAATGACACAACGTGCAGCACCATCTATCAATAGGTTGTCACAAGTCATAAAGTATCAGCTATTTATAGGCCATAACACATTATAAACTATCAGCTATTTATAGGCCATTACACGTGATAAAGTACCAGCTATTCATAGGCCATAAAACTGTATAAGGTATCAGCTATCAATAGGCCATTACTAGTGAAGCCAGTTATTTATAAGCCATTTCAAGCGATAAAGTATCAGCTATTTTTATGCCATTAGACGTGATAAAGTACAAGCTATTTATAGGCCATTAGACATGATAAAGTATCAGCTATTTATAGGCCATTTCGAGTGATCAGCTATATATAGACTATCACACATGATACGTGACAAAGATCAACTATCACATAGGCCATAATACGTGATAAAACATTATTACAGGTAAAACACACGTGACAAAGGATATACGTGATAAATCGCATTATCAAATGTCATATGCCCATAACACACGTGACAAATGATCAACTATCATATATAACACACGTGACAAATGATCAACTATCATATTTCCATAACATACGCGATCAAGGATCAACTATCACATGTCCATAACACACGTGACAAAGGATCAACTATCATATGACCATAACACACGCGATAAAGGATCAACTATCACATGCCCAAAACACACGTGACAAAGGATCAACTATCATATGACCATAACACACGTGACAAAGGATCAACTATCACATGACCATAACACACGCGATAAAGGATCAACTATCACATGCCCATAACACACGTGACAAAGGATCAACTATCACATGTCCATAACACACGCGATAAAGGATCAACTATCACATGACCATAACACACGCGTGACAAAGGATCAACTATCACATGCCCAAAACACACGTGACAAAGGATCAACTATCATGTCCATGATGACCATAACACACGTGACAAAGGATCGTGACAAAGGATCAACTATCACATGACCATAACACACGCGATAAAGGATCAACTATCACATGCCCATAACACACACGATAAAGGATCAAATCATATGAACAATAACGATAAAAGGATCAACACACATGACCATAACACACGCGATAAAGGATCAACTATCACATGCCCATAACACACGTGATGATCCCATAACACGTGACACAACTATCACATGACCATAACACACGTGACAAAAACGCGATAAAGGATCAACTATCACTATCACACATGCCCATAACACACGCGATAAAGGATCAACTATCACATAACACACCATAAACACACGTGATAAAGGATCAACTATCACATGACCATAACACACGTGATAAAGGATCAACTATCACATGACCATAACACACGTGATAAAGGATCAACTATCACATGACCATAACACACGTGATAAAGGTTCAACAATCACATGTCCATACCACACGTGATGACGGATAAACTATCATTGTCAATAACACACGTGATAAAGGATTAACTATCATTTGTCTATTAAACCGAACAGCACGAAGCAGATGATACAGGAAAGTCCGTGTCACCACGTGTGCCAAACAACCCATGTCTTCATCATTCAATACTTGGGGCTTTACCTGTTGCTTTGTTCGGAACAAAATGACACCTTGTATGTATTCAACAGTGCTGCTCTCTATCGGCGGACGTCTAGCCAGGTTGGGTGCTGTTTGACATGCGAGCCGCGACAAACAGGGCTGGTTTATCGATGTATACTTTCGATGTGGCACAACTGGAATATTTATCAGGAGGAAATACTACTTTTGTCGCCGTCGATATGGTTAATGTACTGAGACACGTCAGGGCGGGATGTGGAGAGGATTTTAGTGATGTACTCGTGGCACTGGTGTCATTGGAGCTGCGTGCACACGCCTCTTGTGTGTCACACACATTCCTGCTCAGTCACTATTCACTGAGAATGTTCCCTGCTTGCATTCTTTATCTAAAACTATTTTCAGTTGTGAAATGTCTGCTTGAAACAAGATAACCATGACCCTACTAACTTGCTACATCAAATCGGACAACACACACTTACGCCTTACGAAAACGTCCAGGAATGTGTTTTCTTTATAAAACGCAATTGTTTGTTAAACAGCGCCTTTAATGACAACGGGCAATGTAAGCCATATGTATTTAAGATATAAAGCAAGAGTCTGTCAGTGTAAGTAATAACATCGTATAAAAAAACTACGATTATTATCAAATACTCTTCATACAAATACTGGTCCTACGCATACCCTCTTGCTAACATGCCATGATAAGACGAGAACGCCATAGATAAAGCACGAACGCTAATATGAATGAACGAGTGTTGCTAGGGCTATGTATCTTTGGGTCATAAACGGGACTGTTGCTATACTTAAGGCAATTTATCTTGATGCTTGTAGGGTTAAATGCACTATTGCCATTAACGTGAAATTAATAAGCGGGTTATTAACCTGGGTGCTCTTGGGGTTTTATGCCTTAAGCTTACTAACCTGACTGCTGCAAGTGATATATGGCTTAGTGTCATTAACCTGGATGTTGCTAAGGTGATATATCTGAGAGTCAAGAAGGCTAATCCGTCTATAGATACTGGAATACAATTGTGTAAAGTGTAAAAGAAACTGTTCACATTTAATCATTCAAGGATGATACTTTGGAAGGCAATTCATACAATAAATAAATAAATAAATATAGTGATTCAAATTATTCGTTTTGCAAAAAGGAATAAAACATTGCCTAACTTGCCTTGCAGAGAATAGAGCTTACCCGAAAAAAATGTGAAAAGCCATAAGAATACAGAAGACGAGATTCGCCCATTATACAACAACACAATCTTAGATGTTGCAACATTACAACCAATGAATGGACCCCACCTGGCGGGACATTAGCTAACAACCAGCAGTACACATCCTATTTGTAACATGAAAGACGTCTTACCGGGTATCTTATTTCCTGAAACAATCGTACGATATGAAGTTAAAAATGTCCAACTAAATCGGATCTGTTGTAGTCCTGATAATACGATAATTCACTCGAGTTGAACATTTACTTATCAAAGTAATATAACGGTTCTGACACTCGTACCAACAATATTAATGATAGTAACTTAAGCTCAGGACAATGTACTGATCGGTCGTCATCCTCTCGCCTACGCGATGGACACCGTGGACAACAAATCCTACTTCAAACAAAGCTTCCGCACAATAGAAATATGGTGTTTGTAGGTTGATAAGCTATCGTCACAGTAGACAACAGTAATATGTGAGTGAAGAGCGCCTGTGTGTAGGCGGCGTCACATGCGGGCTTACGTATTAATCAATATTCGAACCACTTTTATTTTCCCCTCTATATAAACGACTTACCAATAGTTTTAGATCAAATATATTGCCTGATGTTTGCTAATTGGTATCGATAAGTTCTTAAAAGTTGAAAACATAAAATGCGTTAATACAAAAAAACATTTTGCCATTGCTCAAAGCTAACACAATGTCGTTAAATATACACAAATCAAACTGTATGGTTTTCACAAAACGTGTATCAATCGATAATAGAATATATATTGATGAGATGATTGTGAAGACTGTTCGTGAGACCAGATTACTATGGGTTGAATGTAGTTTATGGGCGAGCTGGAACAGACCACTGACGGATTTGTGCTTTGCCATCTGTGATTCTTGTTAAACGACATATTCAAACCAACGAGTTATTGGATCCAAAATATCACCATGTTATCAAATCAACTATTTCAGTGTTTGCATCGTGTTGTATTATTTATTATAAGATTTGTTCTTTAAGATGTTCGTACAAATAAATAAACGATTATCACACTAGAAACAGAAGAAGGATACACTTCCTCTTCGATCGCACGATTATATGGCAAATAACTGCAGGTTAACTGCAAATAACTGCATGTCATGGGTGCCATAGAGTCAAGGTACCCTAGCCCTTGGCTGCGGGCCCTGTTTACATGTTAATGATATTCAATACTGCGCGCCAACGTCTAGGCTGACGGCATGCTTTGAAGTGGACAAGCATTCCAGATTTGGGATGCTCCAATAAGAAGCCGTGTCTCTTGGGTACTTTTGAGTCATTGTCTCTGAGTGTCACATATTCCGAGTATTTGGCGCCATATTTGTTTTTCTACGCTCCGTTTTAGACCTCTTATCACAAGAACTGAAGTATATGCTCTTGCTTAACATGGAAATGACTCCAACATAAGCCCTCGATTACGCGCAACAGTCGCATGGCGTGGTATACTGCGGAACATGGCATGTTACAATGAGCTATCGAATAAATTTATCATTTAAGTGAAAGCATCCTCCACGTTCATCTTTATAATATCAAGGTTAACCACAGAAAGGAAAGCAGTTTAATTCTGCAAATTAATTGTAAATGGATTATCCGTCAAAATACGCGCATTGTTTTATTATTTCACTAGTCAAATATATCTATTTCAAGCGAACAAATTATGTTTTTTAAAATCTAAATATATCTGCTTATCTGAACTTCATGGTGTTTTATTGTGTGGCAAAATTTACTGATATTGATAAACAGGCGGTTTTGGATGCATGGAAAGGCAACTATGTTTTTTAACTGGGCAGCAAGTGGATGTCTGATGAAAGGTCAACTGAAGGCTGTCTCCCAATAAAACCATAGCAAACACAGCGTTCTTCAACTGGTCTGCAAGAGAAAGCATCTCCATCAATCGATCACGCATTGAGTATGTTGCAGGTCAGCTACCCGATGAATCATGACGCTACCAGGTCAAAGGTGATTACAATCAGTGAGAATGGCGCCCAGTGAAAAGCCTGCACTGCTCCTATGTCGCTCAGGATGAAGTCCCTAGCCACACACAAAGCGTTACAGCATGCCATCGCCTAAAGCCGACAATACATTGTTCTCAATGGGATGTCAACTCGGACATTAATTTCCGTAATGTCATATTTGGTGCAGTGTGACTTTTTGAAAAGTATGTTTCAACATAATACCATTGCAATTGAATCGATAATTATTTGGCAATATCTAAAAGGAAGAAATAACCAATTGCAGATCTAAATAACTCTCTCGATTTATCCGCCGAACACTAGATACCCTACGTGATGTGCCCCTACCTCAGATATCCCACGTGATGTGCCCCTACCTCAGATATCCCACGTGATGTGACCCTACCTCAGATACCCCACGTGATGTGCCCCTACCTCAGATACCCCACGTGATGTGACCCTACCTCAGATACCCCACGTGATGTGTCCCTACCTCAGATATCCCACGTGATGTGCCCCTACCTCAGATACCCCACGTGATGTGCCCCTACCTCAGATACCCCACGTGATGTGCCCCTACCTCAGATATCCCACGTGATGTGCCCCTACCTCAGATACCCCACGTGATGTGACCCTACCTTTACCCAGACATTGAAATTCTTTTTATATCTTAGAACAAAATATCACTTACTGCTAAATCATTTACGTTTTTGGTGATTATTTATAGTTATCCATTTGTCAGTAGGACATAAAGATGCCAACCATAATCACCTTTGGGTCTCGATTATAGCATCTACACCATATACTGGCTTATACAGATATCATATTTATACCATATTTATACGTTTATGCTCCTTCAATACTTCAGGTACTGATATAACCGCCTGTTGTCAGTAAGCAGTAACTGTGACACAGTGTGACACAGTGTACATACATCGTGTCTTGATGCCTGCTAGCACCGGAAGCAATGACCAACAGAACGACGGACAGCAAGCCTAATAGGGCGTCCACGACGGACAGCAAGCCCAATAGGGCGTTCACGACGGACAGTAAGCCCAATCGGGCGTTCACGAAGGACAGTAAGACCAATAGGGCGTCCACGACCGACTTCTATTGACCAACGAATGGCAATTAATATAAAACGCCCTACTTATTAATCGATACCGGTGTTTTGATGAAACCATTGCTGCAGGCATATGGTAATGGGAGGTGATGATGAACAGCGTATGGAGCCGAACTATTCACGTGGGAATCCATCTCCACCATCGGTATGCACTGGTATTTGGTGGCAATGCATTCAACGACAGGTGGCCAGTCTGTTGTTATACAAGAGAGGAATATAAATGCCTGAGAGAGGCCAAAGTTCTGCAAGAGTTAATATTCAAATTCATTTAATCACTTAACCTATTGAATGGAAAGGTTTACTTCCTCGTGGTACTACGATTTAATGATAAGACAAAACTCACATGCGAGTGGGCTCGTAAGAGAGAGAGAGAAAGAAAGATGGAGAGAGAAACAGAAAGAGAGAGATGGAAAGAGAGAGACACACAGAGGGAGTGACACAGAGGGAAAGCAGAATTGAAAGAGAGATGTATAGAACGACAGAGAGAGAGAGAGACAGAGAGAGAAAGTGAGATATATAGATAGAGAGAAAGAGAGTGATACAGAGGCAGAGACAGAGCAGGTGAGAGAGATAGATAGAGCCAGAGAAGGAAAGAAAGAAAGGTAGATAGATATGAAGAGAGAGAGAGAGGATATAAGAAGAGAGAGAAAGAGAGAGAAAGAGAGAGATGAGATATGAGAAGAGAGAGGGAGAAGAGAAAGAGAGCGAGATGGGTAAATATAGAGTGAGAGAGAGAAACGTGTCCAACGTGCCAGTGGGGTGGTTATGCATAATGGCTTATGGCCATCTGCAGGCGATGCACGTGTTTTGGCCGAATTCTGTGTGATTGTTAAACAAATAAAGACAGCGTCGACTGCTGACTAATTTGGTATTGTGTCAAAACGCAATTACAGGTTTCATTGTAAGGCCGCATTTTCCTACCATCTTCCCTATACGGGAGAAATATGATTGATTGTTCATCACAATTTTGCTTGTATAGTGCTTTTATAAACGAATGGACCAGTAAGCTATTGTGCATATATAAACCAACCGTAGAACAGTCTTTATCAGTCCTGGAAGTGGACAAATAATGGACCCCTAAATTCATCAGGTGCAAATCTATGTGTGTAGTTGCTTGACTGGGAATGATTGCCGAGTGGTTTTATTGATGCGTTGACTGGGAATGATTGCCGTGTGGTATAATTGATGCTTTGACGGGGAATGATTGCTGTGTGGTGTTAATGATGCTTGACTGGGAATGATTGCTGTGTGGTGTTATTGATGCGCTGACTGGGACTGATTGCTGTGTGGTGTTAATGATGCTTGGCTGGGAATGATTGCCGTGTGGTTTTATTGATGCGCTGGAATCGGCCGCTAGACACGCCATGTTATGGAGTTAAACAATAGCTACCACAGAACAGCTTTATATGAGGAAGAGATCAATCAATGTGTAATATTCATAGGGCTCCAAGAACCAATGCAAATATCCTAGCGGTTAAATCAGCCCAAATAGGGCTCATATCAGGCTGCTCTGCGACTTCGCTTGTACTGTTGACAAATAACACGATACTGCTCTGCGGCTTCGCTTGTACTGTTGACAAATAACACGATACTGCTCTGCGGCTTCGCTTGTACTGTTGACAAATAACACGATACTGCTCTGCGGCTTCGCTTGTACTGTTGACAAATAACACGATACTGCTCTGTGGCTTCGCTTGTACTGTTGACAAATAACATGATGCTGCTCTGTGGCTTCGCTTGTACTGTTGACAAATAACACGATACTGCTCTGCGGCTTCGCTTGTACTGTTGACAAATAACATGATGCTGCTCTGCGGCTTCGCTTGTACTGTTGACAAATAACACGATACTGCTCTGCGGCTTCGCTTGTACTGTTGACAAATAACACGATACTGCTCTGCGGCTTCGCTTGTACTGTTGACAAATAACATGATGCTGCAATGTGGCTTCGCTTGTACTGTTGACAAATAACATGATGCTGGTCTTCCTTGCAGCATCTTACACGATCGAGCAAATAACTCACCCACGACTTCTGGCACAGACAATAGATTGGCAACCTGTTGATTAACGTAAACTTTCAACACATTAAGGTATTCTCGTGGCATCGCACCAAACTGATTCCACCAACCGCTGATAGCATGTAAACAACCGAGGGAGCTACTATCAGCGGGCAAACATCTGCTGAAACTCTATGTCTAGAATGTGGACAATCAAACATTACTCGCCCAATTGGATAAGTGTGAATTCATTGCGGTTTACCAGACAGCCAACTGTCATTATTGAGTATGCCGTAGGGTGCGGCATGGAGCTAGCGCAATGTGTGCACCAAACTATCGGGCTTTACTTATCGTGAAGTTATGCTGTTGTATTGACCCTTATGGAGTATCTGGCATCATAAAGATGCCAACCTTAATTTCCCGTGTGCCTCGGTGACGTCCTCCTGGCCATATATGTCGTATTATTATGACGCTAATGTAACAATATTCTATGGACGGAAGACAGCCGACATTAATCACGTAATGGTGTCGTCTGTAATCGCATTACGGCGTCTAATGTATAACGCCCAGTCAGTATGCCACCATATCCTGGCTACTCAGCTTCCAGCAGCTTCCCGTGACGGATGAATGCAGCTACCATAGTGATTCCATCTCCATACTTCTATGTATCTGACCTCAGCTTCTTCAATAACTACAGATGTAACCGCCTGCAGTCGCACGCGAGCAGTATGCAGCCTGTAGCTACACCGCAGCGTTCATATCCCGTATCTTGACGACATCATACCCGCCATGGCGTCCTATACGGCCATCGACCGATGAGTGAATGTCAATAAAAAGTCGCTAAAAATATCAATAAAATTTTGTATATGTGGGTGGAGTTATGTCCAATTCATCTGGTGCATTTTGAAGAGTAATTATCAATGCACCTGAATAAGAGTATTCGTGTATAACCGAGGTCATATGATATCAAACACTTAATGACAAGGGTAAAGCGCGCTTGTTAGTTGCTGTGTGAGGTGAGTGCGTTTTTAAGGCTCTTATATCGTGTACTTGGCGATATATCGCATCTGTGCCAGTGTATTCATAAAACCACATCTGCTGGCAAGCCAGTGGGACCTGATGATAAAGAGCTTATCGCACAGAACTATTCATTTGGGCATTCATCCTCAACTTTGGTATGCACTGGTATTGAATGGCAATGTCCAAAGACACGGAATGAACATCATAACGAGAGAAGCTGAGGTAGTACTTGGGTAGCAAAGGGGAAGCTCGTATATAACTGCTGATTATCCTCCTGGATAATGAGCGCATACTGAATTGTGATCAAAAACAGAGATATTACAAAATAACGAACAAGAGAGGTTGAGAGAGAGAGTGGGGAGAGTGCGAGACAGAAAGAAAAAGAGAGAGAGAGAGAGAGAGAGAGAGGGGGTGAGAGATTTCAAGGTGGAAGCGCTTCAGTCACTCACGATAAAGACTCATACGATATACACATACAAAGCATGCCGTGACTTCACGTGTAAAATTTACGTATATTCATGATGTATGGTTGGTTGTCAACCAACGACTGTGACGATGAGAACTGTTTGTTTCCATGACTGTGACAATGAGAGCCGTTTGTTTCCATGACTGTATCAATGAGACCCGTTTGAGGAAACTTGACCATGTACATATATGCTAATTAAGGCTCTGCGGAACTTATGCACCACGGTGTATATGGCGATGGTTAATCTGTTACGTAATATCTCCTCTAAACGGACCACGTGTACGACGACAACATGGTATTCTGTCCGTGCTACCTCAACCATGCCTTCGCTTAGCGTGGGAGGCTGCTACAATCTGCAGGTACTTATTGTTGGCAAACAAAGAGCCCATCTCCAGTACGATATCCCTACCAATAGCCTCGATTTGTCTATCAACACCAGAGGCCGACACAATGTAAATCAAGACAAGTGGTATAAGGTTACCTACGACCTGCTCAATGCAAGCCACGCCGTCTCGCGGTAGTTACTCCAGACAACGCTCTGAGGTATGTCCAAACTGCAGACAAGCACCCAAGGCTTGTCTTCCCTCACTGATAACAATATATAACATCAACGCAAGCGTGTTCTACTCTCTCTAAAAATAAATCAACTTACTAATAATGGAACTCACTTATGGGTTTAATTTGGAGAACATTCTTCTTCGACTACATCGACCTGAGCATGTATTTGAAGAGTACACAAGTCACGGCACTTTTTTTGCACAGCCAATGTAAAAGATAATGTAACATTGAATTGCGACCCGCATTATGTCTAATTGGACATCAATAATTGGTATTTCAATTTTTCTCAATATGTACTCTGCTGTTAGAATCAATATTCTGCAAATGAGACCAAACAGTTGAGTACCGCGTTCGCAAATAATTTGCACCATGCGTGCATAAAACAATTAAGTTGACCAGGGTTTAAGCGCTCTTTAGTCATGTGATTGTGCCGTTTATTCATTCTCACGCATGCTAATCGCAAAACTATTCTTTTATTAGACGATGTTGTACTACATGTTTGACTGGTTACTGCAATTACAATTTTAAATATTCCAAAATACAAGATGATGATTACTTTGAAAATTCTACAATCATCGGCAGTTTTTTTAACAACGGTGATTTTCCTAATGTCACACCAGAGTGTCCCCGTTCGCTGTTGTACTGCTGGGTGCCATTATTCCCTTGTGCAGCTGATTTAAAACCGGTCATTACAGTTAATGAGGCATTTTCGTTATCAGAAAGGTCTGAAATTTAAACAAGGAGTGCGAGCAACGCAACGATTTTAATTGAGGTCTTGTTGTTATCATGTAATGCACCCTCACTGATGTTGGACCAAACTCGATCAACATATAAGGAAAGCAACTAGGTGCCGACCATGTGCCGTCCAGTAATATTTAACATGAGTATCCATTTTCATGACTTCCACAGCCATATCTCAGCCTTATATCATTTAATGAAACATATTTAAGTGTTACACAAAACACATTTAAATTTAGGAACATTACGCAAATAGACACAGAGCGATTCCCAAATTAACGTGGAAGATATACAACTGGTACATGCATTTTAAGAGCTGCTGGAGGGATCGATATGATGCCGTGTGTTCGCTGATAGATAAAAACAATTGTGTGATTCTCACTTAACCAATGATCAATAGCTTCCATAGCGTCCTGTTGTTCAATTCCTGAGTAATTCGGAATACGTCCTGAATTCGAAAATCGCTTAGCATTAGGTAAATATGAACTGTTACTTTTCAAAAATGACACAAAAGAGTATAAATCACCTAAGAAGAATTCAACTGCAGGTTTTATATCGGAAAGTATTCCTGGACCTGTGATGTGGCCAATCCGTTCGGCTACCTGTCAAAGTTGAAACAGGCTGAATGAGTGGCTGAACGATGTCAGCTCTATTCAAAACGGGGGTAAGGGAAGGTGGCCTATGTATGTTGGCATCAAGGAACGTGGGGATAGGGCCATAAACTCCCCGAACCACTTGGAAACAGGTTTACGTTACGGTTCGGGAGTTGCTGTCGGGAGATCTGGACCACACTCACACTTACCTGTTGATAACAACCTAAATTTACATAACTCTGATAATGGTTCAATGTCCAGTCAGGGCAGTGTTATTAGGAGATTTAGTCCTCACTGGCATACACCTGATACCCCTGTTAAATATCATAGCACTCTGGTAGATATGCCGACTGCTCGAGTCTCTCTGGCTGGGAGTTTAGTGGCAGAACTGGGAAGGGTGATAACCGGGTTACTGTAAGACAAGCGGGGATCCTATTGGAATGCGACCTACAATACATTTAGTTCCTCGGGTCCCATCAAACCCCTTTGATGAGTCAGGTAGGAGCAAAAGAATGTGAGATCCAACACGAGCTCTGCCTAAGGGTCTCAGGTTTGAAGGAGAGGAAGTTTGGAGAGTCTAACGACATCGTTTAAAGCGGACGCGGATGGCAAGTACAGGGAGTCTCAGCCGTGCGTGACCAGGACCTCTCAAAGGAAATCGCCGAGCTGGCTGATGTCTTGAAGAGTTTCAAGCTGGATCTCCAAAAAGCAACAGCGGCTTTGCGTGATGCAAAGTCCAGGCCCCCTTCAGTATGTTATACCTCCAAGAAATACCCTGGGCGCTTTCTCAATTGTGGCCAAGTTGCCCATTTCAAGCGTGATTGCCCACATCCAATTGTACATAGAGGGGGATTAAAATCTTTAAACATTGAAGGGTTGGCACAGGGGACAGCGAGTCAACGTTATACGCACTGAACCACAAAATCCGCCCCCAGTCAGGTTAAGAAACCAGTTAATGTTCACCTGCAGGTGCCACCCCAACCAGCCCCTCGTATGAAGAAAAGCACGCTGAAACCAGCCGTGCAGAAAGCCCAGCCAGCATTCCTCAACCAGCACCTCGTTAAAGGGAGTCTAGTACCAATAGGACCTCCCCCATCCCAGTGAGGAAGCCAAAGGCACAATAACGATGTGCCAGCTTTGATCTCTGTCAAAGTTTAGCCTCCAAGAGGAACTATGCGGAAGTAAAGTGTAGGTCGTAGTAGACACAGCTGCAGAGGTAGTCCTCATCTCTGATAGATGCTTCAGATCGCTTGTAAATCCGCCCTAGAAGGTGCAAGACACCGAATTGATGACTGCAGGCTGCTAGATAGGGATGAGCGGTTTCGTGATGGGGTCAGCTGAGATCCAAATTGGAGAAAAGACGAATGATGTGGACATCTATGTGGCATCGATTAAACCAGACATGTTGCTATGAATCGACTTTCTCTATAATTTAGGCAAGACTGTGGTAAATATGGGAGACAGCATGCTCCTCTTCGACGGCCAAAACCTGGATTTGAATGTAGGGGATCCGTCAACAGCCCAAGTGGGCATGCTATACAACACGGTGTTTCGTCCCATCACTATGGTTAGAATGACCTGCCACATTGACGCCATATTACCGGACGATGTAATTGAGCCACATGAAATCCAAAACTTCATTATGTTCGAAGAGGCGGGACCAACCCAGTTGCCTGGCTTATTAACCCAATTAACAGGTACCAGCGGTTAAAGAGAGGGGATCAGGTGGGTCTGGCTGCTCCTGTTGAGTATGTTAGGAACCATGGGCCGTCTCGTGTGAATGGTTTAGTTAGGGTGTATGCATGTAGTACAGGGGTCAAAGGGGACTTTGAGGTATCTGAACACCTACATGATATGATTGAAGCCTCTAAATTATACCTTGTTATTGGATTACGGGGATGTGTTTGCCCACGACGATTATACCCTTGGGAATACCAGACCAATCAAGCAAAGGATGGGAATATTTCACTAGTGAAGAAGAGGTCCACGTAAGGGACATGCTGGAGGCCGGGATCATTCCAGAATCTACATCAGAATGGGCCTCTGCACCTGTTCTCATACGGAAGAGGGCTGGATCCGTGCACAGGTGCGTTGATTACCTGGTACTGTATGTTGTCACCGAAAAGAGTTACCGCTTCCGCTCGTAGATGAATGTCTGGGAAACTCAGCAGGTAATATCTGGTCCACCAAACTGGATGCCAATACAGCGCATTGGCAAGTAAAAATAAAAATACAGGAGCAAAACTGCATTTACCACCAACTTGCCAAATTGGGGTTAGGTTTTTTGTGTAATGCTATCTTTGCTGGGGTAATGAACCTAATATGCCGGGGGTAAAACTGGAACACCGTTCTTGCGTTCCTTGGTGATATCCTTGTCCTAGGGTCTTATTGTGATGATCACATGCAAAACCTGAGAGGAACCATGGCCCGGTTCAGGAAGTAGTGTTTGAAATTAAAACCAAGTAAGTGTAAAGAGGTTGAATATGTTTGCAGAATGATAATGGGTGCACCCTGAAAATGTCACAACATGACACCCAAGTGGTCAGGGAATGGCCGACACCCAAAGGGCCTAAAGCTGTGAAAAGGTACTTGGGTAAGGTAAGGTATGCATTGGGTTTAACGGCACACCAACACTAACGTGTTATATGGTTCCTACTAAGGTGAATAGATAAGATTGACCTAATTAAGATAAATGGAAAAAAATGCGGAACGTACAAGTGGATGATGGTGAAAAATACAAATATCATCCAAGGACCAGGCCATCCCAATCTCTCGTCTAGGAGTAATACGGGCCAGAGTAGTGTGTTGCAGACATGGCCCTCAAAAAGACTGCTCCACTCAACAACCTGTGTCCCATTGTCCATCAATACGAGTCACAACTCACGGCCAACAGGTTTCTCCCTATAAGTCGCCTCTTACGACATACAGGAGGATACAGTGGGCTTATTCTTCTCTAGGTTCGGTTGCCCATTTCAGCTCTTTACAGACCAGGGAAGAAACTTTGAGTCAAAGTAATTTACGACAATACGTGATATTCTCCATATCCATAAGACGCGTACGACACCGTGCCAGCTGTCTGCAAATGAACAAGTGGAGAGATACAACAGGACCCTTATGAACGCAGTGCGTTCTTTCATTGGTCAATTCCAAAACCAGTGGGACAAGCATTTACACCAACCCGCAAGGGCCATGGGAGCCGCAAGGGCCATGGGAGCCGCGGTGAGCAGACATATTGGGTTCACAGCTACCGAGCTCATGTTGGTGAACGCATGCTAATGTCTGCCGAAACAACTTAATCCTAAGGATCAATGGTGAGAACATGATTTGTAATTCCACTGTGACTGTAATTGGAGTCCAGACAAGGATTAAGCTGAATGGACAAGCCATATTGCATATTGGGTACGGCAGTTTGGTTTCTAGTAAACCACAATCAATTCACACGTATTGAACAGGATTCCTCCGATTACCTTTTTATATTAAATCTAATCCAACTGTCAGTGTACAATGTCACTTATAGAAGATGTCTAATTTGATATTGACAGTTTTGGGATGGACTCTTTAGGCATAACTGCCCATAACCTGGCAAGGCAGAAGCCCCCCTCCATGCATCCTGAGCAGGATCCACCTGAGTCCTTCTTGCATCGGGCTCCAGGTTCCTTGTTATATTACGAGTAGGACCCGCCATGTTGTCTTGATGCATCTTGAGTAGAATCCATTAGGTTCTATGTTGCATCCGGAGCGGGATCCATAAGGTTATATGTTGCGTCGTGCGCAGGATCCACCAGGTTCTTTGTTGCATGCTTAGCTGGATCAACAAGGCTATTTTTGGCATGCTGAGCAGGATCCATGTAGCTCTTATTTGCATGCTGACCATCAAGACATCGATGCGTCTGTCACTCTGTGGAAGTGCTGTAGGAATCCTCCTACAATGTGTCACGAGGACAGAGCAAATAGAATAGGAACATTCCTTTTCACATATACCTCAGCCGCACACCTAGTACGTTTATATAACGCCTACCGAATAGAGCGAATTCAGACCCTAACGGCTCTGTTGTCAGACGACTATTAATTTATCAGCAAGCGGTGCAGTGCAAGTAATCATAATTGCGCTCTTACCATCATTTATTATAGTTTGGGATTGGAAAAAGGAAAAAGGGACGAAGGTTCTTTCTTGTGAGTTGCAGAAATGTTCGTCCACTGATCGAAGCTTCTTGGATGATACGTATACCAAGATCAATTCCTGGTAGTTCGGCCCAGTTGCAAGAGTCAAAGATATGCATTGCTCGACAGGAAGCCAACCAGTGTATGGTCTGCTCTAGACGTTCAATGCAGTCCATGACAAGAGAATCTTAAAGGACGAAGCCTCGGGAGTGTTTGTAGATCGTTTAAATGACACGGCAGCCTACCGTTTGCTTACTGGGGGCTGGTTCATCTGCTGACTGGCAGTTGCCGTTAATAATGATGGATCTATAACCTTGAAAGTTCAAGTAGGAAGCTTGTATTTGACAGTGGTTTATGCTTTCAAAATGATTCAGGATCAAACTTCCTTTTTGTACAGGGGAAGGCTTTTGACAAAATCGTGTGTTCTGACAACTAAGGCTTTTATAAAATGAGAGAAACATCCTGTGTTCTGACAACTAAGGCTTTTATAAAATGAGAGAAACATCCTATGTTCTGACAACTAAGGCTCCTAGAAAATAAGAGAAACATCTTGCGTTCTGACAACTAAGGCACTTAGAAAATGAGAGAAACATCTACCTCATTCGAATTATTAGCCGCATCAAAATGTTTTTTATTCTAAGTAACTGCTCCATTCAATATAATGTGCTATTAACTGCATATAGATATTTACTATTTCGCAACTTCGGCTCATCTGAAGCAATAATAGTTCTCTCTTTCTGACTGGCCACCTCTCATTGAATGCGTTGCAATAGATACAAATTCATGCTAACGTTGGCGATAACAGCATGATTAGTACCACGCAAACTCAGTTTATCATTTGGTCCCTTTGACACGCGCCAGCCGCTGTGGTGTTTTACAGACAAGGCATCATTGTAGGTTGCATGATTTGTCGCCTGGTACATGAATATATGTCCCTATAAAACGTAGTCACTCCACTGCAGCAACTACAGAGCTAACAGTACATCGTGCGCTTCATATGATTTAATATGAATAATTTTATTCAGGCACATTATTGATGTCCATATCGAACGAATATGAGTGCAAGCACTCAGGCTGGCATTTACCATAATAACAGTCGACAGCTGGTTTATCGCCCCGGGTTAGACAAAGTGCTAGAAAATTGGCAAGTGATGAATAGACCCGCACCACATAGTCTGGTGATGTCTCGAACAGTATATATATAAAGTTAAGTGAATACCTGAGGACAAAATATCTCTTATTGCTTAATAGATTAGGGTTTAGGCGTCTTTGAATTGATTTTGGTTTCTCTTCATATGACCGTATAGGGCATTATGTTTATCTTCTTATCTATCTCTTTCTCTCACTCTCTCGCTTTTTCTCTCTCACTCCCTCATTTGGGTGCTTGCTCAAAGTTACAAAACAATGCTTTTGTTCAATTTTTACTATCCGGCCATTGCCTTCAGTGATCAACAGATATTGCGTAAGAATTAACTACCCAAGTACTACATGCAAACCTGCGCTTGTTAATTCCATATAAACCGACAGAGTTTGCCATATGCCAGCAGATGTGGTTTTATAAAGACACCGTCATCAATATGCCATTGCCGAGATAAATCGCGACGTACATGAGCATCGGTCTGCACAAAACGTACTCACTCCACAGCCGCTCACGTCACACATTGTCGCTTTGAGCTGGATATGACATGTGACCCTGTGTCTACCACGAACATATTGATTCAGGACCATATCATTACGCATTATTGATCATTACTCTTCCAAATGGAGCGAATGTGGAAGCAAGCGCTCGGACTCACATTAACCATACTAAAAACCAACTGCTATCGATTTCAAAAAGTCCCGGGTTAATAAAAAACTGGAACATGAACGAGTGATACAGAGCTATGCGCCAGATGGATTGGTCATATTTCAACCCATAAATGGTAAGTGTTGCTGGAATTAAATATCTCTTATGGCTCAATAAATTGCGTTTTCTGTGACGTTTATTGATTATCGTTTATCAATGCCTATAGTGGACGATATATTGGGGTTGATAGCGGTCGTAGTTGCAGACAGAAGAAGAGGCAACTGGAGCGTGCGGTAGAGCTGTAGGATAGTGATTAGTGACGAAAACAGGCGGTCACATTTGTAATCGACGATGGAGCTTTGTATGGCTATATATAAGTATGAATATATTCTAAATGTGATAGATCCATATGTGACCGTCCTTATTGATTGATTTGATGCATTGTGAAGCCATGTGTGTACTCATATTATAACTTATGTACTTCCTATCGTAATAAGCGTCGTCAGCCAGTGTGGAGCCATAACACCCGGCCCCCCTCAATTACCAAACATGGATATCTACAGTCCCGTCACTCATGCTGAAAATTCTGTTGTTGTGCTCTAAATTAGTTCCCTGACCAAATATCAGTTCCCCAGATTAATGTCAAGTATCTGCCCAAACTTGCAGACACGCCCCTTTGTAAAAGCTGACGCCCAATCAAAAACCACCACGCTTGCCGGCGACGCAACACTTATATAAATACTGCCGCATTACCAGAAATAATCGGGCAACGCAATAGTCACCGTCGTACGGACCAAGTTGAAAGGCCAACTCCGTAAGAAGAGTATTTATGTGGACTTAACCAGCGTTACCTTTTATATTTCACAATATCTATAACGATATTTGGACTGGGGGATATGGAATCTGTAGCCCTACAGGCTTAAGAAAAAAAACCCAACTCATTGTCACTTTCACTTCCCAACAAGGACCAGAGTCGCTCATTAGTCCTAATTAACCAAGATTTAACAGTGTCACACATGTAGCTGCTGGGGGGGGGGGGGGGGGGTAGTGTCCATCACATCATGACGGTGATTAAGGACGACTGTCTCCTGTTGATTGCGACTTCTGAACCTGTCAGCTGCCCACCGGAGTCATGATAACAAGCCTACATTGGATGGTATAAAAGGTATATGCATAAGTAAAAGTATCCCCGACGCCTTACTGGTTGGCATTTTCATGTTTGTGTCTTAACCATCAATTTCGGCAGTATAATTTTTATTCACGCAACCCATAAATTTTGAATAGCCAGGAGTTTCCGGTTCATATTCAACCATATGTAAATGCACACAAGTGCAACTAGGAATATATATACCCTTTAGAAACCGCCGGAGTATTCATAAACCTAGATGGCTCAATAACAAGGTCAAGAATGCTATCCACCGAAATCATACGCTGTGGAAAATGTAGGAGAACAGAACAATATATAATAATATTTAAAGAAGCGTATTAGTAAAACAGATATATATAAAGGCACTTTACGGCTATGGAAGGAAAGCACTTAAAGCTAATAATAACATGTCCTTTATTGGATAATGTCAATAATGAAATTTCGAAAGTTAAAGAGAGTGCAGATTTGCTTAATAGTTGCTTGGCATTAGTATTTACTTACGAGATAGCAGGTCTCCCGGAACCAATTAGAATATTCAACAGTGGCGGTGAGGAATAATTAGAGAGTATACCTTTTTGTCCCGAATTTGGTAATTTTGTCGAACTCAAACAAGGCACCTGGCCCAGAAACACTCTACCCATGACTTCTTAAGGAGCTGGCCACGGAAATACCGCAACCTCTCGTGATCATATTCGACCAGTCTATTAATGAAGGGATGTTCCAGATGTGGCTTGTCCCGTTAACCCGCTGGGAACATAAAGTTATCCATTTATGTATGTAATGGTGCACAAACACTGTCTGATGTCTGTTTCAATTAGGATGATAAAACTCCCCACAAAAGGTTAGCTTGCAAACGTATGTCCCACGGAACGTGTGGTAATTTATCAGCTTGGACATGCCTGACATGATGGAACTCGAGACAGCTCTGACTTATATGGAACTCATGTCGACAAGCTGACATCAATTGAACTCACGTCTTACATCCTCAATGATGGATAATCACGTCGACTTATGCCTGCCATGTGGTTCACCAGCCTGTGATGAACTTGATGCGATTAGCTTAGTCTGAAATTCACTACATTCAACCCATAATGGTAAGTGTCCCGACCGTAGTGGACATTCAAACTCACCACATAATACAGTATGTGTGTGTTTGATGTGAAGTGCTACAGGCGAGACATTCAAACTCACCACATAATACGGTATGTGTGTGGTTGATGTGTGAGTGCTACAGGCGAGACATTCAAACTCACCACATAATACAGTATGTGTGTGTTTGATGTGAAGTGCTACAGGCGAGACATTCAAACTCACCACATAATACAGTATGTGTGTGTATGTGTGTACAGGCGAGACATTCAAAACTTGATGTTTGTGAAGTGCTACAGGCGAGACATTCAAACTCGCCACATAATACAGTATGTGTGTGGTTGATGTGTGGTGCTACAGGCGAGACATTCAAACTCACCACATAATACATGTAAGTGCTACAGGCGAGACGTTCAAACTCATCACATAATACAGTATGTGTGTGGTTGATGTGTTGTGCTACAGGCGAGACATTCAGACTCACCACATAATACAGTATGTGTGTGGTTGATGTGTGGTGCTACAGGCGAGACATTCCAACTCGCCACATCCAGTGGAACTTCAGCGCCACTGCCTCAGGTGGATTTTACCTGTCTCGCCTGTAGCACTACATATCACACACACACACACATACTGTAAGATGGACTTCCGATCTCTTCTTACGGGGTAGGCTTTCCAACTTGGGCCGTACGACGGTGACTATTGCGCTGCCCGAAATAATAAATCTGGTAATGCGGAGGTATCTATACAAGTGTTGCGTCGCCAACAAGCGTGGAGGTTTTTGATTGGGCGTCAGCTATTACAAAGGGGCGTGTCTACAAGTTTGGGCAGATACTTGACTTCAATCTGGGGAATTGATTTATAGTACACAATAACAGAATTAGTGACGGGACTGTGACAGGTTTGGTACCTGAAAGGGGTAGGGGGGGGGGTGGTTTGGCTCCACACTGGCTGACGACGCTTATTACGATAGGAAGTACATAAGTTATAATATGAGTACACACATGGCTTCACAATGCATCAAATCAATCAATAAGGACGGTCACACATGGATCTATCACATTTAGACTATATTTATACTTATATATAGCCATACAAAGCTCCTTCATCGATTACAAATGTGACCGCCTGTTTTCGTCACTAATCACTATCCTACAGCCCTACCGCACGCTCCAGTTGCCTCTTCTTCTGCAACTACGACCGCTATCAACCCCAATATATCGTCCACTATAGGCATTGATAAACGATAATCAATAAACGTCACAGAAAACGCAATTTATTGAGCCATAAGAGATATTTAATTCCAGCAACACTTACCATATAGGGGTTGAAATATGACCAATCCATCTGGCGCATAGCTCTGTATCACTCGTTCATGTTCCAGTTTTTTATTTACCCGGGACTTTTTGAAATCGATAGCAGTTGGCTATTAGTATGGTTAATATGAGCCTGAGCGCTTGCTTCCACATTCGCTCCATTTGGAAGAGTAATGATCAATAATGCGTAATGATATGGTCCTGAATCAATATGTTCGTGGTAGATACAGGGCCACATGTCATATCTAGAACAAAGCGACAATGTGTGACGTGAGCGGCTGTGGAGTGAGTACGTTGTGCAGACCGATGCTCATGTACGTCGCGATATATCTCGGCAATGGCATATTGATGACGGTGTCTTTATAAAACCACATCTGCTGGCATATGGCAAACTCTGTCGATATATATGGAATTAACAAGCGCAGGTTCGCATGTAGTACTTGGGTAGTTAATTCTTACGCAATAGCTGTTGATCACTGAAGGCAATGGCCGGATAGTAAAAATTGAACAAAAGCATTGTTTTGTAACTTTGAGCAAGCACCCAAATGAGGGAGTGAGAGAGAAAAAGCGAGAGTGAGAGAAGGAGATAGAAATGAAGATAAATAGAGAGCGAGTTGAGATGGAGAGATAGATGGAGGACGAAAGGTGGACTGATAGAGATGGCTTGTACAAAAATGTGTCTCACAGTCATGGAGCATATGTGGGTATGCCCATTGTCTGTCAATACTGAAGCTCATCTATATACATATAGAACAGAGAAAGATAGAGAGCGAGATAGAGAGAGGGAAAGAGAGAAATAGAGAGAGAGAGTGTGTGTGAGAGAGAGAGAGAGACAGAGAGAGAGGGGTTCCTTTTAAGTGTGAATTCTTGCCAAGATGACGGAAAGGAGCCGGTCGAATCCTACACAACGTGCAGCAGGGAGCCGGTCGAATTCTGCTCAGCGTGCAGCAGGGAGTCGGTTGAATCTTTTTCAGTATACAACACAAAGCCGGTTGGATCTAATTTGACAACGTTTGACAAGTTAGCAGATAATGCAATCAAGATTTTTCTCTTATCTTCTAAGAGCCCTAGTTGTCAGAACGCAAGATGTTTCTCTTATCTTCTAAGAGCCTTAGTTGTCATATCATTTTTGACTCAATTGCAACTGGGCCAAGATGTTTCTCTCATTTAGTTGTCAGAACTCAAAAGCCTTCCCCTGTACAAAAAGGAATCCTGATCTTGGTATACGTACTTTCATCCAAGAAGCTTCGATCAGTGGACGAACATTTCTGCAACTCACAAGAAAGAACCTTCGTCCCTTTTTCCGTTTTCGATCCAATGCAACCACAAGAAAAACTTTTTCCAATCCCAAACTAAAATAAATGATGGTAAGAGCGCAATTTTGATTACTTGCACTGCACCGCTTGCTGATCAACTAATAGTCGTCTGACAACAGAGCCGTTAGGGTCTGAATTCGCTCTATTCGGTAGGCGTTATATAAACGTACTAGGTGCGCAGCTGAGGTATATGTGATAAGGAATGTTCCTATTCTATTTGCTCTGTCCTCGTGACACATCGTAGGAGGATTCCAACAGCACTTCCACAGAGTGACAGACGCATCGGTGCCTTGGTGGTCAGCATGCAAATAAGAGCTACATGGATCCTGCTCAGCATGCCAAAAATAGCCTTGTTGATCCAGCTAAGCATGCAACAAAGAACCTGGTGGATCCTGCGCACGACGCAACAAATAACCTTGTGGATCCTGCTCCGGATGCAACAAAGAACCTAATGGATTTTAATCAAGGTGCAACAAGAAAACATGGCGGGTCCTACTCGTAATGTAACAAGGAACCTGGAGGATCCCGCGCATGACGCAACATGTAACCTGGTTGACACTGAGCCCGATGCACCAAGGATTCGGGTGAATACTGCTCAGGATGCATTGATGGTGGCTTCTGCCTTGCCGGTCATGGGCATTTTTGCACAAAGGGGCCATCCCAAAATTGTCAATATCAAATTGGACATCTTGTATAAGCTGTATCCTTGTCCGGTCTCACATTACAGCCACCGTGGAATAAGAAATCATGTTCTCAGCATTAATCCTTAGGATTATGTTGTTTCGGCAGACATTAGCATGCCAAATAAAGTTGCCTCAAGGTCGACGGGATAATTACCCGCTGTTATATTAAATGATGCATTGTTGTTATGCATTCAATATGCATCTGGAAGGTTTACAAGACTTAGAACAACGTCTTCAATCACGTCTTCAATGGTAAACTTTTCGTGGAAATCAAACCCCCAATCGCGACTCTCTTTCTCGGTATATGTATCTACCACATTTAAAGGGTCAACATACCTACATGTAGGCAAGCCAAACATAACTCATAACAGATTAACCGGTCAGTAGTTGCCAGAACGCTCTCCTACAGCTGTACCACAGTACCACAATACGACACCTACCATTGGAAGCTAGGACCGACATGCAACCCAATATGCCGTGCTTCCTCTGATCATCCAACCCCGTCCAATATGCCGTCCTATATGGGCATCTTCTAATCATCCAACCCAATATGCTGTCCTATACGGGCATCTTCTGTTCATCCAACCCATATGCCGTCCTATACGGGCATCTTCTAATCATCCAACCCATATGCCGTCCTATACGGGCATCTTCTGATCATCCAACCCATATGCCGTCCTATACAGGCATCTTCTAATCATCCAACCCAATTTGGCGTCCCATAAGGGCATCTACTGATCATCTTACCCAATATGGCGTCCTATATGGGCATCTACTGATCACCCAACCCTACATGCCGTCCTATACGGGCATCTACTGATGAACGAATTCATCAATGAATAGTCACTGAAACTTAATTAATTGGGATAAAACTTTTCCTATGTGGGTTATGACCACTCCATCAGACGAAGAGCTCTGCATCATGTATCAATTTCCCAAAACTTTATCAACCCACGACTTGGGAAATCAATAGCTGTTAGCTTGTAGTATGGCACATAGCTTAGCGCTTGCATCCGTGTAATTACCGATTACAAAGAGTTTCTTTGTTTTCATCTATTTACCATCAGCTCAATGATGATAGTATTTACAAGTGAGTGCGACATTGAGACATTGAAACAAATTCATCACCGCGATGTTAGGTCAGCTGCTCGTCATCTTCACAAGACGAAGCAGCTTTTATATGATTTCATCGACCTTCACACTAAGGCCGTATGGAGCTGGCGCATCGCAGTGTATCTGGCAATGGCTAATCTGTTACATATTGTTTCCAACTGCCTCTTAAGACTACTTGTATGAAGACAACGTGGTATTCTACGTGGGAGGACGCTACGATCGGAATTTTATGTACTTATTGCTGGTAAACACAGGGCCCATCTCCAGTACGATGTGCCCACCAATAGGCTCGATTAGTCTATCAACAACAGAGGCCGACACAATGTAAATGAAGACAAGTGGTATTGGCTTTACGACCTGCTCAATGCAACCCACACCGTCTCGCGGTAGTTACTAAGACAAGGCGATGAGGTTTGTCGAGACTGCAGACAAGCGCCGAAGGCTTAATTTCCGACAAGGCTGAATAGCATCAGAAACACACGTCATGATGAATGATGAACTGAGGGAACAACATCGATTCGAGTTTGAAAGGACGCCGCATTGAAAGGGAACCATAGCATACTGTATTGAATATATAGTTCTAGCCGCTCGGAAACCCGGCACCGGGATCCAAGCGCCTGTTGTTAACGCTATGTATGATCCTCTGGCGATCCCCACGGCACGTCAATCTCTGCGGAGACCAATGTATTCTTAGGCATAGCTATCGGTTCACAATCATCGCATTAAAATTCTCTGGGGAATTACTATGCTGTTTTGCATCAGGCTTACTGGAACCATTGCGAATCACGCAAGGCTCGTCAGAACAGTGGCGAGTCACTTGAGTTCCCATTTCTGTACCAATAAAACACCATTTGTTATCCCCGTAAGACCCCCGTAATCAGCTGGGAACAGCTGTTGACATGCTGATAAGTGGGGTCCGTGGGATTAAGCAACGGTCCAGACGACATTCAGTGTAATATCTTCGTGGGCGTAATGGCCGATTTGCATCATATTAAAATAACTTTCGAAATGTACATTATTAAACGGGTGTATGTACTGTTAGTCTACAAGTTCGTGACTTTGTTCATTTTGACATTGTTATATACAAGCAGACTTTGAATGTGCTTCACAGCGCGAGAATATGCAAGTTTACACCCACAGTGAGACAAGCATTTACAATCTACCATAAGTCTGTTTTCTTACTAAGAACAAATTCTGGCAATGCCTTTAAATATGGGGAGACAGGAGTTGATGCAAAGTGTTTGGAATTCTGCAGCCATCACCCATTGGGTGGGTGAGACTGTAGCATTGTCTTGCATCACACATGCCAACTCTGACATGATTAGTGATATGCATGAGGTACATCATGCTAACAAATGCTTCTTTACAGAGTTGGCATGAGATGCAGAAAGAGTACAGCACTGCTTGGACGGGAAGTGGTTAATGTCCCTTTCCGGGGGGAATCGAGCAGCATCCACAGATGTGATGTTGTCCATGGAATATAGTCATTGCCACGCTGGGGTCTCGTTTACTCGTTGCCGCAAAGGCCTTCTTCACTTCATCCCACTGCTGGTAGTCACACATGCCCTGGACATACAGCTGGTTTGGAATGCCCTCAATGGTCACCTTGACCTTTGTAATTTTCGGGTTGTAGAACGACTCTGTCTTCCAGGCAAATGACGCAGGGGTGGGGTCTTCAAAGAGCAACAGGACGCCCTTCATATTGCGGGTTAGAACAGCATGATTCCCTTCATGCTGCGAGCCGGTGCGTTCAGGTTTATGTGTCACAGTATGTCAATCTTATTGTATGGAAGCTTTCTGCGGCAGATCACTCGGTTATACAGACCTGTATACTGGTTGTGGATCATGCGTGCCAGCTCTGGTAGGGTGAGCACGTCATACTCCAGGGAGTTGATTGTGTAGCTGGCTTTGGTGTCTTCCGTTGCGTGAATCACACAACTGCAGTAGTTGAATGTGAGCTCATATTCCAGTTGTCACCAAGCGCACTCTGGTAGAATGGGATGTTGCTGTACTTCTTACACATGCTCTCCAGGACGTTACGTACTTCCAGTTTCAATGGGTCAAGGCTCCCCAAAGCATATCTAGAGAGGGATGCTCACTCCACCTGGTACTCGACCACTCCCTGTTATAGTCTCTTAGATCATGTTTACACTGTGTATACTCCTAGTTATAGTCTCTTAGTCTCTTAGATTGTGTTTACACTCTGTATACTCCTAATTATAGTCTCATAGTCCCTTAGATTGTGATTACACTATGCATACTCCTAGTTATAGTTTCATAGTCCCTTAGATTGTGATTACACTATGCATACTCCTAGTTATAGTCTCATAGTCTCTCAGATGAAACTGCTACATGGAGCATGACCACCAAGTGCAGATCGTGGCTAGTTCTGCTTAGCAAGTAATGAACCATAAACGCAAGTGAACATCCCCGTCAGCTAAGGGAGATCGTTTAAACGAGTGACACATACACAAACAGACAGACAGACAGACAGATGGAAACACTTACACACACACCTGCGCCCCCGTCCTTCATCCACTCTCTTGTGAGGAGGCTTTTTAGTTTTGATAACAAAACGGCATTGCAGGTATTCATCCCGCGTGTTTAAACATAAGTCTATCTTCACCATTTCTTTACTGGACAGGTCAAACTTCATATCAAGGCGCATGCACATAAGCGACTCACCATCATGGATGAGAAAGTGCCTGTTCCTCGTGGAAGCGTGGCTAGGGTAATTCCCATACCGGCTTGAATTATTGGCATAGAATGGCCAGATTATGCACATGACTTAAATGGTATCGTCTACTTGCAAGATAGAAAATGATTGATCGAGCTCTTCAAAGTAGAGATCCACCTTTGCTAAATGTTCAAGAGTTGTGTTGCGTCGTTGATCAAGAAGCGAAGAAGCTCTGGGTAGCAATAAATAACGTGGCAGTGAGGAAGGATTACTACATCACCATGCCATAACGTGGCAGTGAGCAAGGATTACTATATCACCATGCCATCACGTGGCAGTGAGGAAGGATTACTATATCACCATGCCATAACGTGGCAGTGAGGAAGGATTACTATATCACCATGCCATAAGGTGGCAGTGAGGAAGGATTACTACATAACCATGCCATAACGTGGCAGTGAGGAAGGATTACTATATCACCATGCCAAAACGTCCCAGTGGGGAAGGATGCCATAACGTGGCAGTCAGGAAGGATTACTATATCACCGTGCCAAAACGTCCCAGTGGGGAAGGATTACTACATCACCATGCCATAACGTGGCAATGAGGAAGGATTACTATATCACCGTGCCAAAACGTCCCAGTGGGGAAGAATTACTACATCACCATGCCACAACGTTGTAGTGAGGAAGAATTACGTTATCAACACGTCATGGAATATTGATATTCCAATCCCTCCTCAGTGACATGTTTTGGCCTGATACAGAAATCAAAGCTCGCCGGCACATTACGGCATGATCAATTATTTCAGTTATCAATGTTGGCTCTTATTCAGAAGCAGAACGTACTCGTTGGAAGCTGGGCATACCCAAAACGGGGGTGGGCCTGCGTACCCCAAACGGGGGTGGGCCTGCGTACCCCAAACGGGGGTTGGTCCCACGTACCCCAAACGGAGGCGGGACCGGCGTACTCCAAACTTGCAAATGTACGAAGCATTCATGCAAAAACAGTACAGTAATACCCACAACAGCAAAAAGGCTAACCAAAGCAAAGGAAATACTCAAAAGCCTGTGTGAATTCGATAAGCAGCACATCACCGTCTCTATCAGGCCGACATCCGCTCTATTCACCAGAAAAAGAAAATCGAGGGATGCTATTTTGCATCACTTTTAACATTAAGATGACATCGTGACAGTGATGTACGAGAACGACTGCGATGCCTAGACTGCCCCGCTTAAGTGCCAGCGCCAACTCGACACCGAAACGCTGCTTAGACCGAGCAGCGAAACCCACACCGCCAAAGTGCTGGTCAAACCGACCGGATTTTTTCCCATGTCGGAGATGGGATCTGCTTTTACTTCCGGAATATTAAATTGGGCAAGGTTTCCTGTTTACTGCCTCCCAGGGAAACTAAACACTGAACAGTATTTCTTGCCAATAACCGAGATTACCATTAAGGGCAATAATGAATTACATTCCATAATTGGCGGTAGGCTGACTGCCCGCTGGTCACTATGGCGTTGGCTAATTTTCCACGTGCTCCCCATCCATCATCTGACGGCACAGTCGTCATAGCAGCATAGAGAAGATACAAAAATGTCACAGAGATGATGCAGAGATAATACAGAAATGACACAGAAAAGATACCGAGATGATACAGAGATTATACAGAAATCACATCGAGATGATACCAAGATGATACAGAGCACGCATATAACACGCGATGTGGTGAGCTTTCTTTCACTGATCTACCCTAAAAGGGTATAGTTTGACGTCAGATTGAACTGAGTACAACCCTGCGAGAAAAGATGCTGATATGACAGCTGTAAGTAAGCCATACAATACTGAACGACAACAATCCCACCTTAAAGCTAACAGCAAAACAGTGGTGGATGCACAATCAGCTGAAACATTGATGAGAAAATAAGGTTGGTCCGCAATCTGTTTGGTATAAGCCTCTTAGTAAGAGCGTCATCATCCCCTGAGCATGTCCTTCCCTTTATGATATTACTTTGCCCAAACGATACATACTGCATAATTACCCCGAGGTATCCAATTACTCTCTATGTTAACATGACACGTCGAACAGAATACTGCCATTCATTGGTAAGCTAAACTAGCCATATATCTGTCGGGTAATTAACGCTCCATCTTCCGGTCGGCACGCAACACATTCACATTGGTTGTCGTGTGTTCTGAAGCAGTAATGTAGCTTATGTTCTAAAGCAGTAATGTACCCTATGTTCTAAAGCAGTAACAGGCATTGTGTTCTAAAGCAGTAATGTGCCATATGTTCTAAAACAGTGATAGGCATTATGTTCTAAAGCAGTAACGTGTCTTATAGTCTAAAGCAGTAATGTACCTTATGTTGTAAACCAGAAATGTGCCATTTGTTCTAAAGTAGTAATGAGCATTATGTCCTAAAGCAGTAATGGGCAGTATGTTCTAAAGCAGTAATTGGCATAATGTTCTAAAGCAGTAATTGCCATAATGGTCTAAAGCACTAATGGGCAGTATGTTCTAAAGTAGTTATGTACCTTATGTTCTAGAACAGTAAAGAATCGTATGTTTTAAAGCAGTAATGTGCCTTATTTTCTAAAGCAGTAATAGGCATTATGTTCTAAAGCAGTAATGTGCCTTATGTTCTAAATCAGTAATGGGCAGTATGTTTTAAAGATGTTATGGGCATAATGTTCTAAAGCTGTAATGGGTATTATGTTCTAAGGTATAAATGTGCCTTATGTTTTAAAGCAGCAATGTGCCTTATTTTCTAAAGCAGTAATATGCATTATGTTCTAAATCAGTAATGGGCAGTATGTTCTAAAGAAGTTATGAGCAGTATGTTCTAAAGCTGTGATGGGTATTATTTTGTAAAGCATTAATGTGCCTTATGTTTTAAAGCAGCAATGTGCCTTATTTTCTAAAGCAGTAATAGGCATTATGTTCTAAGGCAGTAATGTGCCTTATGTTCTAAAGCAGTATATGCCTTATGTCTCAATATGTCCATGGATGTGACCAAGCTCGGACAAACAACCATAGATTCATAATGCTAGGCAACACCGTCGTTTGGGTGATGGGTGTTGATATTGATAGAGAAAACGCCGCTCGGCGCGTAAGGCCATTCATCACTCGCCTACTAACCACCTCATTATTGACCTGGGCCCGGGGGAATAGATACGACAGAGCTATGTAGCGTGCAGCATACAAACTCCATTGTGAGGCATTATTATCTGTAACATGCGCCCCAATGACTGTTACGCCATATATGCTGGCCAACAATCGTGTATAACTGTGTGGAATTCTACGCGTGACCATACATCAACCACATGACATAACGAGACCAATACGATGTAATAACTCACCAGGGCGCGCGATGTACGCGTTTACACGCGGCCCGCGTTAACACGCGGCAGCACAAGCTCGCGATGAATTGATTCTCCTAAGATTCATAACGTGAAAAAGGTTGGTAGATAAAGTCAACCTACTGCTGTCATCAGACGATATGATGCCACTCACACATAGCGGATGTGATGTAACTCACACATAGCGGATGTCTATCGATATCGCTATGAGTTGAACCTCGCCTGCCGCTTTTATGACTCACTACGGTATGTACAATAACGGCTTATGACAAAGATAGCTGCTTAATGAAACCTTCTTCTTGAGTCTATGTCATTTTGTAAAGTGACCAAAGCATGACCAATTCCAGGTGAGCAGTAATTTCGTACACCTGATCTAGATGACCAAACAGCAGCATATAGCAATGGTAATGGTGTATGCATTAGGCGCCAACATCTGCGCTCGGGACATCGCCAGTACCTCCAGCAATGTATCATTAGCGCTCTACTCTCTTGATAAGAGCACCAAAGTTGTGCCAGTAGATGGATGTTTAAACTTCTGCGGCGTGGGATAATAGTGGCCGACGAGCGGAGCACGATTAAGCCGATTCATTACTTCCGCTTTTGCCCGCACAATGAAATTATTTAACGATTGATTAACTTATGATCTGTGATTGGATGACGATAAACACAAAAACAGGAACGCAGCGGCGATGCTAGAAGCTTGATAAACACAAATACAGAAACACAGGGGAGATGATAGAAGCCTGATAAACACAAAGATAGGAGCACAGAGGAATTGCTATAAGCCTGATAAACACAAAAACAGGAACACAGAAGAGATGCTACAAGCCTGACAAACACAGAAGATATGCTAGAAGCTCTCATTGTGTTAGCCCAGTAATCAGCTGTTATACTTAGTTTTAATAACCACCAATATTTATCAGTGACCTAGTATGAATAACCACCAGTATTCACCAGAGTGACCTAGAATGAATAACCACCAGTATTCAACAGAGTGACCTTGTTTGGATAACCACCAGTATTTAACTGAGTGACCTAGTATATATAAGCTTGTGTGTGTGTGTGTGTGTGTGTGTGTGTGTGTGTGTGTGTGTGTGTGTGTGTGTGTGTGTGTGTGTGTGTGTGTGTGTGTGTGTGTGTGTATTCCTCGCGGATTTCATTAGCAGTTTATAACCGACATCCAAGCTTTGTATATCTACATCAGAACTCATTTGCCTTTTTGCTAGTAATCAGAGGGCCCTGCACAAACCCGGATTATTGAATCATGCTACTTGCAATTCACTTCACGAGGCACGTCTGACGCTGATACTTTACCGACAACACATACTGCCGAAATGCACCCGACACCCGTTGGCTCAATGCTTTTCTATTGGTAAGTGGTTTGCGGCGAGTCCGGTCCAAGCATCACCATCGTGTTCATGCATTACCGGCGCTGTATCATCTTTTTTGTGAAAGTGACGTCCAACCTCAGTATTATATATTCTACCACTCTTGAAAATACAGCCAAGCTAATCAAGAGTACGGTGAGTGTTTGTACTGGAAGACAATCATTGTTCATTAGGAGAACTAAGGATGTTTAGAATGTAAGACAATAATTGTTCATTACGAGTACGATGGATGTTTAGAATGGAAGACAAACATTGTTCATTAGATGTATGAAGGATGTTTAGAATTAAAGACAATCATCTTTCATTATGGGTACTATGGAAGCTTGAAACGGACGACAATCATTGTTCAATAGGATTTTGAAGGATATATATAATGTTCATTAGAAGTACAAAAGATGTTTAGAGTGGAAGAAAATCATTGTTCATTAAAAGTACAAAGGATGTGTGGAATGGAAGACAATCATTGTTCATTATGAGTACGATTGGTGCATGGAATGGAAGACAGTCATTGTTCATTGGGTGTTGGGTAGTTGCAACGAATGGAGGCAAATGTATTAATTTGGATTGATGCTTATTTATTGTTGAAAAACGGTTTCAACTTATTTGTATGATAGTATATTGACAATAGCCTAGGAAATGCTTCACGCATATTGCAAGTCCAAATGCGATAAAGGACTGGTCGCTGTCCATAGTTAGCTTTAACAGTTGTGAGGTTCCTGTCACGTCCGGCTGTAATACCTGATCCGGGGTGAATTAGGATCCATCCCCTTCATCTAGCTTGTGATCAAATATCAAAGAAACAGATAAATCATTGCTGGCAAATAGAGAACACGCCATTAAAGGCTGGGACCAACAAGAGAGGAAGATTGATCTGTGTAGGCCTGCAACCATGAGCTGCAAGAGAACACGATCTTCTTGGAATGCCATCAGTGACTAGATTAGGCCTTATAAGGCAGTGCATCAATACGCTAATGATTAGATTGAATCTTGTGAGGCAGTGCATCAACACATTAGTGATTTATTAAACCTTGTGAGGCAGTGCATCAATACATTAGTGATCAGATTGAACCTTGTGAGGCAGTGCATCAATACGTTAGTGATTAGATTGAACCTTTGAACCTTGTGAGGAAGTGCATCAATACATTAGTGATTAGATTGAACCTTGTGAGGCAGTGCATCAATACGTTAGTGATTAGATTGAACCTTGTGAGGCAGTGCATCAATACATTAGTGATTAGATTGAACCTTGTGAGGCAGTGCATCAATACGTTAGTGATTAGATTGAACCTTGTGAGGCAGTGCATCAATACGTTAGTGATTAGATTGAACCTTGTGAGGAAGTGCATCAATACATTAGTGATCAGATTGAACCTTGTGAGGCAGTGCATCAATACGTTAGTGATTAGATTGAACCTTGTGAGGCAGTGCATCAATACATTAGTGATTAGATTGAACCTTGTGAGGCAGTGCATCAATACGTTAGTGATTAGATTGAACCTTGTGAGGCAGTGCATCAATACATTAGTGATTAGATTGATTAGATTGAACCTTGTGAGGCAGTGCATCAATACGTTAGTGATTAGATTAAATCTTGTGAGGTAGTGCATCAACACGTTGGTGATTATATTGAACCTTGTGAGGCAGTGCATCAATTCATTAGTGATTAAATTAGACCTTGTGAGGCAGTGCATCATTACATAAGTGATTAAATTAGACCTTGTTAGGCAGTGCATCAATACATGTGATTAGATTGAACCTTGCGGAACACAAGGCATGCTGTTCGCTTGCTGCGTGTCACGGACACACTTCGTTGTTGCTGATGTTTTGCTTGATTATAGCTGTCTCTATCTTTAGTGGCCATTCGCGGCTACATTAATACTGGTCGACCAGTTGAGCTCACAAAAATAGGAAACACTCAGGAACTGGTGCTTATTCATAGCACACAATATAAGTAAATATAGTTGTCGACCAATAGAATGCGTCACGACCCTGAACCACTTTCAGCCTCTACCTTGTCCCTTGGCTGCATGTATTGGTGGCTTGTTTCGATCAATACATGTGATTAGATTGAACCTTGTGGAACACAAGGCATGCTGTTCGCTTGCTGCGTGTCACGGACACTGTGACCGTCCTTATCAATTAGATATTATGTTATAACTGCAGTAAGCGTCGTCAACCAGTGTGGAGTCATAATGCACCCCCCCCTCCCCCCATCAATAATCAAACTTTTATATCTGAAGTAAACATTCCGATCGGGTTAGTTTCGCAGTTAAATAGTCCCGGTGTAGCAAGTAGAGCCCTTTGAAGTAAACATTCCCAACCCGTCAATTCCCATAACAATTAACATCAGCCCGTTTGATCTTTATTAAAGTTAAAGGTGAGTGTACCTCCACGCTTGCTGACGACGCCACACATTTGTATAAATACCTCCGTCCCCAGAAGTTAAAAACACATTCAGCATTGGGGCAACGAAACAGTCACCGTCGTACGGACCAAGTTGGAAAGCCAACTCCGTACGGCACATAGAAGTTTGGAATTCCAGCTCAGCAGTAGCCTCTGGACATCACCAGAGTTACTCCATACCACAGTTTTGTAATATATATATATATTCGGACTTGCGGGATACGGAATCCGTACCCCATCATTCAGAAATAAACCTCCTTTTTCTAGTTACCATTCAATTGACGTCTCATCTTCATCACTGCGACCATAAACAGTACCGACGTTCACGGTGAAAATTGTTGGAGAATCTGGAGTGATCACCTTTTGGCTGATCACAGGAAGGTCATCTTCAAAAACTAAGGTATGTCTGAACGTTTAGGCTACCGACGCCACGGACAACCCTGGCCAGGTCCTATGCCTTACTACCTGACACCGGCTACCTCATCGCAGAAACCCCCAAGTGCGACACCATGCCCTAAAACAGCCCCGATAAAGAACAAGTCGCCAAGTCAACGCCGACGGGATCAAGCCCGCCTGGAAACGTTCTTGACAAAGAAGAAAAGTGAGAACAGCCTACCTACCATTCCATTCAGACCCGGCATCCGACTGGATGGAATGCGTAAATACAAGCGCCCCAAGAATGCATCATAAAAGAGATACTCCAAGACAACACAAGAAATTAGACTTGAGGTCAAGTCTATGTGTAGGAAGGGTATACTGACAGTCCTTATCAATTAGCGTCGTATAACTGCAGTAAGCGTCGTCAACCAGTGTGGAGTCATAATGTCACCCCCCCCCCCCCCCCCCCCCCCCTCCCCCCATCAATAATCAAACTTTTATATCTGAAGTAAACATTCCGATCGGGTTAGTTTCGCAGTTAAATAGTCCCGGTGTAGCAAGTAGAGCCCTTTGAAGTAAACATTCCCAACCCGTCAATTCCCATAACAATTAACATCAGCCCGTTTGATCTTTATTAAAGCTAAAGGTGAGTGTACCTCCACGCTTGCTGACGACGCCACACATTTGTATAAATACCTCCGTCCCCAGAAGTTAAAAACACATTCAGCATTGGGGCAACGAAACAGTCACCGTCGTACGGACCAAGTTGGAAAGCCAACTCCGTACGGCACATAGAAGTTTGGAATTCCAGCTCAGCAGTAGCCTCTGGACATCACCAGAGTTACTCCATACCACAGTTTTGTAATATATATATATTCGGACTTGCGGGATACGGAATCCGTACCCCATCATTCAGAAATAAACCTCCTTTTTCTAGTTACCATTCAATTGACGTCTCATCTTCATCACTGCGACCATAAACAGTACCGACGTTCACGGTGAAAATTGTTGGAGAATCCGGAGTGATCACCTTTTGGCTGATCACAGGAAAGTCATCTTCAAAAACTAAGGTATGTCTGAACGTTTAGGCTACCGACGCCACGGACAACCCTGGCCAGGTCCTATGCCTTACTACCTGACACCGGCTACCTCATCGCAGAAACCCCCAAGTGCGACACCATGCCCTAAAACAGCCCCGATAAAGAACAAGTCGCCAAGTCAACGCCGACGGGATCAAGCCCGCCTGGAAACGTTCTTGACAAAGAAGAAAAGTGAGAACAGCCTACCTACCATTCCATTCAGACCCGGCATCCGACTGGATGGAATGCGTAAATACAAGCGCCCCAAGAATGCATCATAAAAGAGATACTCCAAGACAACACAAGAAGGAACGTGACCTGGTGAGTGAGATTGACGGATTGAAAGACCAATTACTAGACGCCCAAATTGAACTTGAAAACATGCGAGGTATGCTGCGAGGACAATTGGTCAAAAACACATCTGCTTCGGAAAAGCTGGAAAGGCTACAAGACGATAATCGCACACTACGCGAACAAATAAATATGTTGGAAAGGACTAAAACTCTTACCGATCAATTAAGAGACCTCCACAGCAGCCTAACACAGGACAGTCAAGCGCCAGTTACAAGTGTCATGAACGGTAGTCACGGATGGAAATCTAGATATGATGCACGGTCCCAAATATGCGCTTACAGTAATAATGTTGGTCACACTAATCTCAATGCAGGAGTCGTAAAAGAGACTATTGTTACCGCTAATGTTTTTTTGGTGTCATTCTATGTCATTAATGTTTAATAGTATAGGTTAATTGATTTTTTTTAGCATTATCTATTTGTTTGTGAACAATTTGTTGTAGACTTGAGGTCAAGTCTAATGTGTAGGAAGGGTATATGTGACCGTCCTTATCAATTAGATATTATGTTATAACTGCAGTAAGCGTCGTCAACCAGTGTGGAGTCATAATGCACCCCCCCCCCCCCCCCCCCCCATCAATAATCAAACTTTTATATCTGAAGTAAACATTCCGATCGGGTTAGTTTCGCAGTTAAATAGTCCCGGTGTAGCAAGTAGAGCCCTTTGAAGTAAACATTCCCAACCCGTCAATTCCCATAACAATTAACATCAGCCCGTTTGATCTTTATTAAAGTTAAAGGTGAGTGTACCTCCACGCTTGCTGACGACGCCACACATTTGTATAAATACCTCCGTCCCCAGAAGTTAAAAACACATTCAGCATTGGGGCAACGAAACAGTCACCGTCGTACGGACCAAGTTGGAAAGCCAACTCCGTACGGCACATAGAAGTTTGGAATTCCAGCTCAGCAGTAGCCTCTGGACATCACCAGAGTTACTCCATACCACAGTTTTGTAATATATATATATTCGGACTTGCGGGATACGGAATCCGTACCCCATCATTCAGAAATAAACCTCCTTTTTCTAGTTACCATTCATTGACGTCTCATCTTCATCACTGCGACCATAAACAGTACCGACGTTCACGCTATGTCCAAGTGCGACCACCATGCCCTAAAACAGCCCCGATAAAGAACAAGTCGCCAAGTCAACGCCGACGGGATCAAGCCCGCCTGGAAACGTTCTTGACAAAGAAGAAAAGTGATAACAGCCTACCTACCATTCCATTCAGACCCGGCATCCGACTGGATGGAATGCGTAAATACAAGCGCCCCAAGAATGCATCATAAAAGAGATACTCCAAGACAACACAAGAAGGAACGTGACCTGGTGAGTGAGATTGACGGATTGAAAGACCAATTACTAGACGCCCAAATTGAACTTGAAAACATGCGAGGTATGCTGCGAGGACAATTGGTCAAAAACACATCTGCTTCGGAAAAGCTGGAAAGGCTACAAGACGATAATCGCACACTACGCGAACAAATAAATATGTTGGAAAGGACTAAAACTCTTACCGATCAATTAAGAGACCTCCACAGCAGCCTAACACAGGACAGTCAAGCGCCAGTTACAAGTGTCATGAACGGTAGTCACGGATGGAAATCTAGATATGATGCACGGTCCCAAATATGCGCTTACAGTAATAATGTTGGTCACACTAATCTCAATGCAGGAGTCGTAAAAGAGACTATTGTTACCGCTAATGTTTTTTTGGTGTCATTCTATGTCATTAATGTTTAATAGTATAGGTTAATTGATTTTTTTTAGCATTATCTATTTGTTTGTGAACAATTTGTTGTAGACTTGAGGTCAAGTCTAATGTGTAGGAAGGGTATATGTGACCGTCCTTATCAATTAGATATTATGTTATAACTGCAGTAAGCGTCGTCAACCAGTGTGGAGTCATAATGCACCCCCCTACCCCCACTCCCCCCATCAATAATCAAACTTTTATATCTGAAGTAATCATTCCGATCGGGTTAGTTTCGCAGTTAAATAGTCCCGGTGTAGCAAGTAGAGCCCTTTGAAGTAAACATTCCCAACCCGTCAATTCCCATAACAATTAACATCAGCCCGTTTGATCTTTATTAAAGTTAAAGGTGAGTGTACCTCCACGCTTGCTGACGACGCCACACATTTGTATAAATACCTCCGTCCCCAGAAGTTAAAAACACATTCAGCATTGGGGCAACGAAACAGTCACCGTCGTACGGACCAAGTTGGAAAGCCAACTCCGTACGGCACATAGAAGTTTGGAATTCCAGCTCAGCAGTAGCCTCTGGACATCACCAGAGTTACTCCATACCACAGTTTTGTAATATATATATATATATATATATATTCGGACTTGCGGAATACGGAATCCGTACCCCATCATTCAGAAATAAACCTCCTTTTTTCTAGTTACCATTCAATTGACGTCTCATCTTCATCACTGCGACCATAAACAGTACCGACGTTCACGGTGAAAACACACTTCGTTGTTGCTGATGTTTTGCTTGATTATAGCTGTCTCTATCTTCAGTGGCCATTCGCGGCTACATTAATACTGGTCGACCAGTTGAGCTCACAAAAATAGGAAACACACAGGAACTGGTGCTTATTCATAGCACACAAAATAAGTAAATATAGTTGTCGACCAATAGAATGCGTCACGACCCTGAACCACTTCCAGCCTCTACCATGTCCCCTTGCTGCATGTATTGGTGGCTTGTTTCGATGAATAAGTCACTCCAGTATTCCCTGAGCCGAATGTAGCCGTAAGTTGAACGTTAGACTGATACACCGACCCACTCACACACACGAACGCACCGCACCTTGGAACAGAAATGTTTGATGTAAAATTGACAAGAAGTCTTTTAACCGGGTCGACATCTAGCATAGCCCCAGTACTCCTGTCTGGACGCATAGTGCATATCATCACACAACATATGCTCGGTTGTCTGTACACCCAAAAGTTCTTTTAAGTATATAACAGCAAGTTAAGTGTCCGACTGAGTCAGTTACGCGCATGAATGCTCTGCACCTGGGATTATGGAGGTTTGCCTTGAAACAGACACAGCTCAGGCAGCTAATCCGTGTACGATTGGTTGTCTTGGCGGCCATAGTTGCAGATACCATTAGCAACGACCGTATGATTATCTACCTTTACATGGCGGTAGGGACAGGTGGGCTACGTGAAGGGTGGCAGAGTATCCCACCTGATGCTATGTCATTGCCATATTTGTGCGTCTACGAATCAATCCAGCTTTGTAGAAATTTGGATTTGGGGATTTATTTCATGTGTTGTTATGAATTAACCATACTTAATGTTTGTTAACATCGAGTTTTCTCTCTCAATCTACAGGTAATGCGCTGTATTTAATAAGGTTCAAGCTATTGTTAACAACGAATGTTCCGCTTACTGCCGCAGGTCAGCATCAACCTCACAACCGTGTTTTAAAAAGATCATTTTGTTTATACATAACTACGTTTAACGCAGACATAAATAACGATATCTTTTAGTTCGTGCCACAAAGTTTACTTGATAGAAAAATGTTGACAAATTGTCAACACTATCATTTAAATGGAAATATTCATAATGTACTGTGGAAATCAGTTTTATTTAGTTGTGTCGTTCCATCGATAACGGTGCCTCCCTAAAACCATGGACCACACGAATATTAGCTGTAAATCATTACGCGCTCTATAACTACCTCGTTATCGATATGTATACTTCCGCTTTGGCTACAAAATGCAGATTTCATCAAATATTATTTCATTTATGTCGTGGGCATCATTGCGCACAAATTTGACCGACAAGCAGGAAGGGTAATTTCCGACAATAACAATGGCGACAGCCGAAGTAAGGATCTATTACTGAGACCGCAGTGCCGCGTAGCGACTGAAAGTCTGAAAACTGAAAACTTTTGGTTTCCAAGGTGCTGTTGCCAAGCGGCTTGCTAGGCAACTTTATTACAAATATGGGGCTGAACAGTCTCTTTAATTAGAAGAGACTCACCTGGCGAGGTCAGTATCAGCCTCACGTGCCATGTTTTAATAGAGTTGAGACTCACCTGACATGGCCAGTGTCAGTCTCAGCGGCCGTCATGTCATCGAGAGGAGACTCATCTGGCGTGGTCATTGTCAGCCACAGCGAGCATACTAATGGAAGCCGTTAATGACCTGAGTAGATTGTCAGCTTGCTTGCTCGCATACTGACGAGGCATTACGAATAGGGCGCCGGAAGGTCATAGTCGGATAGAATCCCTAACCTCCGGGAATGTTAGTTCCATGACTGTAAATGTCTGCTTGGTTAATTCCCCGTGATGTTATTGCTTTGCAACATTAACGCTTTGTTTTGACCGATTAACTTGATGCTAGAGAGCAGGTCCTATCACACACAGCTTTGTACCACATTGCTGATTCAGCCAAGCGCTCATTTGGTGTCATTGCTCGGGTCTGCTTTGAGACGAACGGCAGGATTCCGAATGCATAACGCTAAACATAAGGAGATCAATTGAAACATAATTTGTATCAATTAAAATCCGTTCATAGCCAATGCAGCAGTTGGATTCTACTCTATGATAAGGAAAATCATATGTAAAATAACAGAATGATAACCCATTAACTGAGTAAAGTGAGGATTAAGCATTTAGACGTGAGTGAATAAAGGTTAGTAGCATCAGCAATTAGTTCCATCATTGTGTCTACAGAACTCACCATGTAATTTATTGTCGCCCCTAAATCCCACCATTGTCGGTAGATGTGCGGAGATGATGATGGGGCCTGGCGCTGCTTCTGATCACATCAAACAAACACATCACCTGACTCGGCACGTCTTCCGTCGAGTTGCTACATGACGCAACAAATCAACTAACTCGGCACGTCTTCCGTGGAGTTGCTACCTGACGTAACACGTCACCTAACTCGGCACGTCTTCCATCGAGTTGCTACCTGACGTAACACATCACCTAACTCGGCACGTCTTCCATGGAGTTGCTACATGACGTAACACATCACCTAACTCGGCACGTCTTCCGTGGAGTTGCTACATGACGTAACACATCACCTAACTCGGCACGTCTTCCGTGGAGTTGCTACATGACGTAACACATTAACGCGTCATATGCAAACAATGGTTTTTACATTCGACTGGAAATGCAAGTGAATTAAACTGTGTCATCTCTCTGAGTTCTAAATGTGACGTAGTATTGCTGTAGCTCTTGTAGAAAATCACCTGTTCACTCAAGCAGCCTGACAACGATTTGACTGCTTCGGAAATTTTATTGAATTTGAACAATAAAAACATTTAAAAAACAACATAACTCAGCCAAGCGAACCACAATGCTCCTGTCGTTTGGGTTATGCGGATTCTGTCTGTTCGGTGGTTATCCTGTCACTGTCTGATCTTTACTGGCCTAATGAGATGGGAAGGGGACTTGGATAGCGAGTCGCTCTACGCGTCACCCATTTCGTCTGATTATCAGCAACATATGATTACGGTTACAAATAAGCCGGTGTCATCAACATTTGCCTGGCGCATTGTAAGTTATAAAGGCTCTGTAAGTGATTATTTGCATTCGCTGGCAGTATTAAACACTTGCTGTCCGGGATCCATCGTGTAGAAGCAAGCATCAACATGGCCGCTGTTTCATGGCGGCACTGTGGTGAAGCTACTGGCGTTGGTGTGTAATAATGGGACTCATAAATCATAACAGGGCAATCAACGGCTTAATTTGGCATCCTGTATGCACCAATACCTGTGATGACTCGCCCATATTACCTGGCCGACCGAGATGATTGACAGTATATCATTTTTAACTTGGTGCATCCCCGTACCCTGGTGGAAGCGCGCAGTCGTTAGCAACTATGGATGAATGGATATTCAGCAGTGAATCGGGCCGGTTCTAGTGTCATCATAGTATCAAAATAGACATTGGCATGCGTTTGTTAATGCGTGTATATCTGTATTTGAAAGTGTGTTTGTACACATGTGTATGATAATGCATTCGCGGGCCATCCCCAGTGCCTGTAGTGCTGTTACACCCTACATTATTAATAACTGTTAATATTACAGCAAGACAAATCCTCTTTAACAATTTAACCGTCGAAATGTTCAACCGTCTTCGTCATATCATTTTCCTCCAATTTCCTTCGTTCCTTTGATCATTCATCGACAAATGCGCTGGAGAGGAAGCGGGAAAAATGGAATAAATAGAAACTTCCACGGGATTTTCTTGGATTTTATTACGACCTCGCGTGTCACCTGTTCTCAAAGCCACAGATATCTGCTTTGATGTTAAATTGACTCAATTACCTGCTTCAAAATGAATCCTTTGGCCGCTTTAATGTATTCTCGATTTTATGTTGCTTGTTACTGGTTTGCCTTGCTAATCAGAGCCAAGGCAGAGACGGTCTGGTCGGGAAAACGAAAAGAAAATGAACGCGGAAATGACGACCAAAGCGCTTGAGACGGGACATTGAAACGGAGACGACTGGAAACTACGGAAGCCCATTGGTGCCACGTGAACATGGTGCGAATTAGTTTAATTATATGACGACCGCCACATAACTATCTGCCTGCCGCCACATAAATATCTGGCAGCCGCCAGATAATTACACCAATTCGCACCATGTTCACGTGGCACCAATGAGCTTCGATAGGAAACAGTGTGGTGTTTATTCACACAACGTGAAATTATGCTAATTATTCAAGAGAATCTGCGTAATGCGATGTACGTGCGACCTTGAACACGTGTTGTCCCACCAAGACTCACATCAGCTGTAGAAGGGAACTTTGTCAGGGGTTGCAAAAAACGGAATACGAAGGGATATCTTTATGAATAAATGACGAGCGAGTGGGTTTCTTTGATATGTTATGGTCGTGCCAATTTTCCTTATTTTATTTCAGTTACGCGCATGAATGCTCTGCACCTGGGATTATGGAGGTTTGCCTTGAAACAGACACAGCTCAGGCAGCTAATCCGTGTACGATTGGTTGTCTTGGCGGCCATAGTTGCAGATACCATTAGCAACGACCGTATGATTATCTACCTGTACATGGCGGCAGGGACAGGTGGGCTACGTGAAGGGTGGCAGAGTATCCCACCTGATGATATGGCATTGCCATATTTGTGCGTCTAAGCATCAATCCAGCTTTGTAGAAATTTGGATTTGGGGATTTATTTCATGTGTTGTAATGAATTAAACATACTTAATGTTTGTTAACATCGAGTTTTCCCTCTCAATCTACAGGTAATGCGCTGTATTTAATCAGGTTCTTGCTATTGTTAATAACGAATGTTCCGCTTACTGCCGCAGGTCAGTATAAACCTCAAAGCCGTGTTTTAAAGAGGCTGTTCAGCCCAATATCGGGCACTCAGGGGTCATTTTGCTTATACATAACTACGTTTAACGCAGACATAAATAACGCCATCTTTTAATTTGTGCCACAAAGTTTACAAGTTGTCCACATTATCATTTAACTGGAAATATTCATGATGTACTGTGGAAATCAGTTTTATTTAGTTGTGTCGTCCCATCGATAACGGTGCCTCCCTAAAACCATGGACCACACGAATATTAGCTGTAAATCATTACGCGCTTTATAACTACCTCGTTATCGATATGTATACTTCCGCTTTGGCTACAAAATGCAGATTTCATCAAATATTATTTCATTTATGTCGTGGGCATCATTGCGCACAAATTTGACCGACAAGCAGGAAGGGTAATTTCCGACAATAACATTGGCGACAGCCGAAGTAAGGATCTATTACTGAGACTGCAGTGCCGCGTAGCGACTGAAAGTCTGAAAACTTAAAACTTTTGGTTTCCAAGGTGCTGTTGCCAAGCGGCTTGCTAGGCAACTTTATTACAAATATGGGGCTGAACAGTCTCTTTAATTAAGAAGAGACTCACCTGGCGAGGTCAGTATCAGCCTCACGTGCCATGTTTTAATAGAGTTGAGACTCACCTGACATGGCCAGTGTCAGTCTCAGCGGCCGTCATGTCATCGAGAGGAGACTCATCTAGCGTGGTCATTGTCAGCCACAGCGAGCATACTAATGGAAGCCGTTAATGACCTGATTAGATTGTCAGCTTGCTTGCTCGCATACTGACGAGGCATTACGAATAGGCGCCGGAAGGTCATAGTCGGATAGAATCCCTAACCTCCGGGAATGTTCCGGTTCCATGACTGTAAATGTCTGCTTGGTTAATTCCCCGTGATATTATTGCTTTGCAACATTAACGCTTTGTTTTGACCGATTAACTTGATGCTAGAGAGCAGGTCCTATCACACACAGCTTTGTACCACATTGCTGATTCAGCCAAGCGCTCGTGTCATTGCTCGGGTCTCTTTGAGACGAACGGCAGGATTCCGAATGCATAACGCTAAACATAAGGAGATCAATTGAAACATAATTTGTATCAATTAAAATCCGTTCATAGCCAATGCAGCAGTTGGATTCTACTCTATGATAAGGAAAATCATATGTAAAATAACAGAATGATAACCATTAACTGAGTAAGTGAGGATTAAGCATTTAGACGTGAGTGAATAAAGGTTAGTAGCATCAGCAATTAGTTCCATCATTGTGTCTACAGAACTCACCATGTAATTTATTGTCGCCCCTAAATCCCACCATTGTCGGTAGATGTGCGGAGATGATGATGGGGCCTGGCGCTGCTTCTGATCACATCAAACAAACACATCACCTGACTCGGCACATCTTCCGTCGAGTTGCTACATGACGCAACAAATCAACTAACTCGGCACGTCTTCCGTGGAGTTGCTACCTGACGTAACACATCACCTAACTCGGCACGTCTTCCATCGAGTTGCTACCTGACGTAACACATCACCTAACTCGGCACGTCTTCCGTGGAGTTGCTACATGACGTAACACATCACCTAACTCGGCACGTCTTCCGTGGAGTTGCTACATGACGTAACACATCACCTGACTCGGCACGTCTTCCGTCGAGTTGCTACATGACGCAACAAATCAACTAACTCGGCACGTCTTCCATCGAGTTGCTACCTGACGTAACACATCACCTAACTCGGCACGTCTTCCGTGGAGTTGCTACATGACGTAACACATCACCCAACTCGGCACGTCTTCCGTGGAGTTGCTACATGACGCAACAAATCAACTAACTCGGCACGTCTTCCGTGGAGTTGCTACATGACGTAACACATCACCTGACTCGGCACGTCTTCCGTGGAGTTGCTACATGACGTAACACATCACCTGACTCGGCACGTCTTCCGTGGAGTTGCTACATGACGTAACACATCACCTAACTCGGCACGTCTTCCGTGGAGTTGCTACATGACGTAACACATCACCTAACTCGGCACGTCTTCCATGGAGTTGCTACCTGACGTAACACATCACCTAACTCGGCACGTCTTCCGTGGAGTTGCTACATGACGTAACACATCACCTGACTCGGCACGTCTTCCGTGGAGTTGCTACATGACGTAACACATTAACGCGTCATATGCAAACAATGGTTTTTACATTCGAGTGGAAATGCAAGTCAATTAAACTGTGTCATCTCTCTGAGTTCTAAATGTGACGTTGTATTGCTGTAGCTCTTGTAGAAAATCACCTGTTCACTCAAGCAGCCTGACAACGATTTGACTGCTTCGGAAATTTTATTGAATTTGAACAATAAAAACATTTAAAAAACAACATAACTCGGCCAAGCAAACCACAATGCTCCTGTCGTTTGGGTTATGCGGATTCTGTCTGTTCGGTGGTTATCCTGTCACTGTCTGATCTTTACTGGCTTAATGAGATGGGAAGGGGACTTGGATAGCGAGTCGCTCTAGGCGTCACCCATTTCGTCTGATTATCATCAACATATGATTACGGTTACAAATATGATTTGCCTGGCGCATTGTAAGTTATAAAGGCCTGTAAGTGATTATTTGCATTTGCTGGCAGTATTACACACTTGCTGTCCGGGATCCATCGTGTAGAAGCAAGCATCAACATGGCCGCTGTAATGGCGGCACATGTGATCACCCGACCCATATCATACCAATCAACGGCTTAATTTGGCATCCTGTAGATGATTGACAGTATACCGAGATCATTTTTTAACTTGGTGCATCAGTATTGTCGCCCATCCCCGTACCCTGGTGGAAGCGGGAAGTCGTTAGCAACTATGGAGGAGTGGATATTCAGCAGTGAATCGGGCCGGTTCTTGTGTCATCATAGTATCAAAATAGACATTGGCATGAGTGTGTTAATGCGTGTATATCTGTATTTGAAAGTGTGTTTGTACACATGTGTTTGATAATGCATTCGCGGGCCATCCCCAGTGCCTGTGTACCGCTGTTACAGCCTACATGGATTATTAATAACTGTTAATATTACAGCAAGACAAATCTTCTTAAACAATTCAACCGTCGAAATGTTCAACCGTCTTCGTCATATCATATTTCTCCAATTTCCTTCCTTCCTTTGATCATTCATCGACAAATGCGCTGGAGAGGAAGCGGGAAAATGGAATAAATAGAAACTTCCACGGGATTTTCTTGGATTTTATTACGACCTCGCGTGGCACCTGTTCTCAAACCCACAGATATCTGCTTTGATGTCAAATTGACTCAATTACCTGCTTCAAAATGAATCTTTTGGCCGCTTTAATGTATTCTTGATTTTATGTTGCTTGTTACTGGTTTGCCTTGCTAATCAGAGCCAAGGCAGAGACAGTCTGATCGGGAAAACGAAAACAAAATGAACGCGGAAATGACGACCAAAGCGCTTGAGACGGGACAGATATTGAAACGGAGACGACTGGAAACTACGGAAGCCCATTGGTGCCACGTGAACATGGTGCGAATTAGTTTAATTATCTGCCTGCCGCCACATGAATATCTGGCGACCGCCAGATAATTACACCAATTCGCACAATGTTCACGTGGCACCAATGGGCTTCCGTAGGAAACAGTGTGGTGTTTATCCACGCAACGTGAAATTATACGGATTATTCGAGAGAATCTGCACAAGGCGATGTACGTGCGACCTTGAAGACGTGTTGTCCAAACCAGACTCACATCAGCTGTAGACGACAACTTTGTCAGGAGTTGCAAGAAACGGAACACATACCAATTTTCCTTATTTTATTTTTTAATCTGTTCACCAGCTGTAACGATTATAGTCATTTATCTTGAAGGAATCATTGACATTTATGTACCATTTGGTCTGTGCAGACAGATTTTGGAACTCACAAAAGCATTCCACTTTATTCTACGAATTTTGCAATGTATCACAGTTTGTAATTAAAATAGTCATCGAGGATTTTATTATCAATGATAGTTGATATGTAGACAATTATTACATGTTGGGAAACAATACTGACGTGACCAATATCATTTGTTTATATAGTGTAGACATTTGAATTGCATTACAACAAGTTACTTATTCGGTATCAACGAACATAAAAGTATGAACACGATAATCATTTGCATTGTGCCACATTAGAATATCATCTGCAAAACGTATGCATATAGGGGATCATACCAGTGATAAGTCTGTACCACAATCAGCTTGTGTTAGTCATAGTTGTAAAGTGAGTTCCATCGACAACAGGAGTGGGAGACTTGGAATATTGAAAGAGATCAGACCGAAAAAACATTGACTGTTTTGTGCTTGGTTCGAGGCAAATATAAGAGGTCGTTTCTAGTTAGTACATTCCCTCACATTAATTTTGCTTCGTGCATGGAACAAAAAATACTGGCGATATCCGTGACTTTATTTGAGCCAAGTTGTGTGACAGTTCCACACTTACTGCATAGTAGTCTTACATCGTTCAGCAAGGTAGAAAGAAAAGAAACTGCCTAAAGATTATTATGTATCTCATAAGCATCAAGCAACCGTAATGATTTAAAAAAGGAGGTTCTATGGGAAACAATACATTTTGATACGAAATTAAATGAACGTCGTACACGGTCACTGTCTGACGAGACCACCAACTGACATGTCAGCGGTTTTCATCGGTCATGTCTCTTTAGGCTGGAAAACACGGCTTTGTGCCTTTCGACTCTATGAAGAATCGAATTCGCCGCTTCAGATGTTTATATTTGTGGTTACACCCGAAAACAAAGTAAAGCGCCATATTCCTAAGCAACAATGAATGAAGCTTCGACGCACAGTGATAGGTGGGGTGTTAGCGAGATAAATGAAAGTGTTGACGATTGCCACATACCCCGGGTACAGGTGTTTAATTGATTTGGTAATGCGAGATCTAGTATGTTCTACAATCTTGCTCCAGAGTCATGTTCTGGTGATCTTTGGTCCCCGCCAGAAGTGGACCGTCGACGCGTATGTTAATTTCAAAATTCCCAACAGGTAATGGATGATTCATGGCCTACGTATGCTTAAGTGATGCTTTGAAGTTGTGATTTCTGCAGGATTTCTGGCTGGGTATACTCATCGGGAACAACAATTACAGCTGCGTTGAGAAATGTATCATTTGTAGGATTGCTTACTGATATGTTGCATATGAGGACTTATGTTTCTACTGCCAGGCATATACATTCATATATATATTTATTAATAAATATATGCATATTTATTCGATTCAACACAGACAGCACCGTCAACACGCATCGATTCTACACGGACAGGACCGTAACCTAGACTGGATACTATACGCACAGCACCGTCAGCACGACCCGATTCTACACGGACATAACCGTCAGAATGACCCGATTCTACACGGACAGCACCGTCAGCACAACCCGATTCTACACGGACAGCACCGTCAGCACGACCCGATTCAACACGGAAAGCACCGTCAGCACGACCCGATTCAACACGGAAAGCACCGTCAGCATGGCCCGATTCAACGCCGTGAAGCGAGAAGTGGGAAGCTGAGGCGTTAAGCAGGAAACAGCGGCGCGAAGTGGGAAGCTCTGGCGTGAAGCAGTAAGTGAAAAGCTGTGGCGTGAAGCAGGAAGCTGCTGCGTGAAGTGGGAAGCTCTGGCGTGAAGCGGGAAGTGGGAAGCTGTGGGTGAAGCAGGATGCTGCGGCGTCAAGCAGGAAGCTGTGGGGTGAAGCAGGATGCTGCGGCGTCAATCAGGAAGCTGTGGCGTGAAGTGGGAAGCTGCGGTGTGAAGCGGGAAGCTGCGGCCTGAAGCGGGAAGCCGTGGCATGAATGTGGGAAGCTGTGGCGTGATATGCACAGGAACAACAAAATGAAAAGGACGCAACCCCATGCAGACTAGGTGTTAGCATCATGTTTAACACTTCCTGCTATTTACCGGAAGTGCTGTATGACAGCAACCAAGGTTGGCAGTCGAGGGCGGTAGCCAAGAACAAGTGTCTACACAAACAAGCACCAATGACGCATCACTTAGCGTCAGACATGGGTGCTAACATAACGCAGTTGAACGCATGGATGCACACGCAGATACACAGGTCTAACATCGCAATCGTCATTAATGTCCAGGGATACAATATCAGAATATCCGAATAACGCGTCCAACCACCAGCGCGATGTGTCCTGGCCATCTCACTATTAAGCTGAATCAGAATTGATGCCACTGCAGCTCGTCAATTCATTGTTATTTGTCTAAAACGCACTATTCTATTTTTAGCCATTTATCGACCCAGTCATATGCGTGGGGTCCGGCTATAAATGATGTGCCATGGATATACAAATTAAGCTACGATTCTTGTGGGATATATGTAGAGCTTGACCTGTTTACAAACTATTAGCTCAGCCAGGTCTTCATCCAACACCATGCACGTGATACATACACTCGCCACAGCGAGAGCCGTTCGTCGCCAGACAGCCGTTCGTCATCTATAGACACGTGGAAAAAGGATTCAGTCAACAGTTGATTGGTTTGTTGATATCGTGTAATGGCTGACGGTAGCCAGGTTACACTGCAAACAGATGAGAACGTCGTTTAATGCCGTTTATATAGTCGCAAATGCCTCATAGAAATAAACTGGTTCATCTTATATACAGTATATTCTTTAGTTTTCTACGGGATTGTTTCTTACTCAAAATGGCTCGTAGATATGCACAAACAAAATGTTTGCTTGAACGTGGGAAAAGTACGACCTATTTAGTTGCTATAACTACATTGCGGTTATCTCACTTGCATAATAAGTTTTATGCATGATATCTCCAGCGTACGCTACCAAGCAGCAAGTTCTCATACATGCATCCCCTCCCCACTCGTGTCCATCCCCTCCCCACTCGTCTCCACCCCTCCTCACTCGTGTCCACAACTCCTCACTCTTATCCACCCCTTCCCCACTCCCGTCCACCACCTCCCAACTCCTGTCCACACCCACACTTCTCCCCACTCTGTCCATCCCCTGCCGACTCCTGTCCACACCTCCCCACTCCTGTCCATCCCCTCTCCTCTCCTCCCCCTCACCTCCACACCTGTCCCCACTCCTGTCCATTCTCCTCATGTCCACACTCCTGTCCACCACTCCCTCTCCACCACCTCCCCACTCTTGTCCATCCCCTCTCCCTCCTTCCACTCCTGTTCCTGTCCACCCCCTCCCCACTCCTGTCCATCCCCTCCCCACTTCTGTCCAACCCTCCCCACTTCTGCCCATCCCCTCTCCACTCCTGTCCACCACCTCCCTACTCCTGCCCACCCCTCCCAACTCCTGTACGACCCCTCCCCACTCCTGTTTACCCACTCTCCATTGCATCCCCTCTCCACTCCTGTCCATACCCTCCTTATTGTCCACCAGCAGCATTTCTACTGTATTTGTTAAATGCAAAGCGTGTGAACTCCATTCTCCGTCAAAAATCAACCCCAGCCTGGTGATACAATGATGACCTAGAATGAATTATGATAAATCTGGGCGACATCTTAGGAATGAATACACCCTACGTCGCCAGTACCTTACTTTAGACCCTACGACGCCAGTACCCTATATTACATCTTACGTAACCAGTACCTTACATTACACCCTACGTAGCCAGTACCTAACACTACAACTAATGTAGCCATTACCTAACACTACACCTAACGTAGCCGGTATCTTACATTACACAGTACGTAGCCATTACCTTATATTGCACACCAAGTAGCCAGTACCTTACATTACACCCCACATAGCCAGTACCTTACATTACACGCCACGTAGCCAGTACCTTACATTACACCCTACCTAGTCAGTACCTTACAGTACACCCTATCTAGCCAGTACTAGCTCGTAGGCAATGTACTGGATGATGATCCCGGTTTATATCTTTACAAAAACTAAATCAGCTTATTTTTGGCTTCTCCCACTTTTCTAATTATTGTTCCGTCATGGACCCTTTCTACATGGAATAGGAGCCAGGGCAGACAAATAGATCGCTTGGGGCAGACCACCATTGGGGGAGGCTTTGTAGGCTAAGAGGCAGACCAGGTGTTCTGGGGCAGACAAATGTATCGCTTGCTTGGTGTAGACCAATGGATGGGGCAGACCAATGTATCGCTTGCTTCCTGGTTGGTTGGCGGTTGGTTGGTGGTGGTTTGGAGGAGGCTGGCCAGGGCTGGAGGGCGAGGTTGGCTGGCAGGGGGTTTGCGGTGGCCGAAAAAAGGGTCGCAGAAATTTGCCCCTTTGTATATGGAGTAGGCTCTAGCCTTGCTTTTTTTCCCGGCTGTCCTGGTGGTGGTGTAGCTGGCCTGTAGGCTGGAGGAGGCTGGCCTGTAGGCTGGAGGAGGCTGACCTGGTGGTAGAGCACCTGCGCCTGCGACCAGGGGTGTTCGCTATCTGCTACTGGGGTTGGCTGGCACCTGGGCTGGCTGGTGGGTTGGAGGAGGCTGGCAGGTGGACTGACACCTGCGACTCGTGGACCTTCCTATGGACCCCCGTGGCTCGTGGCCCCCATGTGGTCTTGGAGCCCCAAGTGGTCGACAGCAAGTTATACCTTTCGCGGTAAAAATTAGTCGAAATGGGGGGCTAAAATACGTTGAACTGGGCCTAAAATACGTTGAAATGGGAGTGGTCGACAGCGAGTTATACCACATTCACAAGCAAGTGTACGTTTTGTACCCGTAAATTCGGAGCCTCTCGGTGAAAATCATTAGTCGAACTGGGTTAAAATACGTCGAAGTGGGCCTATTCATTAGTTTAAGTGGGCTATTCATTAGTCTTGTTGTATGCGTCCATTTGCAGGGTGTGCTAGAGCCACCACTCCCTATACTACTCCCGATGATACGCCAACAACAACCACGTGTGAATCGCTGGGTTGACGCGAGAAAACAAACCCCGATCTCTCTCCTTTCTATATCCTCACTCTATTGCGACAACGACATCAGATTATTGTTTATTGACAAACCTATCCCCTTGACAGGATATATTGATCCTCGGAAAAGTGAGTTCTACACGTGGACGCAGAAGTTATGTTTAATGAATATAAATATCAACTCCTACATGCATGTTCCCGACATTCGCCATTACATTCCCGACATGCATGTTCCCGACATTCGCTATTACATCCCCGACATGCATGTTCCCGACATTCGCCATTACATCTCCTACATGCATGTTCCCGGCATTCGCTATTACATTCCCGACATGCATGTTCCCGACATTCGCCATTACATCTCCTACATGCATGTTCCCGGCATTCGCTATTACATCCCCGACATGCATGTTCCCGGCATTCGCTATTACATTCCCGACATGCATGTTCCCGACATTCGCTATTACATCCCCGACATGCATGTTCCCGACATTCGCCATTACATCTCCTACATGCATGTTCCCGGCATTCGCTATTACATTCCCGACATGCATGTTCCCGACATTCGCCATTACATCTCCGACAAACATGTTCCCGACATTCGCTATTACATCCCCGACATGCATGTTCCCGGCATTCGCTATTACATTCCCGACATGCATGTTCCCGACATTCGCTATTACATCCCCGACATGCATGTTCCCGACATTCGCCATTACATCTCCTACATGCATGTTCCCGGCATTCGCTATTACATCCCCGACATGCATGTTCCCGACATTCGCTATTAACACATCGATAACAATACAGACCAACAACTCCCCATGGCAAGTTTGCGTTTGATGTTAAATGAAAACATTTCCAGATTTCATGAACTCGTTGGTTTGAAGAGAGCAACAGGCCATAACTATTTGCACGCAGCGCCATATGGCAAAAATAGTTATGTCAATAGCAAAGTCAAGATTATTCCCACGCACCCCCCTACCCTGCTGCCCTGCACGCTATACCAAGCAGTCCTGACCAGGTGAAAACAAACAGCTGCTCTGACGTACCGGGTATATACTATCTACTGCACGCTGGCTGATCTTAGCATTTGGTATTTGTTTGGAGTGCTACGAAAGCAGTTCATGCTGCCGTGCTAATTGGCAAGGTAGCCTTGTATACCTGTCTATATCTTATTCCTTGCCTCCCTCTTTCAGCCGCTCCACCTGGCTTAGCTACGCATACAGACCTATAGTTTAATGGGTATCCGACAAGTGCAGTCCAATGAAATATCACGGAAATATGAAGACTAGGCTCGCTGTCACAGTCGGATCAGAGTTGGCACGAGGGAGGACATATATAAGTGTGAGGCTAAGTAAACAATTTACACGAGATAATTAGTCGCTGTAACCTGTAATGATTGGCAGAAACGCTGCTGCCACGTCCGGCCACAGAACGGGATAGGGATGAATAAGGTCTCGCCAAATCAGCACTGACTCTGCAAAATATTAGCTGGATCAGCTCCAAATCCGCCCATTATTAACCCGATCTGCGCGCTTTTTACCTGTTACCATATTGAGCACATGATGTGCTGAACATCGCTGGCAATTGTACATTTAAGCGCTGTGTTCGTCAAAGCAGATGTTGATATATCTTTATTCACGTTAGCCACCGATTGAAAGCCGCATCGGTCTTTAGACCGTAGGTGCGTAGCTCCCGGAAACAGCCGGAAGCTGTGAAACAACCATAGGGTGCTGTGCTTGGTTCGCAAAGACTAGGATGACGTCACGCCGTGGGCGGAAGGGGTACATAGTGCAATTATGAATAATTAAGCTCGTTTATGGAAAAATGCACTGTGTTAGGTAATAAACAAGTCAGAGACGACCGCAGTAGGAATAACGTACCTCGATCGAGTTGCGTACTTCGTTCCCAGTACGGCATACTTGGTTTGAAGTATGCATGCATAAATGCTAATTTTCTCAATTATTATGCAAATTGTGACCTTGTTTACTGCCATTTGCTTGGGTAAGAGTCGTGGAATTCAACTTACCATTGTTACACACATGCCTCGATTTGGGACCATGTTTAGAGTTGCAAATCGCTCGTCTTTTAGAACTTTTATTCTTTTTGCGGAGTATATTTTGTCTACATTGTACGAAATATGTTTTATTGACAGTTGTATGGCATATTTGTGACTTATCGATAATAACATTTCACCTCACGTCAAACCATTAGCGCACAAGATATTTTTGTACTCCAATAGAAGTACGCCGTACCTCGATGTTTTCAAATGGCGCTAGTTGTCTACCCGGACTGCTAGTGTTGCTAGTTTGGACATAGCTTGTGAATATTTTACTAATAGTATATTAATATTTCTCACCATAATTTTGAAATTAATCACACATCACAGCTATAATGTAAGAAAGCAAATAAGAGACCAAATAAAGACAATGCAGTCTATAAAAATGATAATAAATGCTATGACCGAAGGCTGGGCTGCATAGCATCATATGTATTGGGAAGACAGAGTCTCATGTAGATATAAACTTACTGTGCTGTTTAATTTTTACTTCATTGGTAATAAGCACCCGTATTTGTGAAAATTTTCATTAACTGTCATGTTTGTGATCTGCATATCACACTGATTATTGTTTGATTGGTCGTAAACCAGTGTCCCTGTAAAAAACAATTCTATATTAATAAACTTTTATACCATAAACAGTTCGTTTATTTCAATTTCGTGTCTGATCAGCTGCAAAGCGTACAATGAACATGCAATCAACAAACATATGTATTGTTGTACTAGCTGACTAGTTGAAGCCTGTTAACAATAACATGATTAAAAGTTTCAATACTCATCAGTGTCATTGATATCAAATCAAGCTTCCTGATCATTAACATATTTTCATTATAGAGAGCTTGGTCTTTATTGGTTTGTATTAGGACCTGTTCAGTTACTTTCACACGTCGCCGCCATTACCTTCCGAACATCATCATCTGTAAGCATTTGCATATAGTCACAATCACTTTCATATTTCATATGTTTCTGAAACTAAAGTGAAACAATAAAGACACTGTCAAGGTATTTTCAAATACATAATATTAAATATTATAATCACTTTTGAAGTAAGTATGCAACAGAAACCATCTATTCTTGTGATATTTTTAATATCCATCCTCTACTAACAGACTAAATCATATTCGGTTGGATTTTTGACATAGTCCTTTCAAAAATCCAAGGTTTCAAAATTCCCAAACACCACCAAGACACGCTACAGTTCAGTTGTATGGATCATAAGTGTCATATTCATATCAGCATACGATCAACTATCAGACTATGGCACCAATTCAGAAGAAAGTACACCAAACTTCAATTTGAGTACGAACGCCGTCATCCGCCAAAATTTATTCAACAGGTGTGTTATATTTCTGCCGATAGCTAATTAATATGTCATATAATTAGAAGATACATATAACAATAAGAAAACATGGGGCTTACGTCTGCCACGTTCATGTGTATACAAATTGTCAACCATGAATACCGAAAAAACTTGCTGTTGAACGATTGAAGTGAAAACGCTTGTTAGGAATACCCAATATCGCTCACAACAACAAAAATGGTTTCAAATGGAGGCCATAATATATTTGTCACATTCCAGAAAATAAGGTCACAAAATGCAAAACAGCAAAGGTTGGTGGGATCATTGTTTTGTGTTCCTCATTCGAAGTGCGCTGTACTGTACTTTGTTTGAATCACGTCGCCGCCATGTCGTTCTGCGGTCAGTCCGCGACCTGATAAATGAGGGAAAGCATAACAAGATGAAATTCTGATAAAAATAACCAGCTTATTTCTCGGATGCATGTCAGCTTTTCAGCACACGCGAGCTAAAACATTCATGCGTCAGTGTAACTTCTTCCGGCTCGCTCTTCTACGTCTGCAGCAGCCTTCATCTTAATGATATGAACCAGGACCCTGTATTATCAAGGACGAAACGATGTGGCGGTCTGCCGGGACGATGCTCACCATGCTGACGCTCTCATTATTTATAACGTGTTATGGCATGTAATGACACAACCAGCGATAGCGGCCATCAAGGCCATCGTGTGTATGCAAGTAGGAATCATGCATTATTTATCATTGGCTCTTTGTTAGATCGGATTGGCGTTGGGTTTAGCCGTTATTCAATGGCATGTGTCTTCAATACATCAAGCGTCATTGTATAAGCGTGGCCACTTATCCAGCCATTCTACAGAGAGAGCGTTATTTACTGGATTTAGAAATTCAGTCGTGTGTTCACGTCGACATATTTATGATGCTAATTCAGAGATTCATGCCAGACGCGCTACCTCCAGCCCTCGCGACCCGTCATCTAATACGGCCACGCCCAGTCGCAGAACACATGCCTGTATGCATACATGGGAACGGTAGGTTTAATATCTAACCATTGCAGGGCTTAAGGGTAATATGGTGGTATTGATGACAGCATCAACACTCTTATCGGCGGGTGCATCAAATAAACAATCTTAATAAACATTCATGAATACAATATCTCATTGGTAACAGGAAGTAGCAAAGGTGGGAACCACACCGAAGGGAATAGCAGCTACGTGAACGAATTAGATGAGACTTCATTGGGTGAACTAAACTGCTAAACGCAGCCTTGCAAACGAGACCTTACAGTACGACATGCTTAATGCAAGATTAGGCATGCTGACCGTTTGCTAAGACACACGTCGACCAGTGTGATTATTTATAAAAATAACGGACACACCCAAAAACAGGTGGCTGTAACGAAGTATGCAGTGGGCGACACAAGCCGTAATTACCTGGATTGATCAAGAATCCTTTACCACGTCCGAGATCCATCCTTTTCACGGGGTTCCGTGCTACCAGCATCAGACGGAATGCTAATGGACTTATCAACAGTACGCACGCAAAGCAGCTGGGATCAGAGACTCTGCTGAAAAATTAACAAGAAGTCATTTACACTTGTCAGCAGGCTGAGCGAGTAGACCTATTCTAACCTCGAATATTATTGTAAACATAATTAAAGCAAGCTAAATTGAGAAAAGTAAGACAATTAATCCAGACCCAATTGCGGTGGCCATTTAATTATGGAGCTCAAATCACAATGGTAAATGGTGGAATGGCAGGGTACTTGAGTGGGAGCTGTTGTACATCTTTCGAAACCGACACCAGATCACTGTCTGTGATAGGCCCAGATTATGTTAAATAGCGTTTAACCATGGTCTGTGCTAGGGCTGCTTTTATTTGGTTACCATGTAACCCCTCCTACTCCGCGCTGCTTCTGAACCTCACAATCTTCTCATGCATTTCTATCAAAGAGCTTATAGCTAATCTGAGATGGCTTGCGAGCCTCAGTCCGATAAAATATTTTAACACGCTACCTATGAGCAGAGCATGCTTTGTCATAGCGTCTTTTAAATCACTTTGAAATTCAGAGGCGCGGTCGCCTTAACCAATCAGAAGCCTATCCCCGACACGTTGGATCAACTGTCCCTTTGTGCTTTTGTGGATTTTATGGTAGCGCCACCTATCGACGGCAATGTATTTCACTCATTTGCATATTCACCAAATTGCTAGTCGGAGTTCCCTCTCTTTGTTTAGCCATAAGCTCTTTGCAACTTCGCGCAAGACAGTCAGTTGCACCAGCGTTCTCTCTTACGGCTTAAGCAGTTACTAAATTTTTACCCTTAAATGGTGTATGTCGGATGTCCAATATTAGAAGCATAAAGACCCTCAAGCTGAACGAGGTTAAACCTAGGTCATGATATACATTAGTCTCTTACAGGTCTCGTGATGCTTGTCCTCTCACTATTGGCAAAATCCGCAATGCAGGCAGCCTATATTGACCGCAACCTTGTCGTCAAAGTTCACACTACACTGAATGGGCACAGATGTCGAAAGTGCACATTTCTACCTCCGCATCATTGTCCGCGGAACTCAGTGGAAGAACTGATGCAGGGTATGATTATGTTAAGGCTCAACACAGGGAATAGCCTACTCACTGGACTATACAGAGGCCAGCGATCACGCCTCCAGTGGGTCCAGACATCCGTTACATGAATCATTACACATGCACAAGCTACATTGACTGCTGGTCTACAACCGACCCGCCTGTATGACCTTGCTGTACACCTACAGGTAGCGAATAAGGAATGACCTGGATATCTCAATTGCCTTGTACTCCAATATTCGTCTATTTGGTCACTTTGATATAAAAATTAACATCTCCTGAAGACCTACATAAACCAGAAGACATTATCAGAAGTGACAATTTACCAGGGTAATGATGACTTTTGTTCTGGCCGCCTTATAAAACTGGGTATATCATATAACATGGAATATGATGGTAGTGAAGATACCAGTGAGGTTGTTTGCGATAATGATGTACATGATTGCAATTGATCTCTGTTCCTGGATGTCTTGAGTGAGAAAATGTAGTAAAACTTACCGACGAAAACCTTATAATGGTCAAAATACAGATCCTTGTTATAAAGCGTATGGGATTATATTAAAGGGTGTTTGGTATACACCTGTTGGTCAGCACTGCCATCCCTAGAAAGATATCCACTTCTGGCTAGTCACAAAAAAACAAGTGCATTCCGGCACACAAGTTGCAGGTACAAGGTGTATACATATCCACTTGACAATAATCACCATTCTGATATCTACTGGTGTATTTAGTAAACATAAAAAGCGATAACTGCAGAAAGTGTTGTAAGCTGTTAAAACAAAGTGCTTTTGCCTTTTGAACATTAATCATTGTATTGTTTGTCTGCATAGACATAAATTAGTATATTGCTGTGATAAATTAGCTTGCTGCTTAACAGCGATTTCCAGCAATATGTGACGCCATATCTAAATTAGTTGATCTATGTGAATTTCAAACGGGTGATACAATTGTGACTTAGGAAAAAGGTAACAGAGTTCTAAGAATGATACGACGAACGTTCACTAGCTGGTCCAAAGCAATATTTATTGAACTGCATTAGACATTTGTATAGCTTGTGTAATGCCACCTACAATATGCAAATGAAGCATGGTCCCAGGACTCTTTACGTGACATAGAGATATTAAGAAGGGTGCAAATGCGAGCATCAAAGCTCATCACTGTCTGATTTAACTAGATGCCAATGGGTACATCTATTAAAACAATGAATCTTTATCAAGTATTTAATATATTGATTGGATTAGTTTTGTCAGCTACTCTGTCTTAAAACCCACCTTAGCTCCCAGGACATCCATTATATTCCAACTTTAGAAAGGGTTTATCCTATAGGTGTGTATCAATGGGTAGAATATCTCTCACAAGACAGCATCTACAACACACGGTTATAAACAAATGACTGGAATATTAATGATGAAGTCGCATTAAAAGATTGGATATAATCAATAATTACTATTTTGTTTGCAAACTAGCATCCCGCTGCCGAGCTAAATAGGCCAGTTTGTGTTTGCTTCACTATCTGCTTCTCGGATATGAATAACAGTACTGCGCCTTAAATAAATAACGAGCAACGCCTTTGCATCAACAAAGAGTAGGCCAGCGAATTCGATGATTATACCGCTAGAAGCTACTCAACTTGTGACGTTGAGTTACATGCGATATTGACTATGTACTTTAGCTTGGTGTTTCTCATTGGAAATTGGTAACATTATATCAATAGATTATCGATAACTTACAACACGATATATATGGATGATCTATTACCAGCTATGGGGATATTGGATTTTTATCGAACTTCTTGAAGCATTCATCCACAAATTGGATGACTTGTTAGCAAAATCACCATTGATAGCAAAGTGGCCGTGGCTAAAGTTCAGTAATGTATATTTTTATGTATGTAATTTGATATTATAGAAGGTCATTGCCACCTTGCTGACAAAAAGTGATCTGCGAGTTAATTGCACACCTACGATTTCGATCGTAGATTACTGTCTGCAGACACAGTAATGTTATGTAACAAAGCAATGCCTATCTAAGGCTTGTGGCAATACGTAATATCAGCATATTACGCATTGCCAAAAGCCTTAGAGAGGCAGTGATTTGCACGCATAAAACCCCACGAACGAAACAACGGAAGCTGATGTTCGGCTGACTACATGTCCCATCATGACGCACTATATGTCTGAAACAAGATAGCATTATTACGTCAATAGTTGATCTGGTACCATGTTTGCTTCGTTCTCTGGTGGCCTGTAAACGACTGTACCGTGCGAACAATTGCGATTCGGCAGCTCGTTCATCAATTAAAACAGTGGATAATGTTATCTGCCAGCTTCACCGAGCACAAAGGGTACATTCCAATACCAGCCACGCTCTATCTATGACAAAAGAATGTCTCGTCGGTAGCGTTCTGTATTGGTGAATACGCTTTTGTTTCGAGACCGATGTTCAAGCACGTGATCTGACTGTCGATGATTTACCATACACGTACATATATGTGCAACTTACTCATCCATCATATGCCTTCAACTTGCTGTAGCTTTACTCATCCACCAAGTTCCTCCTACTTGCTGTAGCTTTACTCATCCACCAAGTTCCTTCTACTTGCTGTAGCTTTACTCATCCACCAAGTTCCTTCTACTTGCTGTAGCTTTACTCGTCCATCAAGTTCCTGACTTACTTGCTGTACTTCCACCAACTTCCTTCTACTTGCTGTAGCTTTACTCATCCACCATGTTCCTTCTACTTGCTGTAGCTTTACTCATCCACCAATTTCCTCCTACTTGCTGTAGCTTTACTCATCCACCACGTTCCTTCTACTTGCTGTAGCTTTACTCATCCACCACGTTCCTTCTACTTGCTGTAGCTTTACTCATCCACCCACGTTCCTCTACTTGCTGTAGCTTTACTCATCCACCACGTTCCTTCTACTTGCTGTAGCTTTACTCATCCACCACGTTCTTCTACTTGCTGTAGCTTTACTCATCCACCACGTTCCTTCTACTTGCTGTAGCTTACTCATCCACCACGTTCCTTCTACTTGCTGTAGCTTTACTCATCCACCACGTTCCTTCTACTTGCTGTAGCTTTACTCATCCACCACGTTCCTCCTTCTACTTGCTGTAGCTTTACTCATCCACCACGTTCCTTCTACTTGCTGTAGCTTTACTCATCCACCACGTTCCTTCTACTTGCTGTAGCTTTACTCATCCACCACGTTCCTTCTACTTGCTGTAGCTTTACTCATCCACCACGTTCCTTCTACTTGCTGTAGCTTTACTCATCCACTCTACACGCTCCTTCTATTTGCTGTAGCTTTACTCATCCACCACCACGTTCCTTCTACTTGCTGTAGCTTTACTCATAGCTTTACTCATACTTGCTGTTCCTTTACTTGCTTGCTGTAGCTTTACTCATCCACCAAGTTCCTTATACTTGCTGTAGATTTACTCATCCACCACGTTCCTTCTACTTGCTGTAGCTTTACTCATCCACCACGTTCCTTCTACTTGCTGTAGCTTTACTCATCCACCACGTTCCGTCTACTTGCTGTAGCTTTACTCATCCACCACGTTCCTTCTACTTGCTGTAGCTTTACTCATCCACCACGTTCCTTCTACTTGCTGTAGCTTTACTCATCCACCACGTTCCTTCTACTTGCTGTAGCTTTACTCATCCACCAAGTTCCTTCTACTTGCTGTAGCTTTACTCATCCACCACGTTCCTTCTACTTGCTGTAGCTTTACTCATCCACCACGTTCCTTCTACTTGCTGTAGCTTTACTCATCCACCACGTTCCTTCTACTTGCTGTAGCTTTACTCATCATCCACCACGTTCCTTCTACTTGCTGTAGCTTTACTCATCACCAAAGTTCCTTCTACTTGCTGTAGCTTTACTCATCCACCAACGTTCCTTCTACTTGCTGTAGCTTTACTCATCCACCAAGTTCCTTCTACTTGCTGTAGCTTTACTCATCCACCAAGTTCCTTCTACTTGCTGTAGCTTTACTCATCCACCAAGTTCCTTCTACTTGCTGTAGCTTTACTCATCCACCACGTTCCTTCTACTTGCTGTAGCTTTACTCATCCACCAAGTTCCTCTACTTTGCTGTAGCTTTCATCATCCACCAGTTCATCTTACTTGCTGTTTTACTCATCCACCACGTTCCGTCTACTTGCTGTAGCTTTACTCTCATCCACCTGTACTGGATTGTGCCTGTCAAGCACCCCCACCCCCCACCCCCACCCCAACGAGACAGCTATCGGGGCCGGTAGAGTGAAGTAGAAAAAGCTGATCCAGGTAGACGAAGAAGATTATTATTATAGGATCCAGAAAAGGGATGCAGCTCACCCTTTGCTCTGCGTTAAGAGTCGGTTCCAAGTAGCTAGTCATTAATAATAGGACATCCGCCATATTAGTCAGGAGGCTTAATTAAGTGTTGGACAAGCACCAAAGGACAGGAGTTAGAAGTTATGTATAATATTCGTGATATGGGTCGACACAAACCATGACTATGCCTTAAGGCTATTAGCACATGAAAGCAAGTAATCCCTCTGATGTGTCATACCACATCCATTCGGTAACTCGCAGGTGAAGCAGATCCTCACCTGCTGGGGTTTGTCCACTGATATTGTCGGTGGGCTTACACGATTGTTTTAAGAGAAAACTATATGAATGGTTTTCAAACAGTGTTGAACTTTACAGTTTGATATATGTCTAATTGTTTATATCCCAAGAGCACACAGCTTAAACATTCATTGTTATATCCTAAACTGCCAATATTGCCGCCGCAAGCAGACGGCTTAATCCCCGCGATCAATAAATGAACATAGCAACACCTTAGTCAGCGTAGACAAAACAGTGTGTATTACTTGCGTCGTGGGTCTTCGTTATCAAACCCAATCTTTTAACGTGTTACAACGATAACTTGCAAACGCTCTGAGTTATTATCTAAGCCCATGGATTATCAGGCAGTTAAACGAACACTTCATACAAATGGCCTTACAGAGATCAGTATTATTATAGTTGTCTTTTACAGATTGCAACTAAAGACATTGTGTCGCAGCACTCGGCTTGGGTGGGTTTGACCTGGCAATCAACGGCTGTATATCGCGTCGCTGTGATGACCTGCCGACGTTACCTGGCAGACCCACTTGATTGCTGGCATGATATTAATAGCTTGGGGCATTGATATTACAGTCCAATACTGAAAAGAAGCGCGAATATTCACCAGCAAGATATTGGAACAAGATGGTAACGTAGACTCAATTTTATGTGCAAGGATAGATTCAAGCACGAGGAATTACGCTTTATGTGCAAGAATTGATTAAAACAATACATCCGAAGTTGAAAACGGGCGGAGTTTGAGCGATGATACAAGACAATAGTAAAGTTGCGCATGCGTAGTTACTGTTCAAGATCGCTATAAATTTAAATATTTTTGCAAACAAAGTTCGGATGCTGTTTCAATACGCCTGAAGTATGATACTGGAAGCTGGAAGCTGTGGCGAGATAGAGGCAGGGAGCCCGTATTAGGCTACTGGAAGCAGGAAGCTGTGGCGAGATAGAGGCAGGGAGCCTGTAGTGGGCTACTGGCTGTGGCGTGATATGTACAGGAACAACACAGGAACACAGGAAACAGCCCCATGCAGACTTGGTGTTTGCTATTTAACGGAAGTGCTGTATGACAGCGAGCAAAGGTTGGCAGTCGAGGGCGGTAACCAAGAGAGAACCAAAGTGTCTACACAAACAAGCGCCAATGACGCATCACTTAGCGTCACGCCTGAGTGCCAACATAACCCACAGACGAGACAGGCTTTATTCACGGTTGAACGCATGTGGAGCACAGGGCGGCGATCGATAGCAATTAAGCATGAAATAGTTATGTTAGCATGCTATTATAGCACCGATGGAATGCAGCATGCTATTAGAGCACTGATGGATAGATTTCTGATTATTGCTCACAAGACTAGACATTTTACATGTACATAACAGGCGTCGCACACCAAACACTAGCACATCTCTCACCCCCATCTACAGGCCGGATAATCTCATATGACTTTCCATCCCTGTCACAGATCCATCCCAACCTGGTCCTTCACCCCTCACACGCGATGCGTACCGGCCAGAATGATGTCGGGCTGAATCAGACATGGTCTCGGTACAACAACACATCACCTGATGGCATTGCTGGAATGGGCTGTTAGGCCCCCTCACCAGAGTACATAGACGCATCTATCCATCCAGACCCATTCACTGCTATATATAGCACAATGGGGTCCGGATATAGACTTACAGGCATTGTTATTATCCTCATGGGATATACGTTGACAATAGCCTTATACATGGTTAGCTCATCCGCTTCCTCATTCAACATCAAACATATGTCACTCACACTGGCAACAATGATAACAATTCATCGCTAGGGAGCAGCTAGTCATCAAAGGACGAATGCATAAAGGATTCAGCCAATTGGCGATTTTGTTGTTGATATCGTGTAATGACTGATGGTAGCTAAGTAACACAGCATACAGAAGAGACCCTCGATTTATACTTTTGACGAAGCTGGACACAAATAGAAATAAATCTGTCGAATTAATAAAAAGGTTACATTCTCTGGGGTTAAATTTTAATAATATATATAATGTCTCGTGGATAAACCAACATGAAACACAATCACATGAGCATTCTACTGAGAGGCGAAAAAGTTATGTGACGTTGATGTTGGAAGCGATTGTGTATTAGGCGTAAATTGTTCACTCCGTTCAACTATAGTCTGTACGGTAGTGTATGATCTCTCCATCGCACGCTACCCAGCCTAAAGTCCGCATTCAATCATCTCTTCCACGAACGCTACCCAGCCTCAAGTCAACATTTAACCATCTTTTCAATGAACGCTACCCTGCACCAAGTCCGCATTTAACCATATCTCCAACGAACGCTACCTAGCCTCAATTTATTATTTAACCATCTCTCTATTGAACACTACCCGGCACCAAGTCATCATTTAGCCATCTCTTTAATTAAAGCTGCCAAGCCTCAAGTTATCACTTAGCCATCTCTCTATTGAACGCTACCCGGCACCAAGTCATCATTTAGCCATCTCTCCAATGAACGCTACCCAGCACAAAGTCCGCATTTAACCATCTCTCCAACATACGCTACCCAGCATCGCATGTACGCATCATTATGGGACAAATACCATCTAACAAATCCCAAACAAATGCCATGTTTCCCTCCAGCCGCTATTGTAACAATTAACCCGTCTCATCAACACTCCTGTCATTCTCGCTTCAGTATTGTCATTATAAACATAAGCAAACTCCGTTAAGAGCGCCCCGCTGTTGTCTTTTATATGCAGTCAGGTAGCATAAAGAGATATCGGGATATGAATCATCAGCTGGAAACAAATGATGAGTATGACAGCGGGTGAGGATGGAGCAAGATGTCGGATACCGACCGGATGTCCCACCCCTCCATCCAACCCGCAGGATGTCGCATCCTACCAGCCGACAGGTAGGATACTCTATGATGTCGTATCCCACCAGCTGACCCATAAGATGTCGTATCCCACCAGCTGACCCATAAGATGTTGTATCCCACCAGCTGACACATAAGATGTTTATCCCACCAGCTAATACATAAGATGTCGTATCCCACCAGTTGACCCATATGATGTTGTATCCATTCATCTGACCTATAGGATGTCGTATCCCACCATCTGACCTATAGGATGTCGTATCCCACCATTTGCCCCGTAGGATGTCGTATCCCACCCTCTGACCCATAAAATGTCGTATCTCACCATCTGACCCATAGGATGTCGTATCCCACCATCTGACCTGTAGGATGTCGTATCCCACCATCTGACCTATAGGATGTCGTATCCCACCATCTGACCTATAGAATATCGTATCCTATCAGCTGAACCATAGGATGTCGTACATTTTACAACTGGGCCTAGGCTGAACACCCACAGTCAAATCGTCATCTCATTTTTTGCTTTAGAAAATCATTTGGTGGTTAGAGAAATTTATTCATTAGTGAGAGATACGCAAAGGTCGCTGATATTTCGCATTCACTGCTATGTCTAGACCTGGTGGCGGACGGAGATCATGATTTGCTGACAAGCCCGTAGAAGACAACGTTCTATCTTATTCTGTCGATTGTGTATGTACATCATGTCTACCTGTATGTTTCTGGACCGGAAACAGACTTGGCTAAGATGATAACACCACCTGCAGCTGATGTGCCGGTAGGAGGCGAGTAATCAGGACACAGAGGTCGACTGATGGACACCACATGGCTGCTCGACTGATGGACGCAGCATGGCTGCTCGATTGATGGACGCAGCATGGCTACTCGATTGATGGACGTCACGTGACTGCTCGACTTATGGACGCAGCGTGGCTGCTCGATTGATGGACGTCACGTGACTGCTGACATTTCCCCTTATGTCCATCTTACTTAGTCGGTTGTGAGGACTCTACCAGACTCTCCTCACAGCCGTGATCCATGAACACCTATAAACAGCCAATATCTGTCAGACTCTTCTCACTGCCGGGATCCATGAGAACCTATATACAGCCAATATATGCCAGACTCTTCTCACAGCCGGGATCCATGAGAACCAATATAGAGACAATATCTGCTAGTCTCTCCTCAAAGACTGGATCAGTGAGAACCTACATTCAGCCAAGATCTGTCAGACTCTTCTCACAGCCAGGATCAATGAGAACCTATATACAGCCAATATCTGCCAGACTCTTCTCACAGCCAGCTCAATGAGAACATATATACAGCCAATATCTGTCATACTCTTCTCACAGCCAGGATCCATGAGCACAATACATGTGTACAGACAATATCTGCCAGACTCGCCTCACGGGCACGACACACGAGATCCCGGTTACTGACATAGCCTACGATGACATAGCATGGGATGATATAAGACATAACCTACAATAACACAGCCTAGGATGTCACAGCCTACGATTACATAACCTACGATAACATAGGCTACGACGACATAGCCTACGATGACATAGACTGCGATGGCATAGCCTACGATGATATAGCCTACGATGACATAGTCTGCGATGGCATAGCCTACGATGATATAGCCTACGATGACATAGTCTGCGATGATATAGCCTACGATGAACATAGCCTACGATGACATAGCCTACGATGACATAGCCTACGATGACACAGCCTACGATGACACAGCCTACGATGACATAGCCTACGATGACACAGCCTACGATGACATAACCTTCGATGATATAGCCTACGATGACATAGCCTACGATGACACAGCCTACGATGACAGCCTACGATGACATAGCCTACGATGCACAGCCTACGATGACATAACCTACGATGATATAGCCTACGATGACACAGCCTAGGATGACACATCCTAGGATGACATAGCTTGCGATGACATAGTCTGCGATGACAAAGTCTACGATGACATAACCTACTATGACATAGCATAGGATGATGTAGCCAACGATGACAATATTTTATTCACACAACATCAGCGATAATATCAGCATTAGTAGCAAAACGCAGTACTTCTCCATCAATTTGAAATGGCGATGGTAATGCTTGTTATATACTATGATTAAGCATCGATGGACGGAATGTTCCTCATGATTGCTGGTGGAAAGCGTGCATTGAAATATAGCGGATATATATGTCGTAACCTGCCAGCTGACCCATGGGATGTCGAATCCTACCAGCTGACCCATGGGATATCGAATCCTACCAGCTGACCCATATTTGGATGTAATGTTATATACTATGATTAAAGCATCGATTACGGAATGTATTCTACTAGCTTACCTATAGGATGTCGTATCCTACTAGCTTACCTTTAGGATGTCGCATCCTACTAGCTGACCCATGGGATGTCGAATCCTACCAGCTGACCCATAGGATGTCGAATCTTACTAGCTTACCTATAGGATGTCGAATCCTCCCAGTTGACCCGTGGGATATCGAATCCTACCACATGACCCGTGGGATGTCGAATCCTACCAGCTGACTCATGGGATGTCGAATCCTACCAGTTGACCCATGGGATGTCAAATCCTACCAGCTGACCCATAGGATGTCGTATCCTACTAGCTTACCTATAGGATGTCGTATCCTACTAGCTTACCCATAGGATGTCGTATCCTACCAGCTGACCCATGGGATGTTGAATCCTACCAGTTGACCCATAGGATGTCGTATCCTACTAGCTTACCTATAGGATGTCGTATCCTACTAGCTTACCTATAGGATGTCGAATCCTACTAGCTTACCCATAGGATGTCGTATCCTACCAGATTACCCATATGATGTCGTATCCTACCAGCTGACCCATGGGATGTCGTATCCTACTAGCTAACCCATAGTATGTCGTATCCTACTAACTGACCCATAGGATGTCGTATACTACCATCTGACCCATAGGATGTCGTATCCTACTAGCTTACCCACAGGATGTCGTATCCTACCAGCTGACCCATAGTATGTCGTATCCTACCAGCTGGTCCCTAAGGATGTCGTATCCCACTAGCTTACCCACAGGATGTCGTATCCTACCAACCCACAATGTTTTGCCCTACCAGCTGACAGGATGTCGTACATTTGGAGATGGAGTGTTGGCGTGACAGCCAGAACAGGGGTTGTGGAGGGAGGGAGGTATAGAGGGAGGGAGGGAGGGACGGAGAGAAAGGTGGGCGTGCATGTGTTTGTGTATGTGTACATGTATACATGCGTTTGTGGGAGGTGACAATACCCCAGTTATAGCATCACATATTTTCATCCCCCATTTGTCGCTTGTACTGGAGTTTATTGCTCTACTGGTGGACAATATGTGGTTGCTCAAATGACCAAAATTACACGCAGCATAGAAACGTTATGGTACATTTAGTCCAATTACATACTTTCAGGTATCCATGCAACAGATATTTGTGGTCTTACAGGTGCCTATTGGTGATGTGAAAAAGCTGCTGGATGGACCTTGACAACCCAGTAATCATCTTGTGTCGCGGGAAATCTCTCTACTAGCTGCAACAGACATATGTCTTCGAAGCTTCTGATGGAAGCGATCTCTAGAAGACAGCAGGTTGTGTCTACACTGCCGTGATAGACCCTAAGAAATACACATCAGATTGCTATGTACAACGGAGATCCTGCCGAGGAAAAACATTTCATCAAGTAGATGCTTGAGTAATCAATGCATACCATATGTCGTCACACTAATGTTGCTTCACTATAGCTTAACATATACATTACATGTCACCATACTAATGAAGCTTCACTATAGTTTAACATGGACATTTCATGTCATCACTCTCTTGCAGCTTCACTATAGCTTGAAATGTACATTACATATCAACACACTAATGACGTTTTACTATAGCATTACATGTACACTTCATGTCCTCACACTAATAAAGCCTCATTAAATACATGGCTATAATCAGTTATATATGTGTCTAATGTAATTCCTTGCCTCCCTCCCAACTGGCTGAGATACACATGTAGACCCATAGTTTAATGGGTGTGCAACGCGTGAAGCAGATGCATCTCGGAAATATCAACACTATGCTCGCTGTCACAGTCGGACAGACTTGGCAAGAGGGAGGTTAAATCGACCCAACAACTAATGCTGAGGATGTACGACTCGAGGAAGTGGTCCCAGAGAACCTTTATACAGCCAATATCTGACAGACTCTCCTCACAGTCGGGATCAATGCGAACCTACATTCAGCCAATATCTGCCAGATTCTCCTCACAGCCGGGAATCAATGAGAACCTATATAGAGCCAATATCTGCCAGACTCGTCTCACAGCCAAGGTACTCGAGTGCCTGGTTACTGCCAACATTTAGGAGTATAAATTTAGGGACAGGATTTGGAGATCCTACATATACACTTGCGCCCTCGAGAACCCAATCACAACAAGGAATCCCTGTACCCTACACACAGCTGGTATCCTTGATATCCTTCTTACAACCTCACGCAGAGGGATCACCGTACTCATAGTTGAATAACAGATTGTCAGAGAGCTTATATAGCACGCCGTTTAATACATTGCTAGATAGCCAATATATCACACTGGACTACACATGGCTAGCGAGTTTATATTGCACAATAGTTAATTGGTGATGTGTTAATGATTGATGTGTATAATTTTTTTTTTATCAAGATCAACAGATGAAATGTTCTATGATAGAAATGCTAGAAATGTTATCAAATATGCATTGACGATTCCAATGAAACCCTGTTTAAACAGACTACTTCTTTCATTCAAGTTGTTTGCTTCCTATGACGTCTACAAAAGTGATATATCGTTTGGTTGTTGTCTTTGCATACTGTACCTACAGGATAACGCATTTAAACATAACTAACTGCAACTCAGAATGTCGCTTATAATACTCATTTTAGTTTGCCGCTCAGAGTTCTTGGATCAGTTCTGAGATGAACTATCCTGTGTCTATTGCTTACTTACATTGGTCCTTTCCCCACACCCGACCTTTCTTGGTGAATGTTATGCCATAATGTGTGAGTACACTAGGGCCCTTGTGTCACGTGGCGGTGCACGCGGGGGCAATTATGTCAGATCACACTGTGCTGCATAAAACAAGTCTGGCTAGTTTTAACTGATGACTCCCTAAAACAGCGCACGCTATGTAGGTTATGTTCTGGGTTTTAACTTCACTAATCAATTCGCCGCGATTTTTTTTTTGCAGGTAATGAGATTTTTCAAAGGTACTCATGTGAGCCTGCTCTAACGCGGACCAATGAGTCAAGGCATTTGTAATGAACTCGTGTACCGCTACATTTAAACTTACAATCTGCTTTCCTTTCATCAAGTACAGCGTCTTATATTCATAAATGCAATACAAATTCGCATTAGTTGTTGTGTAAACATACGATGACTAAGCCTACGATGACATAGCCTACGATGACATAGCCTAGGATGACACAGCCTAGGATGACATAGCCTAGGATGACACAGCCTAGGATGACACAGACTACGATGACATAGTCTGCGATGATTTAGCCTACGATGATATAGCCTAAGACGAGACGACCTTTAATTTTAATTTAGCTAGTGTAACTTGGACAACATATGCAGATTAGATTAGTTATAAGTCGCCGTCTTTATGGAATGATCAAAGTTCATATCAACGAGGATATTGCCAATTTCAGAGAAGTTGAACAATGTGTGAATCTAAGTGAACAAGTGCGACGAGATTTCGGGTCGCTATACCAACTGATGATCATCGTTAATAGCTTGGACACTCCGGCCACGCACGGATATAATACCTTTGCAGCGATAAATAAGGATTTGCCTGCGGTGTAATCAAATATAGCAGAGAGAGCTGCACCACGCTCAGTCTATTATTAAAGGCGAGGATAAATGGGGGGACGCCGCACGACCATTCCTGGCCGGATCAGCGCGTCTATATGCGGTTACCTTATTCAGCACCATGTGGACGGAAAACAATTGCTGGTAAAGTTTTCATTCATGTCCTATGCACTCACTTTGAGATTGCTTGTTTTCGTCACAGCCGACGTAGCCATGTCTCAATTAACGTCGGTGTTAATCACCGACTGCATTGATTGACGACCGTTCTGTCACCCCCCCCCCCCCCCCCCGTGGTTACTGGTGCTCGCACGACGTGGACTGCTGTGTTTGATTCACAAACATTGGGACGACACGGCGCAGTGTGCAGTGTGGACACAACTGATTTAATGGCAAAATTTAAATCAGTTAACCGCATAAATGGATTTATTCTCTCATCTTTGAGGCAGATAATAAAATCAAATCTAAACGATGACATCCTTGGGAAAAAGCTTAATTCTCTGCTAATATCCGCATTTCTGCACGCGGGAGCTTAAAACATCCACGGCGCTCTTCCAATTCTTGAATTCTCAGTCGGCACCAGCTTTCGTATTACGGCTGTATTTGCGATAGCAGGCATCAAGGTCATTGTTCATACTTAACAGAAACATGAATCATGCATTACTACTCCGTAATGCGTTAATAATCCTTTGTTTTTTGTTGGGTATTAGTTTCTGTAGGCGTCACCCGTCATTCAACTGCAATACATCATCTCTCTAACCATGAACGTGACCCCGCGTCCATTCATTATACCGAGTAGGCGTTATTTACTGCTTTTGAATATTCAGTCGAGCGTTAACACCGACTATCGCGACCGTCACGTGTCTCCCTTTATGATGCTAATTCAATGTTTTATGCCTGACAGACGGACGTCCTCCGGTTGTAGGCGCCCCATTATCTACCACTGCCCGCCCAGCCTCGGCGTGAATGCCTGTGTGCATACCTGGGAACGATAGAGTGTACATCAAGCGGTACACTACGTCATGGATGAGATGGCAGGGCACTTCACGGGCAGCTGTTTACCATGGCTACAGGTGCTACTTTTTAAATTACTACTCGGATGTATCGGGAGTGCCTACGCTGGATTAATTAATACCATTTAACTAAATTAGGATCCTTTTCCATTTCCAAATATTCCGTTATTGTTATGTAATATGAGTGGCTGTGTGTGGCTGTGTTTGTTGTTTGTTTGTATGTATGTATGTATGTATGTATGTATGTATGTATGTATGTATGTATGTATGTATGTATGTATGTATGTATGTATGTATGTATGTATGTATGTATGTATGTATGTATGTATGTATGTATGTATGTATGTATGTATGTATGTATGTATGTATGTATGTATGTATGTATGTATGTCTGTATGTATGTATGTATGTATGTATGTATGTATGTATGTATGTATGTATGTATGTATGTATGTATGTATGTATGTATGTATGTATGTATGTATGTATGTATGTATGTATGTATGTATGTATGTATGTATGTATGTATGTATGTATGTATGTATGTATGTATGTATGTATGTATGTCTGTATGTATGTATGTATGTATGTATGTCTGTATGTATGTATGTCTGTATGTATGTATGTATGTCTGTATGTATGTATGTATGTATGTATGTATGTATGTATGTCTGTATGTATGTATGTATGTATGTATGTATGTATGTGTCTGTATGTATGTATGTATGTATGTATGTGTGTATGTATGTATGTATGTATGTATGTATGTATGTATGTATGTATGTATGTATGTATGTATGTATGTATGTATGTATGTATGTATGTATGTATGTATGTATGTATGTATTATTTATCAATCAGGAGTCAGCGTTAATCAGGATCCAACCAGAGAAGTCACCATCTGCCATCACTTCTTGGATTACTTGGTAAAATAACCTGATTAAAAGTCATTGAATGGTTGAAGTATAAGATATTTTTTACCAAATTGCAGGAATTAATATGAAAGAGGTAACCATCGACATTATTAGACTGCTACATCTCAACAGTCGTTAAAACACCAATGCATGCCAGAAAGCAAGATACAGGCACAAAATATCTGCATAATGCCATGGCGTTGATGATATATCTATACTGGCTTTATCTTGGATATCCATGCTGCCTCCTGTCTAAGCTTGAGTGCTATAAAGTATATCAAATACTAAGAGGCCAGTAACAGCACCATGCAAATTATGCATTTGAGTTAGTTATGTATGCATTAAGTCAATTATGTATGCATTAATGTACTTATGTGTGCATTAAGCAAGTGAAAGGGACGGCTTCAGACAAATTACATATCGCATATAAAATTAAGATTTCCAAAGGAAATGTTTGGATACAGCTATTATGACAGGTATTATGGAGCCATGACACATACCAAGCTGACGGTGTGCGCTGTATGTCCACGTGCAATGGCGCATTTATGTCAACGTGCATCGCAAGCTGTAGGTGTCACGTCATTTGCTCCGTCGCTGATGCCTTAAAAGTAATGGCGTTCTTCGTGACAATTATCAAATGCTGCTATTATCAAATAGATGCATACCAGTGTTTGCTATGTTACACATGGTTATTCGGTTTGATGCAGGAATGAGTAAGCCCACTTCATAACGCGGGTGCAAAAAGTGCCACAGCTTTTGTTTGGATAATCAGAAGGCATTGTCTGTTTATCATTCAAACACATTAAGCTTTTGTATCAGAAGATGTTCCATGATTGAGGGGCGCCACAGTAACGCCTTCCGATTCATGGCAACGTACTCAAACAGGTGCCATCCCGCAGCAGTGAGTCGTATGACAATCATCGTCAATTCGTATTTATGTCTGTATTGGGAATAAATCCCCCGAGGACACGTTAAAGAACCGCAAATAACAAAGTTTTATATCTCTGGAAATGTGATCTTCCAACTGCTTACAAAACCATATCGAATTACTGCAGTGTGATCCTGGTCAAGAGATCAGAACCTCTAAAAAACAGCTCAGCTCAGTTAAGGACGCTTGCTTCCTAGACGGTTCTTCGTATGCACCTATATACATATGTGCATTGCAAACTAATATTGTCGCCAGTAGGTGTTGATAATTTACTGGATCTAGTACACATTAACGCTGATGGGGAATCTCGAAGAGTTATTTATAAGGAACAACACGCCTTGAATTGTGCACCGATACCAAGGACACCATTAAGGTCTGTTAGGAGTTTGTTTTACTCTTGATGAATAGAAATAGTCTGCTTGACATAGGGGTGCTGAACACTAGCATCAAACGGAGTGCAATATTTTATTCACACAATATCAGCGGTAACATCTGCATAAATAGAAAACGCAGTACTTCTTCATCAACTTGAAATGGCGATGGTAATACTCGATGTATGCTATGATTAATCATCGATGGACGGTATGTTCCTCAAGATTGCTGATGGAAAGGGTGCATTGAAATATCGGGGGTATATATGTCGTATCTTACTAGCTGACCTATGGGATGTCGAATCCTACCAGCTGACCATAGGATGTCGTATCCTACTAGCTTTCTCATAGGATATCGTATCCTACCAGCTGACCCATAGGATAGGTTGGTGGGCGTGCATGTGTTTGTGTATGTGTACATGTATATATGCGTTTGTAGGAGGTGACAATGCCCCAGTAATAATATCCTATATTTTCAACCCCCATTTGTCGCGAGTTTATTACTCGACTAGTGGAAACCATGTGGTTGTCCGACTGATGGACACAATGTGGTTGCTCGATTGACGGACGCCATGTGGCTGCTCGACTGATGGACGTCACGTGGGTGCTCGACTGATGGGCGTCACGTGGGTGCTCGACTGATGGATGCCACGTGGCTGCTCGACTGATGGACGCCACGTGGCTGCTGGTATTTCTCTCTAGTGGCCATCTTATTTAGTCAGTTATGAGGCGAAATGCAATTATTGCTCATTCATTCGATAAAACCAACAGAATGACCTCAATAAACATTAGAGGTATATTAAGCACAGAGGATTTTTATTATATGGACACAGAACATCTAGGGGTCAACGATTTGGCCAACAACGTTCCCGAAACCCATCTCTAAAATTACTGGAGTTTCGTTTACCATCTTTATGTTACTCATAGACTGTTTTCGTGATGAACTTGCGTGACTAATCAGCACTCGTGAGACATTGTGGTCGCTCCACTTTCGGCTGCCGATGACGAGCGAGTTGGTTAAATGTCGATGAAAGTAACCTTCAAATGGCGCAGTTGCCTGTTTGGTTGGGTAGAAAAGCAAATTCTTTGCTGCTATGGGCCACGGCAACTCTGTAAACGAAACTTAAGTGCGATTAGAAATAGTTTAAGCAAAGCGTAACAGCGCGCCTAATGTCATTAGGTAGGCTGCATATTGGACGAAGGCCTTAATGCGATTGACGAAGAATTAAAGCAAATGTAATGTACTGATTGCATATAAACGCCACATACACCTGCCTGGGGAATAACTTCTAACGGAAGCTCATCGACTCACGTGACCCGATGAGAGGCAGCTGGGTCGTAATCAGCTGTGTGTCAGACAATAATACATTATCTGACATAATCAGTTGTGTGTCATAAATAATAAAAAAATAAACTGACACAATCAGCTGTTTGTCAAAAACTGTCACTGACACTGAATAGAAATCACCGAGTCATGAGTTCGTGCGTCATACCAACATGTGCTGTGAGACGAGTAGCAAAATTGAAACTGTTGAGATGGCCATTTGCTGTTTTGTGTTGTCCCTGCATGGGCTGAGACAGATGTTCCAGGACGTGCTCGGAATACGGATGGTTTCTTTATGGGAAAGAATGCGGATGGAAAATCTCGAACGTACTTTCACCTAACGGAGACAAAGTTATATTCTGAACTCATCATTTATGAAATGACACGAAGCATAGAAACGTTGTGGTACATTCAGACTCATTACATACTTTCAGGTATCCATGCTACAGATATGTGTGGTCTGTACATATTGGTGATGTGAAATGGCTGTTGGTTGGACATTGACAGCCCAGTAATCATCTTGTGTCGCGGGAGTTCTCTCTTTTAGCTGCAACAGACATATGTCTTTACAGCTTCTGGTTGAAGCGATCTCTCGAAGACAGCAGGTGGTTTCTACACTGCCATGATAGACCCTCAGAAATACACATCAGATTGCTATGTACAAATGCGATCCCTGACGAGGAAAAACATTTTATTCAAGTATATGCTTGAGTAATCAATGTACACCAAATTTCGGCACACTAATGAAGCTTCACTATAGCTTAACATGTACATTAAATGCCGCCATACTAAAGAAGCTCTACTATAGCTTTACATGTACACTCCATGTCATCACTGTATTGAAGCTTCACTTTAGCTTTACATGTACATTATATGTCGCCACACTAATGAGGGTTTACATGTACACTTCATGTCCTCACACTAATGAAGCTTCGCTAAATACATGGCTATCGGCTTTTATACCTGTCTAATGTGATTCCTTGCCTCCCTCACAACTGCATAAGATGTAAATATAGACCCATAGTGTAATGGATGACACAGCCTAGGATGACACAGACTACGATGACATAGTCTTCGATGATTTAGCCTACGATGATTTAGCCTACGATGATATAGCCTACGGTGACATAGCCTAGAATGACACAGCCTAGGAGAGCCTTTAGGATGAATTTTCGATGATTTAGATATAGCCTAGACCTTTAATTTTAATTTAGCTAGTGTAACTAGGAAAGCATGTGCAGATGAGGTAAGTTATAAGATGCCGTCTTAATGGACTAATCAAAGTTCATATGAACAAGGATATGAGCAATTTCAGTGAAGTTGAATACTGTGAAAATCTAAGTGAACGAATGCGACGAGATTACGGATCACTATACCAGCTGATGATCACCGTTAATAACTTAGACGCTCTGGCCATGCACGAATATAATACCTTTACAGCGATAAATAAGGATTTGCCTGCGGTGTGATCAAATATAGCAGAGAGAGAGAGATGCATTACGCTCAGTCTTTAATTAAAGGCCAGTAAAAATGGGGGGACGCAGCTCGACCATTATTGGCTGGATCAGCGCGTCTATTTGCGGTTATTTTATTCAGCACCATGTGGACGGAAAAAAATCGCTAGTAAAGTTTTCATTCAAGTCCTATGCAATCACTTTGAGATTGCTTATTTCTGTCACAGCCGACGTATACATGTCTCAATTTACGTCCGTGTTAATCACCGACTGCATTGATTGACATCCGTTCTGCCCACCCCGTGGTTACTGGCGCACGCACGACGTGGGCTGCTGAGCTTGATTCACAAACATTGGGACGGCCCAGTGTGCAGTGTGGACACAACTGATTTCATGGCAATATTTAAATAAATTAACCGCATTTATTGATTGATGCTCACATCTTTGAGGCAGACAATAAATACATGCATGTATTATGCTCTAATCAGTTCGTCTACGGTTGACAAGTATAACCAGCTAGAAGTTGTACTCATTATTTGCTTGCTTCTTACTACATTTTTCACAATGCAGCATCAGGACTACCATGAACTACTCTGTCAGCTCCCTCATTTACAATCAGGTCGTCGTGTTGGACGTATATTCAATTGGCGTCTATTTGCTGGCAATATATGTACGATATATTTCCATGCACGCTTTCCATTAAGCAATCATGAGGACCATTCTGTCCGCTGATACATAAACATATATATCGAGCATTACAAACGCCATTTCAAGTTGATGAAGTACTGCGTTTTCTATTTATGCGGGTATTTCCGCTGATGTTGTGTAAATAAAATATTGCACTCCGTTTAATGCTAGTGTTCAGCACCCCTAAGTCATGTAGACTACTTCTTGTATTCATCAATAGTCATGCAAACTCCTGATAGACATTATTTGACACCTTTGTATTGGTGCGCCATTCAAGGCTTGTTTTTCCCTATGAACAACTCCTCGAGATTCCCCATCAGCGTTATATGTGAGTGTATGTGCACTAGAACCAGTAAATTATCAACACCTGCTGGCGACAATATTAGTTTGCAATGCACACATGTGTATAGCTGCATACGAAGAACCGTCTAGGAAGCAAGCATCCTTAACTGAGCTGTTTTTACAGGTTCTGATCTCTTGACCAGGATCTCACTGCAGTAATTCGATATGGTTTTGTAAGCAGTTGGAAGATCACATTTCCAGAGATATAAAACTTTGTTATTTGTGGTTCTTTAATGTGTCCTCGGACGGTTTATTCCCAATACAGACATAAATACGAACTGACGATGATTGTCATCCGACTCACTGCTCAGGAATGGCACCTGTTTGAGTACGTTGCCATGGTTTCGTGACGCCCCTCAATCATGAAACATCTTCTGATACAAAAGGTTAATTTGTTCGAATGATAAACACACAATGCCTTCTGATTATCCAAACCAAAGCTGGCGCTTTTTAAATATATTTGCACCTGCGTTGTGATATTTGAAGCGGACTTACTCATTCCCGCATCAAACCGATATATGTATATATATATATATATATATATAGATATATATATATATATATATATATATATATATATATATATATATATATATATATATATATATATATATATAGATATATATATATATATAGATATATATATATATATATATTCTTTATATATCTATATATATATATATATCTCTATATATATATATATATATATATATATATATCTCCTCTATATATATATATATATATAGTGTTACAACAAGTAAACTGCATGAGCTTGTCATACCTGTCTGTCTACGTCGGATAATTGTAGACCTCGTTTGCATCCATTAAGCTTGCTGCTATTTAGTGCATTCCAAATCACATGATTCCGACTTCAGGGCTTTGGTCATTATGTCCAAGCCAAACCTTTGCCTCCTCAAGACCACAGGCCTGATGCCAATATATATAAACAGAGTTAATCAGTATTTATGTAGTACATATCGTGAGGATTATTGCACCTTTCCTAACGCGGTCAGACACGCCCTGGTCCTCTCCCGAAACAAAGCAGAGAGCGAAGATAAAGAATAGAACAGACGTTACAGGTGCTTCACAAACATCAGAGAGAGAGATAAAGATCGAAACAGACGTTACAAGTGCCCCACAAACATCAGAGCGAGAGATAAAGAATAGAACAGACGTTACAGGTGCCCCACAAACATCAGAGCGAGAGATAAAGAATGGAACAGACGTTACAGGTGCCCATAAAACATCAGAGCGAGAGATAAACAATGAAACATAATTCCGTCATTACAGACCTGCTACCAACAAGTGTTTCCCCTAAATATATCAATTGCTAACACACTTTTCGCGGCTCTACACAAAACGGGAACTTCTACCACACAGATTACATAGCGATAGAATGCGAATGAGAGAGAGTTGAATGAGTATGAAATGAAGTTGAATGAGTACAAGAGGAGGCAGTAAGATGCTTTTGTATGGCGTTCTTCAGAATGGACATGCAACTTAATAATCAGTGAGTTAAGCGGGCTAACGTATGTATGTATGTATGTATGTATGTATGTATGTATGTATGTATGTATGTATGTATGTATGTATGTATGTATGTATGTATGTATGTATGTATGTATGTATGTATGTATGTATGTATGTATGTATGTATGTATGTATGTATGTATGTATGTATGTATGTATGTATGTATGTATGTATGTATGTATGTATGTATGTATGTATGTATGTATGTATGTATGTATGTATGTATGTATGTATGTATGTATGTATGTATGTATGTATGTATGTATGTATGTATGTATGTATGTATGTATGTATGTATGTATGTATGTATGTATGTATGTATGTATGTATGTATGTATGTATGTATGTATGTATGTATGTATGTATGTATGTATGTATGTATGTATGTATGTATGTATGTATGTATGTATGTATGTATGTATGTATGTATGTATGTATGTATGTATGTATGTATGTATGTATGTATGTATGTATGTATGTATGTATGTATGTATGTACACATAGTCACAGGAATGGAGCAGACAGATACCCGATTATGGCGGCCCTGTCTAGTATAAACACAAACAGCAACGAAACTCGTCGGCAGTGCTGCGTACCATTTGAAAGGATACTCGTTATCCGAGGTGAGCCCGGTAAGAGTTTCTGTTCGACTGTCGCCATTCCGCTTGTAATCCCGCGTCTCTATGCAGCAAGCCACCCGGTGAACACGATTGAGACATTAATGACGCTCATAGAATAAGCGAAGTTTGTCCAAGAAGCATGAGGGCGTGTTAATAACCGTAGAATTTAGGGTCTCTGAGATTCTCATAAGACTTAAATTCGGCATGGACCAATCGCGTCTGGAAATATATCGACTTGGTCAATCCTTACATCAAGTATCTCTTTGGTCCAGAAAGATTCACCAAATCAATATGTGTAGAGTTCTGTCCAGAACTCCAAACATAATGTCAATCCTTGCATTTAGTATCTGTCCTGGACAGAACACCAAACATATTGACTTGTTCAATCCTTACATTAAAGTATATCTCCCAGACTGAACTCCAAACATATTGACTAGGTCAATCCTTACATTAAAGTATATCTCCCAGACAGAACTCCAAACATATTGACTTGGTCAATCCTTACATTAACGCATATCTCCCAGACAGAACTCCAAACATATTGACTTGGTTAATCCTTACATTAAAGTACATTTCCCAGACAGAACACCAAACATATTGACTTGGTCAATCATTACATTTAAGTATATCTCCAAGACAACACACCAAACATATTGACTTGGTCAATCCTTACAATAAAGTACATCTCCCAGACAGAACACCAAACATATTGACTTGGTCAATCATTACATTGAAGTACATCTCCCAGACAGAACACCAAACATATTGACTTGGTCAATCCTTACATTAAAGTATATCTCCCAGACAGAACTCCAAATATATTGACTTGGTCAATCCTTACGTTAAAGTATATCTCCCAGACAGAACACCAAACATATTGACTTGGTCAATCATTACATTAAAGTACATCTCCCAGACAGAACACCAAACATATTGACTTGGTCAATCATTACATTGAAGTACATCTCCCAGACAGAACACCAAACATATTGACTTGGTCAATCCTTACATTAAAGTATATCTCCCAGACAGAACACCAAACATATTGACTTGGTCAATCCTTACGTTAAAGTATATCTCCCAGACAGAACTCCAAACATATTGACTTGGTCAATCATTACATTAAAGTACATCTCCCAGACAGAACACCAAACATATTGACTTGGTCAATCCTTACATTAAAGTATATCTCCCAGACAGAACTCCAAACATATTGACTTGGTCAATCCTTACATTAAAGTATATCTCCCAGACAGAACTCCAAACATATTGACTTGGTCAATCCTTACATTAAAGTATATCTCCCAGACAGAACTCCAAACATATTGACTTGGTCAATCATTACATTAAAGTACATCTCCCAGACAGAACACCAAACATATTGACTTGGTCAATCCTTACATTAAAGTATATCTCCCAGACAGAACTCCAAACATATTGACTTGGTCAATCCTTACATTAAAGTATATCTCCCAGACAGAACTCCAAACATATCGACGTGGTCAATCCTTGCCTTAAGTATCTCTTCTGCATTAGGTTATGTCGACCTCTAACCCACATTAGAAGCAGACATACGCAAACCCACGCACACACCTATTGATATGCGTGCAATTTCAACCAACATCCCTCTAAGTTATAACAATAACGCTATATATCTGACTTGGAAAGGACACAATTAATAATCCTGCATTAATTAATCCAACGTAGTGACTCCCCATATATCTGAGGCGAGTGGTAAATGTCACTCCTGTTGACATGGCAACCAGTTACTGCCGGGGGTCCTGCCTTTCCATCCATGATGTACTGTACCGTTTCCTGTTGTGATTTGAGCTTCCGATATTAAATGGTCACCAACAGTACTTCCTGGAACACGAATTACTAAGATAATCAACTTTGCATCTAACGTTTCATCTACTTGTAGCCTGAATAGGCTTCTGTTAGCAAAGATGTACAGGAGTGGTAAATACCCACTCAGTCTGTGGACCAGACCACAGCAGACTCTCTGATCCCAGGTGCTGCGCGCTTATGCGCGTGAGTCGATCGGTGCTTCTGTCTATTATTCATCTTACTGCTACATTTGTTATCAGGGTGCACAGTATGCATGTGACGTGTAAGTGCACAGTATGCATGTGATGTGTAAGTGCACAGTATGCATGTGATGTGTAAGTGCACAGTATGAATGTGATGCGTGCGCGTTAAGTGTACATGTGATGTGTGAGTACGAAATTATGTAATAAATCTCGCCTACCCAGGAAAGCATTATTGTTTCTAATTGATAAAAAGGGTGAATCTTAGAGATCGAGTGTTACTTACCGGACACCAGGTACCGTGGCGCAGACACTCCGTACACTGGGTACCGTGGCGCAGACACACTCCGTACACTAGGTACCGTGGCGCAGATTATACGATTTACAGCGGCCATATCTTGATTGATTGGTCCATTGGCATTCCATCAACTTGCAACGCAATCTATGATTAGATTCTTGTGCAGGCCTGAATCTAGAAACACGAAACCTTGTCAAATGGTAGATCTCAAAAATTGCTAAGGTTTTTATAACTAGTTCATCTAATTGAGAGGTGCATTACCATAAGCGGGGATTGTTTTAAGTATCACTTTGTGTGTGTGTCCTATATTTGTACATTTGTCGGTCGCTCAGCAAGCGGCTAGCGTGTTTGATGGATGAATTCAGTATGTCTGACTGAAAATAGCTTTGTTTGTAAGGCTGTGCTTGATGGTTCGGGCACTTCATCCCTTCAATTTCGAATTCGACACTTATAATTGGTTGGTGCGATTAAGTTGTAGTTCACACCTGTAGTTATATCCTGATACCACCGTAGTTATTATATTAACAGCTGCTTACCAGACGTTGCCGCCGATAAGATGGCTGATACAAAAACCAATTCCATCCTAATACCAAGAAGCCCTGCAATAGCTGGGAGGTTAGACCTACCGTGCCTAGGTATGCATATAGGCATTCATTATGTACGGGCAGTGATAGATGAAGGGGCGCCTCCAACCAGAGGACGTCCGTCTGTTTCTAAACACTCAATTAACATGATAAACGGCGACACGTGACTGCCGCGATTGCCGGTGTTCACACTCCACTGCATATCCAAAAGCATTCAATTAAGCTTACTCCGTATAACGAATGGATATGTGGCAACGTTGATGGTATCATAGGTAGATATTTGTCATTGTGTGACGGGTAAACCTGACCCTAATACATCGCAACAAAGAGCGAAGGATTAGGTATGCATGAGAAATTATTTATGCATGACGGATTAGTGATGCGTGGTTCATGTTTGCATTAAATACGAAGGGTGACCTTAATGCCCGCTGTCGCAAGATTGTAATTATATGAAGTACCTGGATATTAGCGGAAGGAATCTCTCGCACACAAGGGAACCAATGGAAAAATTAACCTCAGAGAACTCTTATCCTAGTATGTCAATGGAGAATCCATTATTGAGTCCCATAATAAGCGTTGGAAAATGTTGCTTGAATGCTGCTCGCTGCATTACTGCAGGCAAGGTTCAGTTTTGTCAGACAACATGTTAATGACCTTGTGTTCATATGAAATTTGTTCGGTCTATAAAGACAGCGTCGTTTGACTGAATTTCTTCTCGTCTGTTCTGCTCGAGACACCCATGCATATTAAATTGGTGATCGCATCGAACTAAACTTTTATGGAGAAGGTGTATGGAGTTGCAGGGAAATAGGAGAGCGCTGATTCATGCGGAGGAGGATCAGGTGGTAGGAAAGCTACCTCTTTATCATTACGTAAGTTGGTACAGACGGAACTGATCTCGTCACGCTTTAAATTGGAGGCATAGTTGTGGGAATAGTACCAAGTGAATCCAAACCAACGCGCGCACACCAACCAACGCGCGCACACCAACCAACGCGCGCACCCAAAACAACATGTGCATCCAAACCAACACGTGCATCCATACCAGCATGTGCATCCAAACCAACACACGCACCCAAACCAACATGTGCATCCAAACCAAAACGTGCATCCAAACCAACACGCGTATTACAACCAAATTGTGCATCCAAAGCCACACGTGCATCCAAATCAACACGTGCATCCAAAGCAACGCGTGCATCCAACCAAGGCGCGCAATTAGTAGACAGCGTTTTATAAGTCCATTAACAATGACTTGACTTATAAGTCCACGTTGGAGCCGGCTATTGCGAGCAAATTTGTATAGTCTTTGAAGTGGCATTACCTTGCTAATTAAACGCGTGACGACTTGATTAGTGCAGTTAGAACCCAGAACGTGACCAAAATGTCGTACGCCGTATTAGGGAGTCATCAGTTAAAACTTGTCAGAAGGGTAACAGTAGATTGAACTTACTTCATCCACGTGTATGCCAGGATTAAACATAAAAACAGGGCATATCGTTCATCAAGCCAGCTCGATGACGAGAGCGAAGAAGCTGAAAATATGCATGGAATGCGCCACGCATCAACAAACTGGGATAATGTTGCTATGCACCAACGGCCTCGGTCACTTTCCTTACCAATGTAAAAGATGCAGAATGTGTCCTTCAGTATGAGACAATGCCCGAGTTAATGAGGCATTAAAAATGATACACCAAGTGGGGATGTGTGGCGTTAATAGACAATGACTGTGTAGCCTTACTCCGACGATTGCATTACGTCCACTACGCTGTCCTACCGATAATACAATAACGTGTACAGTCATCATGGTTAGACTCTCTGTAACGATAAAAACCAGCTTGGTAACATCTCCGTATTAATATCCATAGCAACGGGCGAATATGGCCGTGTCAGTGGATTAGGCGTTTGTTAATGAACCACCCGCATCCCCTCTGGAAAACACCCAAGATCAGATCAACCGCCACTGCTTGGTGTGATCCAATATTCTATTTTACCAACGAAATGCATTTTCTTCCAGCTAAGCTTTTTATATTTTTAAGCACTAAGCCTTCATCCACTATATTCTGAGAGTCTACACAAGCCACAGAAGCAACATATTGATACACTAACAAGACGTGAGACGTTGCTTACACTAAATATTGCTGGGGATTCACAGGGCGTTACATTTTATTATGTCGATTTGAAAGCTGTGTATATATTACCGGTTCAGTCGCAAGTAACATATTCAAAACATTAACGATCATGGCAAGCAACGACTCCACACATCGTCTTCAGCACAAGTGGAAAAAGAGAGAATAATCGATGAGCGATTTCATTATGGGGATATGGTCGCAACGTAACAATGGGCCATGCTGTTTAAGAAGTTTTCTTTATGTAGTACTGAAAATTGTAACCTGTATAATTAGTACAGACGGCAATATCTGGGTGTCCATGCATATCTATGCATTTCTGACAGATGCTAGTGAGATAACAATCTACGGGAACATTCCACAGAAGGCAATGGCGCCAGATAGGCGTTTCATGACAACACGTCACGGGGGTATTGGTGTGAGAATATGCGACTTCGTTTGTAAAGCAAGTTGCTAGAAATTCCGTACACTCCTCAGTGTGACCCAACAAGTATTTGATCTCCAAATGATGGTTCAGTGAATACCATTGTAGACCTACAGAAGCTCGGCTGACATCCGAGGAATAAACACCCAGGTTATATTGTTGTGTGCTGGTCGATATTTTCCGTCAAAAGTTTTCGCGTGTTAATTTACCTTTAAACAATTAAATGCTGCCGAATATATTCTCTATTTGGAAAAGGTCCTTCAATTTAAAATTGCCTTCCCATGCCTCGTGCCGCGTGTGACGCACTTCCGGTCGATAATATGCTTTCAATATCCCCGTCTCTCTGTCTATCTCCGAATAAGTAAATATACGACTTGGTAACAAACTTTTAATGCTTTATGGAGTTGTTGTGATAGCTCAAGGATGGTTAATAATTTAAATCTTATTTTCACTTCACGCTGCTTGTGTGTTCGGTTTCGTAATGATGTCGTGGTTCGTCGTCGCCTGTTACGGCGCTCGATGTGTACTGCAGCCTTCATAGCTGTTTCATTTCAGGGCTCGCTTCATCCTTACGGAAGAGCATTTTGGCAGCATGCAGGGTGGCAGCCAAACATAAACATCACTGACACCTTTTTTACAGTTGACTGCAATCGATCGCAATCAAGCATTAACTAGTTATATGGCGTGCTATCTGAGAATTGATTGATTGATTTGTGCTAGATCGAACATTGCCATGGAAAAAGTCATTCCTAACTTAACGTTAACGTCACAAAATCATAGGCATATAAATCTAGATTACGCGCCACTCATGTTGCAGGATGACGGCCACATGCGATGAGCTACTCATGTTGCAGGATGACGGCTACACTCGATGAGCTACACATGTTGCAGGATGACGGCCACATGCGATGAGATACTCATGTTGCAGGATGACGGCCACACTCGATGAGCTACTCATGTTGCAGAATGACTGCCACACTCGATGAGCTACTCATGTTGCAGGATGACTGCCACACTCGATGAGATACTCATGTTGCAGGATGACGGCCACACTCGATGAGCTACTCATGTTGCAGGATGACTGCCACACTCGATGAGCTACTCATGTTGCAGGATGACGGCCACACTCGATGAGCTACAAATGTTGCAAGATGACGGCCACACTCCTTCACTTTACTGCCGCTAATTAATGCAAAGGAACTTACCTGCTGTACACAATGAAATGATATATAGTACCTGAATAGCGATCACTAAAGTCCTCATGGTAATCGTCAACGAAGACCCCCTCACACCCGGTGGTCCACTAAAGCTAATGACATGGTAGCTGTCAACGAATACCCCCTCACACCCGGATGTCTACTAAAGCTAATGACATGGTAGCTGTCAAGGAAGACCCCCTCACACCCGGAGGTCCACTAAAGCTTATGACATGGTAGCTGTTGACGAAGACCCCCTCACACCCGGAGGTCCACTCAGCAGAATAAAGCCAATGATCAATACAGCTTATGACGCAATAATGTGATTATGGATCCTGTTTTGTTCGCGATCAACAACCATAACTGCCGTGTGATGCCGACAATATGAGTTGTTGTGGCAACGATGACAGTCCAGAATCAACTGATGACCAGGCATATCTGATATCGCACGTATCAAGGTGGAGTACCGTTTGGAGTCGACCATAAGATCGCATTATGCTAGAGTTCTGTGTGATATTCTGCATGATCGTGTGCTGTAAATACCTGCAGTGCACGACGGGTCTGATAGTGTGTTTATTTTTTATTGGTTTAGATTTAATAGGGTAATAGGACAGCTTGACACGGGTCGAGTACAAGTGGAACTATAATAGAAGCAGCTGTGAGAAGGGCATCGGCTAATGGCTTCACTGTTATTGTCCTATGCGGAGTTATTCGTTCGATGTCAGACGAGCCTATGCAAGTTGATGATTTTATTCGTTAAATCATCGTTTGGATTGGAACTGACAGTCGCTCTCTTTATTCGATAACTACCTCATTCATAGCATTTCTAATTATAATATTATCGTTCTAAATTCAAGTACAATTTGTTGGCAAGTAATGTAATTAATTGTTACCGGATCGATTAGGCCAGATTTCTGTATCACATCAACCCAGAGATGGGCCCAAATTGCGATGCAATATAATGGAATGTAATTTGACAGTTGCATTTATTTTCCGTATATCAGACATTACCTCTTCTTTGTATTTCTAATTGTTCCAAATTTCAACGCACGTGCTTCTACAATCTCGCCGGACACCACGCACGTGACGCTACATTCTCACTGAACACAACGCATGCGACGCTACAATCTCACTGAACACAATGCACGTGACGCTACAATCTCACTGAACACAACGCATGCGACGCTACATTCTCACTGAACACAACGCATGCGACGCTACAATCTCACTGAACACAATGCACGTGACGCTACAATCTCACTGAACACAAAGCTCGTGACGCTACAATCTCACCGAATACAAAGCTCGTGACGCTACAATCTCACCGAACACAAAGCTCGTGACGCTACAATCTCACTGAACACAAAGCTCGTGACGCTACAATCTCACTGAACACAATGCATGCGACGCTACAATCTCACTGAACACAACGCATGCGACGCTACAATCTCACTGAACACAACGCATGCGACGCTACAATCTCACTTAACACAAAACTCGTGACGCTACAATCTCACTTAACACAAGCGCGTGAAATTACAAAATACCTAACATGCCCAATACGGCAGCTCCAGAGGGACGCCAGCAGCAGGATGAATCATCTAACGGGTTCCAAACAGCAAACGTGCATATATTGATGTGATGGTTTATTTCCATTTATTGGCTTTGTTGCCATGTCATATATGATTTGTGATGCTTTTATGTTATCAATTATTACGAATAACGGGAAACAGCGTAGTTTCCTTTGCATTTAGTCGGTGTACAGGAAGCTATAATCTAGCTACTGCGTGCGCTCTGTCTGCTGCCTCAATCGTTCCGGCTGATATGAGGTCAAGTTTTTGTTTATTAATTATTCAGCTGTTAATTCGATCATGGTCTGGTGAACCGATAGTCTGATTAAGCTAATGTCCTTTAGTGAGTGCTAGAACAGACATTCCCTATATTATGCTTAACTTAGCGAGACAAATGCATCAAGCCTTCACATTTACAGCCACTCTGATTGCAGCGGATGTTTGGGGTGTAAAGGGTCGAGTGCTCAATTAAGGTATTTGCATTAGGCCATCAAAGTATTTTAACCCCTAATTTGCCAAGAGATGATGGCCTATACATAGGAAGAGTTGGACAATTAAAGTTTACCACGAATTAACGTGAAGGCATATAAAGTCTTTGATTGCCTAGAGATGAGTCCTACTCCAGCGCGACGACACTGACAGCTACACAACCACGCATCCATCACCACTTTCTTTAAAACCGCTTTAATTGTGTTGACTTCCGTGTGGCTATTATAATGAAGTGATCGTAAAACTGCCGTGAGCATATGCAAAAATGTTAACTCGTAAAGGGCTTGTAAGTCACAGTCTTGAAACTTTAGAAGTGTTTTTGATGGCTAGGGATTATTCAGTGGTGTCATCATACAAGACGGGTTATAAAGCAGATGCTGATAATGAAATGACATCTTCACGATCGATAAACCTGATGCAGTTTGTTTGATGCAATCATGTTCTGAATATGCATGCTATATTTGTAGCTTCGGACACGCAGATGAAGGTTTAAGAAGTGTGGTATCAATATATTTTCAGTTTGAAATGTACAGTTTAACACCGTTTGAAAGCCGTTCTCTCACATTAATGGTGTGAACCCATCGTCGATGCCCTCAAGAAGGCCAGATGTCTAGGTTCGTGTCGGTGTCGACGCAATGCTGAGCAAGGCGAGGCTTTATCAATCGTGAATACATACCAATAATATATTGCATTGGTATCTGTATGGGCGTCCTTCCATAAGAAAATAGAGTTGACTCTTTCATGGTACACCGATGTCGTTGTTAACTCATCCCCATTCCGCGGGTAAGACATTTCACGGTACCGTCGCAACGCAACATTCTCATCCTAACAAATACTGGTGGCGATCTCAGACGCACTGCAATGGTGTCAGACTTGTCACGTCACAACAATCGTTATAGTATCGGTAGATTGTTGTCAGAAGCTGTCCTGAAACACAAGCACCATTACATTATCTGACTTGCATTTGCACACGCATTAAACTACGTGTACTTACCATCAATCTCTGACGCCCCTCTCCAAGCCATGACAGAGTAAAATCCTGGTTCCTTGATGATTGTGTTACCAACCAAAAAGTAATTACCAAGCGCGTATATCATTGCAGATTGGCATTAGAAGCGGGGGGTATGTTTTTTCACCCACGCTGCCGTGACTGCTAAAGATCATCCTTAGCTATTGCCATATTCTGATCACGTCCCCACCGATCAACTTTGCCTCGCAGATTGTTAAATCAGGATTCCATGAGAGACACCAGAGGAGATAACTCCATCCATGATGACCGTCGTTAGGGAGTGGACGGATGAGTAACATTTCAGCCGGTAGGGGGAGTGGGCGATATTCATGTAACTCACAATATCCTATAAGTCCATGCACCTGGCTGTTGTACAATGCCATGGCAGCAGCAGTAAATTCCAGGTGTCTCATTGTTAGACCTTTAATCTGTTTATTCACTGAGTAACAAACGGAGGAGACATCGACAGCTTTCATCTATAATGCTGCAATTACACAACAAATGCATCACTTGTTATCAGTACGACCACGTACATATAACCTGTAATCAATACGACCACTTACAGCAAACCTATGTTTGGCGATCCGCAGCTGGCAAGCGTCATTTGTCTTTATAATGATCTGCAGCGTGTGATCATCGAAACTTATGAGATGATGGTTCAATTGTACGCTCATAAAGACCTTTATCTGAGTGCTAAATATGTATAGGCAGAACACGTGCTTGTAAAGCAGTATCGCAAACCAAGTACAGTCAGAACACGTGCTTTTACAGCTGTATGGCACACCAACAACAGTCAGAACACGTGCTTGTTCAGCTGTATGGCACACCATCAACAGTCCGAACACGTGCTTGCACAGCTGTATGACGCACCGTGTACAGTCAGAACACGTGCTTGTACAGCTGTATGGCAAACCATGTACAGTCACAACACGTGCTTGTACAGTTGCAAAGGGAAAATAAGGCCACAAAAGCCGAATACCAGGAAAGAGGTTATATTTGTCGTGAGTATAGCCTGTCTCGTAATAAAATGCATTTTTTGGGGGGCTCGGTGATGCAGTGCAAAATAACATTATCCACTGCTGCAATTAGTGGATATTTGGCCTCTCATCTCGCCATCGTTCACGCGAGACATTTACAGTCCGAACTGAGAGCGACGCAAACATGATACCAGATAAGCCACTGACGTAATTATCTTATCTTGTGTCAGATAACGTGTGCGTCATGTAGGATCACGTGGGCAGGAAAATATCCGCTCCCATTGCTTCCTTCATAGTGTTATATATCAGCACATTAGTTATTGGCGTACGGATTTGAGAGCAAGCTTATATTTACCTTCCATCATACAGTAATACTTCCATAAAATCATGCCTAATTGTACTATTGTCACTATCACCATGATAAGGAGGGTATTATTTTTAACCTGGTAGGTCAAACGTGCAGTAATCTTATATTTATCTTATAAAATCTAAGTTACAAAGAGCTAAATGTGGTGTAGTTTAAATTGAAAAGAATGTGTTTTATTTATATTTCTTTTGTACATAACCTGATAATTATGCATCTACGACTTTCTTATTACGCATTGATTGATACCACAGTATAAATACATAATGTTACAAGGTCCAGCTTCCGTCAATATCGTGTGTAATTCGAAGATGTGACTCTACCAAAGCTTTCAAGATCATCTTGTTTGAATGGATAGCTTGTTATCAAATATTGCGGTACGATCGTCGAATTTCGTGGCCATTTAGTGCACATACACTCACATATAACGCTGATGGGGAATCTCGAGGAGTTGTTCATAGGGAAAAACAAGCCTTGAATGGCGCACCAATACAAAGGTGTCAAATAATGTCTATCAGGAGTTTGCATGACTATTGATGAATACAAGAAGTAGTCTACATGACTTAGGGGTGCTGAACACTAGCATTAAACGGTCGTGTGCAATATTTTATTTACACAACATCAGCGGAAATACCCGCATAAATAGAAAACGCAGTACTTCATCAACTTGAAATGGCGTTTGTAATGCTCGATATATATGTTTATGTATCAGCGGACAGAATGGTCCTCATGATTGCTTAATGGAAAGCGTGCATGGAAATATATCGTACATATATTTCCCAGCAAATAGACGCCAATTAAAATATACGTCCAACACGACGACCTGATTGTAAATGAGGGAGCTGACAGAGTAGTTCATGGTAGTCCTGATGCTGCATTGTCAAAAATGTAGTAAGAAGCAAGCTGATAATGAGTACAACTTTCTAGCTGGTTATACTTGTCAACCGTAGACGAACTGATTAGAGCAGTTTATGGTTGCTGCCAATTCTGTGCACTAAACAGGCCACGAAATTCGACGATCGTACCGCAATATTTGATAACAAGCTATCCATTCAAACAAGATGATCTTGAAAGCTTTGGTAGAGTCACATCTTCGAATTACACACGATATTGACGGAAGCTGGACCTTGTAACATTATGTATTTATACTGTGGTATCAATCAATGCGTAATAAGAAAGTCGTAGATGCATAATTATCAGGTTATGTACAAAAGAAATATAAATAAAACACATTCTTTTCAATTTAAACTACACCACATTTAGCTCTTTGTAACTTAGATTTTATAAGATAAATATAAGATTACTGCACGTTTGACCTACCAGGTTAAAAATAATACCCTCCTTATCATGGTGATAGTGACAATAGTACAATTAGGCATGATTTTATGGAAGTATTACTGTATGATGGAAGGTAAATATAAGCTTGCTCTCAAATCCGTACGCCAATAACTAATGTGCTGATATATAACACTATGAAGGAAGCAATGGGAGCGGATATTTTCCTGCCCACGTGATCCTACATGACGCACACGTTATCTGACACAAGATAAGATAATTACGTCAGTGGCTTATCTGGTATCATGTTTGCGTCGCTCTCAGTTCGGACTGTAAATGTCTCGCGTGAACGATGGCGAGATGAGAGGCCAAATATCCACTAATTGCAGCAGTGGATAATGTTATTTTGCACTGCATCACCGAGCCCCCCAAAAAATGCATTTTATTACGAGACAGGCTATACTCACGACAAATATAACCTCTTTCCTGGTATTCGGCTTTTGTGGCCTTATTTTCCCTTTGCAACTGTACAAGCACGTGTTGTGACTGTACATGGTTTGCCATACAGCTGTACAAGCACGTGTTCTGACTGTACACGGTGCGTCATACAGCTGTGCAAGCACGTGTTCGGACTGTTGATGGTGTGCCATACAGCTGAACAAGCACGTGTTCTGACTGTTGTTGGTGTGCCATACAGCTGTAAAAGCACGTGTTCTGACTGTACTTGGTTTGCGATACTGCTTTACAAGCACGTGTTCTGCCTATACATATTTAGCACTCAGATAAAGGTCTTTATGAGCGTACAATTGAACCATCATCTCATAAGTTTCGATGATCACACGCTGCAGATCATTATAAAGACAAATGACGCTTGCCAGCTGCGGATCGCCAAACATAGGTTTGCTGTAAGTGGTCGTATTGATTACAGGTTATATGTACGTGGTCGTACTGATAACAAGTGATGCATTTGTTGTGTAATTGCAGCATTATAGATGAAAGCTGTCGATGTCTCCTCCGTTTGTTACTCAGTGAATAAACAGATTAAAGGTCTAACAATGAGACACCTGGAATTTACTGCTGCTGCCATGGCATTGTACAACAGCCAGGTGCATGGACTTATAGGATATTGTGAGTTACATGAATATCGCCCACTCCCCCTACCGGCTGAAATGTTACTCATCCGTCCACTCCCTAACGACGGTCATCATGGATGGAGTTATCTCCTCTGGTGTCTCTCATGGAATCCTGATTTAACAATCTGCGAGGCAAAGTTGATCGGTGGGGACGTGATCAGAATATGGCAATAGCTAAGGATGATCTTTAGCAGTCACGGCAGCGTGGGTGAAAAAACATACCCCCCGCTTCTAATGCCAATCTGCAATGATATACGCGCTTGGTAATTACTTTTTGGTTGGTAACACAATCATCAAGGAACCAGGATTTTACTCTGTCATGGCTTGGAGAGGGGCGTCAGAGATTGATGGTAAGTACACGTAGTTTAATGCGTGTGCAAATGCAAGTCAGATAATGTAATGGTGCTTGTGTTTCAGGACAGCTTCTGACAACAATCTACCGATACTATAACGATTGTTGTGACGTGACAAGTCTGACACCATTGCAGTGCGTCTGAGATCGCCACCAGTATTTGTTAGGATGAGAATGTTGCGTTGCGACGGTACCGTGAAATGTCTTACCCGCGGAATGGGGATGAGTTAACAACGACATCGGTGTACCATGAAAGAGTCAACTCTATTTTCTTATGGAAGGACGCCCATACAGATACCAATGCAATATATTATTGGTATGTATTCACGATTGATAAAGCCTCGCCTTGCTCAGCATTGCGTCGACACCGACACGAACCTAGACATCTGGCCTTCTTGAGGGCATCGACGATGGGTTCACACCATTAATGTGAGAGAACGGCTTTTCAAAACGGTGTTAAACTGTACATTTCAAACTGAAAATATATTGATACCACACTTCTTAAACCTTCATCTGCGTGTCCGAAGCTACAAATATAGCATGCATATTCAGAACATGATTGCATCAAACAAACTGCATCAGGTTTATCGATCGTG